>OU342740.1:296459167-297059167 GCA_910589775.1 Avena eriantha
AAAAAACTGAAGTAACTCCCCAATATTGTAAGTGAGTTGAATTTAGGTGATTCCTTTAAGATTTGGATACTCTTTAAGTTTACTTCACAAGCAAATATATCTTGAATTTTTTTAAGACTTGACATACAGGATATAAAAGTAAAGCACACTAATAATAGATGTTTAATGTCGATTGATATCAGTTCTTTAGAAATGGTCATGTTTCAAGTTAGTGGGTCTTAAGGGGAATGATAAATGTTGTTGTTTAAAGTGACAAAAATAGTACCTTTTGAAGAAAATGTTTCTTATGTTCAGTTATTCAATAGTTAAGATTATTTGAATATAAACTATTGATATTGATAAGTTTTAAGGGTTTAAAATTAAGTATCCTATTGATTGATTAATAGTCCAAGGTTAACTATAAAAACATAAATGAATTTAAAACATAGTTTATGGCATTACCAAATTCTAGGGTTTCCTAAGCATGATCAAGGATGTGAGATCATTCACTCCCAATGTGAGTGAATGGTGAGTTCAAGACATGGTTTGATATTATAATCTAAAGACATGATTTATCTTATTGATGACAAGCATAAATATATTACCTCAGAGTTTGTTATGATTTGAAATATTTTAAATGAACTTGAGAATTAATATATTGCTTAAAGAAATAACTTCATAAAAGTTATACTTGATTTAATTTAAATTATTACATTTCTATGTTTCAATAATTCTTAGTTAATTTAATATAGCTAGAAAAGAAGTGATGTTGTTATATGATAAAAATATAACATTTTATTTTAATCAAGAAAGGATTTTATAAACTCTTTTATAACCAACATTTTTAGTAAACTAAAACGACTAGGAATTTCATAGTTCGTATTTTCTTATATAGCGGATTATATTTAATACCCCAAATTGTTTTTTATATAATTTTATGATTTTTTATTTTTCTTATCTCATTAGAAGCTTTAATAGTTTTAAATTTTAGTTGCATTTATTTAACTTAAATAAGTAATCTTATATTTTTTCCTAGGTAGATATTATTTTTATAATTAGTTTAATATATTATATGTATTTTTAGGATTTTTTCTACATAGAGTTAAAATATCCATAGGGTAATTTTGGTAATTTTATTTTTATTTCTTTATTTTTTTAATTCCTTCCTTTTCTGGGCTCGACCACGAGCCCTCCTAACCACAGGCCGATTCGTCTCAACTTAGCCCAACTGGGTCGAGGTCAAACTAAACCCTGGCCCAACTCACCCCTCTCTCTCACACATTCTCTCATCGCACGCAGATGCGCACGCCTCTCTCCCGAGGTACTCAACACCGTTGCGGCCACTTTCACAGGTCACAGAAGCTCTGTCGTGCTCTCCTAGGACATCTCCTCCTACTTGATTTGATTCTATGCCCTCACGTGCTTTGCCCTTGACTCATCTCTGGTTCAGCTATCGCGTCACCGCCGTCAGCTACTTGGTCGGTTCTTCCTCGGGAACTAGGCTCCAATTCTCTGATTACGACTATTGATTCCTCTATTCCATCACTACCACGACTTCCACACTAACACCAGCGAGACGGCAATTGGTACTACAACTCCGGTTTTGCCATCGATCACCCCCTGGTGTTGTTGGCTCAAATGCCTCTATTCATGTGGTAGTGGTGGTTGTGCAAGTTTCAATTGTTGAGTTGGCTGGCTGGGTTTTCTTCTTCATCGACATTGTATCCTCTCCGGGGCTCAACCACTTCTACACCTCCCTCATGGTAAGTTTTCCTTCTGCGGACCGTCCTTCGAGCCGACGATGATTCTGGATGGATGTTTGTTGGAACTGGTTTGTGGTGCCTTCAACTAAACTTAAGATGATTAAGCTGCTACTAGGTCATGGTATAGCCATAGTGTAATTCCTTTGTTAGTTTGTACAATGATGTGCAGGTCTACAACATCACCTATGTTCCCGAATCTTTGATTCAGTGTTGTTCTTAACTGATTTTCAGAATTCAGTGTTGACTCGGATTTTACATTCATAGTGCTCTACTTAAACTCAAATGATTCCTAGGTAATGGACTAGGAAAAATGATTAGGTTTGTTACCCTGCATACTTGTAGAAAGGAACTTGAGGTGTGATTTTTAATAACTCTATTCAGCTCCCTAGGTACCGTGGAGTCTCCCTCTTAGAGTGTGCACAACATCAGGTTCAGTTTAACATGACTTTTTGTTGTTTATTTTTCTGAAGTAAAATAGTATCTTTGCAGATAGTTTTGAATAAACAAATAATTATATGCTCAAGCATGATCTTGAGCAGATATTTGTTTCTGTGGTTCAAGTGACCTCCTGTGATCTCCTAGAGATCTTCTAGTAGCAGGTCAGTGGAATTTGGTTGCTTATACCATTCTTCACAATTATCTGTGTGGCTATGAATCCTTGTGAGATATGACTTGACAAGATTAGATCTTATATGATCCCTAGGCTCTGCCAATGATGCAAAGGCTGAGGCTTGAATTTTCTTATAAGAATAGATACTAAGATTTGGCTTTTAAGTTCTCTAGGATGATTAAACATAGCACTTATATGTATATCTGAGAGAAAAACATCCTTTTTGATCCTCCTAGACAAACTCTAGTTGAACAGTAGTTGGATTTGATTGGTTTGTATTGTTTCACTATTTTTTAGATGAGACAATGGAAAATCTATGAACAATAGCTTCCTGATCTAGCTTATACTTGTAGTTGATTTCTATATGTTGCTCTTTGTAGCTTCCTTCATATGTATCTTGTGCTTCTGGACCTTGTTCTTTTGGATCATAACTGATCAACTTCTTGTGAAGTACTTGATCAACTACTGATGTATGATTGTGCTTCGTGTCTTGCTGCTGAACTTGATTAGTTCTTGCTGGTACCTTCTCCTCCTAGCTCCCACTGCTCACTCCAACTTGTACTCCTGGTTGCCCTCCTACCTTCTTGTTGATTTGATTTCCGGGCTCTACTATGTGACCATGCTGGCTGAGATTGGTGGTGGGGTGTTGAATGTGTTCTTTTGAGGTTCCAAGAAAAACTGGTGGATAAGGTAGTGCGTAAGTTGAAGAGTTGTGTAGTGTTCTACGAAGGTGACCAAGTAACAGGGTTGTGGCCATGCTCCACCTTGGCTCTTGTGCTGCTCTTCTTCCTGTGATGACAACACACCCACCATGTAGTGTGTGTGTGATGCTAGCTTGCTTGGTTACTTCTTGAGGATCAAACCAGGGATGAAAACTTGATCTTTAGGCTGGTTAGTTGTCTTTATGCAATTTAACTTGTCCTGGTGACACTTTCCCCTACAGCTAATGATGCAAGGTCTGAAGCATTTACTTGATAATAATAGCTTACTACTTTTCCCCTAATTACCAATGCTCAGTGATGTGATCAGACAGTGCATCACACTGTCAAAACTGAGAGCAACCTAATAAAACTAACCCCTTTCTTTCTTTATTATGTTTGTCTTAACTTTTGGAGGGACAAAATTTGAGAACACTAGATACAGATCAAGAATTAGTGTAGATTAGATAGAATTAATTACTAGGCTTTTACTTCATTATTTTTGTAATTTCTCTTTTCATTTCTTAATTGTAAAGGAACAATGCAATATTGCATTAGAAACAAAGCATTCCTTTATTCCTTTATGGAATTGATTCTCTTTACCTTTTGTAATAATTGTTTTTTCTTTTCGACTTGTAAACTCCTACTTTCTTATTTATGTAATGAAGAATACCATTCTTTATTGATATTTGAATTTCATTTATATAACTTGGATTTGTTAATTGTAAATAATTACTTCCTCCAATTTTGTATATGGATTAAAATAAAGAATACTACTTTATCTTTTGTATTTAATTACTTTATTGCATTTACTTAGTTGTAACATAAAATATTCTTTATTCATTCTAATTCCCTTTTATTGACTTAAATCTTTTTTAAGTATCTATTGTTTACAAATGTTCATAACTCAAATCTTTCCCCTCAAAATTAAATAAACAATAGAGGTCATGTGAAAAATTCAATATACAAACTCCAGAAGACCTAAACCTAACTCATCAAAGTGAGAGAACTCTGATCCCTCTAGTCTTTCAGTTTTGTGCGAAAAATTCCCCGGATTTCTTATGAATGAATGCAATGCACACACCTGTGGTCTCTCCTTTCTGACCTAAAACCCTAGGATGTTACAGTCTCTCCCCCTTAAAACTAACTCTGTCCCTGAAATTTGAACTCTCTTACACTTTGGAATGTAGATCAGGCCTTTTTGAGATCATGAAAGTTCTAGAAATCTGTAATGAAGATAATTTGTGTATCATTCATCCAAATCTTTCATTGAATCCTCTTCTGACTTAAAAATGGCCAACGGTCCATTCCATTTGACATCGTGACTCCTTTGAATTCAACACTCCTACTTCTCAGGTTAGGACATCTTCTGTTGTGTATTACTTTTACTAGTAGTCCTACTCAAACTTACTCTCTTAATCAAGAACCATCTATTTGAGAAGTGTTTGGGATTTAAAGAGTCTCACTAAGATGAGGCCCTGTCTTTGCCTTCGGCCAACTATAGTGCCGATACTAATATTAACTTAGCATGGCTTACTTAGTTCTTATGGCTTACCAGCTAAGAATGTTTTGGACTCAACTAGTCTAAACCACTTGTTTCCTATTCCTCTCAATATGTCTGTTTTGGTACTCTATATCCAAATTTAAGAATAATTCGATTCTTAGTTACCTACTACCTGGTCTTCCCAAGGTTAAACTACCTTATCTCATTCGGATCTTTAGCCTAACTAAAATTTCTATAGGTTCCTTGATAACTCCAATCACTTCTCCGACTTCCATTTATTACTTAACTGAAGATATATCTCTTCTTATATTGAGGTATAAACTTCAATTTCCAAGTTGTCATACTTCCAAGAGTCCCATTATGAGATGATTACAATTAACCTTATGAAAATAAGGTCTATCTGTATCATAGTTTAGGAGTTATCCTAAGCTTTACTCCATATATCGAATCTTGATACTTTTACTTCATTATTCACATCTTCGTCTTAGGCTTCTCTAATACTCTATAACTCTGTATATACCACCATTTAGTTTCTATGTTTATGACATTGTTCTATACATGCCTTACATTTGCAACTCCATATGATTTCATGGAAGAAATCAACAGTGTACCCACACAATTGTGGATATCCGAAGTGAATTCTATAAACCACTATTCAAACCTAAAGGCTCTTTATATCTTCTAAAAGTAAGTATCTTACCTAAGAGATCTTAAAATAACTGACACAGAGGCCCTTCCATCATTATCTACCCTACTTTTAACTTCTAGGACACTTATGCTTTGACAAATTCAACTTCACAAAGTGTCATGGAAGTTCGTTACTCCCAACTCAATACTTATTTCTATCTAATTTAACGTAGGCCAAGATTTATGCTCTTTAAGTCTACAAAGATGAGTTGTTTAATTTGACCAATAGGGTATCAGCTGCGGATCATTTTGGTGTATGATGACTCTAGAATATCCTATACATCTTCAATTCCATTACTCCCGGTATTCTCTCTGAGATTTCAGAGCTTGAATACCGCTTATTGTTCCAACATCTCTTCTTTATATCATTTCATGATACTTCCATGATCTTAAACATATATAACTTTCTTCATCAAGTTCACTACAAATAACACCTACTAGAAATGAACCTTAGTTCCACCTTCCATGTACTCCATAAACGTTTCTTCACTAAATTACCTTTCTTATTGCTGCCTAAAAATGGTTTGGAACTGATTCTTGGTTCAAAGTTGCTTTGATACTCCTTATACTTTGATTTACTCTTCATATAAGTCTTCATTTTTTCCATTGGAACTCGTCTCTTCCTTACATGAATTCTATTCCTATATAGGTCTATACACAAGTAGTAATTTTATGGTGCAACATGCACTTGCACACCAAGTTAAACTTCATGTACAAATCTAGTGAATCAAGAAAATCCAAGAAAAGCAAGAAAATTCAATTTTGGTGCATATAACACACATTATTGTAAGCCCGAATTATAATAGCGCAGAAAAACATCTCTAAAATTCAAGCTTACATGTGTAGTATAAAACACCTCCTAGTATAATTTTATGTTGTGATACATAGCACTTATAGTTGAAACTATCATTTGTCTCAATATTGACCCAAGATGCTCAATTACAACTCGATAATTTTGAACGAAGTGGTCTCAAATTAATTTTGTATAACTTATTACCTCGACTACTAACTATAGCTTACCTTCTATTGTTCTGGAAACTAACCTCACAATATCTCTTCAGAGGACTCTCGAGACTAATTTTGATACCTCGGGGTTAAAGATTATTAGATCCATATGACCTTTATGACTTATTTCATGATCCTAAAATGTTATTTCTGACTTCATCTTCAAAATTATTTACTAGGTAGTTACCCTAATTACATATTTATCATGATTCAAGAGCTAGACTCACCATGATCTTGTTATGGTTTGCCAGTTCATCATGGTTTCAGAGCTAAACTCACCATGCCTACTCTTCTTCTTATCTTGCTATCATTGATCCTTATCAAAATTCCACTCCATCATGCAGAATTCTCGAGGGAATCTCACATGATCTACTTCCCACTACATCTATATGTGCTCTAATGATCTTCATTATATTGTATATCGTCATCAAAATGATAAGTTTTTGCTACCTTACATGGATTCACTTTATAGGACTACATCACTAATACTACTCCATAGGATATCCTTAACTTAGTCATAATCTATTTGGTAGATTGGATTATTTAAGATAGCTTAATGGTGTTACTTCTACTCAGAAGGACACCAAAGCGACACTTTCCCCGAGAAAGAATAGATAAGTACTCCTAATAAAGATGGTCAAAACATCCTACTTAAGTGTAACAAGGTTATCCTCAAGTGGATATCCATCACAAGATATAAGAACATATGGTTTAGCTAAGATAAATTCATATAGTTACTATCTAACCTACAGATCTCCTAAAAGGGTTTCAATCCTAAGGTCAACACGTTTGCTCTAATACCAGCTGCGGTGACCCAGCATATCACTGCATGATGTAGTATGCTATTGTCGTTGACCCAATACCGATGAAACATCGTTACACTAGTATTACATCCCTCAAAGTGGTACAATAGAAACATCACGGGTCCAAGACATTACTATATATTACAACTCAAATCTTTACAAAAGATCTAGAAAACTTTCTCTAAACAGTGAGGAAAACATTATACAGAAGAAAACTAGAAATAGTAACTCGAAGTCTATTCTAGAAGTAATACTGCTACTAATGTATATATGGCTTGCGATTTCTACTATAGCAATGATCTACAAAAGTAGGTTCTAGTATCTAGGAATTTATTTATACTCTACTCTTTAGCTTATCTTTTATTGCTGTTGATGTAGTCATCGACATTCTTGATCCCCACTAGCCATCCTCAACTCTTCAAAGTAGTTCTCCTCCTTAGTTCATCATTGATTGCTTCGAGATCTAGCAAGGGTTAAGAAGGTACGATTGAGTACGAGCATACATAGCAAGTTCACTAAAAAGGAGTGTTTGATGCACTATCTACAACCACAGACCAATGGTCGTAGGTTATGCAGGTTTTCCTAAACATTTCTTGAAAGGTTGCTTTTATTCTGAAAGGCTATGTCTGTCAGTCTTCACAAGTTGATTAGAACTTTGTGGAGTTCCTTTCCTACAACCTTCATAGCTCCTTCCCGGAACATGGAGTAACATGTCACACTTTTTTACACTATGCAGAGGTGCATTGCTTTACCCATGAGTGATCCTTATCCATGTTACAGAACCGGGCGATCTTTCCCGTCCACACTTCCTTTGGTGTGGGGCCTAATATAAGAACCCAAGCCAATCACTGCCCTTCTTCACGACCCCATATGCCGACACGATCCTTCAGGCCTCCACATATTTTTTAGCCTCCCTTGTGGGCCAGTTGTAACTATGATATGCCCCTAGACCCCGTGAGGTGGTTATGCCCCTAACATGACCCATTAAAATGGTCGACCTACTGATGGCTCGGTGTTGATGTAGAGCTCGTTGGGAACCCCAAGAGGAAGGTATGATGAGCACAGCAGCAAGTTTCCCTCAGTTATGAAACCAAGGTTTAATCGAACCAGTAGGAGCAAGGAAACACCCCAAAGGTGTTGCTATCTGAGCCTTGGCAGGGCGCACTACCGGTGCTACTAGCAACGTGGAGACCTGCACAACACAACCACAAAACTTTGTCCCCAACTTGCGATGAGGTTGTCAATCTCACCGTGTTTTGCTGAAAACAAAGGATTAAACGTATCAAATGGAAGAAAGTAATAGTTTGCAGAAAGTAAACACAAATCAAGAAACAATTTATATATTGTATGTAAAGAAAAGGACCGGGATCCATAGATCACTAGAGGTGGCTCTCCTTAAGATAGATAACATGTTGGGTGAACAAATTACAGCGGGGCAATTGACAAACATCGAGAAAGCAATATATGCATATACTAATCATCTTGACTCCTTTGGAACTTGATTGGGCATTACAACATTATACATAGACCGCCATCCAAATGCATCTATGACTAATAATCCACCTTCAGGTTATCATCTGAACCCCCTCCAGTATTAAGTTGCAAGCAACAGATTATTGCTTTACGAACTATGTGTAATGTAAACAATACGATTGTTCTATGAACAAAGGATTGTTGTTTTCTCCCTAGTAGCAACAGCACATCTAGTACCTTAGAGATTTCTGTCACTTCCCCAGATTACCAGAGGCATGAACCCACTATCGAGCATAAATACTAACTCTTGGAGTTGCTAGCATCTACTTGGCCAAGATAGCTACTAACAACGGAAAGCATGCAAGATCACAAATAACAAAGGCATGATAGAATCAATAATCAATCTGAAATAGCATCTCAATATCCATCGGATCCCCGCAAACACAACATGCAAAATTACAAATAGATGATCTTGATCATGAACGGAGCTCACAAGATCTAGACATGAAAGCACAAAGGAGGAGAACTAGCCATCTAGCTATTACATGGATCCGTAGTCCAAGGATGAACTACTCATGCATCACACCGGACGCTTGCATGGTGATGAAGAAGGCCTCCAGGGTGAATTCCCCTCTCCGGCAGGGTGCCGGGAAGAGCTTCAGATCCCTCCCGATCTAGGGATGGAGATCACGGCAGCTATAGACTCTTTCGTGGATTTTTGATCGAGTACTTAGGGTTTTCATCCCGAGGGCATCTTATATTCGGAAGGGGAGGCCGAGGGGGTGCAGGAGGTGGCCACACCACCCCATGGCGCGGGCCAGGCTGGGCCACGCGGCTAGGTGGTGTGATGGCCCCCTGTCCCCTCTCCGTCTCGTATTCTGGCATCTGATGACTTCCGGAAAAATAGGCACTTTGGCTTTTGTCCCGTCCAATTTCGAGAATATTCATTTTCTGACTTTCCTAGAACCAAAAACAGCAGAAAACAGGCAGCTAGCACTGTGGCTCTTATTAATAGGTTAGTCTAAGAAATCATATGAAAAGTACTCCAAAGTGTGGACAAAACACAAGAAAGTGGATAAAACCAAGCATGGAACATCAAAAATTATAGATACATTTGCAATGTATCACCTACCTCCGACAGCCTCTCACAAATAATCTAGACACCAAAACTGTGGGGCCCTAAGGGTGCCCACCCTTGTGCTCGATCCATGCAAGGAATCCCAGCATCACGCACTACTAGAGAAAGGCTTATGGATAGATTTATTATCAGTGGAGCATGTTTTGAATATACTCCACTGATATTCATAAGTGGTGCATTTAAAAATATGCTCCACTAATATTTTGTTTAACCAGTGGTGCACATATACAACAATGCGCCACTGATAATGTGGGCCCGGCACCCCAGAAGGCTGTGGACCAAACTTCAATGGCGCATGTGTCCATATGTGTCATTGATATATGCTCATCAATGGCGCATATGGCATATGCGCCATTGATATTCTCCTCGCCAATGGAGCATCTTCCACTACATGCACCATTGATAATTATGTGGGCCCCACCTAGACCCCACCACTCGGAAAGGTGGTAAGATTATCAATGGCGCATTTTGGAGCGCCACTCATACTTTTTTGCCAATGGCGCATGTTACAAAAAAAATGCGCCACTGATTAATCTTGGGGCCCACCACCTGAAAAGGTAGGATACTTATCAGTGGTGGATATAGAGGAAGATGCGCCACTGATAACTTCACCCAGATCTACAAGTTGGCAGCCACCCCCACCCACCACCACCATTCCATTGTTCTCCACCCACCACCCCAAACTAGATCTATAGCTTGTCCTCCTCCTCCCCTCCACCTCAATTTCGCCATTCTTTCCTCCATTCTTGGTTGTTGAACCTACCTTGCTTCATAGTTTTGTGAGGGGAAGCCTCTCCAAGTTGTAGATCTACTAAACCAACTAGTTTTTATCCTCCAACATCCATCTTGTTCTCCAACACCCACACTATCTTGTCGCGGACTTGGCTCAGTAACGATTCTACTAGGTGAGTTGTTGGAGGACATGCATGTGGATGTTTTGTGTGGCGGGTGGACGTTGGTGTGGTGTGTATGTGTGTGCATGCTTATGTATGTGAAGACTTCTTATTGTGAGAGGGATGGTGTTTGCATGTTCTACGTGAAGCTAGCTTGTGTGGTGCATGATGTTTGCAGGTGACGAAGAAGCAAGCATGTTGCTTGCTCTGGCGTGGTGCATGGATGTTTACCGAAATGTCGATTAATTTCCGTTTTGGCAAAATTTAGCACTATCCATATGTCCCATTTTTAGGAGAGGTCATGCCGAATTTTTGCGGCGACCATGCATGCATGTGTGTGCGTGCATGATGGTGCTGTGGTTCTAAGATACTCTCTATTTTTTCTCTATACCACACAGGCAACCATGGTTAGACACATGAGCGAAGGTCGAGCATCTAAATACAAGAAACGCATGGTGGCCTACATGATTATGAACAAGAGGACCTACTTAAGATGTTTGTGCCGAACATGCAATCTCGGGAGCTTGGTTGACCCTAATTCTGGAGACCTGGAGAATCACCTGCTCATGCGTGGTTTCATGCACGGCTACGATTCTAAAGATGACGAGGACTTCAGTGATCCTGAAGATGAGGGCGAGCATGATGATCATCACGAAGGAGATGCGGGCGGCGGACATGATCATGATCATGAAGGAGATGCCAGCGGCGGACATGATGATCAACACGAAGGAGATGATGGCGGTGACGGACATGATGATCATCACGAAGGAGGTGCTGGTGGAGAAGACATAGACACACAGACGACGCGGCTAATCTCGGCCTTGCAGGACCCTCATGTTCAAGAACTGCTTCTCAGGGAGATGAGCAACACCAAAGCTGCTGCCAAGGAGAAAGCCAAGCTCGCGCACATGGAGATAGACAGGAAAACTCCATTGTACCCTGGATGCCGGCCTGAGGATACCCGCTTGAACATAACGCTCAAGGCTCTAGAGATGATGGTGGAGAGAAAATGGACCGACGTAAGCTTCAACAAAAACATGAGATTCTAGCAAGAACGTCTTCCCAAGGGGAACGCGTGTCCAACTAGTATTGAGGAGGCCAAGAAAATCGTGTGTCCTCTCAACCTACCCTATGTGAAGTACCACGCCTGCATTAATTATAGCATCCCAATTGTCTAACAATTGTAATGCTACTTGGTCTAGTAAGAAATTGGCTACTTCCTATATATAATTGTTGCATCATAATTATATCATGCTCATGTCATCATGCCACCTTGCATTTGAGCATCATATAAAACCCTGGTTCTTTGGTTCTTCTCTCAGATGCACTATTAATTGTATTTGCTTCTTGATATTGTATTTGGTTATTGATATATTGTTAAAATTCCCAAGTTGAGTTGGGGGCATATCCTTTATTTCAATTCCACCACCTTTCTTTGTCACCACTTTATAATTCCACCATCCTATTAGTCCATGAGCTTGTTTGTCTTTCTTTTGATTTTATCTAGCTCATGGGAAATAGGGTGGATCTAGTTCTTTAAATCCTCTTGCTTGGCCTTGATTCCACTCCTTGGGAATGCATAAGAATAATGCCATATCATTACTTTTGTTCTCACAAAATTAATCATGGCATTTAAATATTTTGTATGGGCCATGCAACCTTCATCCCCACCTTTTATTCCATTGGTTTTTCCTTTGATATAATGGATCTTTTCTTTGTGGACCATCTCCTTCCATTCCACCATCCCCATACTCTCACCAGCACCTTGTTCTTTTAATTATCTCCATTATGATTTATATGAGGGATTCTTCCCATACATCTTTATTTCTCTTTTTCTTGATTATTCCTCCACCTCATCTTAGCCTAAATCCAAGCCTTTTCCTCACTCCCTAGCTAGCCCTGTTCCATTATTCAAATATGCAAAAGCTTCCAAAAAGAGTATTTCTTGGGCTGGTTTAAATCTGCAACAAATCAAAATATAAATCAAAACAGATAATAAAATAAAAAGAAATAAAAAGAGAGGAACCTTACCTGCAGCCCAGAGCAGCAGCCTCACCTATTCGCGGCCCATCTCCCGGCCCACTTCCCCCAGCCGGCCTCCCCAGCCCGTACCGCTTCAGCGCCGTCGCCCCGTCCTGTTCCTCTTCTCCCTCCGTCTAACGCCGTTCGCCCTCTCTCTCTCTCAGCAGCAGACGGAAAGCAGCGGCGAGGAGCAGGTGGCCGTTCCCCCGTCCCCCGTCGTCTGCCGCGTCAGCCACGCCTCCCCCACGCCAGCCTCCTCCTTATCCTCGCGCCGAGCCGCTTCCTCCCTAACCCTAGCTACCTGCCCGTTCCTCTTTTTCTCTCCTCCGCGTGTCGCCGCCAGTCTGAGGGCCGCGTCGCCGTTGCCGTCCTCGCCGGTGACCGGGTACATGCCGGGGAGCGTCGCCGCAGTCCGTGTCGGTGATTTCGCCAGCCAGGAGATCCAGGATCGCCCGCAACTGCCCCACGACCGAGAGCCGCCAGCACCACCGCCATGACCTCGCCATCCCCTCCGCTCCGGCCGTCCCTGCCTCCGAATTCCGCGGGAATCGGACGAGGTGAGCTCCCCCCTCGCCCTCTTCCGTTTCCCTCCCCCCTCTGTGCGCCGTTCGCCGCCTGTATTTGGCCCCCGCCGGTGAGCCGCCCCGCCGACGCGCAGTCCCAGCCTGGAGCCCCCCTCTGTTCCCCAACGTGCCCCGTCCAGCACAGCCCGCCACCGCCAACCCTTCCTAAACGAGATCGGTAGCCGAAGCCCTCCTCTGCAATTTCCGTTTTGGCGGCCAGAGCTATCTCGCCGCGGATGCGACGCCACCCTCGCCGGAACATCTCGCCGTCATCAGTCGTTATCGAGGTTCAGAGAAACAGCGCCAGATTCAGTCAGAGCTCGCGCGGCCGTTTTGCGAAAAGGACCCCCGTGCTATTGGCGATCACGCCCAGGTCCCTAGCAGCCCCAGTGTCCCCACCTGTCAGCCGCCTGGCAACTTGCAGAAAACCCCCCAGTATACCCGGCCCTCAACCCGCACTCCGTCCCCGCTGCGCGACGGGCTTCACCCATGCCCCCTCGCTATCACGTGGGGCCAGCTTCACCGTCGGGCCCACATGTCAGTGTCTGGGCTGACTAAGCCGCGGTAGCAACAGATTTTTCTCACGCGCGTGGCCCCAGTCCGCAGTGGCCCACCCGTCAGCGTCTGGGCTAGGGTTGCCTGAAGTGTAAAAATGTTTTCTATTTTTCTGTTTTAATTAAACCTTTTTCCAAAATTGCTTCAAATTCAAAATTCAATTCAGATTTAAATAACTTTTCAAATATAAATCCAAATAATACAAATAATATATGTTTTGGAATCAGAAAAATGAGAGGAATTCAAATATGCCATTAAAAATATTGTTTGAACACTTTAAATTTTCGAGATGATTAAAATTACAATAAAATGCCCTTTTCTTAATAAATTGATAACTTTAATTCTAAAACTCCAAATTGGGCAAATAATATGTCTAAATCGATCCGCGCGACGAGCCCGTTCCATCTATGCAGTCCTTGTTCTGAATTGAAGCATGCATCATATCATTATTAAAATCTGAACTGTTTATGACAATAAAACTTGGTTAAATAAATAACAAAATGCTTTATTTCTTGTATCCACACCTAACCTTTGCCATGCTACTTTAATGCCATGAAAATTGTGCACCATTCATCATGGCATGCTTGTTTGCTTGTCGCATTTTAATTCATATGCTTGTGCACTTTATTTATGTTGGCCCTTGTTTGTTTGGTTCTTCTTCGAATAGACGCCCAGCAGGAGAATTACCAGGAGTCATAGGAGTACTACCCAGATCCATCTCTCGCTTCAACTGAGCTGCCAGGCAAGCACTACCACATGCTTGCATACATACAGTACCTATTGCCTCTATCTTATTCTTGCATCATTGAGTCACGCTTGCATTAAATTGAATCCCAAGTACTGCATAGCCTTTACTTTTAAACCCCACCGAAGCTTGTTCCTCCATCCCATGAGCCATTACGACAGGAGTTGTTTGAGCCATGCGAGTCGTAGAAAAGCATGTGTAGGGTATGTGAGTGGCTGATGAATAACGAGGTACCTAAACAACTTAACCTGAGTAGTAATGGGATAACTAATGAAAGAGGCACCGGTGAGCAATATCTTCTATTTGGTTTTTCATGCTCACTTGTGTCCCGTAGGACCCCGAGTACTTGATTCCTTTTCCTTGACTATTCGCACTATCCACATCCGGGAGGCCTTATGGACCCCCCTGAGCCAGAGCTTGATTCATTCTTATTTCTTGGGGCCACAAAGTAGTTTGGGGCTTTATTACTATCCTGTACTTATGCCATGTTACTGTTTTATTAAGATTGTGCGAGGAGCACCTGTACTGTTTAAGAATTGCGGAGTGTTTTCGTGGTATCGACAAGCCCAGTCACATTTTCGGGTTCTCAGTCGTTTACAGCCATTGGCGCAAACCTTGGGTCTGTCTCGGAGCCGGCCAACTTCGTTGTGGGTAGCTTAATGGGGTGGCCCCCTAAAATATTTCTGAATCCTGTGATTGCTTTGTCGTGAATGCCTCGTTGGGTTTTGATTTGGTTTTTCCGAGGTTGATCGAGTGTGTGTTGCTATTCGTGCACCCCTGCAGGGTAAATCTTTCTGAAAGCCGTGTCCGCGGTTATGGACGACTTGGAGCACAGTTTCTCGATCATAGACAAGTATAACTTAAGTACCGCTTTAAATTGACTAAGTACTTGACTAGTAAATAGTGCAATACTCATGGAATGGATAATAAAACTGCCAACAGATGATGGGGGTTGTTCGTCCGCTTCCTCGTTGGTAAGCGAGGATGAGGATGGATCTGTTAATTATACTGTTATAACTGTTGTCCTTAATTCATGGACTTCCGTCTATCATTGGTTAGGCGGAAGGTTAGCGAGTTTCTATAGAATTGTTAGGTATTATCTTTTGCTGCAATTGCGTCACCCCAGGTTGTGTCCCCTTTAGTGGCATTAAGACTTGTTGAGTACCCCTAGGGTCTCACACGATAAATTGTTTGATTCAGATGAACAGGTGTTCCCGCAAGATGGATACTGGGTGGAAGAAACAGATGATGTTGGCAACGATCATTCGGTGTAGAGATTCCGGGAACGGGGATCCGTGAGATCTGTGGGCGGGATGTGTTTATTTATGGGGCATCTTATGCCGATTTGCTTCTTATCTGTACTCGGATCTTGTTTTCCGCTTCCGCCTGATACTCTGATGTGTGATGTATGAGGAGCTATCCTAAATTATTATATCTATCTAGGACATTTGAATCTTGCCGTATGGCATTGCAATATTTCTATTTCTTTTAGATGGAATGGCTCTGAGGACTGTTGTATGTGGCTTGCATACATACTCATTTGTGTATGTAGTAGATCCCTTCGCCTGCCGATTACGCCGCTCGTTCTTGTCCCGATGTCTGAAAGTGGTTAGGACGGCCGAAAGGTCTACCGTGAGTGGCCCTGGGCCCCACCGTACTATTTTAACCACTTTCGTTCATGCAGGCATGTAACTAAGAGCGTAATTCACCGAGGTAGTTACAATTGGTATCAGAGCCATCCCGCCCTTCAGGGTCTCAGCCAAATGGTCGTTGTCAGTCTAGCAAATATTTTGGTAGTTATGTATACTAGGGAAAAACAAAACGTGAGAGTAGGACTACTTCCATTTTTCTTCTTACCCACCCACCCACCCTTTTCTGGTAAGGAAGTGTAACGTTTTCAATCCTCTTCTAAAATTCAAACTAGAATTCATGTGTTCTGGGTTCCGTAGTACCATAGGTTGTGTGTGTGTGTTTGTGTGTATGTGTGTGTGAATTCTTTGTCTATCTGTTGCATCCAAATGTTATCACTATCTACCTTTTGGTTATCAACTGTTGGTACATTCCATACCGACAGGCCTTTGTAAACCGACGCGATCTATTCTGATTCGTTGTATACCGATGCGATCTATCTTACTCTTTGTTACCCGACGTTATCTTGTTGGGGTGTTCTTTCTCATAGTTACCAATCTTTAGGTTCATCTTAAGAAGAGGGTGTTGGGATATGTGTTTTACTGATTCATGTGCGGAGTAATGATTTGAGTGTGGGATGGAGTCGCGACCATACCACTACTTCTATCATTTGCTTTTGTATATTGAACTAGTAGAGTTACTAATCTTGATTCGTTAAGTGGTTTTGCGCATATAGTGGTATTTTAATGCCAAAATTTGCGGAAAATTTTTCTTTGTTAGTTGTGTACCACACTCCTTGTTCAGTCGTGTGCGTTATGCTTAATATCTTCTAGTTGCCTTGAACTTTGTTGATATTTTAATATCACCTCAGTGAATTGCATCCTTTAATCTTGGTTAATTCCATTTTGGTACTATTTTGGATTATTATCATTCTCCATTATAGTACAGACTTGTGTTTTATATCAATCACAAGATGGCACCACCACGCCGTTCTGAGGAGGACATACCACCTGAACTCGGGGCTGCTTTGGCAAGTATTGCAAATGCTTTGGGCACTATGCAGCAGAACCAGCAGCGCTTCGAGGAAAGTGTCAGGAGGAATGAGTTTGTTCCGCTACCTCCACCTCCCAAGCGAGGAGACATCAAGAGTTTTCTCAAGTTCAACCCACGCCAATTTGAGGTGTCTGATCAGCCACTTGATGCGGATGACTGGCTTCGTGAAGTGTCAAGGTTGCTGATGACTGTGGATGTTCCCGAGCAAGAATGGGTCAAGTGTGCTACTCACCTTCTGAAGGGAGATGCAGCTCTCTGGTGGGAAAATTACCTCAAGGCAGATCTTTCTGGGTTTCAGCCTACTTGGGAGCGGTTCACTACTGCTTTCAAAGAGCAATATCTGTCAGAAATTGTCATGGAAAGGATGAAGGAAGTGTTTCTCAACCTCAAGCAGGGCACTGACAATGTCAACACCTACATCAGAAACTTCATGAACCTTTCTCGTTATGGTGGCAATGAGATCTCTGATGACAAGAGGAAGCAAAAGAGGTTTCGGCAAGGCCTCAATGCTTCCATCAAATATGCAATCACTCATGCAAGGCCGGCATCTTTCCTGGAACTTCAACACACAGCTCTGTAGGAAGAAGCAAGTAGGCAAGTGTTTGAGGAGTCAAAGAAACACAGCCGTGATACAGCAAGCTCTTCTGCTATGATAGCTCCTTCTAAGCGTCGTGTCTGGGTTCCTAACACCCCACCGTCGCTCCCTGCTCCACCAAGACCGTCAAGCTACGCACCAAGGCCACCAAACTCCTTCACTGCGGCTCCCAGGGGCTACAACCACAACTACCCTGGAGCACCTGGCGGAGTCCCTGGCTATGTTGCTCCACGTCCAACTGGTGCTTGCTATACTTGTGGAAACACTGGGCATCAGTACTGGAATTGTCCAATGAACAACAAAGCTCTTCGACCACCACCTCCAAGACCTGCGGCAAGTGCTCCTATGGTTCGTGCACCTCCACCTCGGGCTCTCAACATCAACACTAAGCTTGGGTCTACGGTTGCTCGTGCCAACTGTGTCAACGTCGCTCAAGCTGAGCATGCACCTGGAGTTGTCATGGGTATGCTTCCTGTTAACTCAGTTTCTGCACGAGTGTTGTTTGATTCTGGTGCATCGCATTCTTTTGTCTCTACGAGTTTTGCTGATAGGAATGGGTTATCTATGGATCCTCTCCCCAAGCGTTTAATGGTCCTTTCTCCTGGAGCAACAATGGCATCTTCTAAAATCAGCCATAACAATCAAATTGAGATTGGTGGTTCTTCGTTTCCGGCTTCCTTAATTATTCTGGAAAATTCTGATATTGATGTTATCTTGGGCATGGATTGGTTAACAACAAATGCAGCTGTGATTGATTGTGCTGAACGTTCGGTTTCTTTGAAAATTCCTGAAGGCCATATAGTCTATTCTCCAAGTCTGACTCCTGCAATTCAGCTTTATTCTTTGGCGGCTCTGAATGATGATGTTATGGAAGGTATTCAGAGTGTTCCTGTTGTCTGTGAGTTTCCAGATGTCTTTCCTGAAGAGTTGCCAGGTATGCCTCCGGATCGTGAGGTTGAGTTTGTCATTGAACTTGAACCTGGTACCGCTCCTATCTCCAAGCGGCCTTATAAAATGGGTCCTGCTGAGTTGGCTGAACTCAAACGTCAGTTGGATGAACAAGAGAAGTTGGGTTTCATTCAGCACAGTACTTCTTCTTGGGGTAGTCCAACCATCTTTGTGAAGAAGCGAGACAAGACTGATAGACTTTGTGTTGACTATCGGGCACTCAATGCTAAAACCATCAAGAATAAATATCCCCTTCCGCGGATTAATGATCTCTTCGATCAGCTAGCTGGAGTTGTGGTATTCTCTAAGCTTGATTTGAGAAGTGGTTACCATCAAATCAAGATTCGCAAGGAAGATGTTCCCAAAACAGCTTTCACCACCCGCTATGGCCTGTATGAGTACACGGTCATGTCTTTTGGTCTCACCAATGCACCCGCCACCTTCTCGAGGCTTATGAACTCGGTTTTCTTGGAATATCTTGATAAGTTTGTTGTGGTCTATCTAGATGACATTCTAGTCTATTCTAAGTCTAAGGAAGAACATGAAGAACACCTTCGGTGTGTCCTAAACAAGCTTCATGAGAACCGCCTGTACGCAAAGTTCTCCAAGTGTGAGTTTTGGCTGCCTCAAGTCACCTACCTTGGTCACATCATCTCTGCCAAGGGCATTGCCGTCAACCCAGAAACTATTAAGACAATTATGGACTGGCTTCCACCCATAAATGTCAAAGAAGTCTGGAGTTTCCTTGGTTTGGCCAGTTACTGCCGACGATTCGTTCAAAACTTCTCGAAGATAGCGAAGCCTCTTACCGATCTCCTCAAGAAAGGCAAGAAATACCTTTGGACTCCTGCATGTCAAGCAAGCTTTGAAACACTCAAAGAGAAGCTCACTTCCACACCAGTCTTGGTTCCTCCAGATACATCAAAGCCTTTCCAAATATTCTGTGATGCTTCATTGCAAGGATTGGGTGCAGTCCTTATGCAAGAAAAGCAAGTTGTTGCTTATGCATCTCGTCAGTTGAAGATGCATGAGATCAACTATCCTACACATAACCTCGAACTCGCAGCAGTTGTCTTTGCTTTGAAAGTATGGAGGCATTACTTGCTTGGCAACCGTTGTGAGATCTTTTCTGATCACAAGAGTCTGAAGTATATCTTCACACAGCCGGATCTCAACCTTCGTCAGAGGAGGTGGATTGAAACAATCAATGATTTCGATTTGACCATCAACTACACTCCGGGCAAAGCCAATGTCATGGCAGATGCTCTCAGCCGAAAAGCTTATGTCAACAACCTCATGGTGGAAGAATAACAGCCTCTCTTGTGCGAGGAATTCCGCAAGCTCAACCTTGAAATTGTGGATCAAGGGTATCTTCTGAACCTTCTAGCAACACCTCTCTTGGAAGAAAAGGTCCGTTCCATTCAGCTTGGTGATCCTTACACTGAAAAGATCATCTCCAACATTTAGCTTCCGAAGTATGAGTCTTTCCACGTAGATGACCAAGGCACTCTTTTCTTTGAACACCGGATGTTTGTTCCGAACTACCCGGGTTTAAGAGAGCAAGTTCTCAAGGAGGCGCATGATTCTGTTCTTTCTATCCACCCTGGCAGCACTAAGATGTACATGGACTTAAAAACACAATATTGGTGGCCTGGTTTGAAACGATATTGTGCCAAGTATGTCTCGGAGCGTGATGTTTGTCGCAGAGTTAAAGCTGTCCATCAGAAACCTTCCGGTCTTCTACAGCCATTGAAGCCTCCGGAATGGAAATGGGAGAAAGTAGAGATGGACTTCATCACTGGTTTTCCAAGGTCGCAGAAGGGCAACAATGCAATCTTTGTTGTCATTGACAGGCTTTCCAAAGTAGCTCACTTCTTTCTAGTCAAGGAAACAATTTCTGCAATTCAGTTGGCTGAGCTCTATATCAACAAAATTGTCTCTCTGTATGGAGTTCCTCTTGAGATCAGTTCAGACCGTGGAAGCATCTTCACTTCCAAGTTCTGGGGAAGTTTCCAAAATGCTTTGGGAACAAAACTAAACTTCAGCACGGCTTACCACCCTCAGTCACAAGGACAAGTTGAAAGGATCAATCAGATTCTAGAAGATATGCTCCGTGCTTGCGTTATCTCTTTCGGCATGAAGTGGGAAGAATGTCTTCCTTATGCTGAATTCTCTTACAACAACAGCTTCCAGAAAAGTCTAAAGATGGCACCATTTGAGGCTCTCTATGGTCGCAAATGCAGAACTCTGATTGGTTGGTCGGGCGCAGGTGAAAGAATATTGTTTGGCCCCGACATTGTAACTCAAGCGGAGAAGAAAGTTCACATCATTCTTGAAAATCTGAAGATTGCTCAAAGTCGCCAGAAGAGCAATTATGACAGAAAGCACACGGACATGGAGTATGTCCCTGGTGATCTCGTTTACCTTCGTGTCACTCCCATGAGAGGCACGCACCGCTTTGGTATCAAAGGAAAGCTGGCTCCTAGATACATCGGTCCTTTCAAAATTCGTGGAAGAAGAGGAGACGTTGCTTATGCTCTTGAGATCCCTGAACAACTCAAAGTCCATGATGTTTTCCACATCTCCCAACTCAAGAAATTCTTCAAGGATCCCGGCAGGACCGTGGACCATGAACTCATCAATCTCCAGGAAGATCTATCTTATCAAGAACACCCCACAAAAATTCTTGAAGTCGCAGAAAGAAGGACTCGCAACAAATCCATCAAGTTCTGCAAGGTGCAGTGGTCGCACCATTCCGTTGATGAAGCCACCTGGGAACGTGAAGATGAGCTCCGTGTCAACTATCCTACCCTCTTTGAGTCTTCTTCTTCCTAGAATCTCGGGGCGAGATTCCTGTTTAGTGGGGGAGAGTTGTAGCATCCCAATTGTCTAACAATTGTAATGCTACTTGGTCTAGTAAGAAATTGGCTACTTCCTATATAATTGTTGCATCATAATTATATCATGCTCATGTCATCATGCCACCTTACATTTGAGCATCATATAAAACCCTGGTTCTTTCGTTCTTATCTCATATGCACTATTAATTGTATTTGCTTCTTGATATTGTATTTGGTTATTGATATATAGTTAAAATGCCCAAGTTGAGTTGGGGGCATATCCTTTATTTCAATTCCACCACCTTTCTTTGTCACCACTTTATAATTCCACCATCCTATTAGTCCATGAGCTTGTTTGTCTTTCTTTTGATTTTATCTAGCTCATGGGAAATAGGGTGGATCTAGTTCTTTAAATCCTCTTGCTTGGCCTTGATTCCACTCCTTGGGAATGCATAAGAATAATGCCATATCATTACTTTTGTTCTCAAAAAATTAATCATGGCATTTAAATATTTTGTATGGGCCATGCAACCTTCATCCCCACCTTTTATTCCATTGGTTTTTCCTTTGATATAATGGATCTTTTCTTTGTGGACCATCTCCTTCCATTCCACCATCCCCATACTCTCACCAGCACCTTGTTCTTTTAATTATCTCCATTATGATTTATATGAGGGATTCTTCCCATACATCTTTCTTTCTCTTTTTCTTGATTATTCCTCCACCTCATCTTAGCCTAAATCCAAGCCTTTTCCTCACTCCCTAGCTAGCCCTGTTCCATTATTCAAATATGCAAAAGCTTCCAAAAAGAGTATTTCTTGGGCTGGTTTAAATCTGCAACAAATCAAAATATAAATCAAAACAGATAATAAAATAAAAAGAAATAAAAAGAGAGGAACCTTACCTGCAGCCCAGAGCAGCAGCCTCACCTATTCGCGGCCCATCTCCCGGCCCACTTCCCCCAGCCGGCCTCCCCAGCCCGTACCGCTTCAGCGCCGTCGCCCCGTCCTGTTCCTCTTCTCCCTCCGTCTAACGCCGTTCGCCCTCTCTCTCTCTCAGCAGCAGACGGAAAGCAGCGGCGAGGAGCAGGTGGCCGTTCCCCCGTCCCCCGTCGTCTGCCGCGTCAGCAACGCCTCCCCCACGCCAGCCTCCTCCTTATCCTCGCGCCGAGCCGCTTCCTCCCTAACCGTAGCTACCTGCCTGTTCCTCTTTTTCTCTCCTCCGCGTGTCGCCGCCAGTCTGAGGGCCGCGTCGCCGTTGCCGTCCTCGCCGGTGACCGGGTACACGCCAGGGAGCATCGCCGCGGTCCGTGTCGGCGATTCCGCCAGCCAGGAGATCCAGGATCGCCCGCAACCGCCCCACGACCGAGAGCCGCCAGCACCACCGCCACGACCTCGCCATCCCCTCCGCTCCGGCCGTCCCTGCCTCCGAATTAAGCGGGAATCGGATGAGGTGAGCTCCCCCCCTCGCCCTCTTCCGTTCCCCCCCCCTCTACGTGCCGTTCGCCGCCCGTATTTGGCCCCCGCCGGTGAGCCGCCCCGCCGACGCGCAGTCCCAGCCTGGAGCCCCCCTATGTTCCCCGACATGCCCCGTCCAGCATAGCCCGCCACCGCCAACCCTTCCTAAACGAGATCGGTAGCCGAAGCCCCCCTCTGCAATTTCCGTTTTGGTGGCCAGAGCTATCTCGCCGTGGATGCGACGCCACCCTCGCCGGAACATCTCGCTGTCGTTAGTCATCGTCGAGGTTCAGAGAAACAGCGCCAGATTCAGTCAGAGCTTGCGCGGCCGTTTTGCAAAAAGGACCCCCGCGCTATTGGCGATCACGCCCAGGTCCCTAGCAGCCCCAGTGTCCCCACCTGTCAGCCGCCTGGCAACTTGCAGAAAACCCCTAAATATACCCGGCCCTCAACCCGCACTCCGTCCCCGCTGCGTGACGGGCTTCACCCATGCCCCCTCGCTGTCACGTGGGGCCAGCTTCACCGTCGGGCCCGCATGTCAGTGCCTGGGCTAACTAAGCCGCGGTAGCAACAGATTTTTCTCGCGCGCGTGGCCCTAGTCCGCAGTGGCCCACCCGTCAGCGTCTGGGCTAGGGTTGCCTGAAGTGTAAAAATGTTTTATGTTTGTCTGTTTTAATTAAACCTTTTTCCAAAATTGATTCAAATTCAAAATTCAATTCAGATTTAAATAACTTTTCAAATATAAATCCAAATAATATATGTTTTGGAATCAGAAAAATGAGAGGAATTCAAATATGCCATTAAAAATATTGTTTGAACACTTTCAATTTTCGAGATGATTAAAATTACAATAAAATGCCCTTTTCTTAATAAATTGATAACTTTAATTCTAAAACTCCAAATTGGGCAAATAATATGTCTAAATCGATCAGCGTGACGAGCCCGTTCCATCTATGTAGTCCTTGTTCTGAATTGGTTCTTCTTCGAATAGACGCCCAGCAGGAGAATTACCAGGAATCACAGGAGTACTATCCAGATCCATCTCTCGCCTCAACTGAGCTGCCAGGCAAGCACTACCACATGCTTGCATACATACAGTACCTATTGCCTCTATCTTATTCTTGCATCATTGAGTCGCGGTTGCATTAAATTGAATCCCAAGTACTGCATAGCCTTTACTTTTAAACCCCACCGAAGCTTGTTCCTCCATCCCATGAGCCATTACTACAGGAGTTGTTTGAGCCATGCGAGTCGTAGAAAAGCATGTGTAGGGTATGTGAGTGGCTGATGAATAACGAGGTACCTAAACAACTTAACCTGAGTAGTAATGGGATAACTAATGAAAGAGGCACCGGTGAGCAATATCTGCTATTTGGTTTTTCATGCTCACTTGTGTCCCGTAGGACCCCGAGTACTTGATCCCTGTTCCTTGACTATTCGCACTATCCACATCCGGGAGGCCTTATGGACCCCCCTGAGCCAGAGCTTGATTCATTCTTATTTCTTGGGGCCACAAAGTAGTTTGGGGCTTTATTACTATCATGTACTTATGCCATGTTACTGTTTTATTAAGATTGTGCGAGGAGCACCTGTACTGTTTAAGAATTGCGGAGTGTTTTCGCGGTATCGACAAGCCCAGTCACATTTTCGGGTTCCCAGTCATTTACAGCCATTGGCGCAAACCTTGGGTCCATCTTGGAGCCGGCCAACTTTGTTGCGGGTAGCTTAATGGGGTGGCCCCCTGAAATATTTCTGAATCCTGTGATTGCTTTGTCGTGAATGCCTCGTTGGGTTTTGATTTGGTTTTTTCGAGGTTGATCGAGTGTGTGTTGCTATTCGTGCACCCCTGCAGGGTAAATCTTTCTGAAAGCCGTGTCCGCGGTTATGGACGACTTGGAGCACAGTTTCTCGATCATAGACAAGTATAACTAAAGTACCGCTTTAAATTGACTAAGTACTTGACTAGTAAATAGTGCAATACTCATGGAATGGATAATAAAACTGCCAACAGATGATGGGGGTTGTTCGTCCCCTTCCTCGTTGGTAAGCGAGGAGGAGGATGGATCTGTTAATTATACTGTTATAATTGTTGTCCTTAATTCACGGACTTCTGTCTATCATTGGTTAGGCGGAAGGTTAGCGAGTTTCTGTAGAATTGTTAGGTATTATCTTTTGTTGCAATTGCGTCACCCCAGGTTGTGTCCCCTTTAGTGGCATTAAGACTTGCTGAGTACCCCTAGGGTCTCACACGATAAATTGTTTGATTCAGATGAACATGTGTTCCCGCAAGATGGATACTGGGTGGAAGAGACAGATGATGGCTCAACGATCATTCGGTGTAGAGTTTCCGGGAA
This sequence comes from Avena eriantha, assembly GCA_910589775.1. Lineage (NCBI taxonomy): Eukaryota > Viridiplantae > Streptophyta > Magnoliopsida > Poales > Poaceae > Avena > Avena eriantha. Next base: position 296,484,482 of record OU342740.1, read on the forward strand.
CGGGGATCCGTGAGATCTGTGGGCGGGATGTGTTTATTTATGGGGCATCTTATGCCGATTTGCTTCTTATCCGTACTCGGATCTTGTTTTCCGCTTCCGCCTGATACTCTGATGTGTGATGTATGAGGAGCTATCCTAAATTATTATATCTATGTAAGACATTTGAATCTTGCCGTATGGCGTTGCAATATTTCTATTTCTTTTAGATGGAATGGCTCTGAGGACTGTTGTATGTGGCTTGCATACATACTCATTTGTGTATGTAGTTGATCCCTTCGCCTGCCGATTACGCCGCTCGTTCTTGTCCCGATGTCTGAAAGTGGTTAGGACGGCCGAAAGGTCTACCGTGAGTGGCCCTGGGCCCCACCGTACTATTTTAACCACTTTCGTTCATCAAGGCATGTAACTAAGAGCGTAATTCACCGAGGTAATTACATTAATGACTACGCACTTATCGGAACGAGTACAAGGATAGAACCACATGTCCGGTGTGTGGCCAAGGACGATACAAAAGAGGGAACAAGAAAGTTCCTCCTTAAGTGGGATGGTACTTTCCTATCACTCTCCATCTGCAGCGGTATTTCGTGGTCCCTAATGAAGAAAATCTCATGCAATGGCATGCGGAAAGGAAGAAGCCGGCCGAAGATGATCCGCATAAGGGCAAGATCCTCACACACCCTTCGTACATTAGCCAGTAGAACACACTAGACATTGACTTTCTAGACTTCGGGGGCGATCCAAGGAACATTAGGCTTGGTATGAGCACCAATGGACTCAATCCGTTTGGCAACCAGAGTAGCACACATAGCACCTGGCCTGTGTTTATATGGCCGTACAACCTCCCTCCATGGTTGTGCACCAAGTAGAGATACATACACATGTATATTCTGATTCAGGGGCCGAAACAACCAGGTATCAAGATGCATCTATATCTCGGGCCACTGAAAGTAGAGTTAGCCACGCTATGGGAGACGCCAGCCCGTATGTGGGACACATACATAGGAGATTATTTACCTATGAGAGTCATGTTGCTCATGATGGTGCAGGACTATCCAGGTCATCTGTTGACATACGAAAGGAAGAAGACCTGGCTGACTTCCCCAGCCTCTCAATGCATATGTGGATCAACATGCATCCACATATGGATCCACTAGAGTTCATTACATGTCTGTCCTACCTCCAACAGCCTCTCACAGATAATCTAGACACCAAAACTACGGGTCCCTAAGGTTGTCCACCCTTGTGTTGGATCCGTGCAAGCAATCCCAACATCATGTTAAAGTCGTACGTTGACATACGAAAGGAAGAAGATCCAGCTGACTTCCCCAGGGACATATAGATCTCATGGTTAACGCAAAATATACAGTGCAAGAATCACTAGCGACATTTGTTGTTAAATCCTAGATGATACATTCCTGAGCAATGGTGGTTCCATTGCTAATCATAATAGATTAACTAACCACCCTAGATTAGTAACTAATAGTTCTTGATAATTATGAAAATAGTGTTTTGCCATCCTTTTCAAAATGCATTTGATAACAATAATAGATTGCAAATACTTGGTATAAAATAACCAAAGGACATGAGCAAGTGTGAACTTGCCTTTGTGCTTACAAGATTATGCAATCACGGTCGAGATAATATAAAATTCAAAATCTAAAAATAACATCATTGGTCCGGTAAGGACTAATGTTTAAAGAAGCAATATGCTATTATGCATAAGGAATGCTATGCATTTTGTATAACCCCTGAAGTAACTCCACAATATTGTAAGTGAGTTGAATTTAGGCGATTTCTTTAAGGTTTGGTTAATATTTAAGTTTACTTCACAAGAAAATATATCTTGAAATTTTTTAAGACTTAACATACACGATATAAAAGTAAAGCACCCTAATAATGGATTTTTAATGTGGATTGATATCAATTCTTTAGAAATGGTCATGTTTCAAGTTAGTGGGTGATGCATGTAAAATGCATACATGAACTTTGTAGTTTATTGACATGTATTCCCACATATTTGTAACATATTTAATGTTATATCCATGTTTTATATTGATTTTTGGGGTTTACCAATGATCCCCTCTATTTTGGTTATAACCCTGCAGGACAGGAAAACCCTGTTTTGTGTATTTTTATCTTTCAGGGACCTAAGCAAAGTCAAACGGACCGGGGATTTCTGGAGCATAAAATTTCACCAAGAGAAGCATCTAGAGCGCTTGGATCTCACCAGAAGGGCCAGGAGGGACAAAAGTCATCTGGTGGCGTGCCCAGCGCAGTAGGACGCACCACCCCCTCTCTTCGTCCTCGACCGTCGGATGCCCTTGATTTTTTTGCTCACGGACTTGGCTTGACCTAAAAAACTCTATAAAAAAGGTCCCCTAGAGGAGCCATCACGGAGAGCGCCGCACAACAGAGAAACACCAAAAAGGAGTCAGAACTAGCAAATTTTGGAGGGGAAACTCCACCAGACCGCTAGAGGGAGCTCCAGCTTCTCCAACATCTCCACCATCATCATCATGATGAAGAGGGAGTAGTACACCTCTGGACTATGGGTTTGTGGCAGTATTTTTATCTATTTCTCTCTTGTTCTTCATAGATCTTAGTACCATATGAGCTGCTCAACATGATTATGGTCATATATGTAATTCCTATGTGGTGGACCTTGATTTGATGATTTGATATATTAGATTGAAACCCATTATGTGTAAGATGTATTCATAGATGCTTATCATGTACCCCATTCTTAAGTACTTGTTTTGATCCAACTTGTATGCAAGAGCCCGTGTGGGGAGAAGTGTGTATTAGATGGAGTAGTATGGTGGTAGTGATTGGATAGTGACAACAAAATCTATGATCTACTATGGTTTTTACCTTTCTTTTTATGCCTCACTAGGGATTAAGTGAATTCATGTGATATAATTATCTTGTGATAGCTAGATAATCTTGTTTTCAAACATCATGTCATATTGCTTAAGGCTATACTATGTGTAATGCTTAATTCAAGATTCGCTTGGAGTTTTCCCTATCTTGTAGAGTATAAGAGAGATGTGTTGCATCATCTTTATGTTAAGATGTGATGCCCATATGAATTCTTATCAAACACATGTTTAAGTTCCATTAATATAATGTCTCTGATGAATTGTTTATGTCCACTACAACTTAAAAATAGAGTAGACAAGTGAACCCATTAATCATTGTCCATTTTAAATCATAAGAAACACCTTTCCAACACTTTTATCATGCTTTAGATATTCTGCAATATTTTAATCCAAAAATACAAAATATACTTTCTTCATTTGCTATTATAATCCTAAAGACAAGATTTATATTATTGATGATAGCATAAATAGATGACCTCAAGAGTTTGTTATGATTTGAAGTATTTAAATGAACTTGAGAATTAATAGTATTGCTTAAAGAAATAGCTTCATAAAAGTTATACTTGATTTAATTTTAAATGATTACATTTCTATGTTTCAATAAATTCTAAGTTAATTTAATAAATTTATGAAAGGAGTGATCTTGATTTATAGATGATAAAAGAAAACATAACCTTTTATTTTAATCAAGAAAAGCAGTTTATAAACTCTTTTTATAAACAACATTTTTAGTAAAACTAAAATGACTAATAATTTCATAGTTACTATTTTCTTATATAGTGTATGTATTATATTTAATACCCAAAAGTGATTTTTATTTAATTTTAAAAAAATTACTTATTTTTTTATCTCATTAGAAACTTTAATAGTTTGAAATTTTAGTTGCATTTTATTTAACGTAAATAAATAATCTTATATTTTTTTCCTAGGTATATATTATTTTTGTGATCACTTTAATATATTATATGTATTTTTAGAATTTTTTTGCATAGAGTTAAAATATCCATAGGGTTATATTGGTAATTTCCTTTTTTATTTCTTCATTTTCTTTTCAATTTCTTGGCTCGACCCACGAGTCCTCCTGGCCTACTCCTGGCCTACAGGCTGAGTCGGCCCAACTCAGCCCAACTAGGCTTAGGGTCAAACCCCACCCGACCCAACTCATCCTCTCTCTCTCTCTTATTCTCTCATCGCAAGTAGACACACACATCTCTCTCCTGAGGTACTCGACATCGCTGCCGCTAGCTCAATTCCAGCGACTACCGGCCGTTGCAGTTGTCGTCGCCAGTCACGGAAGCTATGTCATGCTCTCCTACGCCATCTCCTCTTGCTAGATTTGATTATTATTCTCTCACGTGCTCGCCCTCAACTCGTCTCTGGTTCGGCTGCTGCGTCGCCCCCGTCAGCTACTCCGGCTAGTTCCTTCCTCGGGAACTAGGATCCAATTCTCTGATTACGCCTACTGATTCCTCTATTCCATCACTGCCATGACTTCCGCACTCACACTAGCAAGACGATAGTTGGTACTGCAACTCCGGTGTCGCCATCGATCACCCTTGGTGCTTTAGCCTCAAACGCCTCTATTCATGTGGTGGTGGTTGTGCAAGTTTCGGTTGTTGAGTCGGTTGGCTGGGTTTTCTTCTTCATCGACATCGTATCCTCTTTGGGTCTCAACCACTTCTACGCCCCTCACGGTAAGTTTTGCTTCTGTGGCTGGCCTTCGAGCCGACGATGATTCTGGATGGATGTTTATTGGAACTAGTTTGTGGTGCCCACAACTAAATGCAGAGATGATTAAGCTACTACTAGGTCCTAGTATAGCCGCTGGTGTAATTCCTTTGTTAGTTTCCACAATGATGTGTAGGTGTACAACAACACCTAAGTTCCTAAATCTTTGATTTAGTGTTCTGCGTAAGTAAATTTTAGAATTTAGTGATGACTCTGATTTTACATTCATAGTGTGCTACTTAAACTCAAACGATTCCTAGGTAATGGACTAGGAAAATGATTTGGTTTGTTACCCTGCATACTTGTAGAGATGATGTGATCCTTTTAAGTTGAAGGAACTTCATGTTTGATCTTGCTCTATTGAGCTGACCGAGCTGTTGTGGAGCCTCCCTCTTGGAGTGTGCACAACATCAAGTTCAGTTTAACATGACTTGTTGTTGTTTGTTTTTTCTAAAATAAAATGTTATCTTTGTAGATAGTTTTTAATAAACAAACAATTATATCCCCAAGCATGACCTTGAGCATATATGTGTTTGTGTGGTTCAAGTGACCTCCTTTGATCTCCTAGAAATCTTCTAGTACCAGGTCAGTGGAATTCAGTTGCTTATACCATTCTACACAATTATTTATGTGGCTATTAATCCTTGTGCCATATGACTTGACAAGATCAGATCTTGACCTGATGCTTAGGCTCTGCTAATGATGCAAAGGTTGAGGCATGAATTCTCTTATAAGAACAGATACTAAGATTAGGCTTTTAAGTTCTCTAGGATGATTAAACATCGCAATTCTATGTATATCAGAGGGAAAACCATCCTTCTAATCATCCTAGACAAACTCTAGTTGAAGGGTAGTTGGATATGATTTCTTTGTATTGTTTCCCTATTTTTTAGATGAGACCATGCAAAAGCTATGAACAACTTCTTCCTGATCTAACTTATACTTGTAGTTGATTTCTACCTACTACCCTTTATAGCTTTTTCATATGTATATTTTCCTTCTGGACCTTGCTCTTTTGGATCCTAACTAAGTAGCTTCTTGTGAGTACTTGATCAGTTGCTGATGTATGATTGTGCTTGTGCCTTGCTGCTGAACTTGATCAGTTCTTGCTGGTACCTTCTCCTCCTAACTCCCGCTGCTCACTCCATCTTGTACTCCTGGTTTTACCTCCTACCTTCTTCTTGATTTGATTTCCAGGCTCTACTCCGTGATCATGTTGGCTGAGATTGTTGGTGGTCTTGATGTGTTCTTATAGGGTTGCATGGAAAACCGGTGGATAAGGTAGTGTGTAAAGTTAAAGAGTTGTGTAGTGTGTTGTGAAGGTGATAAGTAATAGGGATGTGGCTATGCTCCACCTTGGCTCTTGTTGGTGCTCTTCTTGTGATGAAGCACAACACCATGCACTGTGTGTGTGCTGCTAGCTTGCCTGGTTACTTCTTGTGGATCATATCAGGTGAAACTTGATCTTTAGGCTGGTTAGTTGTCTTTTTGCAATTTAACCTGGCCTGGTAAAACTTGCCCCTACAGCTAATGATGCCAGGTCTAAAGCATTTACTTGATAAATAGATTACTACTTTGCCCCTGATTACCAATGCTCAGTGATGTGATCAGATAGTGCATCACACTGTCAAAATTGAGAGCAACCTAATAAAGTTAAACCCTTTTATTTCTTTATTTTGTTTGTCTTATCTTTTGGACGGACAAAATTTGAGAACACTAGATATAGATCAAGACTTGGTGTAGATTAGATAGAATTAGTTACTAGGCTTTTAGTTTATTATTTTTCTAATTTCTCTTTTCATTTCTTAATTATAAAGGGACAAAGTAATATTGCATTAAGAAACCAAGCATTCCTTTATTCCTTTATGAAATTGATTCTGTTTACCTTTTGTAATAATTGTTTATTCTTTTCGTCTTGTAAACTCCCACTTTCTTATTTATATTTGAGTTTCATTTATATAACTTGGATTTGTTAATTGTAAATAATTACTTCCTCCCATTTCTATATGGATTAAAATAAAGAATACTACTTTATCTTTTGTATTTAATTACTTTATTGCGTTTAATGACTTGTAACATAAAATATTCTTTATTCATTCTAATTACCATTTATTGACTTAAATCTTTTTACTTATCTATTGTTTAGAAATGTTCATAACTCAAATTTCTCCCCTCAAAATTAAGGAAACAATAGAGGTCATGTCAAAAATTCAATATACTCACTCCAGATGACCTAAACCTAACTCATCGAAATGAGAGAACTATGATCCATCTAGTCTTTTTGTTTTGCGTCAAAATTCTCTAGATTTTCTTATGCATGAATACAATTCACACACCTATGGTCTCTTCCTTTCAGACCTAAAACCCTGGGGTGTTACAGTCGCTCCTCAACCGCTCTCCCTAAAGGTTCTAATAGAATTCAGGAAAATTCATATTTCATTCAAACCTTAGGAGATATTTTGTATGATGTGAATGAAATTTAATGAACTTAAATAAACTAAACTAAGAAACAGCGTCGATGTTGCTCCTTCGCCCTTTTCTAGTGCCGCCGTTGCTTCTCTTTCGCAGTGCCACCATTGCTGCTAGGACATAGCCATGTTGTTCCTAGACCCCACTCCTCGGATAGAGCGTGGAGGGCCTCTTTATGCACCTCTTGTGCTTCCATAGCTTTCTCAAGGCAGACACACGTTGCTATATCATCAGGGTTGGCATGCACCGATAGGAGGCACTCCAACTGAGCCTCGTCGAGTTGTTGTCAATGGAGCTGTTGCAGCACCATGACACGGTGGAGGACATCCCACCCTAAAGGTCCGCTGGTGATCCGGTTATGATACGGTTGCGCCGTCCTCTGGGAGCTTCGGTGCTACTGCTACCCGCGCACCGGCAAAGCCTCCATCTCTCGTCCAGCTAGACCACGCATGCTAGTGGCAGGAAGACAACAACCATGCATGGTGGATGGTGTTGTGCGACTGCCCACGGTTCTCGTCTCCTTTTATTGCTGACCAGAAGTGGAGAGAAATCCAGAACATGTAGGAAACGAGGGCGGGAAAACGCCTGGGCACGATGGGAAGCCACCAAAAGTGGTGGGAAGCAATGGATCGCTGTGTCTACTATGATGAATGCGCGCTTTGACCATGGGTTATGTCACTAGAACCGTTGGCCCACGCAGCGCGTGTGTTGTGTCTGGTGGTGCCAGAAGGATCCCGACGGTGCGGGGACGGGGTAGGCACGTCAAACAAGCTATTGTGCAACACTAGACTGAATGTGCCTTTGGGACTCGCGACTGGGAACGCTAATGAGTCAGCACGCCCAATATCCCTTTAGGGTGCCACTTGGGAAGCATGGCTAGAGATGCTCTAAGGATCTACACCGAAGGAGTAAATCGACCGTGATGAATGATTCTACCCACCAGCTTCAACAAAGGTCTAGAACGCATCTGATCTTGATGTGAGTTTAAGTAAACTCTGGTGAAGGCCTTCCCGGTCCATTCAACACATCCTATGGAGTGTCGCGGTGGATCCATGGTCGGCGACCAAGATGGCTCGCAACGAAAGGGGTGACACGCAGAGAGCTCAAGGAGGAGTGGTAATGGAGCGATGACCAGGTAGGGATCTCTTAGGTGGCATAGGCTCATGAGAACTACGCAAATCAATGCGAAAAAGTTGTGGTGGAGGCAACGAGAAGATTTCGTAGCGCACGTGTCTTGAAATTTCAGTCGTGTCTTTTTTCTACCGATCTAGAAAGCGGTAAATATGGCCTTGAAAGGCGGTGTAAGGGTATAGTGCTCCTAAGTGTGTTTGCTAATTGATGGCAATCCCTAGTTAATGCTTGAGGACCTTGTGTTGGATTCTAGGGTAGGGGTCATGAAGATAAATATGTTTATTGAGTATTGCCATCAACATCACCAATTTGAAGAGATCAATTCAATATGATGAATAAGAATTTAAGGAAGATGGCGTCATTGTGTTGAACTCAAAGGAAACCATGCTCTCTCTTATGTGTTAAGCCATGGAGTATCAAGATATTGAGAATTTTATTCCAATATAGATGAATTGAAGATATGACCCTAATTCAATGTCATGATAGAGTTATGAGTTAAGATATGGTTGACCAAGACTTAGAACATGAAATCCAGTGAATAATTCTTTATGTACCTCAAGATATTGTGATAGAGAATGAGAAGATCCAAGGTTAACCAAGACGAAGAGCAAATGTGGATTTAAGTTGGTTAACACAAAAATCATATAAAATGTACTATGTGGGATCAAGTGATCTCGTGGTATGGTAAGACTTCTCAATTTGATTTGTGAACTAACCCATGATCTGTGTGCCTTGTGTTTCTATGTGGGGTTATTACATGGGCATGCATCAAAAGTAAGATTTCATATATCCCATGAGATAAATGACATCATGTTGTGATTGTCATCAAGGTTGATAAGTGCAAGTTCATGATGAGAATATCGAGAAGATCATATGCTATAAGATTGTCATTCATTTTGTTATAATGGAGAAGCAAAGTTGTGATTTAATGAAGCTATCCCATAGTGGTTTATGGGAGAGACAATTGGGTGTCTTCACTAAGAAACAATGATCAAGTGAAGCGTTCCAGGTTGAGAGAAGCATAAAATGTTTTCATCAAGATTGTAGGATGCACAAGGCAAAGGTATAACCTTGCTAGGTTATCCATTTACCGGTCTCAAGGTGTTTATGGGAGACCAGGTTATATGATAGATAGCCCCACTATCAAGAGGGGATTTCATTTGAGTAACTTGAGCAACTCATCTTAGGGAGCTTAATCATTTGCATACCTTGCATCTCCCTATCTTGTTGCTTCTTGGTGTTCCTCTATCTGAGGTTCTTGATTTTTTTACTAGCTTTTCAACAAGTTCAAGTTCACAAAAATGTAATTCATATACATCATCTTTTGCGTTTTCAAATTTGAAGGTTTTATAGGTTCTTTGTTTCGAGAGGTTTCACAACTCTACACTCTTGGTATTTTCTCTCATGTTTTTTGTTGGTGTTTAATTGCATGAGGATCTAGAGCTTGTTGTTATCTTCAAAACAAGCATGTTTTCATCGAAATTGTAGTCCATGTGCAAAAGATATCTCGGCTTTGGCGAGGGCAGTTTTTGCGAGGTTCTGTAGGTCGGTTGAACCGACCTAGGGTCGACCGGGTCCTAGGAGGGGTTCTAGTTTTTGCCCGGTTCCTGAAAATCCTAGAAATGACTCCAGTATACATATTTGGCTTGTTCTATAAAAGTGGCCTTCTTTCCCAACGGTTTTATAAGATTGTTCGGCACAAAATTGTCCTCCATTGTTTACCTTCAAAATCTTGCGTCCTCCACATTCCTAATATGATTCTTGCATATTTTTAAAAGCTTTGGAAGAGGAGATGTAGATCTACATTCTCCACCAATCAATTCCTTCCTAAGTGAGGGGAATCTAGTGGATCTAGATCTTAGATTCATTTGTTGACCTCCACCATTGTTCTTCCTCTCTAATTTCTCCCTAGCATTTGTTGCTTTGGTGGGATTCATTTCTGGTTGTTTTTTGCTTTCCAATCTTGCATAAGTATTGAGCTCTCTATTATGATTTGTTCGAGTGAGAGGTCGTGAGCTTGTTGCTCTTAGGGTGACCTCCTAGTTATCTTGGCAGTTGGTGCCACGGTGACCTCTTCATGGAATATCATGAAGAGGCCTTGGCTTCCCCCTTCACTTGATTTTGTGATGTGATTGTGGATCTTGCCATCTCTAGGATGAAGGAAAAAGTATCCATAAGAATAGTTCCTTATATTTGTGAGAGGTCTTGGATAAAGGTGAGCATTCGTGGTGTTCTAGGGTCCTTCATGGTAACCCACATCTCTCCAACGGTGAGTATCGTTACTTCATGTAAGTGTACATCAGGATAAATATTCGTCTCTGTGTGTCTCAGTTATCTCTATATCCGAGTTTATAACGTGTGAAATATATCTTGTATTATCTTGCTTAGCTCTAGTTGTTGGTTGTGCACTTAGTTGAACCTAGATTATTTAAGATTTGTGTTTGAAAAACTAAATGAGTAGTTTATCTTCACATTCTTTGAAGCCAAATCAGGGTATGTACAATGTGTGGGGCTAGATTTGTGGGAAACCGCGAAGAAATTGTAGGTCGAATAATTTTGTGGTATCTACTAGTGACACATTTTTCACGTGGTACCTAGAAATGGAGATGATTTTTACAGTTTCGCGCATTTTACGGTTTTGAGCAGAGTTGCTCTTACCATAGTGGGTAGAGAGAGGGAAAGAGTTAGGTGGTCTAGCCGTCTAGGCATCCTCAACATAGGCACGGTTGCCACGTCTCTAAGATTAGGTGCTTCTGCTGAATAGACCGACAAACCAAAATGTGGATCAGTTTGGGCAACCCCTACAATGAGGCAATGGTGAGAAACCATGCCGACGACATTTTTCGTTGTTTACTGGGTGTTGTGTATCAAGATCAGTCAAAATGTCTAACGACTCCTACTCCACACTGTCTTACGCCTTCCAAATTGTAGTCCTTGCTCCGCATGACCTCAATAAGAGCATCTACAGCTGCATCTAGCGATCCTGCAAACCGTGTTTGCAGTGAACTGCATCTTGCCTTTGCGGTGCGAAAAATATCGGGGCAAAGCAGATGTCGCATAGGCTTATTGCAAATCTGAATATTCTGTTTTACAGGTCATGTATGTGGCACCTGTTCTGCCCCGTCGCGTCTACCGCAAAATAGAGTTTACCGCAAAACAGAGTTTAGCGCAAATCATAGTTTATACCGCTCCAACAACACACAATTCACTGTTTCGCAACAAATAGCAGCGAATTTTTCAAAAGATTAAACAGTACAAACACAGTTTATCCCACTTAGGGATCAAAATTACGACACCTAGTGCTCTTCAAAGTTTCAACAACACAAATGAAATCAAGACCATATACAAGCAACATACTAGGAGTTATCAAGACCATGATGATCACCTCCACCGTTTGTAGCAGCGGTTGTAGAAGCAACAACACTTGCAGCAGAAGAAGCAGCAACAACTCAGCGAGCTTTCCTTCCTTTCAGGATCTCTATCCTTTGAAGGGTTCCATAGCAGAAAACAAAAAAAATTATATCTACTCAAACACTAATACCAGGATCTATACTGCATAGACATAAGTAACGGAGGAGAAAGACGGTATTCATACCTTTGAAGACCGAGGCACGCCTTACGCAGGAAGGCGTATATTAATGAAGACGAGCAGCGCCCCAAGTGTGGTGCCTCCGAAGTTTGTCACACATCTGGTGTAGGAGACGTCAATCGGACTCCAATCCAGCCGAGTAGCAGAAGAAGTAGATGCCAGATCGCTGATCACACGACGGTGGTGTGAAGGTGGAGAACTCACCCACGAGGTCCTCTCCAATATTATGGAGAATCCCTCAATGGATGAGAGAGAGAATGAGAGGGAATGGGATGATTCCAAAGGGGGAGGGGAGACCCCTATATATAGTGGGAGGGGGCGCACCACCCAGGGGCTAGGCGGTGTGGGACTAATCCCCACACCCACCGGCCCTAGGTGGGCCCCACTTGGGCAGCCCACCAAGCCCAGGCCGGCTGGCCCCCTCTCCCTAAGCGCCATGCCCTATTGGGCCTCCCTTCGGGTGAGGCCCATTAGCATTATGAAGTCTTTAATAATAAAATAAAAAATATATATTTAATATTAATTCTCCAATTAACATTCAAATACACATATTATACTATTCCTTCACTCCAGAAGACCTTCCGGACCCCTTCTGATCTTCATCGGATGTTACCCGGAACTATTCCAGTTTCTCTTTCTCTATTTCTCCTATGATACCTCATATACCCTAACCGTCCCTACCCTTAAGCATGAAATCCTTCGGTTCGGAAACACTCCGGACATGATTGAGACTACTCTCACATCAGTGATCAACAGAGGGACCTGGATGGCCATGTGACCCTAGTGCGTTTCACGAATATAATCGCTCGAACCGTGAGATAGTCGTTTCCCATTCCCTTTGTCATATGATACCTAATTCATTCGAGACTTGATCTTCGGTATCCCATACCTTAGTTCGGTCTCATTACCAATGAACTTGTTTACTCGTTCTCATGTTGTTGCATTCCGTGACCAAGTCACATGCTTGCAAGCTTCATTAATGCAACATCACCGAGATGGCCACATGTATCTATCTGTTACATGGATTAGACAAATCCTAGTCTTCCTTTTTGATCACCCTGTTACGAGATGATTCTTGATAACTATCTAAGCTTCCTCCGGAATGGTGATTTGCATTACCTCATAGTCAAAGGATCAAATTGTGAGGTTCTCTGTGTTTTATCATCAATGGTGAACTTTGTAACTAGATCTCATTCAAGATATAATGGTCGGATGTTTGTCCATCATGTTATTCAACTAATAACATGACCCCATTGTCAATTGGCATAAATGCCCATGATCTTGAAACCCAGACCATCCTCATGACCAATGAACTAGTTCGCTAGAGGTAAATAGAGACACGGTTTGTTTACATACCACACGTGTATTAATGTTTCGTATTAACACAGTTATAGCACAGTATTAAACGTATTATGAACATATAGGAGATATATCAAATAATACACTTTATTATTTGCCTCTAGGGCATAACTCCTTCATCCTTATCGTCCCACCACTTCCTGGTGATCGGATCCATCTTATTAGGATCCATCATCATCACTCGTGTCTCATCGGCAATGATGGCTGCCCTAGCCTTTTCCTCCTCAAGACAAATCCTCCGCTCCTCAAACCCAGCCTTGTGCTTCCATCTTCATGAGTTGCAACCCACATTTTCATCTTGTCATCTTCTGTCTTCTCGACCAACTTGATCTTGGCTTCCAATTTTTGTTGCGCTACAATCACCTTGTGATTCATCATGGCATCGATCTTGTCCCTCAACTTTTCATGCTCAGTCTTTCTCTTCAACTCTACCTTCACCTTCTTTATGTCATTTGGTCTTCCTTTTTTGGCTTTCAGTTCATCATCGTCCTCTTCATCTAAGTTTATTGTCAACCCTGTTCTCAGAGGAGGTGCCTCTTCATCCCTTAACCTCCACTTCTCACTGTGCTCTAGTAATTTCCAACAATGCTGGAGGGAGAAGGGTTTGTTCTTTGATGTGGCCATGTCCTTGTACCTCATTTGTGCAATCCATTCCTACATATCCAAATGATGACAAGTGAACACAAAATGAAAATGCAATGCGGAAAGGGAGCACACTATCAGAAAATAACTCACATATTCATCAGTGTTGACACCACTTGGGGGATTATTCTTCACTTGATCAAATGCAGCACTCTGACGGCTACAAGATTGCATGATTGTATCCCATAGGCCTTGGACATATCTCAATGTGTGAGTGCTTCCTTTGGGCACAAGCTTGAAAACTTGTCCTCAATCCGCTGTCAATACTTCTTCCGGGATTGATCACTCCTAGTGAGAACGTCGATGGACACACTCTCCCAAGCCTAGATCAGTGCCTCATCTTCAGTTAGGTATAGTTGGCTGATCTCTTGGGCATCATCGAACACCTCCTCATCAACCTCTTCCAGTTCATCATCCCCTTCATCAACCTCTTCACCACTTCCTTCCTCACCTCCTCTATCAACAGCATGCGAAATCTCCTCAGGTAGGAAATGACTGGAACTAATTAGAAGTTGGAACCCCGACCACCCCTTGTCAGGGGTTGGTGCCCCGAAAAGTGTGGCTCGGAGGCCCAGCTGGTTGGCATGTCGGCCGACAAGAATGTTGGAAATATGCCCTAGAGACAAATAGTTATAAGGACTATTATCATATTTCATATAATTTGTGATTAAGTTTTATATCATGCTATAACAGTATTGAGTGGAAACATCAATACACATCTGATATATAAACAACTAGGAGTTCCCAGTGAAACTCTAGTCACTGGTTCATTGGTCAACAGATGATCAAGTTTCCTGATCATGTGGCATTTATGCTAGTTGGAAATGAAGTCAACTCATTCTGAGAATGAGATGATGAACCAATACCCAACCTAAACATCGTGACCCGATCATGTCACGAAGTTCAAGTTACGATGATTAGAAATGGATCCTCGTAGACTATTCCTTAGACCGTGAGGCTATATCAATCACTATCTCCCGAGAGTGCTTAGATAGCATCAAGCGCCACGTGGTAATACAGTGGTTATAAAGGTGGGTTCTGGTACTCGGAGGAAACCGTAGAGGCAATATATGTCAAGAGCGGGATTTGTCCGTCCACGTGACGGAAAGATACTCAAGGGCCCACTCGGAGAAGTTATATCCAAATAGCTGCACAGCGTGTGATTTGATCACAAGGATATCACTTGTCGGAACGAGTCAAGTAGCATTGTTCGGTAACGAGATTGAACACGACATGGTGATGTCATTGATCAGATCTCGGGCAATGCAAGTATCGAGAGACAAAGGGAATAAGACACGTCTGTCCTGGTTCAAACGACAAAAGATCTTCGTGGAACGCACAGGAGTCACATGGCCATCCAGGTCCCTCTGTCGATCATTGGTGCGGGAGTGTCCCGACCATGTCTAGAGTGTTCTCGAACCGTGGGGTATCACTCTTAAGGGCTTGATGATGCTTAAAGAGTGTTTATAGGATCGAAAGAATCGCTGAAGAATAGTAGAGAGAAAACCGGAAGGGTTTCGGTAAGTCTGAAGGATGTCCGGAGTGGAGGTGGAAGGTGTTCCATAGCCATGGAGGTTCAATAATATGTGAATGAATGTTAAATATTGATTTAATCATTTATTCATAATTATGTAATAAATAGAGAATCAATTTAAATGGTCAAAGGCTTAATGGGCCAATTCCGGAGGGAAGAGGGCCCATTAGGGAAAAGGCAAGAGGGAGAAGGGCCAAGAGGGGAGGCCGGCGCCCTAGTGGGCCAGCCCCCCCCCCCCCTGCGTGGGGTCCATGGGGGTGGCCGGCGGTGCCACCCCTCCCCGTCCCACCCCGGGACTTTGAGGGAGGTAGTACCTCCCCTCCCCCTATATATAGTGGGGGTATTTGGCCACATAAATACACACAATATTCAATAAAGGTATTCTCACTTTTGGGAAGACCTCCAGTTGATATTCTCTCTTTCTCTCTCTCTCTTTCTCTCTCTCTCTCTCTCTCTCTCTCTCTCTCTCTCTCTCTCGTGACCATGGTCCCAAGTTCGGACTGCGCGAACAAGAGACATCTTCACCGCAGAGCGCCGTCGCGTTGCGGGATTCGGATCCAGGAGCTCTACTTCCGCAACTGCTGCTGGAGCGGGGAAGCAGGAGTCATTGTCAGGCACCGGACGTGTGTAACTCCCCGCAAGGTGTCACACTTGAGGCACTCAAGTCGTTGGAGCCATAGGAGCGCAAGGACTTCATCACGACCTTGAGGTCGGCTTCAGCTCGTCTACATCAACCACGCTCTCCTGAGCGTTGACAACGCTTTTCAATCTTCAAGGGTAAGTTCACGAAAAGCCTTCCCGTTACTGTATTCCTAATAGATTAGTCTTTGCAGCATCAGGGGTTCAGGGGCGTAGGGTAAAATTTTATTGTTTTCATACGCGAAACCCCTACAGTGGTATCAGAGCTAGATCTATGCGTAGTAATGCTAGTACGGGTAGAACACACGAGATGTAGCGTGTGGGCGTTGATCTTTTAGTTGTTACCCTCCCACGTGTACTTGTGTATACCGCAGCAATGCTTGATGAAGCGACCCCCAACCGACTTTACGTGTTCATTCGTGAGACTGGTCCATGCTTGACATACGCCTTGTACCGTATAAAGTGGCTTAGGGGGGTGTTTGTCTCTCTCACATTAGTTGGTATGCCATTTGCAATGGAGGTCCCCAAAAGGGGTGTAGTAGAGACAACTACTTGATCAACGTTGTGCTGAAAGTTCATAGGTAAGAATGGTTCTTGTGCGAAAGCCCATTCAGCCACGTAAAACATGCAAAGATAAAGTAGAGGCGTCTAACTTTGTTTTGCAAGAGGCGTTGCTTTGTGATATGGTTGTGGCTAAGGTAAAGTGATTACCTTATGTTACGTAGTAGTAGATAGTCACGGAGGTGACGAACTACCACGCCGGAAAGACACCGGTACCCTGGTGTCTACGGCGCCGAAACCCTGGCGCCGGAATCCGGTGACGATGGATGGAGATCACGATGTGAAGGACCATATCACATCACATTTACATTCAATATTATTGTTTGTATATCTTATTCTGTGCTAGTAGTAGATACTTGACGGTAGCCTAATAAGATGATCCCTGTTAAAATTACCAATGATTGTGTTCCCCCTTAGTGTGCACCACCAAGAAAGTTCTTCGGTATGAGGCGATCTATGGTACAGGCATGGGTGTCAGACATATCTACGTTCGCATACAGTGGGTGTAAGCCATGTTGCACAGTGAATACACTAAGGTTGAATTGGCGAGCCTAGCATGTAGCAGACATGGCCTCGGAACGCGGATGGTCGAAAGATCAAGCACGAGTCGCATGAATGATGTGACCGACATTTAGCGTCCACCCTTGAACCCACATTGATGGTCGTGATAATCGGGGGAGATGTGGCTGATAGGGGTCGTGTTATCACTAGGAACCCTTTTTGGGGATAGGTGTTTCTGAGTGGAGTTATTAATAACTCATTTAATTATAAACTTAGTCTAAATTCCTTTTGCAATTATAAATGTAGAGATGGCTCACCGTGAAGCTTACTTTGTCATTGAGGAATGGGTAATGGGTGAGAAACTTAGACTTGATGGATCCAACTTCCCTAGTTGGCTTGTGCGCCTGAATGATCTCCTTACTAATAATCATGTGGTAGAATACATACGCCGCATGATGGATTTGACTGAGCCAGACCACTATGTGACCCCGCAGGAGCTAGCAGACTGCTACTACCGTCAAGAGATGTCCAGCTATATTTCGATAATAATGCGTTACGGGATGGTGGATGAACTCCATCCCCTCATGGTTGATCTTGATCCATATTTGATGGTGGATTAGCTGAAAGCAGAGTTCATAAGCCATGTGCGCATGTGGAAGCATGAGCTGCTTAGAGAGTTCCTTTCCATACAGATGGAGGAGCACACATGTCTGAAGGGTCACTTGGAGCGCCTGCTTGATGCACATATGAGACTGGTCCACTTCATGGACTACTGGATGGATGATCCGTTTGCGATAGGCGTGCTGCTTCGACCGTTACCTCCCAGCTACGAAGGACATGTCTGGAGTAGCATCATGAGTGGTGATATGGAAACATTGGATTTCCAAGAGTTCATATTACGTTTCAGGAACGTAAAGGTTGAACCAATCACCGGTGAGATCATCGATGACAAAGGTATATATTTGATATACAATTTTATAAATGTTATAATCTTGCAAACACATTTGCAGTGTTAAGTATATTTGATACTTGTTCTGTTTTACTGAAAACAGGTCCTTCTGCATGAGAGGAGGTGACGTTGCGTGTTGATGGCGAGCATGTTTATGATGGCCAACGACACTCTCCCTCGACATTTATCACTTAGTTTATGTTTAGGATGATTACTATAAATCAAAAGATTGTGAACTTCTTTAGTGTGTCTCACACTTAGTGAGACGGTTATTCATATCAGTTTGTAACAAACAGTTGTTCCACTTTTATGAATGATTTCTATTTTGTGTTCATATCTTGTTTGATTACGTGTGAATTATCCTTGTTGTTTGAAACTAATTGATAATACGTGAACATTTGTAAAATATTGAAATGCCTTGAAAATAACCAACTTAATGATATATTCATTAATGAATGAAACCATTGTTTAAATTCGAAGTTATGTTGATAATATGTGAAAGTCATTCGATTTCTTATCACATATAAATCATGCCTAAGTTCGTCAAAATAACTTGAACATCGTGTATTACTTGAATACAAAGTGTTTTAATGAATTGTTGAAAGTAAATACATATTCGATGTATTGTGTTTTAACAAAAATGGTAATTATCATTATATGATTGTTTAAATGTGTAAAGAAGTTTACCAAAGGAAACATGAATATGAATTATTTGATTTGATCAAAGTGTTTCATCAACAAAGGGTATAAATATAAAAGAGAATCTAATTACTATGATTTGATCAATAGTAATGAAATTCGACTTTATAAGAATGGCATCAGGAAATTGTGAAATGCAAAGTGTTTTGAAACATCAAAATGCAAAGCATCACAATATGATATTAGATATCAAAATGTGTGAATAGATGGCACCAAATAAATCATTGTAGTGTTGATGTAGATACCATTAGTTAGAAATAGTTAGCACTCAATTAGAAAATATAGTGAACCATCTGGATTCGTGAAAGTTTTGGGGTTATTCGATATAACCAAAACAATAGCGAATAAGTCCTTGTAGAGTATTCATTGGAAACTTTGAATACGAAATCCATAGCTGAATCCAAAAGAGAAGCAAAATTCATGTTGCTTGGGTTTTGGTGCATTCTGGAGAAAGTTCACTTTTAGTGATATTTCTCGATTATGGAGCAAATGGAAGATAGTGAATAACACGATGAGGATTCAAATCCCTGCATCAGAGTGTTGAGAAGCGCAACAGACAACGTTCCTGAACGATTCTCTTCACAAAGGAAAGAATCAATGATAATGATCATTGTGGTTTTCCACTAAGTGTTCTCACTACATGAAGTAGGATTCAAAATGTAACCCATATCTTGTATGGAGACATTTGAGAATCATTTGTCATGATTACCGGAATATGACATACCTACGAACTACGAAGGAAATAATGGTAAACTAGAATTATGAGAAATCCCAAAGCAAAATTCCATTGAGATTAGAAAGTAATTCATTGCTGAATCTCACAAGTAAAAGGGGTTACTTGAATTTTCCCAAATGACTGCAAACCCATAGTGGAAAAGGGGTGAATGACAAAAGCACAATTTGTCAAGTATTAGACGAATTCAAGTGAATTTGATTCAGGTGTGCTTAATGTCTAGTGGATTTAAAACTAGTAAAAGTACTAGTGTCTCTTAGTAAATCTCTCACTTTGATATTTGATCAAAGGATTTTGAAGTTGTTCAAAATAGTGAGTAGATATGCAATTTGCATGAAATTGAGTGGGAGCTATGAAAGTCTTCCTAAAATAATATGTGAATGACATATTTTTGAGTGGGAGCAATATAAGTCTCAAATTCAAATATGTAGGAACATAGTTTGAGTAAGAGTAGTGACTCATACCCAAATATGTTAGTAACATATTTTGAGTGGGAGCTTATAGGAGTGATTCTTAAGTGCCTTAAGAATAAAAGCGCAAGTACCGATAAATAATGATTTATAAGGTGTAGAAGTTGATAATAGGTGTATTATGATATTATGTAGTATTCCTTAGGGGATTCTGAAAAGGGTTTTAGAATAGAAGTTAATTAAGGAACTGGTCCTTAATAGCTCAAGTTAGGAATAATATTAAGTTTAACATCAATGTTTGAAAGAAAGAAAAGGATGATCATCATCCACTATGTTGAGACATAGGTTCTATCTTAGAAAACCATGATGATAACTTAACATAATATGTGATCCAATAAGGAACATTTAAAAGTGATTAAGTTTGAATCACGGAACGTTGAGCTAAGTTTGTCCGCAGTGTGTAATAGAGAATTGTAGACATGTTTTCCAAATCCATAAAGGATGACATATCTTAAAAACATAAAGGGTTATGTTATAAGGGAATATGTTGGAAACTCCTGTAATACTGATTAAAGTCAAGTAGGAAGCGAGGTGAACAAAAACATCGAAAGTTGCATAGAGTGCACTAGTGTTTCGATGAGTACATTTATAATAATAGATAAGGGTACCATCTAAAGTGTTGTATAATGTTATGGCAGGGCTAGTTCGCTTTTAACGTAGAATGATGTGTCCCAGGGCATAGTGCCCATGAGAAAGCCCTCGAGGTTGATCTAAAGTCACTGTAGGCTCCTGGAATCAGGCCTCGTTCTGCTACCATAGCAATGATGCATACACACAGATGTTATCATGTGATGATAAAGTATTAATGTCAATCAAGGTGACATTACTAAGTTGCAAAGGATTTGGTACTGTAAAATACAGACCCAAGACTCAACCTCTTCCATGAGCTAGCATGTTCAGGGTACGGGATATATGGTGCCAATGATTAAGAACAAATGCAGCTAGTGTATTTGTACTCTAGTGCAAGTGGGAGACTGTTGGAAATATGCCCTAGAGACAAATAGTTATAAGGACTATTATCATATTTCATATAGTTTATGATTAAGTTTTGTATCATGCTATAACTATATTGAGTGGAACATCAATACATGTGTGATATATAAACGATCAGGGGTTCCTAGTGAACCTCTAGCCACTGGTTCATTGGCCAACGGATGATCAAGTTTCCTGATCATGTGTCATTTATGCCAGTTGGAAATGGAGTCAAATCATTTGGAGAATGAGATGATGAACCAATACCCAACCTAAACATCGTGACCCGTGAAGGGGATCCGCGACAGAAAACAAAAAAATTCCTACGATGGAACCCCAAAACTGCCTAGGATCTACCTATGTAGTAATGCGGTAACGGACAATGCGTAGAGAATACATACCCTTGTAGACCGTACGTGGTTAACGTTCCGCGGGGAACGTGGTTGATGTAGTCGTACTCGTAGACAACCTCAAGGTCGTGAAGCTCCTCGCAGGTCACCCCTTGCTCCTTCTTCATCTTCATCGTGCAGCAGCTCTAGCTCACAATATTTAAGCGCCCCAAGTGTTGTGCCTCGTGTCTTCGTACACATCTGGTGCACGATGAGACCTCCGGATTCCCGATCCCGCCGGGAGTGCGGAAGTTGATATCTAGCTAGGAATCCCTGCAGCGCAATGGCGTACTACAGGTGTGCCTTGATCGCACAACCCAGACTTGGGGCCATGGTCACAAGGTATAGAGAGAGAGGGAAGGAGGAAGTCAACCAAAGGACTTCTCCAAATATTGGTGTGTTTATTCCCACCTATGGGCACCCCTTTATATAGGGGGAGGGGGTGTGCCCTCCCCTTTGGGTTTCCCATGTGGGACTATTCAAGGGAGAGGGGGGAGGCACATGGGCCAGCCGGCCAGGGGTGGGCCCCACCCCACGCACAGCCTTAGGCTAGCCGGGTGGGCCCTCTTGAGGCGCATGGGCCTTGGCCCTTTGGCCCTTGGCCCTTCCCTCCTTCGGTTTTCCCTCATGGGCCCATTTTCCCTAGGAAGTTTGGCCCATTATTGGAATGCCCCTTCAAATTAGATTTTAATATTATATTTAATATTAATTACATTAATTAATATGTAAATACATATTACAAAATCCGTCTTGACCCAAAACACCTTTTGGTTCCCTTTCGATTTCCTTCGAACGACTTCGGATCTTTCCCGGAGTGATTCCGGTCCTTTATTCTTTCTCCGAACAACTTCGGATCTCTCTGCAGAACAATTCTGGCTTTCTCTTTCTCTACTGTGATTCCGTCCTACGAATGATCGCTCTCATCGTATCCTTAAGTGTATCCTCTCACGGCTCGGGAATGCTCTAGACATGATCTAAATTAATGATCAATAGAGGGACTAGGGATATCCATGTGACCCCTATGCATTCCTGATGACAATGTCGTTTGAACCGCTAAATGTAGCATCCTTGTCCTTTTGTTTCTCAATACGACTTTTCTGAGATCCGATCATTGGTATCACATACCTTGTTCAATCTCGTTCACAACAAGTTCTGTTTTTCTTGTTACCGTGATATTACATCCCCATGACCGAGTCACATGTTGCAACATTTATGGATGTAACCTCACCAAGCCGGCCGTATGTATCTTTACCCGTCATGTGGGTGAACAAATCCCGATCTTGCAGTCACATGTCATCAAATGTTCCTTTGGAATACCCAACATACACCTTTATGGCCACCGTATTACCAGATGACGGTTGATGTAGTCAAAGCAGCCTCGGGAAACAGTGAGTAATATGAGCGCACGGTCTAAGGAAAAGGAGTCTAGGTATAGTTGTTGCAATAATGAACTTATATGACTTGATCGGGTTGCAATCCTTCGAGGAATGTACATCACATCATTCTCCAATTATATGACCCCGTTGTCAATTGGCATAAATGCCCATGATCTTGAAACCCAGATCATCCTCATGACCAACAAACTAGTATGAATAGAGGCTACTAGGGACTTGGTTGTTTCATACCACACCTGCTCCAATGTTTCTACTTGGCACGGTTATAGCACAATATGCAACTATTATAAACTAATTGAGATATGACAATAAAAACCTATTTATTATTTGCCTCTAAGGCATATCTCCTTCAGTCTCCCACTTGCACTAGAGTACAAATAATCCAGCTCGCATTTTACTCATATAAACCATATACCATATGCGTTTACAGATCATGCATGCTCATGGGAAACGTCATGTCCATGTTCTGTTTTACCAGATCATTATGTCTTTTGCAAATCGTTAATGTCTTCTAACTTTGACATTCACTCCATTATCGTATAATGATTCGAAGCATTTGTATGGCGACAAAGTGAGACTTTGTTTCTAGTGTTTATGATGATGGCCGTTTTCACCGTTGTCATCTAAACTTCGAAACACACTTTGCTATGCTATGTGTATATACTATAGTCATGTCAGCAGAACGAGGTCGGATTCTACGAGCTTACAATGACTTTAGATCAACCTCGAGGGCTTTCTCATGGGCACTAGGCCTTGGGACACATCATTCTATGTTAAAAGCGGACTAGCCCCCCCCCCCCATAACATTATACATCACATAAGATGGAGCCTTTATACTTCTATATCTATGTAGATCCTAGTGCATGAAATGCAACTATGCCACTTACTTTGCTTCTTGCCATTTAAGTACAAACTTAATTCTGGTTCAGTGATCAACTCAGGAATCACTTAAAGACATGTTCTTGCAGTTAAGACTTTGTCCTACCAACCAGAACCTCGGGTCATATTACGTCGAGTATACAACATGGTTATATGGAAGAACCTATGACTGAGGCGTAGGAGATGCAACACATCTCTTTCTTTCAACCATAGTTGCAATACTAACTCAATGCTTCATACAGTAAGAACTTCTTTCTTACCTTGATCCATTCTGAGCTCTTCAGAATCTTGTCTTAGGACATTCTGAACATCTTTCAGAATCAAGTCCAGGAAGCATTCGACATTCAGTGTTTATTAAACTCACTAATCTATCTCGATAGATCTTATTGTTTAATAACTTCAACTTCATCCTTATTTATCTAACTTAAACGTTATTAACACCAATCACATCATTCATATATGTCATCCACATATCCTAGAATGATTTCACGCTCCCACTCAAATATGACATTCATGTTTGAGATCTAGGGATTTCACTCAGCTCCCACTCAAAATATGTCAGCTACATATTATGAATTAGCCAAGCTAATTTGCTCCCACTCAAAACCATCCTCTCGATAATTTTGGACATTCCAAAATTATTTGATCATCATCAATTTGAGAATTCCAATTACGAGACTTTCAATATCCATATATTTCTAGTGTAAATCCAAAAGACTTAAGCATCACTACTGTTGTAGTCAACTCTTTGAATTTGTCCAAACTTGTGACAAATCGAGCCTTTTGTCATTCATTAAGTTTCATTTCCTTCTTATGACTTTGCAGTCATTCAGAAATATCAAGTAAACTTCTTTACTTTAATAAGATCAAGTAACATGTTACTTTGCAATCTTAAATGTAACTTAATATAGGATTTTATGACTCCTAGTCATTTCTTGCACTCAGGTCCATCACGCTTCTTTGTAATTTGTAGGTATGTCTTGTTCAAAACATGACAAGTGAATCAACAATATAATTCCACAAACTTGTAGAATATATAGATGAATCCTACTTTCTTTAGTAAAAGTATTTACTGAAACTTTATGGTCATTATCAATAGTTTTTCCTCTATTTGTAGAGTTTGGATTCACGAAACAAATTCCGCTGCGCCACTCAACAATTTGGAGGTAAGGTCATATACCTTGTTTTGATCTTTTACTTTCTTCCACCTGTATCTTCATCAAGACACATCAACTTAGGACAACAGCAGGTTTGCCCCTTATGGATGATGCATTCATAGCTTCCTAAGAATGCTCTACAAAGACTTGTTTATTCGCCACGACTTCGACTTATCGAAATCTCCAAAAACTCGAACTTGCCATAACACTTATGGTGTTGTTTCCATGAATCTTTAGATGTTCCTTTGTATTTCAAATGAGTGTTTGTTTATTTTCGATCTCTAACTCTAAACAACAACTATAACCCCGATAAGAGATAATATTATACCATATGTATCTAATACATATTGATTATGACGTTTAGACATTTCAATATAGTTTGAATTCATCCAATTATCATAATTTGTGAAACATATTTCACAAGTCCCTTTTATGCTAAACTTAACTTGAATACTTTAGTCATGTCGATCAAATCGAAGAGACTTCGTATTCTTGTTAATTTCAATATCCTCTTATTGTTGTGAACTCATTTGAACAATTCAAATCGTTTCAAACTCATGTTTCATTAAGTAAATACGCTTATTCACTTTAGTCAACAATTAATTAATGATTTCCACTACTTGTTGAAAATACGATACATCACTATGTAAGATTCAACATTTCTTCGCATATCAACGTTTAACCAGAATGCGGAGTTTTAGTCATTGTGCCTAAGAGGCATGGTTTTGCAAAGTCTCTAGATCAAGCATCTAGGACCCCGATCTTAATTTACAATGAAGAACATGCAATAACCAAAATGACTTAAACTATAGTGTCATTTAATTATTAAACTTTGGATATCTTTTAGCATTCTAATCCTTTATAAATGTTTAAACTACTATCATTAACATAGTGATGAGAATATCTTGTTTGTAAACGTAATGTGACCATAACGGTATTGTTCATAAGAATAGTACAAACTGGCTTGTAACTTGTTCATATGAATAATCGTCTCGCCAAAAGCAAGACACATAAACAAGGATTACAAATTATATTCAAGTCCACTACTCCAAATGATAAACTTTGAGGAAAGAGGTGATGTCGGCCATCAACTGTTTTGCTTGCCGTCATCAAGTCACATTGCCTCAAAACCAGCAATTCTCAAGCAGATCCTCCTGTTTTCACAAAACAGGACAAGTATCAAATACTTTGCAAACTGCAACGAGTTTTGCAAGAACCACATTTATAATTTGTATATCTTACATATAACTTTCTATCCATGACCTCCATTGCAATCAAGTCCTTCTAAGAGTTCTCAACTCTAATGCAAGATTGCTAAGTGTCTTTCCAAATATTCTCTTTTCATCCATGATGGAGGCATACCCATCCAACGGCTCATACTCTATGTGCCTTATTTTGTAGAATACAAAATGTAGCCCAACTCTCCATCGAATGGGGAATGGCTTATTGGATGATTATGGAGAAAACACAAACATTGCGGAGTCATTGAATTATCTCCTAATGGTTATTGTATTAAGAAGAGAAGATCCTTCTACGAGGATATCCCTCGGGCGTGGGTATTAATGTATGAAGTTGGACCCTTTTGCTAAGTTCCAAATTAAACAATATATTCCCATGGTCGCAAAGGACCTCAATGGGATAGGCCAAGATCTGCTAAGATATTTGCAAACAGACATCTAGACTAAGTTTATAATAAGAGATCAATTTACAATTGGTCTCCACTAAAATTGTCATCCCCTGGACGATTTTAGTGATCACATGATCCCTATCCTCTGCACCTCCCCCGATCGTCACGGCCATCAGTGCATTATCAAAGGTAGACATTCACTAATGCCAATCACATCATCCATGTGACTCATGCTCGATCTTTCGATCTCTTGTGTTCCGAGGTCATGTCTCTCTAACGTGCTAGGCTCACCAAATCTAACGTGTGTGTATTCGCTGTGCAACATAGCTTACACACACTGTATGCGAACGTAGATATGTTTGACACCCATGCATGTACCATGGATCGCCTCATACCGAAGAACTTTCTTGGTGGTGCACACACAAGGGGAACATAGAACATTGGAATTCTATAGGGATTATCTTATTTGCTACCGTTGAGTATCTAAATACTAGCACACAATAAGATGTAAAATAGGTATCAACATCATATGTATATTGTGATATGATATGGTCCTTCTTCTTGCGCCTTGATCTCCATCGAGCGCTCCGGCATGATCTCCATCTTGCCCTTGGTTTGAGGCCAAGTCCACGGCGCCTCCACCAGGTCGTCCATCGGAACAATGACTATTACTATATTACTTAGTAATAGAAAATTAAACTACTTTACCTTCGCAACGACCAATGCCATATCATAATCACATGCCCACTACAAAATAAAGTTAGACGCCTCTACTTTATCTATTGCAAGTTTTACGTGGTTGTTGGGGCTTTCGCAATAGAACCGCTTCTAATCTACGAACTTTCCAACCACAACATGGATCCAATAGTTGTCTATACTACACCCCTTTCGGGGCCCTCCGTTGTAAATTCCATATCAACTATCGAATGAGAGACAAACACCCGCTAGCCACTTATACGGTACAAGCCGTATGTTGAGCGTGGAACCAGTCTCGCGTACGAATACGCGTAAGGTCGGTCCGGGCCGCTTCATCAAACAATACCGCGATATAAACAAGTACACGTTAGAGGGTAACAACTAAGGGATCAATGCCCGCACAATACATGTGCGTACTGGCCGTACAACACTCTTACGCATAGATCGGCTCTGATACCACTAAAGGGGATCCGCAGTAGAAAACAAAAAAATTCCTACGATGGAACCCCAAAACTGCCTAGGATCTATCTATGTAGTAATGCGGTAACGGCCGATGCGTAGAGAATACATACCCTTGTAGACCGTACGTGGTTAACGTTCTGCAGGGAACGTGGTTGATGTAGTCGTACTCGTAGCTGACCTCAAGGTCACGAAGCTCCTCGCAGGTCACCTCTTGCTCCTTCTTCATATTCATCGTGCAGCAGCTCCGGCTCACGACATTTAAGCGCCCCAAGTGTTGTACCTCGTGTCTTCGTACACATCCGGTGCATGATGAGACATCCGGCTCCCCAATCCCGCCGGGACTACGGAAGTTGATATCTAGCTAGGAATCCCTGCAGCGCAACGGTGTACTGCAGGTGTGCCTTGATCGCACAACCCAGACTTGGGGCCATGGTCACAAGGTATAGAGAGAGAGGGAAGGAGGAAGTCAACCAAAGGACTTCTCCAAATATTGGTGTGTTTATTCCCACCTATGGGCACCCCTTTATATAGGGGGAGGGGGTGTGCCCTCCCCTTTGGGTTTCCCATGTGGGACTATTCAAGGGAGAGGGGGAGGATCATGGGCCTCATGGGTCAGCCGGCCAGGGGTGGGCCCCACCCTACACACAGCCCTAGGATGGTCGGGTGGGCCCCTTGAGGTGCCTGGGCCTTGGCCCTTGGCCCTTCCCTCCTTCGGTTTTCCCTCATGGGCCCTTTTTCCCTAGGAAGTTTGGCCCATTAGTGGAATACCCCTTCAAATTAGATTTTAATATTATATTTAATATTAATTACATTAATTAATATGTAAATACATATTACAAAATCTGTCTGACCCAAAATATCTTTCGGTTCCCTTTCGATTTCCTCCGAACGACTTCGGATCTTTCCTAGAGTGATTCCGGTCCTTTATTCTTTCTCCGAACAACTTTGGATCTCTCCGCGGAACATTTCCGGCTTTATCTTTTTCTACTATGATTCCATCTTACAATGATCGCTCTCATCGTACCCTTAAGTGTATCCTCTCACGGCTTGGGAATGCTCTAGACATGATCTAAATCAATGATCAATAGAGGGACCAGGGATATCCATGTGTCCCCTATGCATTCCTGATGACAATCTTGTTTGAACCACTAAATGTAGCATCCTTGTCCTTTTGTTTCTCGATACGACTTGTCCGAGATCCGATCATTGGTATCACATACCTTGTTCAATCTCGTTCACAACAAGTTCTGTTTTTTCTTGTTACCGTGATATTAATCCCCGTGACCGAGTCACATGTTGCAACATTTATGGATGTAATCTCACCAAGCAGGTCGTATGTATCTTTACCCGTCATGTGGGTGAACAAATCCCGGTCTTGCAGTCACATGTCATCAACTGTTCCTTTGGAATACTCAACATACACCTTTATGGCCACCGTATTACCAGATGATGGTTGATGTAGTCAAAGCAGCCTCGAGAAACAGTGAGTAATATGAGCGCAAGGTCTAAGGAAAAGGAGTCTAGGTATAGCTGTTGCAACAATGAACTTATATGACTTGATCGCATTGCAATCCTTCGAGGAATGTCCATCACATCATTCTCCAATGATATGCCCCATTGTCAATTGGCATAAATGCCCATGATCTTGAAACCCAGATCATCCTCATGACCAATGAACTAGTATGAATAGAGGCTACTAGGGACTTGGTTGTTTCATACCACACCTGCTCCAATATTTCTACTTGGCACGATTATAACACAATATGAAACTATTATAAACTAATTGAGATATGACAATAAAAACCTATTTATTATTTGCCTCTAGGGCATATCTCCTTCAACCCGATCTGTCACGAAGTTCAAGTTACGATGATTAGAAATGGATCCTCGTAGACTATTCCTTAGACCGTGAGGCTATATCAATCATTGTATCCCGAGAGTGCTTAGATAGCATCAAGCGCCACTTGGTAATACAGTGGTTATAAAGGTGTGTTCATGTACTCGGAGGAAACCGTAGAGGCAATATATGTCAAGATCGGGATTTGTCCGTCCACATGACGGAAAGATACTCAAGGGCCCACTCGGATAAGTTACATCCAATAGCTGCGCAGCGTGTGATTTGATCACAAGGATATCACTTGTCGGAACGAGTCAAGTAGCATTGTTCGGTAACGAGATTGAACACGACATGGTGATGTCATTGATCAGATCTCGGGTAATGCAAGTATCGAGAGACAAAGGGAATAAGACACGACTATCCTGGTTCAAACAACAAAAGATCTTCGTGGAACGCATAGGGGTCACATGGCCATCCAGGTCCCTCTGTCGATCATTGGTGCAGGAGTGTCCCGACCATGTCTGGAGTGTTCCCGAACCATGGGGTATAACGCTTAAGGGCTTGATGATGCTTAGAGAGTGTTTATAGGTCGGAAGAATCGCTGAAGAATTGTAGAGAGAAAACCGGAAGGGTTTTGGTAAGTCCGGAGGATGTCCGAAGTGGAGGTGGAAGGTGTTCCATAGCCACGGAGGTTGAATAATATGTGAATGAATGTTAAATATTGATTTAATCATTTATTAATAATTATTTAATAAAGAGAAAATCAATTTAAATGGTCAAAGACTTAATGGGCCAATTCCGGAGGGAAGAGGGACCATTAGGGAAAAGGCAAGAGGGAGAAGGGCCAAGAGGGGAGGCCGGCACCCTAGTGGGCCAGCCCCCCCCCCTCCCCGCGCGGGGCCCATGGGGGTGGCTGGCGGTGCCACCCCTCCCCCTCTCCTCTCCTTTAGTCCCACCCCGGGACTTTGAGGGAGGTAGTACCTCCCCTCCCCCTGTATATAGTGGGGGTATTTGGCCAGATAAATACACAATATTCAATAAAGGTCTTCTCACATTTGGGAAGACCTCCAATTGATATTTTCTCTCTCTCTCTCTCTCTCTCGCTCTCTCTCTCTCTCTCTCTCTCTCTATCTATCTATCTATCTCTCTCGTGACCATGGTCCCAAGTTCGGATTGCGCGAACGAGAGACATCTTCATCGCGGAGCGCCGTCGTGCTACGGGATTCGGATCCAGGAGCTCTACTTCCACAACTGTTGTTGGATCGGGGAAGCGGGAGTCATCGTCAGGCACCGGACGTGTGTAACTCCCCACGAGGTGTCACACTTGAGGCACTCAAGTCATTGGAGCCATATGAGCGCAAGGACTTCATCATGACCTTGAGGTCGGCTTCGGCTCGTCTACATCAACCACGCTCCCCTGAGCGTTGACAAAGATTTTCGGTCTTCAAGGGTAAGTTTGTGAAAAGCCCCTCCCATTACTATATTACTAATAGATAAGTCCTGGCAGCATCAGGGGTTTAGGGGCGTAGGGTAAAATTGTATTGTTTTCATACGCGGAACCCCTACAAAAAACTCGTCAGGGGTTGAGACCCCGACAGGCCTTTCGGAGCTTGAGCCTCCGACAGCTGCGGCAATGCCTAGGCAAGCCACCATCCGTGTTGTCGGCTTCGTTCTCGCTGCTGTCGGCGAGGCTCCACGCGCGGTTGTCCTCCGCGGCCGAGGATCCCGTCGAGGGTGTTGTTGTTCACGGCAACGAGGGCCTCCGCGATGGGAGCCGGAGGTGGCATTTGCGGGTTGGGCTGAGAGGAGAGAGATAGGAGGATGTCGCTCTGGGACCGCCAGTGCCCCCGCAAGGAGACAAGGCTCAAGCCCCGATTAATCCCGTCGGTATACGGGCCTCTGACTGCAGGCCTGCCGGGCTGGCCGAGCTGCCGACAGGCTTGTCGGTGGACGGGCCTTCGACAAGTTCCAGTCGGAGCGCGAGCCTCCGAGGCCGTCCTAGATTCTGAATTTTCTAATTTTATGTATTATTCGTGAAATTGTATTCGTAAAATTGATTTAAAAATATATTATTTAAAAAACATTAGCGTGCTTCAGGTGCTTTCAGACTACACCGTTCATTTGGCCACCGATGTTTTTGAAAAAGTTTATCTATATTTGAGTGTTTGTTTGTGCTGCTGAAGCAAAGCCCAAAAAAAAACCAGACTCTAGAACCTCCGAGTACTTATCATTCAGTCAAAGTCTCCTCGAAAAACGAACATCCAAGGCAAAGCAAAACAGTTAGTGCCAAAAGGAAACATTTAGATGCTTTTGTGGCTTATAAGTCAAAATCTAAAAGCAAAAATAAGTCCAACCCAACAATCCGGAATTAATAATTGATGCTTCAGCTTATAAGTCAAATTCCAAAAGCAAAATAAGCCCAACAAAACAATCCAGAATTAATAAGATGATAAAATACTGACACATATTTCTTGCGTGGAATACAACGCACTCAATCTGCACAGAGGATGCGTGGAAGCTCAAGCATCAATTGGTAGCGAGGTACTACTTGCGTTATTCAGAATCAGAGCAGTTGCACTTGCCTATACTATACACCTGACCGTGCTAGCCACCTTCGTCGTTCCGGCAATAGTGCACATTATCGCACGGCCTGTCGGGATGGGTGTATGGTCGTCCTCGTGGTCTGCCCGCGCATGACTGCTGCAGTTCCATCTGATGCCTCGGCGATCGACACAGGGAGGAGTGCATAATAATGGAATTATGACAAGTGCTGCGCCAAAACTACCAATGCAACTTGTGCAAAAGGGCTTTCATTTCACTCTCTCTCTATGTCTTGCCTTCGCATGTTCGCCTAGTGCTACCTAGCAGTCCTACAGGCCTACACTACATCTGGCTGAATTAGTTTCATTTTTTCCCCATGATCTGGCACTAGGAGTAGTATGCATGCATGCTTTGTTTTGTTTGATGGATAGTAAAGTCGAGCCGAAAAACATCATCTTGGGATGCAGCCATGGAATCAATCAGTACATGTTCAACTAATAACTAGCCGGAAAAAAATACCATTAAGCACAAATTAGCGTAGCATGAAGCATTTTTTTCTTCGCAATGTTCATATACTTAGTGAAGGAAGATATAACTCTAAATACATATGAAATGCGCCAGCCCAGCCCCAGCCCAGCCTAACCCAGCCCTTGAAGGCAAGGCAACACAAGCCAGATTAGAGTTCTAGAAGTATCGAAAGTTGTTGGTCTGGAAATATAAATTCTATATTTTCAGATCCAGGAATCAAAGTATAAAGCTTGTATAAAAATTCATAGTAAAAATTGAAATATATGTGTCCGCTTTACCTTTCCAGCATATAATACTCCCTCCGGTCCATATTAATGGTCTCAAATTTGTATGAATATGAATACATCTAGTTAAGACCATTAATATGGACCGGAGGGAGTACCAGAAGATTCCCAAAACATGATCAACAATGTTGCAACTTCTCGCATGCTTCTTCCCCATCAGATAGGAGAATGAAGCATCGCATCTCAGATTAGTTTTACCCCCATTTGATCTAAACCATGATCAAATCAAATGTGTGAAAGTGTTGCAAAGCAACAAAACGAAATCTCTAACTAAATTTTTTTTAAAGAGAGTCAAAAGATTTGCCCCACTATATTAATTAAGCAAGGAGTTTACAGAAATTAAAAGGGTAACAAGTAGAAAACAAGTCTACTCTCCCGGTATTACATCACCCAAATGTTTAGCGCCCGCTAACACAATCTCTAACTAAAATCAATCAATAGAAAAGGGAGTAACCAGCCGTTACTGAAAATTTCCATTCTAATATTCATTAGCAAGCTTTCATTGAAGCAACAGTTGCGCACCTATATGATTAGGTATCCTGGAGAAACATATACATTTCTAGTTAAAATCAGGAATAGACAGATCTACTCGATTGCGGCATTGGACTGCACACACTCTACCATCACAACATAAGCAGAGATACATTGGTGCAAGCGCCATCAGTTCGATTGCAACAACCCTCACCAGCGGAACTGGCAACGATACCTGAAAGGATTGATTTGTAGTGTATTATACAAGTGTGAATGTAATGAAACATCTTCTCCTAATTAGTACATTGGCAGTATCAACTATCAAGCGCCAAAAAAATATTAGACCTAGGAATATATCATATCCATGAAGTAAGTAATAAGAAACTGCAGTGATCCAAGTAGTTCATGGTGTCCAGGCTCAGAGTCATGGGACAAAAGCGCACCTTTTTCATCTATAAAACGGCGTGCAATGAGCAAAATGTACGACAATTTAATCCAACATTATTGTAGACTGGCATAGCAAACAAAGTTGGGAGAAGTATTCGGCAATTCCATTAAACATTATTCCATGGATTGGCATTAGCTAACAAAGTCATTGTTTTTTATGGATCTGATCCTGATCTAATCCACACATATCAGAGATAGTAGAGGGAATTGCACATAGTAAGAGGTGAAGGGAAGATGTTACCGGCAGGAAGACCAAATGGCTCAGATCCAGAAATTCCATTAAACAGGTTCCAGTGGGGGTGTTGAGGCTCGACTCCTAATGGAGGGAGTTCAGATCCAGGTAGTGGGATCTCAACCTGTCAACCTCAAGCACTCATCCACACCGTTACCATCTTCACTGCGGCTTGTCAAGACGGTCAGCGTCATCACGGTGGTCAGGTAGACATGAAGCGATGTTACTGGAAGAAGCAGCGCGGACTGGGAGAGCCCCTAGCTCACCAGGCTTACGAAATGGTAAGGATTCTCCGCCAAGTTATTAAGCCTACTGTCTTCTTATTGCCTTCCTTAAAAAAATATGTGCAGGAGACATGATATGAACGGACTCATCGCAACCAAAGGGTTCAATGCACTACTTCATTTAGCTAAGCTGAAAATCCACTTATTTGCTAAGCAAAGTAACTGGCCCCTCCTCCCAAACTCCACAAGGACGGCCAGTATACCTCAGTCAATACCATTTTTTTTTTGCCAACACCAATCTCAACCATCAAAACCAGATCAAGCAGGCTTTAGCGCTCCAACTCAACAAGCTTTTGCACCAATCCAACCATCCAGATGATCAGCCAATACAGTTTAAAATAGGATTATCAGCCATTAAACATATAACTCCCCAGAGATCAGAGATCTTCATCGAAAAAAGAACTCAGCCCAGAAAAAACAAATAATTTGGCGATTCAAAACCTTTCCCACAAAATATAATGGCAAAGCTTAAGACAACTGCAACATCTCATATCAAAGCAAACACCATATCAAATATAGGACAGGCAGACAACTTCAGTTCACACGAATAAGGTTCCTGGGATACAGGTCTCAATACTCAAAACTGTAAAAAGCGGAGTTCCATTCCGGTAGATGCGGCTCTGAAAGAACTGTTTCACATCCTAGGCCTCGTAGATCCAGTTGTGCTGGCTGCTGGTCCACCCGGCAAGACCCTCGGGAAACCACAGGGCGATCTCCTTCCTGGCGTTCTCAACTGAGTCACTTCCATGGATGACGTTCCTGGATGGTGCAGATAACACTTTCAGAACGGATCCAGATAACTATATGGATTCATAATGCATCCAGATAGCACAAGGGAAATATTCTTATATGGGTCAATAAAACATAGCAGGTCTGAGTGCAAAGAGAAGTGTATTTCACTACTCCAAATCATATTCAGAATGACTATTAGGTGCACATATCCATCTAACATATGTAAGAATGCTGTCCAACGACAGACCGCAGTATGAATAATGGATGTCATAATACAAATTAGATTCAGATTTATTGTTTGCTTGTAGTGCTGCAAGAGTGCAATTACGATATATGAACTGGATTTCATGTGAATGCACAAAGCACATATCATTTGCCCTTCAAGAGAGCAAAGGCTAAGATAGATAACAACTAAAGCACGCTGTAATCCCACCAAACTTTCTTAACAAGCTAGATTTACAGATT
Organism: Avena eriantha; assembly: GCA_910589775.1. Taxonomy (NCBI): domain Eukaryota; kingdom Viridiplantae; phylum Streptophyta; class Magnoliopsida; order Poales; family Poaceae; genus Avena; species Avena eriantha. Next base: position 296,519,762 of record OU342740.1, read on the forward strand.
AGAATGATCCAAATATTTAAATTGATTCAGACCAAACAAATAATCTGTACTAGTCTTAATCAGCTAGATTAATCGATACTGGTAAGTATGTCCTTACATGCTAGTGTCGTATTTTACAGCAACGGTAAAATAATAAGATAAGCCATGCAAGATTCAACTGGATAACTCTTACTACTCAGAGTTCAATCTCACCTGCCGATGTCCACGGCAAAGTCACCACGGATGGTGCCAGGCTCGGAGGCCAGGGGGTTGGTGGCGCCAATGATCTTGCGTCCAGTGGCAACAACGCTCTTGCCCTCCCAGACCATGGCGACGACGGGGCCAGAGACGATGTACTCCACGAGCCCGCCGAAGAAGGGCTTGGAGGACAGATCGGCGTAGTGCTGCTCAGCGAACGACTTCTCCACGTTCTGGAGCTTCAAGCCTGCACACCCAGCTCACAGATCAGCAAGTAAATCACTACCCCGAACCACGGATTTTGCACAGATCAGCTAATTAAAAGTCTAATTCAAACAGAATAGGGAGCGGCGTGTTTGGTACCCTTGAGGTAGAAGCCCTTCTTCTCGAAGCGGCTGATGATCTCGCCGATCTGAGCAAAACAGGAGAACGCAGATCGATATGTTAGCACGAGCTAGCGACTAAGCAAGCGAGCGTATGGGAGAGCCAAAGAGGAGGTGCTTACGAGGCCCCTCTGGACGCCGTCGGGCTTGATCATGATGAAGGTCTGCTCCGCCATTGCTGTCGAGAGGTGCTGCTTCTGCTTGCTTGAGATTTCTGGCTGGGATTGGTCGGCGCGGTAGGGGAGAGAGGAAACCCTAGAGCAGGACCCGCGAGAATATATAGGGGGCTGGCCGGCCGCCCGCGCACGTGTCTCTCGCTCGTGTCGTGCCTTTCTACCGGCCTGGCGAATATCCCACTAGGATGCTTTGGGCTGTGAAAGGTTGTCTGGGCCTCCTAGGCTTTAAGTGGACCTTGTGGTCTGAGTGGGCTACTGTATAGGGCATATGTGTGGAGCTAACGGCGGATCTAAAAAAAATACAGCTAACGGCATCCAATGTGGCGTCGTGAGTTCATAACTGGATCTAAATAGTACTCCCTTCGTTCTAAAAATATAAGGTGTTTTTTTTTAAAGTCTAGATACACTGTTTTTACAAAGCTAAAATATCTTATATTTTAAAACAAAAAGAGTATTTCTTATCTGTAAATAAATGTCAATTACACCATGCCAATATCAAAGGGGTTGTTTGATTGCCCGCCACAGTTTGCCAAGCCAAACTTTGGCTAAGGGCATCTCCACCGGGCCGACTTAAACATGCGACTCAAAACATCTGTTTTTATCTGTCGGGATCGGGCAGCGGGGGGATTTGGGTCGTGGTCAGGCCTGTCTGGCCAACCGTGCCCAGCGACACGACCCATCTGTCGTCGCTTGGCAAATAGGTCATCATTGTGGCCACCGGCGCGTTCCCGCCACCCCGCCGCTTCCCGCCTTTCTTTCCCATCGCTTCCCGCATATTCTGGGTGTTTCCCTCCACGTCCAGACGCGGTCATAAAAAGGGAAGGAAGTGCCAAGATAGATACAACCAGAAATTCCCACCCCCCCCCCCCACACACACACAAACCATCATGCCTAGCCGTCGGCATCGCAGCACTGGCAGAGAAGAGTTGTCGTGGCTGCCGGACCCGCCAGAGTTACCGAACATGTTGCCGCCTCCGATTCCGGAACGGCCACGGATATTTAGTTTGTACAGCAATTGGAGGACAGGCTTTCACGTGGGAGGTAATGGGCTACGTCTTTCTGCTGGAGCATTGTCGGCGTCAAGCGCTCATAGACGTGCGCGATGGCGCCCTGACAGCGGTGCGAGCCAATCCCGGCGACGCTCACCTGCGTGCCCGCCTCGCCCAAGCTGAAGAGGAGTTGCAGACGCAGGTTGTGATCTACCGCTCTCTCTCAGAAGAAGATGGTGACATGTCGTCTTTGCCGCCACCAGCGCCATAGGCAGCGCATAGTTAGAATGTTGTTCTAGGTTGGGTTAGCTTGTAAAACATTTATAGACTTGAATGGAAATTTGTCATTGCAAATGGCCGATGCCCACATTGCAAATTTGATTCCAAAGACGATACACGATGAGTACATAGCCTAGTCTAGAGCTAAGCCTACTCGTCGAAGACGGAGTCAGAGTGGTAGTGGCGACGACACATGATGTGGTCGAAGATGCTGACGGTGAGCATGGCTCCGTCGTCGTACTTGAAGACGGCGAAGTGGCTGACTTGAATTTGGTGCGGGCGGTCGAACTGCTCCCATCCGTTGGCGAGTAACATCTAGTCGAGGCGATCGAACAACACCTCCCCTGGCCACGTGCGGGTTTTGCCACCTGCCGCCCGCAGCACGACCTGCTGGGCCTCTGCGCCGTCGAGCACCGACGCGAATTTGTGGGGAAGGAGCATCATGTCCCGCTTCATGCCTGAGTGGATGGTCACGGCGAACTCGAAGCCGTCGTCGAGCTCTGGCGACGACGGTGGTGGTGATGCCGGTGGTGAGGGAGATCGTGGCGGCGTGCTGCTTTGGCCACGCCCCTACGCCTTCCTCGACGGCCATGGCTAGGCCCTGATGGTGAGGAAGACCGTGGCGGCGTGCTGCTCTGGCCGCGCCCCCCGCGCCTACCTCGACGGCCATGTACAGGGCCCGGTGGCCGTCCTAGACGTCCTCCCCTCGATCCAATGTTGTCGGTCATGGTTTCCTACAGGTAATTAAGGATGGGAGGGAGGAGGGTGTGGTGTGGAATAAGATGGCTGATGTCTACGCACGCTTCTATTCTTGTAGAAAGTGTTGGGCCTCCAAATGCATAGGTTTGTAGAACAGCAATAAATTTCTCTTAAGTGGATCACCCAAGGTTTATCAAACTCAGGGAGGAAGTGGTCAAATGTATCCCTCTCAAGCAGCCCCGTAATTAAGATACAAGAAGTCTCTTGTGTCCCCAACACACCCAATACACTTGTCAGGTGTATAGGTGCACTAGTTCGACGAAGAGATAGTGAAATACAAGTAATATGGATGATTATAAGTGGTAATTGCAATCTGAAATAAGAGTGGAAGCAAGCAAACATGTAACAGAACTAATTGTAAACGGTGTTTCAATACTTAGAAACAAGGCATAGGGATCATAATTTCACTAGTGGACACTCCTACATAGATATCTTATCTTCATTATGCTACTCTGAACTACTCTTCGGTTGGACGATGTAGGGCTATAACAACATACCTTAAAGTTCACATTCCCCATCTAGATAATCCCTCACTATCACCTTGAGCGTTAGATGGTTCTAACAAACACCACAATCTCATAGAGACATTCAACTCATATTATACTCATGATAAGTATTTCTATAACCTTAATCTAAGCCTCACACGGTGTGCATACTGTCAACTTCACACACGTTGGGATAAGCAGAGATTAATTAAAGCACTTGAGTAGCAGAATAGATCTACCTATTCAACTAGATTACAAAGCTCATGATCTCAATAAGATCATGCATAGAGAGAGATGAACACATAGCTACCGGTAGAGCCCTTAGCCTTGAGAGAGAACTACTCCCTCCTCATCATTGGAGTCAGCAACGGTGATGGAGATGGCGGTGGAGTCGATGGAGATGGCTCCGGGGGCACTTCCCCATCCCGGTAGGGTGCCGGAACAGAGAGTTCCGTCCCCCGAATCTCCTCTTCGGTGACGGCGGCGCTGTGGAACTTTTCGTGGAATTCTGATCTTCTCTTTAGGGTTTTCATATCGGGGGTTTATATAGGCGAAGAGGCGAGGTCGGTGACCGCCTGAGGGGCCCACACTAGGGCCTGCGCTCCTAGGAGGCCGCGCCACCCTATGGTGTGGCTGCCTCGTGGCTCTCCTCTGTCTCTGCTTTGGACTTCTGTGTCGTGTCGGGAAAAATAGGAACTTCGGCTTTTGTTTTGTCCAATTCCGAGAATATTTATTTACTAGCTTTTCTGAAACAAAAAAATAGCAGAAAACATGCAACTAGCACTGCGGCATCTTGTTAATAGGTTAATTCTAGAAAATGTATAAAAATACCTCAAAGTGTAGACAAAACATAAGATGGTTGATACAAAACAAGCATGGAGCATCAAAAATTATAGATACGTTTACGATGTATCAAGCATCCCCAAGATTAACGCCTACTCGTCCTCGAGTAGGTAAGTGATAAAAAGAATAATTTTTGAGGTGACATACACCATCACAATCTTGATCAAGGTATTTGTAAAGCATTGATAGCTGGGATCAAAGTACTCTAAACATGAGCATGAAAGGATAGAGTTCTAACAATAAGACATAGAAACTATGTTGTAACATAAAAAGGTACAAACAAAAGATCATGAATAACAATGCATTGAAAGACGTTTGTTTGTTTCACATATAGAAAACATAATAAGAGTGGTAATTAGCTTGTCCTTCATGGATTAGCAGAACATAAATGCATAGGACACCTTCAAAGTTCATAAGGGTGACTAGATACAAATAGTTTAAGAGTAAGCAATAGCAAAATTATGAATCAATCAGTAAGTTTTGGGACAATGCACATTGAACTAAGAATGACAACTATGCTCTCTTAATTGGTGCATAAAGATAGAAGATGGAGACTCAACATAAAAAGATAAAAAGAAAGCCCTTCACAGAAGGAAGCAGGGATTTCAAGTTTCATAAAGAGCTTCCAAAAATTATGGTACTTATTAGCTTTCAGCTCTCATTGCTCCTATCATAAGAATCTTGAGGTGATTACGGATAAAGTGACACAATTATGAGGATATGCTTGACAAGTTATAAGTTGAAAATCTCATGCCCCTTGCTTATGAGTACCGAACCTCATGCTACTCAACTTTAGTCGCAAGTAAGTTCTTGTCATTGTAAATACATGTGTATCATGGAGAACCGCCAACGGGGTACCCCTTGCCCCATGACATAGGAGCTTTCCCATATCAAAATGATAAGGCAACAGACAATGACCATCTCAGTGATCTTTTTATTTGCTATTTGCATAGGTTTTTATTGAGGATGCTTCACAAAATGCTCAATATGGTTATGTTGCAAGTTCCCACCATGATTAGGCATGGCTTAGGATAGACGCCCAGGCGTTTCTCTAACATGCATACAAACTCCATGAGCTTACAAGCTCCCCTTTTATTTCACATCGCCGGGATCCATAAACAAAAGAACATGATATCAATTGAATAATAAGTGCAATGTTGAAAGCGTTCCCCATGGTAACATGGTTCTGCTAACTCACAACTTATAAAATGCAAGCATATAGGTAACATAGATGGGCACAATGGTTCAAGTTTATTAAGTGCAAGAAAATAAAGTGTGTCATCAAGTTTGTGAGAGCTTTAATCACTAATTTTCACATAACAAGTTTAATTTGGAAGATAGATAAAAACATGAATATACTTGGAATGGTGTAGCACACCATGCATAGGAATTTATAGTGGACTCTTTGGAATAACTTGGTTTTCTTGGAAGTTGGATGCATGAGTGGAACTCATACGTGGTACAGGTAGAGGCTAGCAAAATACTGGGAGCGACCAACTAAGAGAGCAATAATGGCCATAATCATGCAAAGCGACAAAACATTATTAATTAAAGCATAAAGTGATATTGCAAGTCAAAAACTAAATGATCACAAAGGCTATGGTGACTGGTTCATAGTCTTATCATGGTGTAAGCATGTGCCAAGTCAACCCAAATAAAGCATCAAAGGAGAATACCACAATATTATGCTTTTGTATGCTAAAACAACGCCTGATTCTTTCAAGGAACATTAAGAAATCTCAATTGTTTGAAACAAGTCATGCTACACCAATAATCACTAAGCATATGGTCAAAGAAACATCTAGCATGACATGATAAAGTCTAAGTCACAGTCAAAACAAGCTTCCTTTTGTACCACTATAAGCATGAAACTTCCTACTCTTTTCCAACACCAAACGACTTATTTGAAACAACTCTCAAAGATAATAATCAATAAAGACTAGAGAACATGTATAACCCATCTACAAAGAAGAACTAAAAAGTTCTAAGCCAAAATAATAAGAAAACTAAAGCTAAACGCAGTGCTAGCAAAGGAGAACACTCATAGAACAATAAGAGTGAAAACTAGAGTGTTCAAGGCAATGAATAACGGGGTGTTTCTCTCTCCAAAAGAAGTGTGTTGGGATCCAACCAACTCATTGCATCAAAGAAAGCAAAAGAAAACTAAAAACAAAGACGCTCCAAGAACAACACATAGTGCATAAGGTAATAAAAATAAAGTGTCTTGAAAGAAGACCAGAGATTATTGATGAAGAAGGGGATGCCTTGGGCATCCCCAAGCTTTGACGCTTGTACTTCTTGAATATTTTTTGGGGTGATACGGGTGGCATCCCCAAGCTTGATATTTTGTCCATACTTCATCTCATCACATCATTCTCTCCCTACACTTGAAAACTTCCTTCATACAAAACTTCACACAATCTTCAACATTAGTGTATTCAAAATAATAATCCTTTGGGTTCAATTTGAACTCAAGTAAATCATCCATTAAAACATAATCTATTGTAGAAATTCCTTCTAAAAGCTCAAGTGATCAAAGAGAACTAAAAAATAAACCGATTAAGAGGCCAATGCAAATAATGGCAGAAATCTATCAAAACAGACCAACAGGTAAAGACCGATTTTTCTTGAAAATATTCTGTTGCTCAAATCAAAAAGTGCAAAACTAACGAAAGTTGGGTAATAATCTAGTTCATAAGCACAAAAAATTACAGCTCAATCCGACGTACTGAGATTTTTTATGATTTTTTACAGTGACGCATAGAAATCTGTTTCGGGACAGCAACTTCCCCATATCTTACTTCCCTCTCATTAGAGGTTATTCTTAGCACAAAAACCAAACAAAAAAGATAAGGATAAGTTATTACAGAGGCCATAACTTCCAAGACTCGACAAAACAAAAATAAACTAAAAGTAAAAATATAATGGTTTGCCTCCTAAAAGCTCTTTCTTTATAGCCATTAAGATAGGCATGATAATTTTGATGATGCTCACATAAGAAATATGAATTGAAGTAAAAGAGAGCATCAATAAGAAAATGTGGAATAAATTTAAGTCTAACCCACTTCCTATGAAAAATAATCTTGTAAAGAAACAAGTCATGAAAGTACAAAGCAACAAGCATAGGAAAGCAAAACAAGTGCAACTTCAAAAATTTCAACATAAAGAGGGGAAACTTAATATTGTTGAGATACATAAAACCATGTTTCCCTCTCTCATAATAACTTTCAGTAGCATCATGAATAAAATTAACAATATAAATATCACATAAAACATTCTTATGATGAGCCACATGCATAAAATAATTATTACTCTCCCTATAAGCATAGTCATTCTTATTAATCGTAGTGGGAGCAAATTCAACAAAATAGCTATCATTATTATTCTCATCACCATAATCATCAAATGTAGGAGGCATATTGTAATCATAATTAATTTTCTCCTCAATAGTACGTGGACTGAAAATATCATATTCATCATTGTAATCATCATATATTGGAGGTATAGTATCATCAAAGTAAATTTTCTCCTCCGTGCTTGGGGGACTACAAATATCATACTCGTCAAAACCAGCCTCCCCAAGCTTAGACTTTTCCATAGCATTATCAATAATGGTGTTCAAAGAATTCATACTAATAACATTGCTATTAGCATGCAAATAAAGTTCCATAGGTTTTTTAATTTTCTCTTCAAACACTTCATGTCCTAACTCAAGATAAATACAATAAAGCTCTCTATTTTGTTGTTGTTTTCCATTAAGCCTAACTAGTGAAAATATAAACAAGAAACAAAAAGATATAATTATAGAATCTAAAGGAAATAACTTTGAGCACTCACACACTAGCAACAGTACTAGAACATAGCTTAGTAGCCATAGGATGTGAGTACCTTTTACCTTACGTCCCTAGCAACAGCGCCAGAAAATAGCTTGATGTCTACGCACGCTTCTATTATTGTAGATAGTGTTGGGCCTCCAAGTGCAAAGGTTTGTAGAATAGCAGCAAGTTTCCCTGAAGTGGATCACCTAAGGTTTATCGAACTCAGGGAGGAAGTGGTCAAAGGTATCCCTCTCAAGCAACCTTGCAATCAAGATACAAGAAGTCTCTTGTGTCCCCAACACACCCAATACATTTGTCAGGTGTATAAGTGCACTAGTTTGGCAAAGAGATAGTGAAATACAAGTAAGATGGATGATTATAAGTGGTAATTGCAATCTGAAATAAGAGTGGCAGCAAGCAAACATGTAACATGACTGATTATAAACAATGTTTCAATGCTAGAAACAAGGCCTAGGGATCATACTTTCAATAGTGGACACTCCCATATAAATATCTTCTCTTTATTATGCTACCCTGAACTATTATCCGGTTGGACGATGTAGGGCTATAACAACACACCTTAACGTTCACATTCTCCATCTAGATAACCCCTCACTATCACCTTGAGCGCTAGATGGCTCCAACAAATACCACAATCTCACTGAGACATCCAATTCAAATTATACTCATGATAAGTATTTCTGTAACCTTAGCCTAAGCGCCACACGGTGTGCACACTGTCAACTTCACACACGTGGGGATAAGGAGACATTAACTAAAGCACTTGAGTAGCAGAGTAGATCTACTTATTCAACTATATTACAAATCTCATGATCTCAATAAGATCACGCATAGAGAGAGATGAACACATAGCTACCGGTAGAGCCCTTAGCCTTAAGAGAGAACTACTCCCTCCTCATCATGGGAGTCAGCAACAGCGATGGAGATGGCAGTGGAGTCGATGGAGATGGCTCCGGGGGCACTTCCCGTCTCGGCAGGGTGCCGGAACAGAGACTTCTGTCCCCGGAATCTCCTCTTCGATGGCGGCGGCACTGCAGAACTTTTCATGGAATTTTGATCCTCTCTTTAGGGTTTCCGTCTCAGGGGGTTTATATAGGCGAAGAGGCGACGTCGGCGGCCACCCGAGGGGCCCACACCAGGGCCTAGCGCACCCAACGGGGCCGCGCCACCCTATGGTGTGGCCGCCTCGTGGCTCTCCTCCGTCTCTGCTTTGGACTTCTATGTCATGTCAGGAAAATAGGAACTTCAGCTTTTGTTTCGTCCAATTCTGAGAATATTTCTTTACTAGCTTTTCTGAAACCAAAAACAGCAGAAAACAGACAACTAGCACTGCGATATCTTATCAATAGGTTAGTTCTAGAAAATGTATAAAAATGCCTCAAAGTGTAGACAAAACATAAGATAGTTGATACAAAACAAGCACGAAGCATCAAAAATTATAGATACGTTTATGATGTATTAATGGTCATGGGTGGCCTATTAAAAAGGCATCGCATTGGATGCCGACATGGAGGCTGAAGCAACGACATTGACGTGTGGCAGTAGGAGCGCGAGCGTTGGGCGGTGCCGCTAGGGCAGGAGGGGAAGCATCAGCGACGCGGCCAGCCTTTGGAGCATCCTACCTCTCTCCATTTATGGCTAGTGGAAAAAGGCCGTTGGGTCGCTGCCATGTGGGCCCTTGGCGCCTATGGGAGGACACGCCCGCTGTCCGCCCTGGCGCAACCGTTGCCCAAATTTGGTGCACGAATGGGTCGGTCCGGATGGGTTGCCCCACTAGAGGGGCACGACCGACCCGCGCGACCGTTTGGACGCGTTCGGACACCAGCGGACCGGTTGGGTCATGCCGGTGGAGATGCCCTAACCACACTTTAATAGGTATGTGTTTAGTTTGTGCCACACTTTGACTTGCTATATTTTATTACCTCTATAGCCCATTTATCATAGAGTCATCATTTTTGCCAAAGTTTGACTTCAAAATTTGCAGCCACACTTTTTGCAGCTGCCACATAGATTGGCAAAATGTGGCTGAGAACAGGCGAGAATCAAACAAGCCCAAAATGTTTTTAATACATTAGATGCACACAGTCCTATAAGTACAAGAATTCACTTCAAAATTCTATTTTTTGCCCATGTGGTAGGGGGGAGGAAACTCTAGACAAGTAATAGGGAGGATGATAATGGGGCGTCAAACCCGGCGTTTCTAAACGGCCCCGGTATTTCTAAAAGGCACTAGCATTTTTGAATACATTAGGGATGCACACAGTCCTATAAGTACAAGAATTCACTTCAAATTTCTATTTTTTTTACCCATGTGGTAGGGGAGAGAGGAAACTCTAGACAAGTAATAGGGAGGATGATAAGGGGGCGTGAAACCCAGCGTTTCTAAAAGGCACTGGTATTTCTAAAAGGCACCTGTATGTACCGTAGTGCCACATCATGCTGACATCCACTAAAAACTTTTGGATATACTCATTTCACAAAAGCTAAAACATCTTATATTTTTTAACAGAGAGAGTAGCTTTCACGCTTGCGGCATTCTTGTGTGTTCACATGACATCAACGTGGAACCAATCTGCCATTTTGAGGGAGGTTAATGTTAGGGTGGTGTTTGTTTGAAGAAGAGTTGTCATGGTGGTAGCACGACAGATGCCATGGATAGGCTAAAGATGGGGCCAATGTGCACTAGAGGAATCCAGGGAGGGATAGTGTGGCGATTCCACACACATATGCTTCTATTACTCTCTCTTTGGATGTGGATTACAAGGGCTACTCGAGCTGTTCGTGAGAAGGAGACTAGTTCTCTTACCCCCCCACTACAAAGCCCTAGAGTTCTTCCTTCACAGAATGATCGACCCCCTGCTGTGGAGGCCCTGGTGCTCCTTATATAGGGGAGCCCAGGTTACAAAGTTAGGGCACACGCGGAAGCATATTCCGTGAATATGCCCTTTGGTTAAAGCTAGATGCCTCTTTATCCACTTTAAATGGCTAGTCTGGACTATGGACATAATCCTCTATGAGCTCCTTGTCTTTTGGCGTCACCAGACACGGATCACATCAGTCAACACTTCCCGCCTCACCTCTGTCGGCCATGCCCCACTGGTCCTTCCCTCTACTCGCTTCGCTCACTCTATAGTGACAGAGGCCACCTTTTGACTAGGGGAGATTCCTTCCTTCTCTTGGAAGCCAAGTGGTAGCCCGGCTAGCACTTGGCTAACCCTTCTACGAGGGTACCTGCACACATGGTAAATCAGATATAGCTGACATATATTTTATGTCGGCCAAGTTAATGTTAGGTGAACACCCTCCAGGCCGGGTTACCCCGTAAGTCGGCCTGCCTTGAGGATACCTGGTTGGTATTCGCCTTGACCGTGCCGTACCTCGGCTAACTTGGCCTTTATACCCCGACGTGACCCTCTACCCGAGGGTATCACCCCAACATTAGTCCCTGAAGCTGGTGCGGTCTTAGCAACTTCAGCTGATAAGGCCACAACAGGTTCCATTTATCAAGATCAACACTTTCTTTGCCGAGTTATTCCTGTCGGGGGATTATCCCCGGGTACCCTAAAGAAGCACTCCGGAACAAACAAAAGAAGGAAAACAGGCAAGAAATAAGGAGAAAGAGGCTACAGACGAAATCCAGGCCGGCTGGGAGGCCCTAGTCGGCCTGCCAACTCCTTCCACGCTGCATGGGCTGGCTGGCCCATCCGGCCGCCCCTTCCCGCGCCATGCTGTGTGCCTCTAGCTGGGCCCTTGCCCCGCCTCGCGCCCCAACTCCATCTCCAACTCTCGCCCCGGCTGGGCCTCTGATACATTGCAAATGTATCTATAATTTTTGATGTTCCATGCTTTGTTTTATCCACTTTCTTGTGTTTTGTTCCAACTTTGGAGTACTTTTCATATGATTTATTGGACTAACCTATTAACAAGAGCCATAGTGCCAGCTGCCTGTTTTCTGCTATTTTTGGTTTCAGGAAAGTCAGAAAATGAATATTCTCGAAATTTGATGGGACAAAAGCCAAAGTGCCTATTTTTCCGGATGTCATCAAGTGCCAGAATACGAGACGGAGAGGGGCCAGGGGGCCACCACACCACCTGGCCACGCGGCCAGGCCTGGCCCGCACCAGGGGGTGGTGTGGCCGCTCCCGGCACCCCCTCGGCCTCCCCTTCCGACTATAAGATGCCCTCAGGACATAAACCCTAAGTACCCGATCAAAAATCCACGAAAGAGTTTGTAGCCGCCGTCATCTCCATCCCTAGATCAGGAGGGATCTGAAGCACTTCCCGGCACCCTGCCGGAGAGGGGAATTCACCCTGGAGGCCTTCTTCATCACCATGCTAGCCTCCGGTGTGATGCGTGAGTAGTTCATCCTTGGACTACGGATCCATGTAGTAGCTAGATGGCTGGTTCTCCTCCTTTGTGCTTTCATGTCTAGATCTTGTGAGCTCCGTTCATGATCAAGATCATCTATTTGTAATTTTGCATGTTGTGTTTGCGGGGATCCGATGGATATTGAGATGATATTTCAGATTGATTATTGATTCTATCATGTCTTTGTTATTTGTGATCTTGCATGCTTTCCGTTGTTAGTAGCTATCTTGGCCAAGTAGATGCTAGCAACTCCAAGAGTTAGTATTTATGCTCGATAGTGGGTTCATGCCTCTGGTAATCTGGGGAAGTGACAGAAATCTCTAAGGTACTAGATGTGTTGTTGCTAGTAGGGAGAAAACAACAATCCTTTGTTCATAGAACAATCGTATTGTTTACTTTACACGCAGTTCGTAAAGCAATAATCTGTTGCTTGTAACTTAATACTGGAGGGGGTTCGGATGATAACCTGAAGGTGGATTATTAGTCATAGATGCATTTGGATGGCGGTCTATGTATAATGTTGTAATGCCCAATCAAATCTCAAAGGAGTCAAGATGATTAGTATATGCATGTATTGCTTTCTTGGTGTTTGTCAATTGCCCCGCTGTAATTTGTTCACCCAACATGTTATCTATCTTAAGGAGAGCCACCTCTAGTGAACTATGGATCCCGGTCCTTTTCTTTACATATAATCTACAATCTTTTACTGTTTTGTGTTTACTTTCTGCAAACTTCTACTTCTTTCCATTCGATACGTTTAATCCTTTGTTTTTCGCAAAACACGGTGAGATTGACAACCTCATCGCAAGTTGGGTACAAAGTTCTGTGGTTGTGTTGTGCAGGTCTCCACGTTGCTACTATCACCGGTAGTGCGCCCTGCCAAAGCTCAGCTAGTAACACCTTTGGGGTGTTTCCTTGCTCCGACTGGTTCGATTAAACCTTGGTTTCATAACTGAGGGAAACTTGCTGCTGTGCTCATCATACCTTCCTCTTGGGGTTCCCAACGAGCTCTACATCAACACCGCACCAGCACTTTTCTGGGCGCCATGCATTGAGCCATCCGGCTCGGGTAGGCTCACTGCCCCCGCTAGGCCGGTCCCTCCCTCGCCCCGGGTGGGCTCCTGCTGCCCGGATGGCCCCCTGACTCGTCTTGCCCGGCTAGGCCACCAGGTCCCCATTCGGCTGGGCCACCAGGTCCCCATCCGGATGGGCCGGTTGGCTTTCTCGACCGCCGCCTCGCCCTGGCTCGCGGGGGCAGCAGCGATCGCCAGCAGCTGCTGCTCCCCAGGACAGATCGGTGGAGCGCTGACCGGCTCCCTCCTCTAGTCGGTAGCAGCCCAGCTGCTATCCCTCTATTAATCACTGGCTAACGACATTGGATCCTCCAGGACTCACGTACGAGAGGACACGCAGCTAGCAGACGTACATCGACAAGACCAGAAGAAAGACACCGACAAGACACGAGCCATACTGCTGATGTAGCAAATAGTTTGCCACTATGCTTGTACCCTCTACACTATGCATGACACAGTGTACCTCAACCAGATGACACATGCATAGTGTAGTTAGGCTAGGTGGGCCTTTTGTGTTCCCTGGGCAGCCAATATAATGCACCAGGGAGGCTCACTTGGCTCTCACGTTAACCAGGATCTTGGCTCCTCTAATTGATTGCTAGCTCCTAGGGAGCTAGCTCGCTCACACACGAGCGCTCACTCTGCCAGCTAGTTCATCTCAGATATAGCTCCATGAGCATCTTTGTAGCCCGATTATACACACATATACTGTCAGACATGCAGGAGTAGGAGTTTTACCTCACCACGAGGGCTCCGAACCTGGGTACTTCCTGTGTCCCGCTACACTCGCTTGTACCCAATCCCGCCCGCGGACACCGTCGCAATCGCCTTGCTCGCTCTCACACCTCTATCTAGCCTTCTTAGGCAATGTCGTTCCCAACACAACGACATTTGGCGCCCACCGTGGGGCGAGTATGGCTGTGGTCGAAGCCCATTCCACACAGGACCCCTTCATCCTCATCGTCGTCACCGACGCTGTTTCGAGTTGCCCGGGGGCTCGCCGCCTCTGCCGGGTTGTGGTCGCCAACTTCGTCTCCACTTCGTCGGGTCTCACGGGGGCCACCGAGTCGCTCGGGATCTCGTTGTCGCCTCCGCGCCATCGTCGCCTCCGTATCGTCAAGTCACACGGGACTCAGCGGCTTCATCTGCGTCTTGTGTCCAGCCGCGTTGGTTGCAGCACCACCGCACACCGGCATACCCGCCTTCAACCTCTTCAGCCAGCTCAGCGCGTTCGTCCGTGTCTTCGTCTCCCATCCGCGTCAGCCACAACGCCATCCATGGCAGCCACAGCCTCCGCGCTTCGGGCCCCTTCCCCGTCAAGCTCCCTCGCGCACAGACGCCCGTAGTGCCGCCCGCGCCTCTATCCGCGCCGTCCCCTGCCGGCTCCGTCCAGCCCACGTCCGCGAGCACGCATGCGTGTCGGCGCCGTCCCCCGTCAGCCCGCGTTCATCCTCCACCGAGTCCCGCGCCCAGCCGCGCCTCCCTTGCGCGACCGCCTAGCACCATCGCCGCTGTGGCCGCGCGCGCGCCCGCACCTGCCCGCCGTGCCGCCTGCAGAAGGGCCGTGCTGCCGCCAGGCTCCTCCCTGTCGAGCTCCTCCGCCCGCAGGGCCCCTATCCGTACCGTCGTGCAAGCGCAGTGCTGCCCCGTCCTCGGCCTCCCGCGTGTACGCTCCACCGCCCAGGAACTCCACCTGCCCGCCGCGCCCCTTTCTGTCGCCGTTGCGCGCCCCGCCACCGCAAGCTCTACCTATCACTGCTGCGGACACTGCAGGCTCCTCCGATGCGCGTCCGCACGCCTCCGGGCCATAGCTCCCGCTCCGCCGCGCTGCCCGGCGGCTGCCTTTTTCTCTGCTGCCATAGGAAGCACGGGCCGGTTGGAGGAGGGGAGGCAGAAGATGGGCGAGCCGGTGAGGAAGAGAGGAGTTGGTGGGCTATGCGGCCGAGAAGAAAAAAGAAAAGAAAAAAGAGGGGTTGACCGATCTCAGAGAGAAATGAAAAAGGAAAGCTTGACCGACTAGGAAAAAAGCAAGAGAGATCGGCTGGGCTAGTCGGTAGAAAAAATAAAGAGAAGAAAGTATAATTGGTGTTAGTCAGCTAAGAGAAAAGCAAGGGAAAAAGAAAGGAAAAAGAGAGAGATGAGATCCCGCTGAAAGTATCCGGTTGAGAAAAAAGAAACGAGTAAGAAAGGAAAAAATCCGGCTAGACTAACCCGACTCGAAAAAGAAAGGGAGAAAAATTCCAAATCCGGCTACATCTGTCCGACTACCTGTTTGTCTATCCGATTCGCCCGGTTCGGACCTGTTCCGGCTATGTTGGACTGACTGGACCCCGTTCCGGCTGGGCTAGGACGGCTCGGCGCATCCTAGCGCGTTTGGTTGCCCGGCCGGCTGGGAACTAAATCCGGCTACGTCGCGTTTGGTTGCCTAGCAGGCTGGAGCCCGGCTATCTGGCTGGAACACCTGTTGGGCCATTTCAGCACCCGCAACGCCTGTGGAATCACACCATCAACTCTACTGCACCGGCTGCAGCAATGTGAGTGTTTTTCGACCTCGAGCAACCCTCAAGGGCTCGCCAGATGTTGACATGCTTCCTGCTTTCAGTTTTCTAGCGCCGACAACCCCTACCCGGGGGCACACCGGTTGGCCCGACCTGCTAAATCTGTAAACCGACTGAGTAATGTGTGACGGTGTCAGAGGCCCACTCTTCGTCTCAGCTACAGACCGCAGCCCGACTATCCGGCTAGCAAGAGCAAAAGCCCGAGGCATCCCACATGAAAAATGGCGAAGGATGCGACAGATCGGACATTCCGGCCTTGTGCCTAGTTGGTATTTTCCGGCTGCTAAGCCTCTAGTACCATGCGCAATGTACTGTCAGCTCCCCCTTCGGTTTCGACTCCAGACCGCAACCCGGCTGGTCGGCAAGGACATAACGTAAGCAGCAGAGCGCACGAGAAAGTGACTAAATATTCAGAGAAGCACGGGCTAGGTTTTGTAAAATAAAACCGTTATATGGTTGACAACATGTATATGTATGTTAATGTACTGACAACAAATTCATCTCTGTTTGTTTGTTTTTGCACGACTGCACCGAGTCGGATTTCAAGTGCAGATGAAGATTCAGAGCACCTGACTTTGTCAGCTACTTCGAATCTTGAGGGCTACACCCACCGGGTGCGCTCGCGCGCCCCGATGTAATCAAGTGATCCAGTTCGGCTGAAGGCGTTCTGCCGGATAGCAAGTTTGTGTTGGGTTTGCAGCATAGAAAACAAAAAAATTCGTACGATGAGAACTATACGCCAAGATCTATCTACTAGATACAAGCAACGGGTGGATATACATCCATAGAGAACTTACCCTCGAAGACAACAAAGCTTTGTTAACGAGTTAGAACTCGTGGATGATGTAGTCGTACGATTGCCGATCTCAAGATCGTGTGGAAGTCCTAGCGCCGCAAATCAGCAGCACATCCGTCCTCGCACATACGTTCAGGCCACCAAACAACCTCCACCTCCTCGCTCCAGCGAATTAGCGGAAGCAGCAACTCTTTCCACACGCAATGCCACCGGGAACATGTATCTCGCTAATCCTAGACCATGGGGGAATATATCTAGAGGGGGAGAGAGATCCTTCACGAGGAGGTGTGCTTTGTGGGGGAGGCGAGGGGGGCCTTTTATAGGAGAGGGGGGCTCCTCCCCTCCAATGGCCAGCGCCTATGGGGGTTTCCATCACCTCTTCCTCATTCATGTGGTGGAAGCTCCACTCACATCAATTTAGCCTCCACCCAAAGTTCCACTCACATGCATTAAATTTCCACAAAATTTAATGCAATTCTCATTTAATAAATCTCTTTTATTTATTTTATTCAGAATTTTGTTAATTACTTTAATTAACAAACATTCACATAAAACCCCTTGTAACATTGCAATATCACATGCAAAACCAGTTTCTGCAATTTCACCCGAAACAATTCCGGTTTCCATCGAAATAATTCCAGTGCTTGCAATTCTTTTGTGTGAAACATATGTGCTCCAAAATGGTGTTTGGCAACCCTTAAGTGTGTCACCCTACGGTTCGCGAATAATGCATACATGATTGAGACTCCTCTCAAATCAATAATCAGAAGCAGGACCTGGAGATCCATACTGACTCCTGCACATTCAATGATGACTTATGTGATCGTGAGAACCTTTAACGCTAGTAATTTAATCACTTTGTCTCATGATATATTACATGTCCGAGATTCGATCGTCGGTATCCAAATACCTAGTTTGATCTTGTTACTGACATGCACTCTTTTCTTGTTCCCATGATATAACATTCTAGTGATCACATCACTTGCTTGCAAGCTATCTTAATGTGATATCACCGAGAGGCCCCAGAGTATATCTATCCATCATCGGGATTGACAAATTCCACTCTTGATCCATGAGCCTCAGCATAACATCTTTTGAGTATCTGAAGCCACCTTTATAGTCACCCTTTTACGGTGTGACGTTTGATGTTATCAAGTTACTCTTCTGATGTCAGCAATTAACATGATCTCATGGTCTAAGTATAAAGATTACTTCATATGATTGTTGGGGATATACTTTCCGGGTATCCTCACAGCTCCTCACTGACCAGGGTGGCCCACTTCGGGTTAGAGCTTTGCTTCACGGGCGGCCCAGTTAGGGAGAGAAGACGGAGTCCAATCCGTCTACGGGAAGGCCTAGAAGACTTACCGACTTAGGCCCATAATGTTACTTGTAGTTCAAGATGTACTCTGTAACCAACTCTTAGTCGCAGCCGGATTGATCTCTCCTGTAAACCCTAGGCCGCATATCCATATAAGCCGTCCTAGGGAGAGCCTTTAGGGTAAGACCAGATAACACCCAATACTTTAGACCCTCAACTCGCACAGGCGAAACCTTTGTAACCCATATTCTGGCTCTGCCTTATTACTGGATTGCTAGCAGGAGTAGGGTCCGTCCAAAGCCGGCGGATTCGAACCTGGGTAAACTTGTGTGCTCACCGTCCCGGAACACCGTACGTCTCACACCCCTCTCTTCTGCACGCCTCGAGGACCTCCTCATGGCGTACTTGTCCTCAATCCGACGACAGTTAGCGCCCACCATGGGGCAAGTGAGCTTCGGATCTGCGTTCCAAGCGGAATCTGCAAGAATCGGAATTGGCGAGACCATCGCCGTCGGTCGCATCCTCTACGCCAGCGACGTCCCTCTCATCGTTCTCAACGAGACTTGGATTCCGGCTAGGAAGGTCGTGACTGCCTATACAATCATGTCTTTTGGCGAGATCGATGTTTACATCGGTTTCGCTGAACCTGCCCAACCCACCCCAACGGTGATGATAGAGGCAGAAGAATCTTCTAGGTCCCCTTTGTCCGCGGAGGCGGCAGAGTTCCGGATCTCAGAAAACCCTAATCCCACCCAGCCCGCACCAGTTGTGGAGATAGTGGAGAAATCCGAGCCTGAAGAAGACCTCACGGTCCAAGTCGAATCTGGAGTGGATCTCCCTGGAGAAGCCGGATCCCAGATCGACCCACCCGTGGAAGTCGAAATCCAGGAGGAGCACATCAACGACACTGATTCCGACTCTGACGATGTCGAGACAGACATGCCTTTCCTCAGGTACACACTAAGATGTATGATACTGCAAGGCGCTAGCGCAGATGCAATCCTCAAAACTATTAAAAGTTTCGATATGGCTGATCGCGAAAGCCACAGGTACCTCAGGAAGCACGCATCGCACTTTGTCGGATATGTTGGATCCGGATCCGGCTCCGCCGATGCTGGAGAAAACACCGACTCGGTGCTGGAGGCAATTGGAACAAATGACGACGTTCCCGCATCCTCGGATGAATCCATGATGTCGGCAGATTTCCAAAAGTTCTCCGCGGAATATGAAGAGGAGTACAACTCCAAAGCTGCAGAAGATGGAGAAGCCATGGACGAAGGATCCGGGGAACACTCTCCCAAAACGCAGGATGATATGGAAGTCGGAGACAATCCCAAAGTCCAGATGTCCGAAAGTATCGATCAGAGCTTGACTCCAGGAAACGGACCCAAAGCCGTCTTTGCTACCGGCGCTGCCAAGAAGGCAAAGAAGAAGAACAAGAAGAACAAGACCCCGGCAAAAGACCCTCTGACAGAGGAGGTGATTGCCGAGGAATATGAGGAAGACTCGGCTGGAGCACTTATCCCAGACGAGCCGAAAAAAGAAGCATCGGTGGATGAACACGTGATCACTGAAGGTGCGTGTAAACTCATCGATGCCGCATTAACCACACCTATCCCTAAAGCTGCAGAACTTACTGCAGATGAGCTAGACGAAAGGGCCCAAGCCCTAGAAGAGCGTCGTCAACAACTCCTTGATGAAGCCAAAAACATCGAGGTGGAGAAGAAGCACATGTCAAACAAGGAGTACATGTCTCGTCTGCATCAGAAGACATGGAAGCGTCACATAGATGACAACCAATTCCCACGTGTCCGTGCCGTCCTTTTTGGAGATGAGATGGGGAAGCCACGGAAGGATAGCAATGGAGATTGGGTTTACCCAACACCAGTGCAAAATACTGTGGCAGCTCGTGAAATTCTATCGGCTAATCCAGGACCAGAGGAGATACGTTTGGGTATCAAGCTACTCAATAAGGGACTGGAGCAGCAAAAGGTCGCCCTGTCTGGAAGTCAAAAGCTGGTCTCGGATTCCAACCAATGTCGCACAGATCCGGCATGGGCTGACGTATGATCCCACTATGATCGG
The DNA here is from genome assembly GCA_910589775.1 of Avena eriantha. NCBI lineage: Eukaryota > Viridiplantae > Streptophyta > Magnoliopsida > Poales > Poaceae > Avena > Avena eriantha. The sequence continues at coordinate 296,539,894 of OU342740.1, forward strand.
GCGCAGCATCGTCACCCCGAACATAGGGAAGACAATTATTCAAGAACCGGATCGTCAGGACAGCACCGCAGAACTACATAACTGGAGCAACGTCACTCCAGCAGCTGAGAAAGACGCGATCGCTGCACTGATTCCGAGGAATCCTCCCCGAAAAGGAGAAGATAAAGAGAAATGTCGGGAGGAGGATCGTCAGAAAATGCCACCTCCTAGACATGAAAACCGTCCGGCTGAGCCTCACCATGGTGGGAACGACGGACGAAGGAACGACAGAAACCACGCTGGCACAAACCGGCAGGGGGCTCGTCATAGTCAAGAACCTCCCCGGAACCGGAATAATGACGCTCCGGACGGAGGCCGGCGATCAGCCGGAAACAACCCAGCTGCACCACCCTCTCCACATCACAGTTATCACAACGGCCCCCAAGGAGGTCAAGGAGGACGACATGGCGGAGGAGGTGGTGGCAGAAGCCGAAGTCCGGCTCCAAGGCACCGCAGCCACAACCGATATTCGGGACGATCCCTACCCCGAACGACGCAAGGCACAGGATCAACTCCAACATAGAGGCTCGGCGCTACGAAAACAATGACGTGTACGTGGGCCCAAAGTGCTTCGGACCATGCATCAGAGTTACAAAATTCCCGGAAGGATTTGCTATCTCAAGAAATATTCAAGCCTACGACGGCATTGCTCGGCCAAACACCTGGTTACAAGACTTCTTCCAAGCTTGCTGCACCACTAAAGGCGGAAACAGCCTGGTCGCAACCCGATATCTCCCACTTATGCTGTGGAAGACGGCGCGATCATGGCTCAATGAACTTCCGGCGAACACCATCCACAACTGGTATGACTTACAAAGTGCGTTCTTTCGGAATTTCGAAGGCACATATCGGAGGCCCTGTACGGTTGGAGACCTACAGCGTTGCACCTAGAAAGCCGGAGAAACTTGCCGAGATTATCTCGGACGACGGATTGACACCAGGAACTCCTGCGAAGGAGTAAATGATCAAACTACGATTGAAGCTTTCATTGCAGGTCTCCCAATTGGTTTACTGCGCCATCGCTTGAAGTGTGACAAGGTTACTGATCTAGGAGAGATGATAGAAACAGCGAGCAAGTATGCAGATGCTGACGACGACGCAGAGGGATTACTCAATGTCCTAGCTGTGCCTCAGTCGGCAAAACAACCAAAACAACAAGCTCAGAAATGCAAAAATACCTCGGAAGAAAAACCCAACGCGGAGACGGCAGTAGTCACTACTGTTTCCGGGTCTGGAGAACGAGGAGGGCGCGGCGGAGGCCGCGGGCGTGGCCGTGGGACATCAAGGGTCCAAGGTAGAGGAGAGCAACAACCAGGAAAAACCTACACTTGGGCCGACATCGCCAATAACCCATGTGTGCATCACTTGGACGCCAATGGGGGCTCGTCCCACACCAACGCTGAATGTCGTTTTAACGACGACATCAAGAGAGATGATACCGCGGGCTACAAAGCTAAGTAGAAGAAGGGAAAGAAAAATCCCGAAAAAGACAAAGAGACCAAGGAAGATTCTGACATGGAGGAAGCCGATGCTTCAAATCCCAAGTCAGAAGGGAAGAAAACTTTTCCTACCAAGAAGGACACCTACGTCACCTTCCTCGGATCTCAACCAGCAAAGGTCAAGAAAGCAGTTCTCCACGAGCTCAATGCAACAGTTCCGGTTGTCCCTCAGTATCTGGACTGGTCAGAAGTGGCAATAACATTTGACCACGCTGATCATCCGCCTAAGCTACACAGGCGAGGAAAATACGCCTTGATCGTCAATCCACTTATTGACGGTTATGGTTTCTCCAAGACCCTCATGGACGGTGGTAGCAGCATCAATATTCTCTATGTAGAAACGCTACATCGGATGAAGATCTCGGAAACACAGCTTAACCATAGCTCTGTGATTTTTCACGGAGTTGTCCCAGGAAGACAAGCTAATTCCCTGGGAGAGATCACTTTGGATGTTACTTTTGGAACACCAAAAAATTATCGAACGGAGGCACTTTCCTTCGAAGTGGTCCCGTTCAAGAGCGCATACCACGCTATATTCGGACGTCCGGCTTACTGGGCTTTTATGGCTCATCCGTGTTACATTTACAATATGATGAAAATTTCAGGTCCCAATGGCGTGATCACGGTCAGGGGAGACCCGAAGAAAGCGCGAGAGTGCGAGGATGGAAATGCCGCCTTTGCCGAAGCCGTGCTGCACGCCCAGGAGTACCAGGAGATCAAGAAGAGCATAGATCCGTCCGAGATGCCCGCAACAAAGAAAGAGGTGACAAAGCCAAATCCGGAGTTCAAGGCATCAGAAGAGATGAAGACGACGCTGTTGATGGATGATGACCCCTCCAAGGTGACCCAGATAGGCGTAGGACTAAGTAGCGCATAGGAAAGCGCGCTCGTCAAGTTCCTCCGAGCAAATCAGGATATCTTCGCATGGCAGCCATCTGACATGACCGGAGTACCTAGGGAACTTGCTGAGCACTCTCTAAATGTAAGCCCGAACGCTAAACCCGTCAAACAGTCCTTACGACGGTTTGGTGATGAAAAGCGTAAGGCAATAGCTAAGGAACTAGCGCGACTCGAGTTAGCCGGATTCATAGAAGAGGTCATCCATACTGATTGGTCGGCCAACCCTGTAATGGTCCCTAAAAAGGACACCACTGATTTAAAGATGTGTGTTGATTATACTGCCTTGAACAAGGCTTGTCCAAAAGATCCGTTCGCTCTGCCTAGAATTGATCAGGTTATCGATTCTACAGTAGGCTCGGAACTCCTCTGTTTTCTCGACGCATATTCCGGTTATCACCAAATCCGGATGGAGGAATCTGACAAGATCAAAACTTCATTCATAACCCCTTTCGGAACCTTCTGTTATGTTACGATGCCCTTTGGGCTGAAGAACGCAGGAGCTACGTACCAGCGCACGATGCAGCGTTGCCTCCATGATCAACTCGGACGCAATGTACATGCATACGTGGATGATATCATGGTCATGTCCAAAAACAAGGAAACATTGATTTCCGACTTAGAGGAGACGTTCGCCAATTTACGAAAATACAACATCATGCTTAACCCGAAGAAATGCTTCTTTGGAATACCAGCCAGAAAATTGTTAGGTTTTATTGTGTCTCAATGAGGCATAGAGGTGAACCGTGACAAGATCAAGGCTATTCTCAATATTTCCAGGCCAACTCGCCTGAAGGACGTACAAAGATTAACTTGTTGCATTGCTGCGGTCAGTCGATTTGTAAGCCGGCTTGGTGAAAGAGCCGCACCATTATACAAACTCCTGAAGAAGACTAACGATTTTGTGAGGACTGACGAAGCTGAAGCTGCATTACAAGAGCTGAAGAAAGTACTCTCATCTGCTCCTATCCTAGCAGCGCCGGAACCTCAGGAACCGATGTTGCTTTACATTGCTGCGACAAATAGGGTTGTCAGTATAGTTATGGTGGTGGAGAGGCTAGAAGAAAATCAGGAGCACCTGGTGCAGCGTCCGACATACTTTGTCAGCGAGGTCCTGACAGAATCAAAACAGCGATATCCACACTATCAAAAGTTGGCTTACGGTGTTTTTCTAGCATCTCGTAAGCTACGACACTATTTTCAGGAGCATCCAATTACCATGGTGAGCAAAGCTCCCATGAGAGATATAATCAACAATAGCGATGCCACAGGACGCGTTGCCAAATGGGGAATAGAGCTTGCAGTTTTCGATATTGAGTACAAACCCCGGACAGCAATCAAATCCCAGATCCTTGCCGACTTTGTCGCTGATTGGACAGAGACCAAGGAGAACATGGTCCTCCCTGAGTCGGAATATTGGACCCTCTTTATCGACGGGTCCAAGGCTCGAGGGGGCTCGGGGGCTGGCGTGGTGCTCAAATCACCCCAAGGAGATAAACTTTTATACGTGTTGCAGATCCACTTCACAGCGACAAACAACATTGCCGAGTATGAAGCACTGCTGCATGGAATCCGGATTGCTAAGGATATTGGCATCCGATGTTTGATGTGTTACGGAGATTCAGATCTTGTTGCTCAGCAAGTCTCGGATATTTGTAATGCAAATAAGCACATGGCAGCATATAAGGCTGTCGTGGATGATCTATCTAAATCGTTCGAGGGGTTTGAAGTTCAACACATCCCTCGAGTAGAAAACGAGGAAGTAGATGCACTATCTCGAATAGGCTCTGCGCGGAAAGAGGTTCCGGATGGCGCATTTTTAGAGCACCTCAAAGTTCCCTCGATAAAGGGAGTAGATGAGGAATATCCGACTAAATCCGACTCACCTTTAATAGCAGTACTGGCTGTAATTCCCAGCTGGACTCAACCCTACCTTGATTACTTGGTCGATGGCAAATTACCCGAAGACGAGGTGCTAAGCCGGCAGATTATTCGAGCAAAAGCCTATACTATTGTTAAAGGTGAGCTCCATAAATGGAGTGTTTCTGGGGGTTTTCAGTGCTGTGTATCTCCGAAAGAAGGAGTGGAAATATTAAGAGAAATCCACGAAGGCGAGTGTGGTCACCACGCTACAGCCAAATCTTTAGTGGCAAAAGCTTTTCGACATGGTTTTTTCTGGCTTATAGCTCAGGCAGATGCCGAACGATTAGTCAAGACATGCAAAGGCTGCCAAAAGTACGCCAAGCAAGCTCATGTTCCGGCTGATCAGCTGTGAACAATACCTATAACATGGCTTTTGCGGTCTGGGGGGTTGATATGGTAGGACCTTTTAAACGTGCTCCAAGTGGATTTACTCACCTCTTAGTGATGGTGGATAAATTCACGATGGATCGAGGCTAAACCTGTCAATAGTTGTGATGGAGCAACAGCCAAAAGATTTGTCGAGGATGTTATAATCCGGTATGGTTATCCGCATAGCATTATCACAGACAACGGGAGTAATTTTTCCATGGGAGAGTTGGCTGAATTCTGTGACGAGCAAAATATCCGGCTTGACATTGCGTCAGTCGCACATCCACAGGCTAACAGACAAGTCGAAAGAGCAAATGGTTTAATTCTACAAGGCTTGAAACCAAGACTCGAAGCACCACTGAGACGTGTTGCGGGGGCTTGGGCAGAGGAACTACCCTCTGTAATTTGGAGTTTGCGAACAACTCCGAACAGGTCAACAGGATATACACCTTTCTTCTTGGTCTATGGCGCAGAAGCAGTTCTTCCTAGTGATTTAATTCATACTTCTCCTAGAGTGGCCACGTATATCGCAGAGGATGCCGAGATTTCTCGACAAAATGATCTCGACTTAGTCGAAGAAGTTCGCGTCGTTGCTGAAATGAGATCTACAGCCTATCAGCAGAAGTTACGCAAGTATCATAGCCAGAGAGTCCGAACTAGATCTTTCAATAAAGGTGATTTGGTTCTCCGGCTTGTGCAACAAAGAGAGCACAAACTTTCCCCAATATGGGAAGGGCCCTTTTTAGTTAGTCGAGTATTGCACAATGGGTCGTACTACTTAACTGACATGAGGCCAGTCAAAGAAAGACCTGCTACTAAGAAGAGAAAGAGAGCTGGAGGTAGTACAAATCCGGATGAATTAGACAGACCGTGGAATATTGCTCAGCTACGTCCCTTTTATTCTTAGTTTATCCTTCTTTGTAATCACATATATGTACATGTTCTATGTGAAATAAAAGTTTTGGTTACCTCAATGTTTTTCTGAGAAGGTTTTTACCATCTTATTTCCTAATGATCATGTCATAGTCGAAAATCCCAGAATGCTTGAAAGTACTTTATGCTCATGTTCGTTCTGTTTTAGATTTCCGATTCTAAAACTGCTACCTTCGGGTATAACTCTAAAAAATTCTAGTCTTTACTTGGGTTATTTGTCTGATTGCTGGATGCGGGTATCTTCCGAGTAGTGAATTGTTGGTACTAGAAGCCGGCTTTGTTTCCGAGTTTAAATTGGTTTAGCAATTGAGCTCCGTTGCTCGGCAAAGTTTCCGGCTGAAGGTTTAGCCGGCTCACGAAAGGGACGAGGCGGAAAGCCAGATAAACGATAAGTAGAGACGGAAAATTCTAAGTTCTTATGAAAACATTTCAGGAACACAAGAATTTAAGACAAAAGTGCTGAATAGATAAAAAACTTAGCACTAGCAAAAGTCATAGTACTTAATATTTACAAAACACATCATGTATTTCCAGAATAATACATAGTTTTCTGATCTATGATGCAGGAGGAGATGAAGGAACTGTCGGATCGCTGGTTACTCCGCCTTGATATCGTGCCGAGATGTCCAGATCTGAGGTGGTCTGTTCATCGTCGGAAACTTCTTCGGCGTCTTCTGGAGGAGGTGGCGGAGTATCCACGCGGGTGAAGAAGGGCACCTCGTAGCTGGTCAGGTCAGCTACATGGCACCCATATTCGGCGTAGGAGTGCATGATGGCTTGAAGGTCTTGCTCCTGGCCGTCTTCGTCTACTTTGCAGTAGCCTCTGGTCACTTGCCATATCTCCATGTTTCCATGATGGCTCATGACCATGGTGAGAGCGTTCTGCGCAACAGTCCGCGCGTAGGACATGTTCCAGTCCCGAACGAGCTGCGGCATCTCCTTGGCCTTCTCCCGCACCTAGAAGTCCGACATGCTTGGCATGTCCGGAATCCTGAGAGACTCGCCAATGTCCTCAAGGGACTGGCGGTAGTCATGAAGAAGATCACCGACTTGGGTAAGCCGGTGAGTGCGGGGCTCGGATGAGGAGGAGCCCGTCAAGTTCAGAGGACCTTTACACAAAACAAGTCAATGAAAATCCGACATTGATGAAAGTCGAAGAAATGATAAATTGGATAGATGGAACGTACCAAGAATGACATCGTCAATCTTGGTCTGCTCCTCCCGGAGACTCTGGAGTTCAGCCCGGAGCGCTTCGAAGAGATCTTTCTCTTTGCCAAGCTCATTCTTGAGGTCCGAGATAACTTTATCTTGAGCGGCAATCTTGAGATCGTGCTCTTCAGTGGCCATGGAGGAGGATTCAAGGACTTGAGCTATGCTCCTTTCATGATCCGCCTTGAGCTTATCTAGCTCTTGGCGAAGTCCCTTGTTCTCCACCACTAGGGTCTTGAGGTTCTCGGCCTCTTCAATCATAGCGATGGATTGTTTCACCAACGCTGTAAGTCAAAAAGAACAACAGTTCAGAAAAATTTGACATTGAAAAAAGCAAAAAACAAGGTTTGAATCTCGGAATGTTTACCTTCGGCTTCATCCTTGGCTACCTTGAGCTCAGCATTTTTAAGCCGTAGAGCTTTGATCTCTCTCCGCTTATCGCAGACATTTGTTAACAATTCCTGGTTATAGGAACATACTTTCTGTAAGTCAGAATACCCAAAGTCAGAAAGCTACTTAAGACTCGGGCTAATATTTTTTGCTAAATATTAGCACGAGCCTTGGGGGCTACACTAGTTCGTTCTTTGGCATCCTAATGAAAGCATAAACCCGGATTTCTATATCCTACTTCATGCTTGGGGGCTAGAGGATATGATATAACATAAGGTAAAAACAAGAGTTGGAATTCCGACTTACATATTGCTCGCGGGTGAGTTTGTCTAACCCCGCATTCACTTCAGCTGCCACCTTCTCGGCGAGGGTAAGAGGAATTACTGGGGCTGTTGGAAGCTCGCCAGTCCTGATCCTCTCATCGCGAAGGAGGACTTGAGCGAGAAGGTCAGAGAACCTGACGTCCTCTGCTTCTTGCGCTTCCTCTTCGGGGGATAGATGGCTTTTGTCCAGGACTTTCCTGGCCAGCCGCTGGATCTCCTCTACAGATTTCTGGGATAAGTCAAATTTGGCAAGTCCGGGGTTGCTGAGGAGATTGTCGGCGAAGACTTCAGCCGAGGGATCATTACCCGAAGAGGGTTCACCCTTATCTTGAGATGACGCACCCACGGTGACGTCAGTGTGCGATCCAAGGATCGCAGGCGCCGTTGGAGGAGCCGGATCTTCTGCAACAACCAGAGAAGGAGTAATCGTCGGTGTTGTAGAAGGTTGAGGGGAAGGAGTCGGAGGAGCTGTGGCAGGGGAAGCTATGGTAAGCTTCGTCTGTCGCAGGGGCTTCGCAGGAATCCCTTTCCCCTTACCCTTGATGAGAGGCTTTGCTCTAAGAATGTAGTAAAGTCACAAACATTACATCTCAGAAAGAAATTCGAGAAAGGTACAAAGGCGGAAGTTGTGAATGAAAGTTACCTCTTCACAACGGGCACTTCCTTTGTGCCAACAGCCACTGTCGGAGCTTTGCGCTTCTTGAGCGCAAGGTCCGGCAATGGGACCACTTCAGTCTCCTGAGAAAACTCAGGAGGATATCCTTCGAGTGGAGCAAGCTCCGACTCGAGGAGATCAGCAAGCTGAAAACAAGAAAACATATCAGCATTGCAGTATATAACTTAAAGATTGAAACACGTAAAAGGTGTATTGATGGAAGCTTACCGCTACCATGGGGTTTTCCGCCGTGTGCATATCCAGACAAATCTCCGGAATTTTCCTCTCGATCCGCTCCTTGATCAGCCACTTGATCTGGCTTATGTAACCTTGGACGGTGTAGGCTTTGGGGCTGATGCGGAGAGAGTCTTTTTTGGAAGACGTGATGGAATGCATCAGCCTATCCCCGTGGTACTGAAGTTGCTGGATCCGACGTGAGACCCAACACTGGACTAAGTCGGATCCTTTCAGACCCTTATGCTTGATAAGATATTCGATCCGCCTCTTAGCGAGGATCAGATCGTCGGTGAGAGCCGGAGCAGCCTCGTCCCAGGAAGGCTGGGCCGTGGTAGCTCTGTCGACAAAAGCCGGCAAAGTAGTAGCTTTGCCGGGAGCCGGAATATCCCTATGGTAGAAAAAAGTGGCTGGCCATTGTTTGACCGAGTCACTGGTAGAAATTTTGGGATATACCTGGTCTCGTCTAATAGAAAAACTAATGGTACCGGTGATGTAAGGAACACCGGAAGTAATGGAATTTCTCCGGACATGGAAATAGTACCGGAAGAGAAGCAAACTCGGCCTAATGCCGAGAAAGCCCTCGCAAAGCGCAACATATGCGCTCATCTCTAGAAGAGAATTGGGAGGAAGATTATGGAGTTGAACTCCATAGTTGTCAATCACCTCGGAGAAGAACTTCGAGGGAGGAAAGGACAAACCTTGGTCCAGATGGGTGCCGAAGTGGACACGCTCGCCCTCGCGTGGATTGGGGACAGTTTCGCCGGAACTGCTCCGCCAGTTGCCGGCGGCAAGAAGCCCCTCCTCTACGTTTTTGAGGTCGTCCTCATCGAGGGCGTAGGGGATCCAGATTCCCCGGAAGCTCTCTTTCTCCGCAGCTGCTTCGACGCCGCCGCCGCCGCTAGAGAGGAAGAAGAGGATGAAGCCATTTTCTCTCCGGTGGAAAAGGTGACCTTAAAGTGGCGGTGCTAGGAGCTCTGTGGGAAGAGGACAAAAAGGCTCTGGGCGCGCTGGAGGATTGGGAAGAAAGGAACGACGAAGGACTGGTGGAGAGGAGAAGAAGGAATCTAAACCCCTTATATCCACCTACCTGCGCCAAGATTCGTGCAAACGCTACAGTGTAATTGCCATGCGTCGTGGAAAGAACTGGGAAGGGCCCACACGATGATTACGTCGCCTCGATCTCCACGCACGCATTGAAACGGCGCCTCGGTTCCGCGAACCGCGGACCCACCAACGGTCATGCTGACGGAACGTCTGTCAGATGACGTGACTTGACCATGCTTGTGTCAGGTGGCGTTAGAGACCAAGTTCCGGCTTAGTTTAAAAGCGAGCTGGAAAATCCGAGTAACTAGTTGAAAGGTCCGACTTACTTTTAAGACCCGGATCGTATTTTTTGTTGTGAAGTTTCAGGAACCCTTCAAGATTCTGCAAGCCGAAGATCAAGCTAGACGATGATAAAATCCGACTTTGGATCTTGGAGGCCTCCGGGGGCTACTGTTGGGGATATACTTTCCGGGTATCCTCACAGCTCCTCACTGACCAGGGTGGCCCACTTCGGGTTAGAGCTTTGCTTCACGGGCGGCCCAGTTAGGGAGAGAAGACGGAGTCCAATATGACTACGGGAAGGCCCAGAAGACTTACCGACTTAGGCCCATAATGTTACTTGTAGTTCAAGATGTACTTTGTAACCAACTCTTAGTCGTTGCCGGATTGATCTCTCCTGTAAACCCTAGGCCAGATATCTATATAAGCCGTCCTAGGGAGAGCCTTTAGGGCAAGACCAGATAACACCCAATACTTTTGACCCTCAACTCGCACAGGCAAAACCTTTGTAACCCATATTTCGGCTCTGCCGTATTACTAGATTGCTAGCAGGAGTAGGGTCCGTCCAAAGCCGGCGGATTCGAACCTGGGTAAACTTGTGTGCTCACCGTCCCGGAACATCGTACGTCTCACACCCCTCTCTTCCGCACGCCTCGAGGACCCCCTCATGGCGTACTTGTCCTCAATCCGACGACAATGATGTTATAGCAATATAAACAGAATGACTTTGATCGTAATGCTATACTTCGGATGAATGTTCATCACGTCATTTTACAAATGTTGTGACCTCGTTATTAACAACATCCAATGTCCATGATCAGGAAACTTTGATCATCTTGTTAATCAACGAGCTAGTCTATAAGAGAGGCATAACTAGGAACCTTTTATTTGTTTATTAAACACACATGTATTGACATTTCCTATCAATACAATTATAGAATGCAAAATAAACATCTATCATATACAAGGAATATATAATAACAACTTTATTGTTGCCTCTCAAGGCATATTTCCTTCAGTTTGAGGTGTCAAAAAGGGCAAGATAAAGAAGATTCGAAGCACCTGTCTTCGTCAGCTACTCCAAATCTCGGGGGCTGCACCCCGCGGGTGCACTCGCGCGCCCCCGCAGGAGTTGTGTTGTTCCCGGGCTAGAGGTGTCCATCCAGACGCTATTCAAGAACTTCATCTACAACGACAACGACAAGTTTTGTGGAGCTCATGCGAATTTCCCCCTCCGGGTGAAATCAGCGTGCGCTCGAGGGCTAGTGTCGGGGGGATTATCCCCGGGTACCCCAAAGAAGTGCTCCGGAACAAACAAAAGAAGAAACATAGGCAAGAAATAAGGAGAAAGAGGCTGTAGACGAAATCCGGGCCGGCTGGGAGGCCCCAGCCGGCCTGCCAGCTCCTTCCACGCTGCATGGGTTGGCTGGCCCATCCGGCCGCCCCTTCCTGCACCATGCTGCATGCCTTCGGCTGGTCTGCCCTTGGCTGGGCCCTTGCCTCGTCTCTTGGCCCAACTCCATCTCTGACTCCCGCCCCGGCTGGGCCTTCGCCAACCGGCTCGGGTGGACTTGCTGCCCCGGCTAGGCCGGTCCCTGCCTCGCCCCGGGTGGGCTCCTGCTGCCCGGATGGGCCCCTGCCTCGTCTCGCCCAGCTGGGTCGCTAGGTCCCCATCCGGATGGGCCAGTTGGCCTGCTCGGCCGCCGCCTCGCCCTGGCTCGTGGGGGCAGCAGCGATCGCCTGTAGCTGCTACTCCCCAGGACGGATCGGTGGAGCGCTGACCGGCTCCCTCCTCTAGTCGGTAGCAGCCCAGCTGCTATCCCTTTATTAATCAGCGGCCAACAACATTGGATCCTCCAGGACTCACGTATGAGAGGACACACAGCTAGCAGACGTACATCGACAATACCAGAAGAAAGACACCGACAAGACATGAGCCATACTGCTGATGCAGCAAATAGTCTGCCACTATGCTTGTACCCTATACACTATGCATGACACAGTGTACCTCAATCAGATGACACATGCATAGTGTAGTTAGGCTAGGTGGACCTTTTGTGTTCCCTCGACAACCAATGTAATGCACCAGGGAGGCTCACTTGGCTCTCACGTTGACCAGGAGCTTGGCTCCTCTGATCGATCGCTAGCTCCCAGGGAGCTAGCTCGCTCACACACGAGCGCTCACTCTGCCAGCTAGTTCATCTCAGATACAACTCTAGGAGCATCTTTGTATCCCGATTATATACACATGTACTGTCAGACAAGCAGGAGTAGGAGTTTTACCTCACCACGAGGGCTCCGAACCTGGGTACTTCCTGTGTCCTGCTACACTCGCTTGCACCCAATCCCGCCTGCGGACACCGTCGCAGTCGCCCTGCTTGCTCCCACACCTTTATCTAGCCTTCTTAGGCAATGTCGTTCCCAACACAACGACAATTCCCTAACCCGATCTCTTCGGTTTGACATTCCCTTGACTCAATCTGAGTTACTTCTCGTTGGCCTAGTTATTTTCCATGTACCCAGGTTATCTTTCCTTCTCTCATACGCTTCTCCACGTCCCACGTGGTGGGTAAATCATCTCTTTGCCTCATTTTAAGGGCCGCGCCAGTTTACTGCGCCGGTTACTGTATTGAATGTCAGGAATAACTGTTGCGCACGTCACGTCACGGTAGCCCCTCGTTAACTGTATCATAACATCGTGTTGTGGGATACCCTACTCCTTGTGGCACTTGGTGTGGCCTGCATCTAGTTGGTTGGCCTAGCGGATACAAGACCACATCGTGTGGCCGCGCCGTGGCGGTTGATCCCACTACACGCCCCTGTGGCGCAGTTAAATAGGGGACATGGCAGCTCTTGGGGAAGTTCCCCACTTCGCACGCGCCCCTTCCCATTGCCCCTTCTTCTCCACAACGACACCACCGCCACCGCCGCTTTTGCCTTAGTGTAGCGCCACCGCTGTCGTGCTTTGCTGCTCCTTCGTGATCGTGCCACTACTCCTTCGCAAGCTCTTCGCCACGGGGCCCTGCAGCTCCAAATCCTCGTTTCCCACCGCAGACTATTCTTTCCCAGACCTCAAACTAGACATGACTGAAGAGGAAACCTCCATTGTTGCTGAGGAGGAGGAGGAAGAAGAAACCCACGAGCGTGGAGCCTGGGCAGGCGCCTTCGTCTGTCAAGACGACATCGATTGGCTTTACGTGACCCGCCGCATCCCCGCTGGTATCACGTGCCGCCTTGCCACCCAGGAGATTGCCCCTTCTCCAAATCCAGGCGAGTTCGTCATCTTTCTTTCTCACTTTCAGCGCGGCTTTGGCTTGCTTGTGAGTGATTTCTTCCACGATTTTATTTCCATCTACCAGCTTTAGCCTCACAACCTTCCTGCCAATGCAATCACATACCTTTCCTCTTTCGCCTCCGGCATGGAGGGATACGTCAGCCTCTGGCCTACCAAAGAACTTTGGATCAAGTTCTTCGGTCTTAAGAAAAATGTTATCCTAGATCCTCATCTCGCCCCTGCCGACAAACATATGGTATAGTGTGGTGGAGCCTCAATCTCCCCCGCAAGAACTCTGCCTTTCCCCGGGTTATCGGCCTTGAATCTTGCAAGGGCTAGGCCCGGACCTTCTTCTATGTCAGGAACAACTCGGATGAGGACCTGATCCGGCTGCTGCCCTTCAAGATGGGTGTCCCGGACACTTACTTATGGGAGAAGATCCTTAAGCGACCTACTACACTAGCGAACCAGGTAGATCCCCGGATCAAGGAGCTTGTCGAGCAGTAGCTGCGCAACAAGGACGTGATGATCACTTTTGTCCACAGCCGAGTTTCCCCCCTACAGAAACGCTCCCACAAGATCTGCCATTTGAGCGGCCCCTTGACCCCAACCGGGCCTCCTCTTTCGAGCTTAGCAACTCCGAGGTGTTCCGCCGGGTTAAGGCCATTTTCAAGATAGAGAAGGAGTTCTCCGAGGCGTGGAAGTGGGGTCTTGCACCCTTCACCCGGGCCAACTTGCCACCTAAGGTATGTTCTTATCCTAGTATTCTTTCTGAGTCTCGCGGTATATCGGATTACATCCTAACTTGACCATTTAATACTTTTGCTCTCAGTTGTTTCTCTAGCAGACAATTGAGGACGGTAAGGAGCCGACCCTCAAATGGGTGGCGGACCATGCAGAGCCGCACACGAACGATGAAACAACATGTGTGCCCCATGTGTGGTTTTGGTAATTAATGACAATCTGTATGGACTTATGTTTGCATTGAGTTTTACTTATAGGATTTGTCCATAGGCAATGCTTGAACCATATGTTGGCTTCAAGGTTGGAAGAAGAAGAAAGTAAAGAAGATCAAGTGTTGATCAAGGTTTCAAGGAATGATCTAGAGATTGGTCAAGTACAAGTTGAGCCTATGGCAAGTGTGTCTTGAATAATAAGATGATCTCAAGTGTAGCTTGCCATCCTTATGGTGATCATGGATATGTGAAGATATGCCTAAAAGAGAGGCTCTTCCATAGTGGAGTATGGGGGAGCAAATTCCAAGTCTTCACCAAGCTAGCGCAATCAAGAAAGGTGTTCCATCTTGAGGTGTAGAAGATCGTCATCATCAACATCAAGTGGAATATACATAAGGCAACTGTTTGATCTTGATAGAGTTTCTTTCTTACCGGTCTCGTGGTGTTAGTTGGGGAGACCGGTTATAGGATAGATAATCGTAATATCAAGAGGGGCTCTTGAGTGAGTAACTTGATAATATCCTTCGGTGAGAGCTCAAATCTTTGCATACTTGGCATCATCTTTCTTGGTTCTTACTCATGTGAGTATTTAGAGCTTGTGTTAATCTCCATGACAAGATCAATTTCATCGAAAATGAATTTCATATGCATTCTCTATTGTGTTTTCCATGTTGGAGGTTTTATCGGTTCGTATTTTTGAGAGAGGTCAAACCTTTCGTCATTTGGTTCTATCCTGCCTTGATGGACTATGATGTTTCTCTGTATGATCTTGTAGAGCTCATTGTCCTCTTTAAAACAATCCCAAGATCATAAAAAACAGAGTCCAGATGTAAAAGTTATGATTGTTTCAGTTTCACTGTTTTTGCCGGTTTTCAGGGGGGGCGGATTATCTGGCCCAATTTTCGGAAAACGTCTAAGGACTTTGAGGCGTGGTTCCCTATAATAGGGGCGGATTATTAGGGCCTCCGGTGGGTGGATTATCCGGCCCAAGTATCCGCCCCCTATACAGAGGGTCGCGCCGCGAAGTCCTTAGCCATATTTTGGCTCGGGGAACCCGGAATATCTGGGGGAGGGGCAGATTATCCGGCCTGGGAGGTCCCAAATGGTCATATTTCATCAGGGAGGGGTATAAATAGACCCCTTCTTCCTCCTTAGACTGGTTACTTGCATTCTGTGTCTCCTCAATTGTTTTGACCTTCAAGAGCTTCCAAATACTCTCAATCTCTCCCATGTTTCTTGAATCTTTTGGGGGGATTTGAAAGGGGGATCCAGATCTACAACTCCACCAATCCATCTCTCCTCTATGTGAGGGGAACATATTGGGATCTAGATCTTAGGGTTTCTTTTGTGGATTTCCTCTTGTGTTCTTCCTCTCTTATTCTCCCACTAGCTTTTGTAGCTTTGGTGGAATTTGAGGAAGAAGGACTTGAACACTTCTTGTGTTCTTGCCATTGCATTTGGTGCATCGATTTGAGTTATCGGTGAGGGTTCAATTGGGTGAAAGGTGAGAAATATTTTTACTCTTGGGTTCTTGGAACCCTAGATGGTTTAGTTGTTTTTATAGGTTTGTGGATTACTTGGGGCCTCCAATTAAGTTGTGGAGATTTCTCCGAGCTTGTTTGTTGAGAGCCTCCAATTGAGTTGTGGAGAAGTGCCCCAATCTTTGTGAGAGGTTATGGATAGACACCGACAAGTGCACCGATAGTGAAGAAGTGAACCATGCCTCTTGTGGCGAGGTTTACATGAGAATAGGGTGAGGCCTTTTGTGGCGTGGTGGTCTTAGTACCGCCCACCCCTCCAATGAGACGTACTCTCTTTATGGGAGGAACTCAGTAATAAATCATCATCTCCACGTGCCTCGGTTATCTCTATACCCGAGCTATTTACTTATGCACTTTACTTTGTGATAGCCTTCGTGCTTGAAGTCTTATATCTAGCTATCACATAGTTGCTTGTTCTGCTTAGCATAAGTTGTTGGTGCACATAGGTGAACCATAGTTTATATAGGTTTTGTGCTTAAGAAAGTAAACGCTAGTTTTATTCCTCCTTTGTTAAGCCCTTCTCATAAAAGTTTTAAATCGCCTATTCACCCTCCTCTAGGCGGCATCCGTATCCTTTTCAGACGAGCCTGACCCGGAGAGGTTTTTTCCTACTCCGGACAGCACCAAGCGGACCTTTGGTAAGGCCTCTTCTTTAAGGGATTGGTCGGATGACGATGACTCCGATGTTGAGGTTATGGAGGTACTTGATTCGGTGCTCATCTCTTACATGTTTCTGGTTATCTCCGAATCTTCAGCTAACCTAGCCGGTCAGGTCCACAAGGTTCCTCCTCTTGCCATGGATGATCCGGCTCCTGCCCCTTCCCAGAAGCGTCCGACAACCTCGGCCGCAGCTTCAGAGGCACCCCCGCCTAGGAAGAGGCAGAAGAAATCCGGGGTCAAGGGTCTGGCCAAGCCTGAGGCCAAGAGAACCGTTCGGAGAACGCCCAAGCCTCAGGAGCCCCCAACCTCGGATGAGTAAGTTACTTTTCTTTCCCTTCTCATTTCGAGGTCTTGCCCGTTTGTTTTTGTTGTTCATTCGCTTTTGTTTATCCCTTTGACTTGTTGTTCTCTGATTCTACAGTGCCCCTAGAGTGATTTCCCAAAGTGGCCCCAGCATCTCCTCTCCAATCGGGAGCGGCCCTTCTCCCCCCCCCCCGCGACGACGATGTTCGTCCGCTGAGGCCTATCCAAGAGGGTTCTGCGGCAGCGCTGGATCTGAGCCCACCTCGCCATGAGGAGGGCAATGTCGATGCGGGGGCAGTGGAACTGCTGAGGATATGGCGATGCCAGATCTCCCCAGTTCTTCAGCTCCGCCACAACCCTCAGACTCTGAGGTGCTAGCTTCATCGACACCGCCCTAGACAACTTCTTCTTCAGTTTCAGTTTCTCCAGTAGCATCAGCAACACCAGCACCAACAACAGCAACACCAGTAGCACTAGTACCAGCACCAGCAACAACATCACCAGCACCAGCAGCGACACCAGCAGCACCAGCATCAACAACAACAAAGCCAGTCACCAAGAAAAAAACCCAGGCTACCGCCTCCGGATCAACTGTGTCTATTAAAGACATATTTTAGTCGGCCTCTCAAGCTCACTCCAGAGCGGCACCCTCGGCTCTTCTACAACAGCCAAAATCTACCGTCAAAAGCAAGAAGGTTGCCGAGGCAGCCAAAGATTCATCCTCCGCCCCTTCTGCTGCCGGATCAGAGAGCAGCAAACAGCTAACCTTGCATACTAGTCCAGCTGCTGCTCAGTCCATGAGGTGGGAAGCCCATGCTAAGGGCTTGGTGACGACCCAGTCGCTTAGCGGGGAGAGTTATAGCCCGACGCTCATTGAATATGTGAATAACTGGAATGACGCCGAGTTTATCAACCCCCAGGATGATCTTCCAGAGAAATTTGGTCCGGGTGAGTTCAGCGCCCAGATGAACACTGCCACCAAGCCATTTCCTTTGTTGGCCAGATGATGGAGGTAATGTAATACTACAGTACTGAAATGACTGTAGCTTCTATGCAACATGCCAATCCCTGGATCGGTTCATTAGCTTACATAGAACATAGATGAAATAACAAAGTAATAATCCGTGTATCATAAATAACAAAGATCCAGAAGATTCAATTATTACAATATCACTTAGCTCGAAGGCTAGCTTACACATTATTCAAGTAGAAACATAAATAAATATAACTACTCCATCTTCAAATTGCCCACTAGGGAACAAGTGTCGAGTGGAGTACCGTGACCTACTTCGATCACTCGGAATCGGAATAACCTGCAACATGAAACGTAGCAGCCCCGAAGGGTCAATACATGGAATGTATGGCAAGTAGCGCTAAGGTAAAAGAGACAATGCACCTAGCATCTACATGCTTATTGGGCTAGTGAGCTGTGGCTAGCTTGCATTTTTCAAACACATTTATCCTACTTTCGTAAACTATTTGATTCACAGCAACCCATTAGATTCACCCATCATGTTTTAGTAATTAGGAAATAAGGATGAGTGAGAATATGCCATAGTCTCCAAATCAAGCAACTCAATCGTCCGTAACCGGGAACACGGCTAAGTACTTAGTTTTACACCTTGCAGGGATTTGTACACTTTACCCATATGACCTAGCCAACCCGGCTCGTACCACCACACTCATATTGTGTGATGATAGGAAGAAGACCAAGATGAGACCTTTCGGGAAGTAGATCTCCAAACCCCACTGCGCATCGGTCCCAATCTACCATTCACTACATCTCTGGCTACGCTGGGTTCAGATCACCCCAACCTACTAAGTCCAACCAGCCACCCATTTCTTACTGGCACATGGTTGCACACGTAAGCTACTGTAATCCTTCTTAGTACCCTGGGCGGCATTCCCCACCATTATCCACAGTCCGTTGACAAACCAACTATTCTGCCCAGGTAGTTCATTAAAATTATGTTGTTTTAGTTTTAAATAAACACATACTTCACCATAATGTGATCCCTTTTCCCCATCTTCATAGCAGGTCTAAGCACATCTACTGAACGGGGCTCAGCTACAAGGAATTCCTACCATAATATATAGGATATATCATAGCATAGTAATCCCTACACAATATATACAGAAATACACTACACATGCATAGGAGAAAATAGTAGGACAAGGTATGAACAAAATATCATCTACTTGCCTTGGCGGTAGGAGTCGAGAGTACAATCCTCGCAGAAACAAGCGTTGCACTCGTCACAGTCTACACGATATAAAATCAACACATAAACAAAAATACACAATCATAGACAAGTGCACAAATGCATGCATGATAGCTTAATAAAGGTTTCAGTAACCCTTATTTGTTCTCTGATGTTTATTACTATTGAATGATGCATGGAAAAACCTTTAATGCAATGAAAACAAAAACAATGCAATTTGTTATCCAATTAATAGGCCTTTAGGCAAAACACTAAGCCTCTCCAGTAAACAGTGTTGTTAAACCTGGGAAAAAATACTACTGTGTGGACAATCCAAAATAAAGCCAGGGGAAATTGGAATCACGCAAAAAGGTGTTACATATCTTTTTATGCAATTTTTATAGTGCAAAAAGCCTTTAATTAATCTCAAACATATTCGTACAGTAAAACTGCAATTTTAATTCATAAATAGGTTCTACACTTTTTCTGATTCCATAGATACCTTATTTGCAATTTTCTGAATAGTAGTTATTTTCTTATGAATTTATTACTCCAAAAAGGGTATTAACCTATTTAAATAACTACAGCTAAACCTTACAGCAACTGTCTAAACTAATTATATATTAATAAACTACCATAAAAGAGCTTTCCAACGACATATTATTTGCTATTTTTGGAGTAGTAAATCTTTTCTTATGAATTTTTGAAGTTGTAATAGTTTTCTGCCCTTTTTATTAATTTTTCAGAAAACTGCGGGGAATATTCCTGCTGACTGGTGGGGTCGAGCTGACGTGGCACTGACTGGACCATTGACCGGTCAGCGGTCCACTACGACGGTTAACCATTGATCTGGGTCGTTGGCCACAAATCGAAGGGTTGGTGTTAGGTGGCGGCGGGGGGGGGGGGGCTCACCGGCGTTGTCATCGGAGGTGGGCGGCGACGGTTGCTCCGGCGATGTCTCGGCCGGCGGTGAGGTCGGCGGGGTGCGGCGGCGTGCGGTGGCTCCAGGGGTGGTCACGGCGCAGGCAGGGACTGCCTCGGACGACGGCGACTTGCGGATGGAGCGGCGCGACTGACTCCGGCGAGCTCGTGGGGGCAGCTCCGACGGCTGTAAGAGAAAAGAAAGGTCAAAAAAGTGGAGGTGCGGCACTACGGTGGCTCTAGCCAGAAAATAGGGCGCAGAAGCTCGAGCTGGAGCTCGTACCAACGTAAATGGCGATGGCGGCTCCGGGAACTCCGGCGAGCAATTGCGGAGGTTGGCGGCGGCGTAGATGGGTTTTTGGGAGGGGTTTTTGCAGATGGGGCGAAGAGCTTTATGGGGCATACTCGTTTGGGGCTGGGGCGAGGATCTCCGAACGGAATCAGGGTCTTCCCCATGGAAATCGGCGACGGCGGGCAGAGCTCGTGTCGAGCACGGTCTACTCGAGGTGCAGGGGCTGACGGGTGGGGCCTGCTTGTCGGCCGGGCGAGGCGGTTCGCTATGCGCCGCGCATGCTCAGGCGGGTGATAGCTAACGCGGGGGATGGCGGGTGCCGGGTGGGCCTACGTGGGCTGGCCAGTTCGCCCGCAGCGGTGGGCTGCGCCTTTTTTTCTTTCTTTTATTATTTTCTCTGAATTGGTCTGCTAACTGAATCTGTAGTGTTATGTGAATCTGTCTGAAAATTTAAACAGTTTTCTGAATTTTGGCCATAACTTTTGATTTAGGGCTCCAAATTAAGCGAGACAAAAACCTATGGGTTCACAATCGAGTAACCTATGTAACTAAGCATCTAGGATGACTATATAACATCATTCAAGCATATGCTAGATAAAACCACATCTAGGCTCAAATATATGAATACTAAGCAAACAAATGGTGTTTTGACAAAACTATTTTAGAACTGATTTTTTTGCAAAGATGAAAATGATGCAATGCCATGCATGATATGCAGTACCAATTCTAATAATTGGGATGTGACAAGACTAATCCCCTTAAGATGAATCTCGTCCTCGAGATTCGCCGTGGCTAGCAAATAGGTGTGGATGGTCCTCTCGGAGGTCATCTTCTCGCTCCCAAGTGGCTTCCTCTTCGGTGTGATGGCTCCATTGCACCTTACAAAATCTGATTGTCTTGCTGCGTGTAAACCTCTCCGTTGTTTCCAAGATCTTGACCGGCTTCTCCTCATAAGTCAAGTCGTTCTCCAACTGAACCTCTTCTAGTGACACAGTGTCTCTCAATGGTGTATCCACCATATCCGGATGGCACTTCTTCAGCTGGGACACATGGAACACGTCATGGACCACGGATAGAGCCTCTGGCATCTCCAGCTGATATGCAACCTCTCCCTTGCGTGCTAGGATCTTATATGGTCCTATAAACCGAGGTGCCAGCTTGCCCTTAATTCCAAATCGCTTAATTCCACGCATAGGCGAAACTCTAAGGTAGGCTCGATCTCCAATCTCATACACCACTTCCTTGCGCTTAGCATCAACATAGCTCTTCTGCCTTGATTGTGCTACCTTCATCCTATCTCAAATCAAACTGACCTTCTCCTCAGCATCCTTGATCAAATCAGGTCCAAACAACTGACGCTCACCTACACCATCCCATAATAATGGTGTCCTGCATCTCTTACCATATAGCACATCGAACGGTGACGTCTTGATGCTAGTCTAGTAGATGTTGTTGTAGGAAAACTCAGCATAAGGTAAATTCTCATCCCAGCTAGAGCCATGAGCTAGAGCGCAAGCTCTCAACATATCCTCTAAAACCGGATTCATCCTCTCTGTCTGTCCATCCGTCTGAGGGTGGAAACCTGTACTGAACTCCAATCTAGTACCCAACGACTCATGCAGCTGGCGCCAAAAGTGAGAGGTAAATTGGGTGCCTCTGTCTGAAACAATACTCTTGGGAACTCCATGTAGACACACAATTTTGTCCATGTATATCTTGTCCATCTAGCACTGGTATAGGTGGTCTTCACAGGTATAAAGTGATCTACCTTGGTCAAATGATCAACCACTACCCAAATAGAGTCGTATCCTGACCTCGTCCTGGGCAGTCCTGTGATAAAGTCCATTCCCACTCTATCCCACTTCCAATCAGGTACTGGCAATGGCTGTAGCAATCATGTTGCCTTCTGATGCTCAGCCTTCACTCTGCTGCAGACATCACATAAAGCGATATACTCTGCGATATGTCCCTTCATATTAAACCACCAAAATCTTTCCTTCAAATCCATGTACATTTTCGTGTTACCCGGATGTATGGAGTACGGCGAGTCATGGGCTTCCTGGAGAATCAACTTCTTAATTTCCCGATCGTTGGGCACACACAGACGATCTCCATACCATAGGATTCCTTGCTCATCTTTGCGAAATCCCTTTGCTTTACCCTCAGGTATGTTTGCTCTAATTCCTTCCATGTCGATATCCTTCTTTTGAGCCTCCCTGATCATGTACAGAAGCGTTGGTTTGACTTCCAGTGTTTCCAAATACCCCTCGGATACTACTTCCAACCTAAGATCCTTGAATTGTTCACACAAATCCTTGGGTAACTCTCCCACGGTCAAACCATTAGCATACACTTTGTGGCTTAGCGCATCTGCTACAACATTAGCCTTCCCAGGATGATATTGCAGGCTCATGTCATAATCCTTTATGAGCTCCAACCATTTCCTTTGCCTCATGTTCAATTCCTTCTGTGTGAATATGTATTTCAAGATTTTGTGGTCCGTGAATACATCACAATGCTTACCCATCAAATAGTGCCTCCATACCTTGAGCGCATGCACAACTAACGCTAATTCCAAGTCATGCGTGGGGTAATTCCGCTTAGGGTGTTTAAGTTGGCGTGAGGCGTAGGATAACACTCTCCCATCTTGCATCAACACACTTCCAAGTCCTTGACGAGATGCATCGCAATACACTTGGAAATCCTTCTGAATATTAGGAAAACACAAGATAGGTGCAGTCACTAAGCATTGCTTCAGTTCCTGGAAACTAGCTTTGCACTCTTCTGTCCACTCAAACCTTTTCTCCTTCTTCAATAACTCAGTCATTGGCTTTGCAACCTTGGAGAAATTTTCTATGAACCTCCTATAATATCCAGCAAGTCCCAAGAAGCTCCGAATATCTCCCACATTTTTGGGAGACTCCCACTCAGTAACTGACGATACCTTGCTGGGATCAACTGTGACTCCTCACCTGACACTATGTGTCCGAGAAAACCGACAGTGTTCAACCAAAACTCACACTTGCTGAACTTAGCATATAGTTTATGCTCTCTCAACTTCTCCATAATTAGGCGAAAATGCTTCTCATGCTCATTGTCATCCTTAGATTAAATCAATATATCATCGATGAACACCACGACGAATTTATCCAAGTACTCCATGAATACCTTGTTCATCATGGTCATGAAATATGCTGGAGCATTTGTTAGTCCAAAAGACATAACTGTATACTCATACAAACCATACCTAGTGGTGAAAGCGGTCTTTGGTATGTCTTGCTCACGGATCTTTAATTGGAAATATCCTGACCTTAGATCAATCTTGGAAAATACCTTTGCTCCCTTCAACTAATCAAACAAGTCATTTATATTGGGCAGAGGATATTTATTCTTGATGGTAACCTCATTAAGCGAGCGATATTCTACCACCAGTCTCTTACTAGTGTCCTTCTTCTCCACAAATAGAACATGTGCACCCCAAGATGAAGAACTTGGCTGAATGAATCCCTTGTCCAACTGTTCTCTAAGTTGCTTCTTCAACTCCTTCAACTCATCCACATCCATCTTGTACGGTCTCTTAGTTATTGGTCCAGTCCCCGGCATTAAGTCAATGAGAAACTCCACATCACGGTCCGGTGGCATCCCTGGTAACTCCTCCAAAAACACATCGGGGTATTCTCTCACTATGGGTACGGTGTCCATGCTAACCCTCTTAAGAGAGTTCGCCTTAGTACCCCTAAGACGTGCTGCTGACTTGAACTTAATCTTCATGCCTTGTGGTGTCCTGAGAGAGATGGCACATTGTCCACAATCTATCTGGTCATCATGCTCAGACAACCAATCCATGCCCAGTATTACATCTAGTGCTTGTGACTCCAAAACTACCAAATGTGCTGGGAAGCTGTGTGCTCCAATGCCTAGGGTAAGATCACGACATCCCTTACTAGCTAGCATCTCTCCTCCTAGTGAGCTCACTCTAATAGTCCCTTTTAGTGACTCAGTGGTTAACTTATGTCTATCCACAAATGCCCTTGATATGAATGAATGCGATGCACCAGTATCAAATAGAACAAGTGCAATATGGGAATCGATTGGAAACTTACCAATCACGAGATCTGGCTCATCAAGGATTTCCTCCACATCCACATTGTTCACATTCGCCTTCTGGTTGGGTCCAAGCTTGGGTCCTGCTCCTGTGTTCTTCTCCGGGCAGGTACTAGCATAGTGGCCCAGCTTCTTGCACTTGTAACACTCCACATTGCTAAGGTCCTTCTTGCTCACATAGTCATGTCCATTGTTCCTCCCAGAGTTGCTGTGGTGGCTCCTGTGACCATTATGGTGGCGTTCATTTCCTCCACGGTGGTGATTGTTGCCCCTGTGACCATCGTGGCGATGTCCATTACTTCCACGGTGGTTGCGGTTGATGACCCACAAGTATAGGGGGTGTATCGCAGTATTTTTGAGGGAAGTGAAACCCAATTTATTCATTCGACACAAGGGGAGCCAGAGAATATTTATAAGCCTTAACAACTGAGTTGTCAATTCAGCTGCACCTAGAAACAATCTTGCTCATAGCAGTTTATCAGTAGCAACAGTTTTGTCGTAGGAATAGCAAAGTAACAACAGTAGCAAAGCAAAGACAGTAGTAACAAAAGCAGTAAACAATGGGATTTGCGTGCGGTAGGCATAGGGATGGATGGACGGGCGTTGCATGGACAAGACAATTCACATAGCAATCAGAACATAGGGCAATTGCAGATAAATAAGATAAAGCATCCAAGTACTAGACAATCCTAGGCATGTGTTCCATATATAGTCATACGTGCTCGCAATGAGAACTTGCACAACATCTTTTGTCCTGCCAGCCCGTTTGCAGCGGGGCCTCTAGGGAACTACTGGCAATTAAGGTGCTCCTTTTAATAGAGCACCGGAGCAAAGCATTAACACTCCGTGAACACATGTGATCCTCACATCAAAGCCATTCCCTTCCGGTTATCCCGATTTCTGTCACTTCGGGACCATAGGTTCCGGACAAAAATGTGTGTATACAACTTGCAGATAATACCAAAAACAATACTATCATAATGAATCAATAACATGTTCAGATCTGAAATCATGGCACTTGGGCCCTAGTGACAAGCATTAAGCACAACACGTCGCAACAGAGTCATAAAGCACTAATAAAAGATACTAGGCACCATGCCCTAACAATCTGATGCCATTACATGAACGATCTCATCCAATCCCTACCATCCCTATAGCCTACAACGGGGGATTACTCACTCATAGATGGGGGAAACATGGATGGTCGATGGAGAAGCGATGGTGATGATGATGGCGATGATCTCCTCCAATTCCCCGTCTCGGCAGGGTGCCAGAACAGAGTTTCTAGTGCTGTTTCGTGGAATCTGGTGGTGGCGGCGGAGCGGAACTCCTTCTGGAAAAACGTCGACCCCCCCCCCCCCCCCCGAAGTTTTTAGGTCAGAAGGATCCTTATAGGCGAAGAGAGAGGCCAAGGGGGTGCCTGGGGGGCCCACACCACCCCCTGGCGTGGCCTGGCCTGGCCTGCGCCACCAGGTGGTGTGGCCACCCCCTGGCTCTTCTCCGTCTCGTATTCTGGCTCCCGGAGTCTTCAGGTGTAATAGGATTTTTGGCATATTTTCCTGGATTTTTCCTGATAGTTGGTTTTCTGCACAAAAAGTAGACACCAAGGCAATTCTGCTGAAAACAGCGTCAGTCCGCATTAGTTGTATCCAAATCACTCAAGTATAGAGGAGAAACAATAGCAAAAGTGTTCGGGAAAGTAGATACGTTTTGGACGTATCAACTCCCCCCCAAGCTTAGCTTATTGCTTGTCCTCAAGCAATTCAGTTGAAAACTGAGTGTGATAAAAGAACTTTCACGAACACATTTGCTCATAAGATGTAAATATTCTCAGCAATGTGATCAACTACTTAGATAGTTCATAATAAAGAGTATGCAACTGAGTCTACTTAATAGTCTTTGCAAGCTATGAAGAGATTCCAACTCAAGAATAATAAGTAGCATGAGGCACAAACATAAGCAACATTACAATGCTCATAGAAAGGTATGATAGAGTGGTATGTCACTTGCCTTTGATTATGAATGCCAAGGCACCTCTGAAGTTCAAGTGATGACTAGAAGTAAAGACATCAAGGATACAAGCATCAAAGTCATAACACAAATAATCAAGTAGTGAACAAACACAAAGAATGACAACTATGCTCTCAAGAGGGTGCTCGCAGAATATGTGGAGACTCGTCAAGTAGAAGGAAAATGTTTTGAATAATTTGAAAGGCTTCCAAATGTTGAAAGTATGGTACTCATTAGCTTTGAGCTCTCATTGCCCCTATCATAAGCATCTTTAAATGGTTAAGGTTAAAGTGACACAACTAAGAGGATATGCTTGACAAGTTATAAATTGAAGTCTCATGCCCCTTACTTACGAAGACCGATCCTCATGCTACTCAACTTCAGTCACAAGTAAGCTCTTGTCATTGTAAGTATATACATATCATAGAGAACCGCCAACGGGGTACCCCTTGCACATGATACAGGAGCTTTCCCATAATCAAAATGACAAGGCAAGCAGACAATGAGCATCTCAGCGATCTTTTTATTTGCTATTTGCATAGGTTTTTATTGAGGATGCTTCATAGAGTGCTCATTATGGTTATGCTGCAAGTTTCCACCATGATTAGGCATGGCTTAGGCTAGCGGCCCAGGCATTTCTCTAACATACATACGAACTCCATGATCTTACAAGTTCCACTTTTATTTCACACCACCGGGATCCATAAGCAAAAGAACATGATATCAACTAGGTGCAAAGTACCTATGAGCGTTGAAAGCGGTCCCCATGATACATGGTTCTGCTAACTTCAACTCATAAAGCGCAAGCATATGTGCAACAAAGAAGGACGCAATGGTTTAGGTTTATTAAGTGCAAGAAAATAAAGTGTGCCATCAAGTTCGTGAGAGCTTTACTAACTAACTTTCTCATAACAAGCAAACATTTTATTCGGAAGAAAACAAGGCATAATAAATATGCACGGAAGTAGCAAATGATGCTAATGGGTAGGTATGGTGGACACTTTGGAAATATTTGGTTTAGGGAGTTGGAAACTTGAGTAGAACACTCAGTGGAGATGAAGGCTAGCAATAGTAAGGGAGCGACAAATGAGAGAGCAATAGCTGTCATTATCATGCTTGCAACAAAACAGGACTACTCATGGCATGAAAGTGATTCCAGATCCTCAAGGCAAAATAATTCATCAAGGCTTAACTGATTATCACAGTCATGTGCATGCGTGAGCATGTGCCAAGTCAATTCAAATGAAACATTCAGAGGAGGATACCGCGGTGTCATACCAATTTATGAATAGAGCAATGCAAGCAAACATTCATAAGACATGCTACAAACTATTAGCGAGCTGGAGCTAATCATAAGAAAGAAAGAACTACTAAGCATCCAAAGATAACATACACCCTACTTGAACGGACTAAGCAAGCTCACAATGATGAGTATATGTACAAAATGAAAACAAATAGAGTTCGTTACCAGCCTCTTACCACGCCGCAAGTTGTCATTAATCCTCATTATTGCTCTTCACTTGTGTGGCTTGAATAATAATATGAAACCAATATTCCACTGAGGACTGCTGAACCCTGTAGCAAACTCACAAAACCAAAGAAGAACGACAAATATTTTTGGTGTTTTCGATTTTTTTAGATAAGACCCAAAAGAGAAAAACAAGCAAAGCAAAATCTTTTTGGGTTTTTCGAATAGTTCAAACAAAGAAAAAAGGGAAAAGCAAACCAAGGCAAAAAGAAGAAGCAAACCAGAGAGAAACAACAGAAATATTTTTGGTCTTTTTGTGTTTTTAGAAAGCAAAAGCAAAGAAGGACGAAAACTAAAAAGAGAACGAAAACATGAATATACAAAGTACCAACGCAACATGATATGGAGATGAGTGCGGTGTCGGCGTACCTCCCCCCAAGCTTAGGTTTTGGCCTAAGTGGGTATCAATCCATGTACGAATAGGGGTTCCAAGCAGGCGGATCTTGGTAAGAATGGTCGTAGCTGGGCCCATGAGAAGAAGAAGCTCCCCAATCATAAGCGGGCTGATGATATGAGGATTCTCCCTCATTCGAGGGCTGGACCGAATCATCCGTGACCTCCCTTCTAGTGTCCTGCTCCTGTTGGGAGAGCTCTCCCAAGTACGTGTCAAGCTCCTCCTCAGTGAGGGACCATCCTTCCCTGTTATCAAGGTTAAACAAAACAGGTGCATGCAGAAGAACAACACGCTCGGACTTGCTCTTTCTCCAACCAGCTTTGAGAAAGGTTATTTCATAAGATAACTCACTCAAACTAGCCCACGAGGAAACAAATTTATGCTGTATCATGGAATTAAGATCAAGCCTTTCTATGGGAAACTGTAGGTCTAGATGATGAGGCACTAAACCATGCAATGCTAGTAAACGAGAAGCAATGAGGCCTCCACAAATTCCACCTTTCTCACGGTTATCAGGAAGACGGAAAGCTATCAAAGCACCCAAGTTGTAAGACCTATCTCGTCTAAGAGCAGCAGAGATAAATGCTAGATCAAACGAAGATAACTTATTGGCAGTTTTCCTAGCAAGAACACACTTGGCAATAAAGTAGGCAAAGTAGCGAATGGAGGGAAGATGAATGCTATGGATTTTCCCACTCTCCTTCGAGAAGCTACTCCCTTGGCAAATTTCTGCATATAAATCCATGAGTGGTTAAGGTCTCTCCTTAATCCTCCTACATGATCCCCATTGAGGTACCTTAATAGCTGCACAAAAATCATTAAGAGAAAGGTCGACAGCTATATTGTAAATTTGGTAATGGACCATGGGGTTAGGCAAAGAGTGACTAAATTGGAAGTCCTGAACCACAGACATGTTTAGCTTCACAAACTGACAAGGTTCATCTTCCAAAAAGTGCTCTAACCCTGCATTAGAAACCAAAGTGTGGAAATCTTGTAGAATTCCTGCAGCTCTCATGAACTCAGAGCATGGATAAATGGAGGGAAAAACTTCCTCCTCCTGGTGGACCTTCATGACCTCAGGCACCCAAAGCTCATGTTGGTTTAGGTGGTGTTCACTCATCTTCTATTCTAAAATTTAAACACCTATTAAACAAGTGATTGCAAAGTATATATAATGAATGATTCTACTCATAGGAACTTGCAAGAGGCCTAAACATGCATCAAAACTATATCTCTAAGCATCAAACAAGCTTACAAGCCCTCATAACCAGTCACCTACAGCAAGAAAATACTCAACATATAAACCACTAAACACAAATCTACTTGGACAAGGGGAGGAGTCACATATCAGGGAACACATGCTCCAAATTTCAGCAAGAAAGATGGGTTGAGCAAGGATATTGAAAAAAATCAAGAGCAAGCACAGCAAGAACGCGATTTTGAGCAATGAACTGGAGCTTACTCGGGAGAGAGAAGAAAGTGGCAGGTGAGAGAGTTAGTGGGGGGCCAGGGCATGGCGCCACCCAAGGTTGGCTGCGCCACCATGTGGTGTGCCTGCCTGGTGGGCCCCCCCTGGTACCTCCCAGGTACTCCTCTGCCCCTTTTTTCATGTAAAAATTTAATATGAATTTTCTGGAATTTTTCGAGACACTTTATTTTTGGGTAATTTTCAAAAATAGAAGAATGATTTTTCTGACAGACAGTTTTTTTCGTCTTTTGGAAACATGATGCAAGGACAAAACAAGGCTAGAACTACAGAAGTTCTAACATGCAAGCAACTAACAATAAAAAGAAAACTAAATGAAAGCAAAAACTAAAATGCAAAAGATAGAAATAAACAAAGATAATCATAATGAAAACATTGTTTTGTTCAATGGAATCCTTTTGTTAACAAGGTTGATCAAGTCTTGCTACCAAAAAATTGCATATGAGACAAAACTTTGTACTCCACTAATGATTATGTTACCTCAACCTTGATAGCAATGGTCCCAATCATAATAGTTTCAAATTTTTCTCTTGGTATGGGACAATATATTTCTCCAACTTGAATGCCTTCAACATGTTCAATTGAATTCAAACCATAAGTCCTTTCAATCTTCTTGGGGAAATAGACAGTATGTTCCTTGTCATTAACATTGAAGGTCACCTTCCCTTGATTACAATTAATAACAGCTCCTGCAGTATTAAGAAAAGGTCTCCCAAGAATAATAGACATATTATCATCTTCGGGCATTTCAAGCACAACAAAATCAGTTAATATCAAGCAATTATGAGCCACCTGAACAGGTACATCCTCACATATACCCACAAGAATAGTGGTAGATTTATCAGCCATTTGCAAAGATATATCAGTTGGTATTAATTTTTCAAGTTGAAGCCTCTTATAGAGACAAAAAGGCATAACACTAACTCCAGCTCCCAAATCACACAAAGCAGTTCTAACATAACTGTTCTTAATAGAGCAAGGGATAGTTGGAATCCCTGGGTCTCCAAGTTTCTTAGGAACCTTACCATTGAAGGAATAATTAGCAAGCAAAGTAGAAATTTCTTCATTAGGGATCTTCCTTTTATTTGAGACAATGTCCTTCATATACTTTGAGTAAGGAGGCAATTTAATAGCATCAGTCAAAGGAATTTGCAAGAATAAAGGCTTCATCCACTCACAAAACTTATTATAGTGTTCATCTTCCTTTGACTTGTGTTTCTTATCAGGGAAAGGCATAGGTTTTTGGACCCAAGGTTCTCTTTCACTACCATGTTTCTTAGCAATAAAATCTTCTTTAGTGTATTTAGTAGTCTTAGTGTGGTTTTCAGGTTCTTCTTCAACTTTTCTTCATTAGGAACTTCATTTTCTTCATTACCACTTTCAGTTTCAGCATCAAAGATAGATATACTATTAGGATCTATAGTAGGTTAAGAGGGTTCTACAACAGTTTTATGTTTCCTTTTCCTTTTCTTACGAGTAGAACCACTATTTTCAGCTTGTTGAGAATCCTGCTCAATTCTTTTGGGATGCCCCTCGGGATATAGAGGATCCTGGGTAGCAGCACCACTTCTAGCTCTAATTTCATAAGCATGTTTTTCTTTAGCGGCATTAACTAGCAAGTCGTTTTGCACTTTAACGAGTTGATCTATTTGAGTTTGAACCATTTGAAAGTGTTTAGCAATCATTTTAACATCATTAGAGGTTATTTCCACAATATCTTTCAACTTAACAATAGCTCTAGTGTTTTCCATTAGATGATTTTGCACCCTTTTATTACAGTTATCTTGCTTAACAATGAAGATATCGAATTCTTGTAAGCATTGATCAAGAGGTTTAGAGTAAGGGATATCACCTTGATCAAAGTGTTGGAGAGAATGTACCTCAATAGTGTATGAGTAGGGAATAGGCTTACATAATTCTTCTATAGGAGGTAAATTCTTGACATCTGCAGCTTTAATTCCCTTCTCCTTAAGACATTTCTTAGCTTCCTTCATCACTTCATCATTTAATTCGATAACTCCCCTCTTCTTTGATGTTGGAATAGGCACGGGAATAGATGGTTCAGGTACAATTACTTCAGGTATAGCTTGTTTTGGAGGAGTCCAATCTTCATAATTCTTGCTTATTTTAGCCATTAACTCCTCAACTT
Organism: Avena eriantha; assembly: GCA_910589775.1. Taxonomy (NCBI): domain Eukaryota; kingdom Viridiplantae; phylum Streptophyta; class Magnoliopsida; order Poales; family Poaceae; genus Avena; species Avena eriantha. The sequence continues at coordinate 296,571,510 of OU342740.1, forward strand.
CCTTAGGAGTCCTATTTCTGAAAACACAATCAACACAACTATCTAGGTATGCCCTAGATTCTTCGGTTAGTCCATTATAAAATATATCAAGAAGCTCATTCTTAGGTAATGGACTTCCAGCCTGTGCATGAATCAAAGCACAAAACCTTGCCCAAGATTCGGGCAATACCTCTTTTTCTCCCTGTTTAAAATCAAAAAGTTCCTGTAAAATAGCATGTCTAGCACTGGGAGGAAAATATTTCTGCAGGAAAGTACTAATCAAGCACTCAGGGCTTTCAATAGATCCATGAGGTAAATTACTAAACCAAGTTTTAGCTTCTCCTTTCAGTGAAAAGGGAAAAATCTTAGCAACAAAGTAAGTACGCATCTTAATATCATCAAAAAACAAGCCACTCATGGTAGAAAGTTCATTCATATGTGCTACCGCACTTTCATTCTTAGTCCCACAAAAGGGTTCTTTCTCGACAATAGCTATGTAAGATAGATCGAGAGATAAATCATAATCTTCATCTATAATGTTTATGGGAGAAGCAGCAAACTTAGCAGCAGGATATAATTTGGGTCTAATAGTACGCCTCTCAAGGAGACTCTTAGCACCGCTCCTATCATGGGTGTTCTTACATTCTTGAATAAACTCATCGGTCATCTCAACATACCCATCTTCAATATCATAACTCTCACTAGACTCAGGTGAGCTAACAGGTGTGGTAGTGTCTTCATTAGGAGTTTCGGTATTTCCAGCTATAGTTCTAGCAATCATAGCATATAGGAAAGGACCTAATGAACCACTCTTATCAAGCACAGTAGAAGCAGCATCATAAGCATCAGAAGTTTCAAATTCAGCAGTAGTAGCAGTGTGTGTAGCATGTGTATGTGGTGGTGTAAGGAACTTACTCAAAACAGACGATGAATCAAGAGCAACAGAGGTGTTCATAACCGTACCTCTTCTTGTAGTGGATGGTAAAATAGGAACCTTGCCATCATGAGACTTACCCATGATGGATGGATAGCAGCGAACAATAGAGAATCCAAGTAAACTTGATAAATAAAGCTATGCTCCACGGCAACGGCGCCAGAAAATAGTCTTGATGACCCATAAGTATAGGGCTGTATCGCAGTATTTTCGAGGGAAGTGAAACCCAATTTATTGATTCGACACAAGGGGAGCCAAAGAATATTTATAAGCCTTAACAACTGAGTTACCAATTCAGCTGCACCTGGAAACAATCTTGCTCACAGCAGTTTATCAGTAGCAACAGTTTTGTAGTAGGAATAGCAAAGTAACAGCAGTAGCAAAGCAAAGACAGTAGTAACAAAAGCAGTAAACAATGGGATTCGAGTGCGGTAGGCATAGGGATGGATGGACAGGCGTTGCATGGACAAGACAATTCACATAGCAATCAGAACATAGGGCAATTGAAGATAAATAAGATAAAGCATCCAAGTACTAGACAATCCTAGGCATGTGTTCCATATATAGTCATACGTGCTCGCAATGAGAACTTGCACAACATCTTTTGTCCTGCCAGCCCGTTTGTAGCAGGGCCTCTAGGGAACTACTGGCAATTAAGGTGCTCCTTTTAATAGAGCATCGGGGCAAAGCATTAACACTCCATGAACACATGTGATCCTCACATCAAAGCCATTCCCTTCCGGTTATCCCGATTTGTGTCACTTCGGGGCCATAGGTTCCGGACAATAACGTGTGTATACAACTTGCAGATAAGACCAAAAACAATACTATCATAATGAATCAATAACATGTTCAGATCTGAAATCATGGCACTCGGGCCCTACTGTCAAGCATTAAGCACAACAAGTCGCAACAAAGTCATAAAGCACTAATAAAAGATACTAGGCACCATGCCCTAACAATCTGATGCCATTACATGAACGATCTCATCCAATCCCTACCATCCCCATAGCCTACATCGGGGGATTACTCACTCATAGATGGGGGAAACATGGATGGTCGATGGAGAAGCGATGGTGATGATGGTGGCGATGATCTCCTCCAATTCCCCGTCCCGGCAGGGTGCCAGAACGGAGTTTCTGGTGCTGTTTCATGGAATCTGGTGCTAGCGGCGGAGCGGAACTCCTTTTGGAAAAACGCCGAACCCCCCCCCCCCCCAAAGTTTTTAGGTCAGAAGGCTCCTTATAGGCGAAGAGAGAGGCCGAGGGGATGCCTGGGGGGCCCACACCACTCCTTGGCGCGGCCTGGCCTGGCCCGCGCCACCAGGTGGTGTGGCCACCCCTGGCTCTTCTCCGTCTCGTATTCTGGCTCCTAGGGTCTTCAGGTGAAATAGAGTTTTTGGCATATTTTCCGGGATTTTTCCTGATAGTTGGTTTTCTGCACAAAAAGTAGACACCAAGGCAATTCTGCTGAAAACAACGTCAGTCCGCATTAGTTGCATCCAAATCACTCAAGTATAGAGGAGAAACAATAGCAAAAGTGTTCGGGAAATAGATACGTTTTGGACGTATCAGCGGTCATCTCCGCCATGCCTAGAATATCTAGAGTGTCCATTATAAGAGGTGCGATCACGGTGGTGCGATCCTGAGGAGTGATGGCTGTTCTTCCTCTTGCGTCTCTCCACCTGCTATTGTTTCCCTTCTAGAATTATGGCCTTGTCCATCAGTTCCTAAAATGCCAGGCAATAAACCACAGATAGCTGAAGTGAAAGCTCATCACTAAGACCATCCGGGAATCTCTCCCTCCTCTTGGCATCAGTGTCCACATCCTCAGGGGAATAGTAGGACAAGTTGTTGAATTCCTCTATGTAGTCTGCCACAGTGTGGTTGGTTTGCCGTAGATTGCGGAATTCCTTCCTCTTCAGGCTCATGGTCCCGGCATAGACGTGGTTCGTGCTAAACCCTTCCTCAAACATGGCCCAAGTAACTGTGTCCAGCGGGTGGGTGATCTGGAAAGCATCCCACCAAGAAGCAGCTGGTCCTTCTAGTAAGTGAGCAGCAAACCTCACCTTTTCAGCATCAGTGCAACCAACAGTCACCAAGTCCTTGTTCACAGAACGGAGCCAGTTGAGAGCAACCATGGGCTCAGGTGCAAAGGAGAACTTAGCTGGCCTCAGCCTCAGGAACCTGGTGAGAGCATCCCCATGTGGCTGATTGTTGTTGTTGTTGTTCTGGTTTGCCATGAACTGCGTGATCACTTGGATCAACTGTGCCTGAGCGGCCATGAGCTGAGCCATCTCATTAGGTACTCGGCGAGGAGCCATCTGCGGTTCAGCACAAGTAAGATTAGAAAGAAGAAAACTAAGGAAATAATCCCTACCCATGTATAATGCTCATGCAACAACCAGATGTTTATAGACAATAACAAACATGTATCACGCAAGCAAACACACACCAAGCACAGTTCTAGGTGTTTATCTTAACAATATATAACTACGAAATAGTTTAAAAACATTTGCATCAACATCTAGATACAAAAGAGCAACAAAGAGCAATAAACAGATTTCAGCTAGAACAGTTTAGTTGTGTTCACAAATTTTTCTAACTGACTTAAACTCGTTAGGAATTTTTTCTGATTTTTTCGCATGTAGTAAAGATAATCACGCACCAGATCCCAATTTTTCAGCTTTTTATTAGTTACCAATAAAATATGAAAAATCATATAGTATAGCAGATTCAGCAGAAAACTGCTGCAGCAATAACACGGATTTTACCCAAAACTTGCCAAAACCATTTAATAAATCACACAAGAAAATCCTGGAACTTCATAGTACTGAATAGAGCATCCTAAACACAATAATCTAATAGTGCCGAAGTTTACATTGATCGATATATAACGGCTAACGAAAAAGCTAACAAAGACTAGTTTTGGAGGACCATCTCTAACTATTTGATGAACAGATTGCAATAGGTTCTGGAGTCCATGTGCTGGCGCTTCGATCCTTGTGCATGCTAGGGCGGTGGCGTGTACACCTACCCTGAATCTTCAGCGCTCGAGTCCTTGAAGTCCACCTCATCGGGGTCCTCCTCCTCGCTTTCTTCAGCAAAGGCGTTCACCTCATCTCCTCCATCGTCATTGCCTCCATCATCGTCATCGTCTCCATCATCGTCATCATCTCCATTATTGTCATTGCCTCCATCATTGCCATTGTTACCACCATCACCATTACCCGCGTCATCATCATCATCATTTCCATCATCGTCATTACCATTATTTGGTGGTGGGTTCTGCTGCGCTTGAAGGGCAGCAGTCTGGGAAGCCATCTCCACAATGGTTTGATCTCGCTCCGCCACGACTTGAGTAATTCCCACAATAGTTTGGTTCAGCCCCACAATAGTCTGGTTCAGTCCCACTATTGTAGCATTCCTTTCCACCACAACATTCTTTTGTTCCTCAATGGTGGCATCCTTCTCCGCTATGGTCCCATTGAGGTCCGCTATGGTTTGATCCCTACCAATGAGGGCTTGCTCCATTGTATTCACAGCGGTGTGCAGAGTTTCCATCTAGTATCCTTGTAAATGCACAGTGCCCTGAAAATAATCTAGCGCCTCCTTTTGCTGCATCAGCTTCTCTTCCCTCTCCCAAGGTTTAATTTCCATGTCCTCTAGATGCTTCTCATGGAATGGCATGTTGTTCCGGTTGCCTGCGGTAACCATCACGTTCCCGTCTTCATTCCGTTTCCCAAGTGCAAGGAAAGGTGAACCTGCTGGCAGGCGGTGCTGGTGAAGATAACACAAGCGTGACAATGTCTCAAGCATGGCTGACTCCACTCCTTGCTCCCAAGTAAGGTATTTCTTGGTGCGGTTCAGGTTCTCAATGCCAAGCACGGTAGGATCTTCTAGAACAATGGTGGCGATCTCCCATACGCGATCTCTAGGCACATATGCGTTCATCCGCCTTCCATTGAACTTCGACATTAGCATGCCCAGCGTCTGACAAAGTTCAGCCAACTGCCTTGCAAAGAGTCTTGGTGATTGGAACTCAACATACTCAACTCTGGTGGCATCTCCCATCTATCAATTGTAAAGAGGAAAGAGTGAGAACAACAAAAGATAAGAATTTACTAGAATGAAGGCATAAGAATAAAGAGAGAATGTAAAATAGACTTAATTAAATATGAGGCTTCCTATTCCAATCCTAGGTCACAATCCTACAGTCAACACACGGCTCTGATACCATCTATAATACTACAGTACTGAAAAGACTGTAGCTTCTATGCAACATGTCAATCCTTCTCAGTACCATGGGCGGCATTCCCCACCATTATCCACACTCCGTTGACAAACCAACCATTCCGCCCAGGTAGTTCATTAACATTATGTTGTTTTAGTTTTAAACAAACACATACTTCACCATAACGTGATCCCTTTTCCCCGTCTTCACAACAGGTCTAAGCACATCTATTGAGCGGGGCTCAACTACAAGGAATTCCTACCATAATAAATAGGATATAGCATAACATAGTAATCCCTACACAATATCTACAGAAGTACACTACACATGCATAGGAGAAAATAGTAGGACAAGGTATGAACAAAATAGCATCTACTTGCCTTGGCGGTAGGAGTCGAGAGTACAATCCTCGCAGAAACAAGCGTTGCACTCGTCACAATGTACACGATATAAAATCAACACATAAACAAACATACACAATCATAGACAAGTGCACAAATGCATGCATGGTAGCTTAATAAAGGTTTCAGTAACCCTTATTTGTTCTCTGATGTTTATTACTGTTGAATGATGCATCGAAAAACCTTTAATGCAATGAAAACAAAAACAATGCACTTTGTTATCCCAATTAATAGGCCTTAGGAAAAACAGTAAGCCTCTACAGTAAACAGTGTTGTTAAACCTGGGAAAAATACTACTGTGTGGACAATCCAAAATAAAGCCAGGGGCAGTTAGAATCATGCAAAAAGGTGTTATAGATCTTTTTCAGCAATTTTTATAGTGCAAAAAGCTTTTAATTAATCTCAAACATATTCATACAGTAAAACTGCAATTTTAATTCATAAATAGGTTCTACACTTTCTTGTGATTCCATAGACACCTTATTTGCAATTTTCTGAATAGTAGTTATTTTCTTATGAATTTATTACTCCAAAAAGGGTATTAACCTATTTAAATAACTACAGCAAAACCTTACAGCAACTGTCTAAACTAATTGTATATTAGTAAACTACCAGAAAAGATCTTTCCAACGACATATTATTTGCTATTTTGGACTAGTAAAACTTTTCTTATGAATTTTTGAAGTTGTAATAGTTTTCTGCCCTTTTTATAATTTTTTTAGAAAACTGCGGGGCATATTCTTGGGGAATATTTCCGCTGACTGGTGGGGTCGAGCTGACGTGGCACTGACTGGACCATTGACCGGTTAGCGGTCCACTATGACAGTCAACCACTGATCTGGGCCGTTGGCCACAGATCGAAGGCTGGCGTTAGGTGGCGGGGAGGGGGGGCTCACCGACGATGTTGTCGGAGGTGGGAGGCGATAGTTGCTCCGACGATGTCTCGGTCGGCAGTGAGGTCGGCAGGGTGCGGCGACGTGCGGTGGCTCCAGGGGTGGTCACGGCGCGGGCATGGACTGCCTCGGACGACGACGACTCGCGGATGGATTGCCGTGGCGGCGACTGACTTCGGCGAGCTCGTGGGGGCGGCTCCGATGGCTGTAAGAGAAAAGAAAGGTCAGAAAAGTGGAGGTACGACACTACGGTGGTTCTAGCTAGAAAATAGGTCGTGGTACTCCACTCGACATTTGTTTCCTAGTGGGAAATTTGAAGATGGAGTAGTTATCTTTATTTATGTTGCTACTTGAATAATGTGTAAGCTAGCCTTCGAGCTAAGCGATATTGTAATAATTGAATCTTCTGGATCTTCGTTATTTATGATACATAGATTATTACTTTGTTATTTCATCTATGTTCTATGTAAGCCAATGAACCGATCCAGGGATTGGCATGTTGCATAGAAGCTACAGTCTTTTTAATACTGTAGTTTTACAGGTAAACTCTTTTCCGCTATGCCTTTTTTATATGCAAACACTTAGAGATATACCCACTAGTCCCCGAGCCTCCGAGGGAGTAATTCATTACTCAGTCAGATGCTCTTAGAAAATTAGCGCAAGTCCTTAGTATTTTTAAATGTCCATCCGCCTAGAGCTGGGTTAAGTTCCACTTGGCCCAGATCTTGTATAATTTGAATTCCCACACACCTAGAGCCGGGTTAAGTTCCACTTGGCCCGGATCTTGTAGACTTCAAATATACACACACCTAGAGCCGGGTTAAGTTCCACTTGGCTCGGATCTTGTAGACTTCGAATATCCACACACCTAGAGCTGGGTTAAGTTCCACTTGGCCCGGATCTTGTAAACTTCGAATATCCACACACCTAGAGTCGGGTTAAGTTCCACTTGCCTCGAATCTTGTAGACTTCAAATATCCACACACCTAGAGCCAGGTTAAGTTCCACTTGGCCCGGATCTTATAGACTTTGAATATCCACACACCTAGAGCCGGGTTAAGTTCCACTTGGCCTAGATCTTGTAGACTTCAAATATCCTTCTTCCTATTTCTGAACTAACATTGGCTTATTTTAGATTACCACCAACCGTCGAACTGTTGAGTTCCAGCGTCAGCCGGACTCCTACTAGGATCTTCGTGCCAGATAAGGCAAGCTCCTGGTTGATCACCAAAAGAAGGGTAAATTTCTTTTACTTAAGATCTTATCCTTTTCGTTCCCTCGAGTTACTTGCTATTCGTGCTAACTTATCATCCGGACTATGCAGCCGAGGCCGAGGCTGAGAACGTCATCATGCACAAGAACTTGGCTGAGATCCAAGGTAATCCACCTTGTTCGTTTAGCACCTGTATACTCTTTCCTTGACTCGGTAGATATTTATACCTTAGCTCTGCCGGGTCAACCCATTATTGTAGTTACACTTCAAGATAGCGTGCCCATTCCTGACATGATGCTTCACTTTCTCGAACAAGCAGGAAAGCATCAGGCCGAATTGAAGAAAAAAGATGATGAAATTGCCTAGCTCCGCCTCAAGGACAATGAGATTACTCGGCTGAACACCGAAATCCAGAAGCTCAAGGATCTGCATAAATCCAAGCTGGACAAGGTTGACGAGGAGTTCTTCGAGGAGAAAGAGCGCCTTAAGACTCAAATCGCCAAGGACAATTTTTCTTAAGGAAGGGTGACCACTGAGTATGAGCAGCTCTAATCGAGGAATGCCAATGAACATAACAAGCTTAGTCAGATTCTCTTCCAGATTTCACGTGAGTTCTCTTCCTCTTTCTGACGTTTGTTTCTCCGGGTCATGTGCCCTTGCTCACTGATATATTCCGTTTTGCTTACAAGCAAGTTCCTAGAGAGTGATCCCCTTGCATATGTTGCTGTAGCCAAGTCCCGCACGCAGCAAGGTACCCCAGCCGACCCTGCCGCCGTGTGAGTTCCTTATGACGCGGAGCCTCGTCGCTCGTATTGAATTAGTGAAGAACTATGGCACAGATATCATGCCAGTAGCAGTCCGGATGTTCAACGTTGTTTGGCCCACTAAGCCCACTCCCAAAGGAAGCGCTGCTTTTATAGCAAAGCTGATGGAGTGTGAGACCCAACTGAACTTATGGCGGGAATCTGCTGCGCGAGCCGGAGCTGGTACGATGATGAATTTTGTTCTTTCATGGTATGAAGGGCTGGACCTGGAGATGATTTATTGTCTGTGCACCAGATCTAAATGGTCCAATGATCCGGAGTGCATCGCCCAATGCAAAGCCTATGCCAATAAGCTTATTCAGTATGCCTTCTACCATAGCTAGAATGAGGGTCCAAGCTTCCTCGATGCAGTTGATGACGCCTATGTTTCGGATGGTGCTGAGGGCGAATAAGATGAAGAGGAAGCCTCTGAACTTGGCGATGACACTGAAGATCCGAAGGATGAGGAGGGTAACCTCAAAGATGAGGCAGGGACTAGTACCTCTCCTACTGACACCGAAGTACCTCCTCCCCCAACCGACGATCCGTCTCTAGCTACTGCTCCATGAGCCATAAACACTTAATAACATTCATCAGATCCCCGGTATGCTAGGTGCAGTTGTATCTATGCACAATGGTTCATTTTGCTACAATCAGTTCTGTTTTACTACTAAGTTTTTAATGCCAGATTAACTTGGGCGAAGTCCCCGAGTTTCCTTTTCTTGTTCCTCCAACTTTATGACTCGGCTCGCGTCTACCTTGATTCGGTTTTTGACTTACGAGTCCGAGGTTCAAAAAATTGACTTAACAATACTTGAAACTTTGAGATTAGCTCAAAATAATCCGACGCAATATAGATAAAACAAATACAAGCTTAGTCCAAATAACAAATGTCGGCTCAATTACTTTTCTTTCCTTAGTCCTTTTTCATGTGCTTTGCGATTCCAAACTTGTTCTCTTGCTTGCCATGAAGCCAATTCCTGTTGGACAACAGCAAAGTCAAAGAGTTAGGTTTTTGGTTCTCACACATTACTAATCCAGCTAAGGTCCGAGTAATTTAAGCCAGCCGACATATAAAAAGTAAATACGAAAGAGATAATTATTAAGGCAGTCCCTGAGTTTCTGCTAGGGATGCCCGAGTTTCATGGATATGCTCATTGCTGACATACATACCGACATATGAGTGACTCAGATACATTCACCTCTTTGCTAGGTGTAAAATGGACAAAGTAGAGCTACATTCCATGGATGCTTAGATTCCTGTCCGGACCTGTCCGCCTTGTTCTTCTCCTGTGGCTATGCATCGATAAGATAGTAGGAATCATTGTGCAAGGCTTTGCTCACAATGAAAGGTCCTTCCCATGGAGGGGATAACTTATGCATGCCAGCAGTGCGCTGCACCAACCGAAGTATGAGATCACCTTCCCGAAAGACTCAGGGGTTTACTTTCCAGCTATGGTAGCGTCGGAGATTTTGCTGATATATGGCGGATATGGACAAGGCCAGTTCTCTCGCTTCTTCTAGCAAATCAACATCATTTTGCTGGGCTTCACGCACTTAGGCCTCTATGTATTGGGTGACCCTTGGAGAATCATGCTCTATGTCGGCTGGTAGTACAACTTCTACCCCATATACCAGAAAAATGGTGTATAGCCTATTGATCGATTCACAGTTGTTCTTAAACTCCACAGTACCACTGGTAGTTCTTCTATCCAGCACCCCGATGATCTTTGCAGCGTCTCAATGAGCCGGGGTTTTATCCCAGACAATACCAGTCCATTGGATCTTTTCACTTGTCCGTTTGATGCAGGGTGGGCAATAGAGGCAACATATAGCCGGATCTTCTTCTCTTGGCAGAACCTCGCAAATGCTCCTTCAGTAAAATTTGTGCCATTATCAGTTATGATACTATGGGGATAGCCATATCTCAAGACTATGTCTCTGAGGAATGTAACTGCCATTGCCCCATCACATCTCCTAATTGGCTTAACTTCAATCCATTTGGAAAACTTGTCCACCATGACCAAGATGTGGGTCATACCTCCCCTTGCCGGCTTAAATGGTCCGACCATATCTAGGCACCACACAACAAATGGCTAGGTAATGGGGATGGTCTTAAGTTCCAACATTGGCATGTGGGTTTTCTGGTGTATCTCTGACATCCATTGCATTTTATCACCAGATCCTCTGCTTGTTCCAGGGCACTTGGCCAATAAAATCCATGCCGAAAGCTTTTGCCACTAATTCTCTCGAAGATGCGTGATGGACACATTCTCCTTGATGAATATCTCGGAGTATATCAAGCCCTTCTTCCGGGTCTACGCATCACTGCAGCACAGTGGTGACACACCTTTTGTATAACTTGGCATTGATGATAGTGCATGCCTTTCTCTTCTCTGGATTTGCCTTGAGAGTATCTCATCATCCGGCAAAGTTCCATCCTTTAGGAATTCAAATATTGGCTTTGCCCATGTAGGTATAGCTCGGATGGGGAAAAGCTCCTCATCAACTTCCATTGCATCCTAATGGCTCAGTTTGATGTAGAGCTTGTTGGGAACCCCTAGAGGAAGGTATGATGAGCACAACAGCAAGTTTCCCTCAGTTATGAAACCAAGGTTTAATCGAACCAATAGGAGCAAGGAAACACCCCAAAGGTGTTGCTAGCTGAGCCTTGGCAGGGCGCACTATCGGTGCTAGTAGCAACATGGATACCTACACAATACAACCATAGAACTCTGTCCCCAACTTGCGATGAGGTTGTCAATCTCACCGTGTTATGCTGAAAACAAAGGATTAAACGTATCGAATGGAAAGAAGTAATAGTTTGCAGAAAGTAAACACAAAGTAGTAAACAGTTTGTAGATTGTATGTAAAGAAAAGGACCGAGATCCATAGTTCACTACAGGTGGCTCTCCTTAAGATAGATAACATGCTGGGTGAACAAATTACATCAGGGCAATTGACAAACATCGAGAAAGCAATACATGCATATACTAATCATCTTGACTCCTTTGAGACTTGATTGGGCATTACAACATTATACATGAACAGCCATCCAACTGCATCTATGACTAATAATCAACCTTCAGGTTATCATCCGAACCCCCTCCAGTATTAAGTTGCAAGCAACAAATTATTTCTTTACGAATTGCGTGTAAAGTAAACAATATGATTGTTCTATGAACAAAGGATTGTTGTTTTCTCCCTAGTAGCAACAACACATCTAGTACCTTAGAGATTTCTGTCACTTCCCTAGATTACCAGAGGCATGAACCCACTATCGAGCATAAATACTAACTCTTGGAGTTGCTAGCATCTACTTGGCCAAGATAGCTACTAACAACAGAAAGCATGCAAAATCACAAATAACAAAGACATGATAGAATCAATAATCAATCTAAAATAGCATCTCAATGTCCATCGGATCCCCGCAAACACAACATGTAGAATTACAAATAGATGATCTTGATCATGAACAGAGCTCACAAGATCTAGACATGAAAGCACAAAGGAGGAGAACCAGCCATCTAGCTACTACATGGATTCGTAGTCCAAGGATGAACTACTCACGCATCACACCGGAGGCTTGCATGGTGATGAAGAAGGCCTCCAAGGTGAATTCCCCTCTCCGGCAGGGTGCCGGGAAGAGCTTCAGATCCCTCCTGATCTAGGGATGGAGATGATGGCGGCTATAGACTCTTTCGTGGATTTTTGATCGGGTACTTAGGGTTTTCGTCCCGAGGGCATCTTATAGGCGGAAGGGGAGGCCGAGGGGGTGCCAGAGGCGGCCAGACCACCCCTTGGCGCGGGCCAGGCTAGGCCGTGCGGCCAGGTGGTGTGGTGGCCCCCTGGCCCCTCTCCGTCTCGTACTCTGGCATCTGATGACTTCCGGAAAAATAGGCACTTTGGCTTTTGTCCCGTCCAATTCTGAGAATATTCATTTTATGACTTTCCTGGAACCAAAAACAGCTGAAAATAGGCAGCTGGCACTGTGGCTCTTGTTAATAGGTTAGTCCAAGAAATCATATGAAAAGTACTCCAAAGTGTGGACAAAACACAAGAAAGTGGATAAAACCAAGTATGGAACATCAAAAATTATAGATACATTTGCAATGTATCACATCCACCAACATGACTCCAGGCGGACCAAGCTGAATAGTCCCTGGGTGTTGCGCAATTGTACCCAGGTCTACCGAAGAAGTCCCCGGGTTTGCTGAAGTGCTTCCCCAGTCCATTTCCATAGGAGTAGCCTCTGATCCAGAGAGGGCCGGGATATAGATTGATTCGGATTCTGGTGACGGTGTAATGGATGGTTTTCTTAAGTGTTCCAATGCAATGCCTGGCGGAATTGGCTGTCGGGATGACCCCAACTTGGATAATACATTAGCTACCTCATTTTCAATCCGAGGTACGTGATGGAATTCACACCCCTTGAAGAAACCACTTATCTTCTGGACATAAAATCTGTAAAGTGCCATGTTTGCCTCCAGAGCATCCCAGTTGCCAGATAGTTGTTGTACCACCAAATCCGAATCACCAAAACACTATATCCGATGTATGCCTACCTTCTTTGCTACTTTGAGTCCATGCACAAGTGCTTCGTATTCATCCACATTGTTTGATGCGCTAAAATGGATCTGGAGGACGTATTTCAACTAGTCCTTCTTGGGCGAGGAAAGCACTACCCCGGCCCCCAGTCCTTCCTTTAGCTTTAACCCATCAAACTGCATTCGCTAATAATTTGAGTCCAGCAGAGGTGGTTCATACTGCATCTCGGCCCAATCCACAAAGAAATCCGCCATAGCTTGTGATTTGATCGCATATCTTCTATCGAATTGCGGTGCTTACGAGGCTAACTCAATTGCCCATTTTGCAATTCGTCCGCTAGAATCTTTATTACCCATAATTTCGGATAAGGGTGCTTCACACACCACTTTGATGGGGTGTTCCTCGAAGTAATGTTTGAGTTTCTTAGCCACCATATACACACCACATGCCATCTTCTGATAGTGAGGGTGATTCTGTTTTGAAGCCAACAATACTTCGCTCAAATAATACACCGGCCTTTGCACTGACTTTCCTTCCTCATCGTGTTCCACCACTATTACTACACTTACGACTCGGTTGGTCGTGGCTATATAGAGCAATATCGGCTCCTTGGGTAGTGGCGCAACTAGTATTGGTGCAGAGGACAACATCTTTTTTAACTCCCGGAATGCGCCATTAGCTTGCGGTGTCTATGTAAATTTATCTGCCTTTTTCATTAACTGGTAGAGGGGCAATGCCTTCTCTCCCAGCCGACTTACAAATCGGCTTAACGATGTCAGGCAACCAGTGAACCTTTGCACATTGTTAAGACATTTCGGCAGCTCCATTTTCCCTATGGCACGGATTTTCGTGGGATTGGTTTCAATACCTCGGCTGGATACAATGAAACCGAGTAACTTCCCTGCCGGCACACCAAAGGTACATTTTTCCGGGTTAAGCTTCATCTAGAACCTCCTTAGGTTCGTGAATGTTTATCGGATATCCTCAAGGAGCGTTTTGCTTTCCTTGACTTTTATCACCACATCATCCACATAAACTTGCACATTCCGACCTATTTGGTCATGTAAACATTTTTGCATGCATCATTGATACGTTGCTCCTGCATTACATAATCCGAACGGCATAGTGCGATAGCAATAAGCCCCATATAGGGTGATAAACGCAGTCTTTATTTGGTCATCCGGATTCAGGGGTATTGATACATTGCAAATGTATCTATAATTTTTGATGTTCCATGCTTCGTTTTATCTACTTTCTTGTGTTTTGTCCACACTTTGAGGTACTTTTCATATGATTTCTTGGACTAACCTATTAACAAGAGCCACAGTGCCAGTTGCCTGTTTTCCGCTGTTTTTGGTTCCAGGAAAGTCAGAAAATGAATATTCTCGGAATTGGATGGGACAAAAGCCAAAGTTCATATTTTTCCGGAAGACTCACGGAGCCAGAATACGAGACGGGGGAGGGCCAGGGCCTGGCCACACCATGTGGTGGCGCGGGCTAGCCCTGGCCGTGCCACCAGGTGGTGTGGGCCCCTCTGCCTCCACCGACCTTGCCTCTTCACCTATAAGAAGCCTCCTGATGCATAAACCCTAAATCATCAAGCCTCCAGCCACGAAAAGTTCCGCAACGCCGCCGCCAACGAAGGGGAGATTCGGGGGACAAAAAGTTTCTGTTCCGGCACCCTGCCAGGACGGCGAAGTGCCCCTGGAGCCATCTCCATCGATCTCCACCACCATCTCCATCACCATTGCTGATTCCCATGATGAGGAGGGAGTAGTTCTCTCTTGAGGCTAAGGGTTCTACCGGTAGCTATGTGTTCAGCTCTCTCTCTATGCATGATCATATTGTGATCATGAGCTTGTAATCTATAGATCTACCTTGCTACTCAAGTGCTTTAATAGATCTCTGTTCTCCCCATGTGTGTGAAAGTGACAGCGTGCACACAATGGTGGCACTTAGGCTAGAGATTTCAAATACTTGTTATGAGTTATATTTGGAGTTGGATGTCTTTATGAAATTGTGGTGTTTGTTGGACTCATCTAGTACTCAAGGTGACAGTGTGGGGTTTTCTAGATGGGAAAGATGAACTTTGAGGTGTGCTGTTATAGCCCTACCATGGATTAGAGTGTCCAACCGGAGAGTAGTTAAGAGTAGTATCATAAAGAGAAGATATTTATATGAGAGTGTTCACTAGTGAAAGTATGATCCCTAGGCCTTGTTTCTAAGCATTGAAACACCGTTTGCAACTAGATATGTTACATGTTTGCTTGCTTCTATCTTTATTTCAGTTTTACTTTAGTCTTTTCCACGCCATCAAAGTATTTTCTAGCACCATTATCTATATCCATACCACTTGTATTTCACTATCTCTTCGCCGAACTAGTGCACCTATACACATGACAAGTGTATTGGGTGTGTTGGGGACACAAGAGACTTCTTTTATCTTGATTGCAGGGTTGCTTGAGAGGGGATACCTTTGACCACTTCCTCCCTGAGTTCGATAAACCTTGGGTGATCCACTTAAGGGAAAACTTGTTGCTATTCTACAAACCTCTGCACTTGGAGGCCCAACAACTATCTACAAGAATAGAAGTGCGTAGACATCAAGCTATTTTCTGGCGCCGTTGCTGGGGAGGTAAGGTAAAAGGTATTCACACCGGAGGATTAAAGAAGAAGAACCTCCCATGGCAAACGCCTATTTTCTGGTGCCGTTGCCGGGGAGGTAGGTAAAAGGTACTCACATCCTCCGGTGTGAGTGCTCGAAGTTATTTCCTTTAGATTCTGCAATTTTGTCTTTTTGTTTCTTGTTTTCACTAGTTAGGCTTAATGGAAAACAACAACAAAATTAGAGAGCTTTATAGTATTTATCTTGAGTTAGGACATGAAGTGTTTGAAGAGAAAATTAAAAAACCTATGGAACTTTATTTGCATGCTAATAGAAATGTTGTTAGTATGAATTCTTTGGACACCAATATTGCTAATGCTATGGAAAAGTCTAAGCTTGGGGAAGCTAGTTTTTATGAAAATGATCTTTTTAGTTCCCCAGCTTTGGAAGATAGCTATTGTATTGCTTATGATGATACCAAACCTCCAATATATGATGATTACAATGGTGAATATGATATTTTCAGTCCACCTACGGTTGAGGAGAAAATTTATTATGATTACAATATGCCTCCTATATTTGATGATTATGGTGATGAGAATAATAATGATAGCTATTTTGTTGAATTTGCTCCCACTACAATTAATAAGAATGATTATGTTTATGCGGGGAGTATTAATTCTTTTATGCATGTGGCTCATGATAAGAATGTTTTATGTGATAGTTATATTGTTAATTTTATTCATGATGCTACTGAAAGTTATTATGAGAGAGGGAAACATGGTTTTATGTATCTCAACAATATTAAGTTTCCCCTCTTTATGTTGAAATTTTTGAAGTTGCGCTTGTTTTGCTTTACTATGCTTGTTGCTTTGTGCTTTCATGACTTGTTTCTTTACAAGATTCCTATGCATAGGAAGTGGGTTAGACTTAAATGTGCTTTGAATTTACTTTCTTGATGCTTTCTTTTACTTCAATTCATATTTCTTATGTGAGCATCTTCTCAAACTATCATGCCTAACATAAAGGCGTTAAAGAAAAGTACTTATTGGGAGATAACCCAAAAGTCTTAGATGAGTCTTGGAAGTTATTACTTCTGTAATAACCGCTCCTTATCCTTTTTATTTGCTTTTTGTGCCAAGAGTAACCTCTAATGAGAGGGAAGTAATGATTGGGAAAGTTGCTGTCCCGAAACAGATTTATGTGCTTCACCGTAAAAATTCGTGAGAGACCTCTGTATGTCGAATTGATCTGTAATATTTTGTGCTTCTTCCCCAGGTTGTTATCTAACTTTCGTTAGTTCAACACTTTTCGATTTGAGCAACAGAAGGTCTTAGAAAAAATTCGTATTTACCTGCTGGTCTGTTTTGATAGATTTCTGCCATTTTCTGCATTTGCTTCTTGTTGGTTCATTCTTGAGTTCTTTTGGGGAATTGAGCTTTTTGGGGGAAGTGATACAGTAGCTAGTGTTCTAATGGAAGTTTATTTGGTGTTATAACTGAACCGTGAGACTTATTTATCTTGAGTGCACTAATGTTGCTAATGAGATTGTGTGAAGTTTTGTATGAAGGAAAATTTTCAGGTGTATGGAAGGAATGAGTAATGAGATGAAGGATGTACTAAAGCTCAAGCTTGGGGATGCCACGTGTATCACCCCAAGAAATATCCAAGAAGTACAAGCGTCAAAGCTTGGGGATTCCCAAGGAATCCCTTTCTTCATCAATAAAAATCCCAGGTTTCTTCCAAACGCTTCATTTTTATTGTTTCATGCACATTTGTGTTGTCTTGGAGCGTCTTCTTTTTCATTTTCATTTCGGTTTTTAGTTTGCTTGGTTTTCTTAGTTTTCTGAATAAATTGGTTGGACCCCCTCTTTCATACATTGGTTTTCAAATAGTTTGGTTTGGTTTGGAAAAGAGTAGGAAAGTTCATGCTTATGTGGTAAAAAGAGCTTGTTTTTGACTGTGGCCTATGCTCTGTCATGCCATGCTTGATAATGTTTTGGCTTTATGCTTAGTATTCTTTGCTGTAGCATGACTTGTTATAAACAATTGAGATTGTTTAATGTGCCTTGGATGAATCATGCGTTGTTTTAGCATATTAAAGCATAGTATAGTGGTATTCTCCTTTGATGCTTTATTTGGGTTGACTTGGCACATGCTCACACCATGTTATGACTATCTCAACTCACCATAGCCTTTATGATCCTTTAGTTTTCAACTTGTAGTATCACTTTATGCTTTGATCAATGATGTTTTGTCACTCTACATGATTATGGCCATTATTGCTCTCTTAGTTTGTCGCTCCTAGTCTTTTGCTAGCCTCCACAACCAAGTATGAGTTCCACTCATGCATCCAACTCCAGAAACCAAGTTATTCCAAAGAGTCTACCATACCTACCTACTAGCTTATACTATTCCAAGTATATTCATGCTTTTGTTTACCTTCCGAATTAAACGTGTTATGAGAAAACTAGTGATTAAAGCTCTCACGAACTTGATGGCACACTTTACTTTTCTTGCCCTTAATAAACTTGAACCATTGTGTCGTATGTGTTGTATATGCTTGCACTTATTGTTGGGAATTAGTAGAACCATGTTGTCATGGGGAACGCTTTCAACATTGCACTTGGTACTTTGTACCTAGTTGATATCATGCTCTTTTGTCTATGGATGTCGTCGGTGTGAAATCATCAAGCCTCCATCCACGAAAAGTTCCGCAGCGCCGCCGCCACCGAAGGGGAGATTCGGGGGACAGAAAGTCTCTGTTTCGGCACCCTGTCGGGACAGGGAAGTGCCCCCGGAGCCATCTCCATCGATCTCCACCACCATCTCCATCACCATTGCTGATTCCCATGATGAGGAGGGAGTAGTTCTCTCTCGAGGCTAAGGGTTCTACCGGTAGCTATGTGTTCATATCTCTCTCTATGCATGATCATATTGTGATCATGAGCTTGTAATCTATAGATCTACCTTGCTACTCAAGTGCTTTAATAGATCTCTGCTCTCCCCATGTTTGTGAAAGTGACAGCGTGCACACCATGGTGGCACTTAGGCTAGAGATTTCAAATACTTGTTATGAGTTATATTTGGAGTTAGATGTCTTTATGAAATTGTGGTGTTTGTTGGACTCATCTAGTACTCAAGGTGATAGCGTGGGGTTTTCTAGATGGGAAAGATGAACTTTGAGGTGTGCTGTTATAGCCCTACCATGGATTAGAGTGTCCAACCGGAGAGTAGTTAAGAGTAGTATCATAAAGAGAAGATATTTATATGAGAGTGTTCACTAGTGAAAGTATGATCCCTAGGCCTTGTTTCTAAGCATTGAAACATCGCTTGCAACTAGATATGTTACATGTTTGCTTGCTTCTATCTTTATTTCAGTTTTACTTTAGTCTTTTCCATGCCATCAAAGTATTTTCTAGCACCATTATCTTATATCCATACCACTTGTATTTCACTATCTCTTCGCCGAACTAGTGCACCTATACACCTGACAAGTGTATTGGGTGTGTTGGGGACACAAGAGACTTCTTGTATCTTGATTGCAGGGTTGCTTGAGAGGGGATACCTTTGATCACTTCCTCCCTGAGTTCAATATACCTTGGGTGATCCACTTAAGGGAAAACTTGCTGCTGTTCTACAAACCTCTGCACTTGGAGGCCCAACAACTGTCTACAAGAATAGAAGTGCGTAGACATCAGGTATCTGGTGCAAACCGGAATATGCATCTATGAATGACATCAACTCACATCCAGCAATCGAATCTATGACCTGATCTATCCTTGGCAGCGGAAATGGATCTTTTGGACACGCCTTATTCAGGTTCGTGTAATCGATACACATGCGCCATACCACCGCTACGTTCGGATCATCCTTCTTTTTCTCCACGAGCACCGAATTAGAGAGCCAATCCAGGTAAAGTACCTCCATGATAAATGCGGCTGCGAGGAGTCGAGATATCTCATCTCCAATGGCTTTCCTCCTGTCTTCGGTGAAGCGGCCGAGAGGTTGCTTCACCGGCTTTGCTCCGGGTCTCACATTCAAAGAGTGCTCGGCCAACTACCTCGGCACACCTTGCAGGTCCTTTGTAGACCAAGCAAAGATGTATCGATTCTCACAGAGGAAGTTGACGAGCTCGCTTTCCTATTTATCGCTTAACCCGGCACTAATAGTTACGATGCGCTCTGGAAACTGATCATCCACAAGAACTTTCTTTGTATCTTTTGTTGCTTGAAATGTAAAACTCCCATGCGGATTACTCAGAGCCAGCATATGCTGCTGCGCGGACTGAGCCAGTGCAGCCACTTCCAAGATTTTTCTCTTCTCCTGAGCGATCACGAGTGACTCAGCCAGGTTAGATCTGGCGGAAGCACATTCAATAGAACGCCTGAAGTCCCCGGCTATGGTAATCACCCCCTTGGTCTAGGTAATTTCATCTTCAAGTAACTGACATGAGTACTTGCCATAAATTTGCTCAGAGCAGGCATGCCGAGTAACGCGTAGTATGCGCTCTCCAAGTTCACCACCTCAAACTCCAAGTTTTCAGTCCGACAATTATCCCTTCTGCCGAGTAACACATCAACCCAGACTTTACCAATTGGCTCATAGGAGATACCTGGCACAATACATGAGGCATATTCTCTGTTATCCCCAACTTGTGCATGGTATCCTTGTACATGATATTAATGCTATTGTTGTTGTCTATCAGCACCTTGGAGAACCTCACATTGATATTCGGCCCAATGAATGTCGGATCTAGTACTAGTGCGTAGGTCCCTAGACTTGGCATGAGCTTTGGGTGATACTTGATGCCCCAAGTAATCTCCTGATCCGACCAAGGAATATACCTTACCACAACAGACATTACTGCATTTACCTCCATATGTTGGTGCTGCAAACTCTTTCTGTCAGTTTCTTCTATGGTAAACACACAGTAACTCTGATGATGCTCTTTGTACTCATTTCTCCCCTCATTGTCGTGATACCCATGGTCCTACTGTTGCTGGTTACTTACTTGATGCACAACATCCCTCCTTTCCTGATTCTCATACCTCGGTGGAGGTGGAGGCAACACTAGCTGCTCTCCATTCCCCTAGTGAGCGATTACTGCCGAGGTGATTCATTCTGAGGTCCATCATGCCGAGGTCCATCATGCCGAGGTGCATCGTGCCGAGGTGCCTGAGCATTCCCCGAACTACCTTGCTCTAACTTCCTCATCCATTCACATTGCCAGGTCGAGGTCCCTGAGCATTCCTCGGACTATTTGGACTTGGCGTATGGAACTTGCAAGGTTGATCCAGCATAGACTCGAATGTGTATCTCGGACGGTCCTTTCTTTCCTGCCATTGTTTCTTCTGTTCTGAGATCCAAGGCTTCTTACCCTCACTCTTTTGTTGCCACTGTTGCCCTCCAGTTTTCTGACGCTGGCTTGCGCTGGCATTGGGATGATCCCGGTCAACAACGACCACTTGCTGCAAATTGTACCGGTAATCCGGACGATCATCCCTTCATTTACCTCAGAAATCGTTCGTCCTGGATGATCCAGAACCATCTCTATTGTAGCATTCCCCATTTGACTCGCTTCACATTAACCGGGGTTGCGTTGGGTCTCCCAAGGCATATGAATCTGCGATCTAGATCGTCTCAGCTAGGGTGGTTGGCATATCTCGCTACAGCCTTTGCCACAACATACTCCCATATCTACAGCCTTGGGCGAACCACACTATTGCTTATGAATCAATTACCCCTTCACACGAATTGCGCACATTGCACCACCGAGTTAGAAAATCTCAGTCCGGCTCATTTGGTCTTTTCCTGCATAACGCCAAAGTATGTGGCCTATTTGTCCTCTTGTAGGTGCTTGAGAAGTTGTTGACAAACAACTCCTCAAAATCCAGTCAACAATTGATACTCCCTGGTGGCAAGTTGTTCAGCCAAACCCTTGCTGGTCCTTGCAGCATCTGGGGCACATATCTCACTGCCCATCTTAAATTACCTGTTGCAATTTTATCCGTAGTTGCATAATTGATGAGCCAATCATCCAGCTTTGTGCTGCCATCGTATATATTTGTTCCTTTGGCCAACTGAAAATTCGGCACAGGTGGTTCCCTCATGATCTGAGGTCCGAAACATGCCGAACCTAGAGGACCTTGTACCTCGATCATCTCCACCCTATAAATTCAGTCCAGCTTTAGCCTTGCGTCATCCGGCTGCAAATTCCCATTTCCCACTCTTGATCCAATCACATGGTGCTCTGGTCTTGAGAATCCGACATCTACCATTGCCGAGTAACCACATTCTATATGTCCTGATTCGGACGAGCGTTTTGTGGTTGCATTGCTTGGCCTACACTTCTCTCCTGCCGAGGTGCGTACTGCTGCTGATGTTACTGAGGCGCATTCTATCCTGTTTCCACCAGATTGCGCTATCCAGCATTGCCGTTGATAGCATTCCTCTGATCGACATTGCCTTGGTCGCGGTTACCCTGGCCATCCACACCTTGGCTAACACTATGGCGATCCTCATCCCCTGCCCTTACCGGATCATACGGGACCATCTGTTTATCTCATCTCCCTAAGGTTACCACTTCCTCTCTCCTAGGACCGTGACCTGGGGACGATGTTGCTCCTGCAGATTTTGCCGGGTTATTCCTTGTCGAATGAACTACGTGAGATGCTCCCGGTTGTGCCGGGTTTGCCTTGTTTATTTCCTAATTCTGCTGACATGCTACCTTCAATAGGTGGTTAACTCTTTCCTGTTGCCTTTCTCGGGCTTCTCCGGTTAAGCCTTCTAACTCGGACGCAGCTGTGTTGGCAGCCCTGAGGGTTTTAGTCCGGGTACTGTATCTCTCTAGTCTGGCAGTTACTGTTGTATCTATTTGACCCGGTCTAGGCACATACTCCCTATCAATCTCGGTAATCAGGTTTCTACCTTGGATTTTTATTCCATCCATGCGGTTTGACTTTGCATACTCCCGCAGAGTGATATTTAGTGACTGTTGCAACTCAGCTACTTTTTTCGCACCAGCTAGCATCTTCTGCCTAGTTTCCTCTAACTCAGCATGTGCCTGAGCCGGATCTACTACTGACGCTATGGGTGTTGCCAAAGTATCTATTGCCTGCTGCAGTACATTCTCTGGCCTCTCTAGTGGAGGAAATCTGGACCTTGCCTGCTTTGGTGTTGCTTCCGGCTCTGGCGCCGGGTCCTTGCTTGCTCCTGCGCCTGGCGCTGTCATCATGACCTCAACGCAGCTTGCGGGGCGAGTGATACGCATGTTGCAAGCTGCGCTGAGAGGTGGTTCGCCTCCCTCGATGATGTGTCGCGGGTGTACGCAGGTCTCGTCGATGCCGACGTAGATCTTGTGCACGCCAAGCTTGATGAAGAGGCCATTGTGCGGAGGAGGGTTCCTGCCGAAGCTTCCCGCGTTGTCGCTGACGTAGTCCAGCGCTCCAAAGTGCTAAACATGAAGGGAAAATGCCCGAGAGGTAATAATAAAGTGGTTATTATCTTATTCCTTGTTTATGTTAAATGTTTATTTTGCATTCTATAATTGTACTAATTTGGAAACGTTAATACATTTGTGTTTAATAAACAAAAAGGAAAGTTCCTAGTTATGCCTCTCTTATAAACTAGCTCGTTGATTAATAAGATGATCTACATTTCCTGATCATGGACATTGGATGTTGTTAATAACAAGGTCACAACATTAGTAGAATGATGTGATGAACATGCATCCGAAGTATAGCATTACGATCAAAGTCATTGTGTTTATATTACTATAACATCATACGAAGTAATCCTAGTCCTTAGACCATGAGTGTTGGAGATATGCCCAAGAGGCAATAATAAAAAGTGATTATTATTATATCTTTGTGTTTATGATGAATGTTTACATCACATGCTATAATTGTATTATTAGGAAACACTAATACTTGTGTGTTTTGTAAACATAAGAAAGTCCCTAGTAAGCCTCTTGTTAAACTAGCTTGTTGATTAATTGATGATCATGGTTTCCTGATCATGGACATTAGGATGTGATTAATAACAAGGTTATGTCATTAGGAGAATGATGTGATGGACACAACCCATAGTAAGCGTAGCATAAGATCAAGTCATTAAGTTCGTATTGCTGTAAGCTTTAAAATACATAGTAACCTATTCCTTCGACCATGAGGTTATGTTAATCACCATCATCGGATGGATACTTTGATAACATCAAACGCCGCTTCGTAACTGGGTGGTTATAAAAGTGTCATTGGGTATTCTGAAAGTATGTGTTGAAGCGCATGAACCAAGATTGGGATTTGTCCATCCATATGACGGATAGATATGCTCTGGGCCCTCTCGGTGGAATGTCATCTAGTTAGCTTGCAAGCATGTGACTGGGTCACAAGGGATGACATATCACGGAACGAGTAAAGAGTACTTATCAGTAACGAGGTAGAACTAGGTATGGAGATACCGACGATCAAACCTCGGATAAGTATTGTATCGCAAGACAAAGGGAATTAATTTCGTATGTAAGTGGTTCAATCGATCGGAAAGTCATCGTTGAGTATGTGGGAGCCATTATGGATCTCCAGGTCCCGCTGATGGTTATTGATAGGAGATGTGTCTCTGTCATGTCTACATATTCACGAACCGTAGGGTGACACACTTAAGGTTCGAAGTTGTTTTAAGTAGATATGGAATATGCGTTGGAGACCGAATGTTGTTCGGAGTCTCGGATTGGATTCGGGACATCACGAGGAGATCCGGAATGGTCCGGAGAATAAGATTCATATATAGGGGATCATTTTCTAAGTTAGGAAATGTTCCGGAGTGTTTGTATGAGGATTCTAGAAGGTTTCGGAATGTTCCAGAAGGTTCTAGAAGATATCTTGGAGTTTGCTTGAAAATCAAGATAGGGATCAAGGAGTCCTGGTGGGTCAAGATACGGAGTCGTGGGGGAGGAGGACACCTCCCCCCACCTCCAATCCGCCGTCCTACAAGGGAGGGGAGTCCTACAAGGACTCCCCCTCCCTAGGCGCCTCCCTTCTTTAAATAGAGGGGCAGGGGCGCCCCCTCCTCTCCTGCTCCCATAACACCCAATCTCTGCCGCCTCTCTCCTCCACCTTCTTCTGCACAGGCATAGGCGAAGCCCTGCAGAATTCTCTACTCCACCACCACCACCACGCCGTCGTGCTACTGGGATTCCGTGGAGAAGATCTACTACCTCCGCTGCTCGCTGGAACGGGGAGAGGAAGGTCTGCTTCGACTCCGCACCTGTGACCGACTGCGGAAGCGCTGCCGAAACGCGGCGCCGGAAGGATCGTCCACTTGTCCGACTACGGAAGCGCTGCTGGAACGCGACGCCGGAAGGATCGTCCACACGATCTTGAGATCGGCAAGTGATCGACTACATCAACAACGAGATCTAATCTCGTTAACACTTTCGGATCTACGAGGGTTAGTTCCTATCTATCTCGTTGCTCATGTCTAGTAGATTAGATATTGGCTTTTATCTAGATTAGATCTAGGTTTTGTTCGTTCTTGCGGTAGACAATTTTTGTTTTCCATGCTACGAACCCATCAGTGGTATCAGAGCCGTATCTATGCGTAGATCTGTTGCACGAGTAGAAGACAATGTTTTTGTGGGCGTTGATGCTTTTGTTGTCGGTGTCTTAGCGTGTACTTTGCATCTTGCGGCATGGTGGGATGAAGCGGCTCGGGCTAACATTACATGTCATCGCACATGAGACTTGCTCCACGCTTGACGTGCAACTTGCTTTGCACAAGTGGCTTTGCGGGTGTCTGTCTCTCCCACCATAGTTAAGATTCAATTTACAATGAGCATCTTGACAACACTTGTATCAACGTTGTGGTTCTTGTTCGTAGGTAAGATCGGTCTTATGCGAAAGCCCCAAACCACGTAAAACTTGCAAAGAAAATTAGAGGCGTCTAACTTGTTTTTGCAGGGGTTTTGTGATGTGATATGGCCAACATGTGATTGTGATTGTATTTTATGTATGCAATGATCCTTGTTGTAATATGGCAACCGGCAGGAGCCTAATGGTTGTCTTTAATTCTGTTAAGACCTACGTGTCTATTCATCTTGTAATAGCTTTATTCCAAGTAGTTGTAATAGTTGCTGGTGATGATGGACAACCATGAAGCGGCGCCACTGACCTTGACGCATTGCTGGTGATGATGGAGATCATGTCCGTGCTTTGGAGATGGAGATCAAAGGCGCAAGAAGAAAAGGCCATATCATATCACACTAATTATGAATTGCCTGTGATGTTAATCCTTTATGCATCTTGTATTGCTTAGATCACGACGGTAGCATTATAAGATGATTCCTCTCACTAAATTTCAAGTAATAAAGTGTTCACCCTTAGTTGGCACCGTTGCTAAGACTCGTCGTTTCGAAGCATCTCGTGATGATCGGATGTGATAGATTCTACGTGTGCATACAACGGGTGCAAGCCAGATTTGCACATGCGGAAACTAAGGTTATCTTGACGAGCCTAGCATGTACAGACATGGTCTCGGAACACGGAATACCGAAAGGTAGAGCATGAGTCATATAATTGATATGATGAACATGAAGATTGTTCGCCGATGAAACTACATCTTCTCTCGTGAAGATCGGACTTGGTGTAGTGGACTTGGTTCGTGTAATCACTAAGACAATGTGAGGGATGTTGTTTTGAGTGGGAGTTCACCTAGTTAGTTTAATAATTAAATTTGAACTCAATTTGTCGTAAACTTAGTCTAAACTACTTGCAAATTGTTGTAGATTATGGCGACCCCCTCCATCAATTTGAATGCGTTCCTAGAGAAAGAAAAGCTTAAAAACAATGGAAGCAATTTCACGGATTGGTTCCGTGGACTGAAGATCGTCCTCAGGGCTGGTCAGTTGACCTATGTGCTCGATGCACTGCTAGGTGACCCACCTACAGATAATGCCACCGATGACGAAAAGAATGTTTTCGCCACTCGGAAGAATCATTACTCCACAGTTCAATGTGCCATCCTGTACGGTTTAGAAGTGGAGCTCCAACAGCGTTTTGAGCACCACGACCCGTTCGAGATCATTAAGGAGCTCAGGCTAATTTTTGAGACTCGCGCGGCCATGGAGAGCTATGAGGCCTCCGAAAAGTTCTTTAACTGTAAGATGGAAGAAGGAAGCTCCGTTAGCGAGCACGTGCTCACCATGTCTGGGTACGCTAAGAAGCTCCAAGAGTTGGGAATATCGATTCCTAATGAATTGGGGATTCACCGTCTCCTTCAATCACTGCCACCAAGTTACAAGAACTTTGTGATGAACTAAAACATGCACTGCATGAACAAGACGTTGCCTGAACTGTCGTCCATGCTGAAAACTGCTGAAGTGGAGATCAAGAAGGAGCAACAAGTGTTGATGGTCAATAAGACCACCAATTTCAAGAAACGGGGCAAGCCTAAGAACAAGGGCAACTTCAAGAAGGACGGCAAGAAAGCTGCCGCACCTGCTAAGAAGCCCAAGGCTGGTCCTAATCCTGAAACTGAGTGCTTCTACTGCAAGGGTGCTGGTCACTGGAAGCGTAACTGCCCCAAGTACCTGGCGGATCTGAAGAACGGCAACATCAAGAAGAAAGGTATATTTGATATATGTGTAATAGATGTGTATCTTACTAGTAATCGTAGTAGTGCCTGGGTATTTGATAGTTCGGTTGCTCATATTTGTAACTCGAAACAGGAGCTGCGGAATAAACGAAGACTGGCAAGAGACGAGGTGACGATGCGCGTTGGAAATGGCTCCAAGGTTGATG
This sequence comes from Avena eriantha, assembly GCA_910589775.1. NCBI lineage: Eukaryota > Viridiplantae > Streptophyta > Magnoliopsida > Poales > Poaceae > Avena > Avena eriantha. Next base: position 296,598,914 of record OU342740.1, read on the forward strand.
TGATCGCCGTCGGCACGCTCCCTCTACATCTACCTTCGGGATTAGTTTTAAATTTAAATAATTGTTATTTGGTGCCTGCGTTAAGCATGAACATTATATCTGGATCCTGTTTATTGCGAGACAGTTACTCTTTTAAGTCCGAGAATAAAGGTTGTTCGATTTATATGAGTAATATCTTTTATGGTAATGCACCTGAGATGAATGGTTTATTCTTACTGAATCTTGATAGTAGTGATACACATGTTCACAACATAGATGCTAAACGAATTAAATTGAATGATAATTCTACATACATGTGGCACTGTCGTCTTGGTCACATTGGAGTGAAGCGTATGAAGAAACTCCATTCAGATGGACTTCTTGAATCACTTGATTTTGAATCACTTGAAAGATGCGAAGCATGTCTAATGGGAAAAATGACTAAGACTCCATTCTCTGGTACAATGGAGCGAGCTACAGACTTATTGGAAATAATACATACCGATGTTTGCGGTCCAATGAGTGTAGCATCGCGTGGTGGATATCGTTATGTTCTCACTTTCACGGATGACTTGAGTAGATATGGGTATGTCTACTTTATGAAACATAAGTCCGAAACTTTCGAGAAGTTTAAGGAATTTCAAAGTGAAGTGGAAAATCATCGTAACAAGAAGATTAAGTTTCTGCGTTCTGATCGCGGAGGTGAATATCTGAGTTATGAGTTTGGCATGCATTTGAAGAAATGTGGAATACTTTCACAGTTGACACCGCCGGGAACACCACAACGTAATGGTGTGTCCGAACGTCGTAATCGAACTCTCTTAGATATGGTTCGGTCTATGATGTCTCTTACAGATTTACCGTTATCATTTTGGGGCTATGCATTAGAGACAGCCGCATTCACTTTAAATAGGGCACCATCTAAATCCGTTGAAACGACACCGTACGAATTGTGGTTTGGTAAGAAACCTAAGTTGTCGTTCCTTAAAGTTTGGGGTTGCGAAGCATATGTAAAGAAGTTACAACCTGATAAGCTAGAACCCAAAGCGGAGAAATGCGTCTTCATAGGATACCCTAAAGAAACAATTGGGTATACCTTCTATCATAGATCCGAAGGCAAAGTTTTCGTTGCAAAGAATGGATCCTTTCTTGAGAAGGAGTTTCTCTCGAAAGAGGTGACTGGAAGGAAAGTAGAACTCGATGAGGTTATTGAACCTTCTCTCGGATTTGAGAGTAGCGCAGCACCGGAAGATGTTTTTGTGCCGCCTGCACCAATTGGAGAGGAAGCTAATGATAATGATCATGAAACTTCAAATGAAGTTACTGCTGAACCTCGCAGGTCAACAAGGGTTCTTACCACTCCTGATTGGTATGACTCTGCCTTGAACATCATGTTGGTGGACAACGCTGATGACCCTGCGACGTATGAAGAAGCTATGGTGAGCCCAGATTCCGACAAATGGCTAGAAGCCATGAAATCCGAAATGGGATCCATGTACGAAAACCAAGTGTGGACTTTGGTGGACTTACGGGATGGCCGTAAGGCTGTCGAGAACAAATGGATTTTCAAGAGAAAAACAGATGCTGATGGTAATGTTACCGTCTATAAAGCTCGACTTGTCGCGAAAGGGTTCCGACAAATTCAAGGAGTTGACTATGATGAGACTTTCTCACCAGTAGCGAAGCTAAAGTCTGTGAGGATTTTGTTAGCAATTGCTGCACATTTCGATTATGAGATTTGGCAGATGGATGTCAAAAAGGGCGTTCCTTAATGGTGACATTGAGGAAGAGTTGTATATGGTACAACGCAAGGGTTTTGTCGATCCTAAAGATGCTGACAAGGTATGCAAACTTTAGCGCTCCATTTGTGGACTGAAGCAAGCATCCCGTAGTTGGAATCAACGTTTTGATAAAGTAATCAAAAACTTTGGATTTATACAAACTTATGGAGAAGCTTGTATTTACAAGAAAGTGAGTGGGAGCTCTGTAGCATTCCTAGTACTGTATGTAGATGACATATTGTTGATTGGGAATGATATAGAACTTCTTAATAGCGTCAAAACCTATTTGAATAATAGTTTTTCAATGAAGGATCTTGGCAAAGCGGCATATATTCTAGGCATCAAGATTTATAGAGATAGATCAAGACGCCTAATAGGGCTTTCACAAAGTACATACTTGGACAAAGTTCTAAAGAAGTTTAGAATGGAAGATAGCAAGAAAGGGTTTGTGCCCATGTTGTCAGGTAAGACCTTGAGTAAAACTCAAAGTCCAGCTACGGCAGAAGATAGAGAGAAAATGAATAAAATTCCCTATGCCTCGGCCATAGGTTCTATCATGTATGCCATGCTGTGTACAAGACCAGATATAGCACATGCTGTTAGTTTACTAGCAGATATCAAAGTGATCCTAGAATGGAGCACTGGACAGCGGTCAAGAATATCCTAAAGTACCTAAATAGGACTAAGGATATGGTTCTTTCTTATGGAGGTGATGAACAGCTTGTTGTAAATGGTTACACCGATGCTAGTTGGAACACCGATCCGGATGATTCAAAGTCACAGTCGGGATACGTATTTATTTTGAATGGTGCTGCAGTGAGCTGGAGGAGTGCGAAGCAAAGCGTTGTGGCGAAATCTTCAACTGAATCGGAATACACAGCTGCTTCGGAGGCTGCACAAGAAGCCGTTTGGATGAAGGAATTCATTACTGAACTTGGCATGGTTCCCAGTGCGTTGGACCCGATGGCCATTTACTGTGACAACACAGGTGCCATAGCTAATGCACAGGAGCCAAGGTCACATAGCAAGCTGAAGCACATTAAGCTACGTTTCCACGCTATTCGCGAGTATGTCCGAGATGGTGACATAAAGATTTGCAAAGTACACACTGATCTGAATGTGGCAGATCCGTTGACTAAACCTCTCCCTAGGGCAAAGCATGACCAACACCAGAACGCCATGGGTGTTCGGTATATTACCATGTAATCTAGATTATTGACTCTAGTGCAAGTGGGAGACTGTTGGAGATATGCCCAAGAGGCAATAATAAAAAGTGATTATTATTATATCTTTGTGTTTATGATGAATGTTTACATCACATGCTATAATTGTATTATTAGGAAACACTAATACTTGTGTGTTTTGTAAACATAAGAAAGTCCCTAGTAAGCCTCTTGTTAAACTAGCTTGTTGATTAATTGATGATCATGGTTTCCTGATCATGGACATTAGGATGTGATTAATAACAAGGTTATGTCATTAGGAGAATGATGTGATGGACACACACCCATAGTAAGCGTAGCATCAGATCAAGTCATTAAGTTCGTATTGCTGTAAGCTTTAAAATACATAGTAACCTATTCCTTCGACCATGAGGTTATGTTAATCACCATCATCGGATGGATACTTTGATAACATCAAACGCCGCTTCGTAACTGGGTGGTTATAAAAGTGTCATTGGGTATTCTGAAAGTATGTGTTGAAGCGCATGAACCAAGATTGGGATTTGTCCATCCATATGACGGATAGATATGCTCTGGGCCCTCTCGGTGGAATGTCATCTAGTTAGCTTGCAAGCATGTGACTGGGTCACAAGGGATGACATATCACGGAACGAGTAAAGAGTACTTATCAGTAACGAGGTAGAACTAGGTATGGAGATACCGACGATCAAACCTCGGATAAGTATTGTATCGCAAGACAAAGGGAATTAATTTCGTATGTAAGTGGTTCAATCGATCGGAAAGTCATCGTTGAGTATGTGGGAGCCATTATGGATCTCCAGGTCCCGCTGATGGTTATTGATAGGAGATGTGTCTCTGTCATGTCTACATATTCACGAACCGTAGGGTGACACACTTAAGGTTCGAAGTTGTTTTAAGTAGATATGGAATATGCGTTGGAGACCGAATGTTGTTCGGAGTCTCGGATTGGATTCGGGACATCACGAGGAGATCCGGAATGGTCCGGAGAATAAGATTCATATATAGGGGATCATTTTCTAAGTTAGGAAATGTTCCGGAGTGTTTGTATGAGGATTCTAGAAGGTTTCGGAATGTTCCAGAAGGTTCTAGAAGATATCTTGGAGTTTGCTTGAAAATCAAGATAGGGATCAAGGAGTCCTGGTGGGTCAAGATACGGAGTCGTGGGGGAGGAGGACACCTCCCCCCACCTCCAATCCGCCGTCCTACAAGGGAGGGGAGTCCTACAAGGACTCCCCCTCCCTAGGCGCCTCCCTTCTTTAAATAGAGGGGCAGGGGCGCCCCCTCCTCTCCTGCTCCCATAACACCCAATCTCTGCCGCCTCTCTCCTCCACCTTCTTCTGCACAGGCATAGGCGAAGCCCTGCAGAATTCTCTACTCCACCACCACCACCACGCCGTCGTGCTACTGGGATTCCGTGGAGAAGATCTACTACCTCCGCTGCTCGCTGGAACGGGGAGAGGAAGGTCTGCTTCGACTCCGCACCTGTGACCGACTGCGGAAGCGCTGCCGAAACGCGGCGCCGGAAGGATCGTCCACTTGTCCGACTACGGAAGCGCTGCTGGAACGCGACGCCGGAAGGATCGTCCACACGATCTTGAGATCGGCAAGTGATCGACTACATCAACCATGAGATCTAATCTCGTTAACACTTTCGGATCTACGAGGGTTAGTTCCTATCTATCTCGTTGCTCATGTCTAGTAGATTAGATCTTGGCTTTTATCGAGATTAGATCTAGGTTCTGTTCGTTCTTGCGGTAGAAATTTTTTGTTTTCCATGTTACGAACCCATCTTGGCCTCTTGATGGAGAGAGTACATCTCAAGCTTGGGGGAGATTGAAGTTACTAATGCTCAAATGTCCCATTCATGAGCTCCCCAACAATATTATTATCAACAACTTTTATGCAAGGCTCCCTCTACATGACAAAGATTTATTGGATGCTTCTTGTGCTGGATCATTCACTCGCATGGAAGAAGAAGCTAAATGGGACCTTCTAGATCGTATTCAAGACAATGCTAAAGCTTGGGAGAATGACAAAGGTAGAAATTCAGGTATAAATTATGATTATGAATGCATTGAATCTATTATGGGAACTGATGACTTTCAAAATATTAAAAATGCTTATGGTCTAGACTCTCAAGCTATTGCTTCTTATTTTAAGGCTTTTGCTTCCTACATTGAAGTGCCTAAAAAGAAGTGGAATAAGTATCATGAACCTTATAAAGATGTTTCTAAGAGTGTTTCTGCAAGAAATACTGAAGTTTATACTGCTAATCATGTCTTACCCAAACCTTACATTAAGAAAATGCCTTTCCCAGTTAAGGTAAAGGAACATTCTATGATAGCTAGTATGGTTAATGAAAGTACAAGTAAAGCTGTTGAACCTGATAAACAAATGGTTGATGAACCTATAATAGCAAATGTGAAAGACTTTGTCACTAAGTATGAGGAAGAGGGACACACTATCCTTTGTAAGGATACCTCTAATATTGTTTCACAAAGTAGTGTTATGAGAGCTAGTATTCCCATGTTTTCTGTTAGAATAAGTGATCATTGCTATGATGGTCCTTGTGATAGCTATATTGTTAAGTTTATGCATGATACTGAAAGTTACTATGAGAGAGGGAAAAGTGTTCGTATGCATCTCAATAATATCAAGTTTCCTCGTTTTATGCTGAAAGTTTTTATGTTGCACTTCTTTTGCCTTCTTATGCAAGTTGCCTTTGGTTTCAATAACTTGTTTGTTTACAAAATCCCCTTGCATAGGAAGTGGGTTAGACTTAAATGTGTGTGTGTTTTTGCTTCTTAACGCTCTCTTTCACTTCAATCCATATCCCTATGAGAGCTTCCTCAAAATTATCATGCCCATCTTAATGGCTATAAAGAAAGAGCTTTATGGGAGACAACCCAATTTGTTTTTGCTTTTAGTTTGCTTTTGAGTCTTGGAAGTTATTACTTCGGTAATAACCGCTCTTTATCCGTTTTGTTTGGTTTTTGGTGTCGAGATCAACCTCTAATGAGAGAGAAGTAATATTTGGGGAAGTTGCTGTCCCGAAACAGATTTTTGTGCTTCACCGAAAAATTCGTGAGAGATCTCTGTATGTCGGATTAAGTTGTAATTTTTTGTGCTTCTGCCCCAGGTTGTTATTTAACTTTCGTTAGTTTTGCACTTTTTGATTTGAGCAACAAATGATTTAAAAAAATGATCTTTACCTGCTGGTCTGTTTTGACAGATTTTGCCACTCTTGCATTTGCTTCTTTATTCGATTTCCTTTTTGAATTCTTTTTGGGTTTTTGGAAGGAGTTGCTATGGTAGCTTTTGTTTTGATGGTTTTCAGTTGAAGTTGGACTCAAAAGGTTTTATCACTTCACTTATACTAATGTTGCTAATAAGAACTATGTGAAGTTTTGTGTGAAAGAAATTTCCAGGTAGTGGAGATAATGGTGCAATAAGGAAGAAGAGTTTTATGACTCAAGTAATAAGTGTATGAAGATGAAGATATTGATGATTCAAGTGGTGACTCCGGAAGGATCCACTAAGTACCAAATTCAGAGACCTACAGAGTCTGTTTTCAAATAGGTAACAGTTCTGGTAAGAAAAGTTCCGCAAAAATACAATCCAACTATATTTTTGCAGTTTTCAGTCGATAGGGAAAGCTACGAAGAAAAAAAGGGATGGAAACAGAGCCAGGGTGGCTCACACCACCCTGTGGCGCGGGCCCACCCCTGGCCGCGCCACCAGGTGGTGAGTCCGCCCCGGACTCCGCCTCCGACCTGTTTTCTCCCAATACCTTCCTTTTGATATGAAACTTTGTAATATATAATCCCCCGGATCACCTGAGGTCCGTATATCGTGTTTTCATCGTGTTTTTGTTTTGATCTATTTCTTCCAAGACATACTCTTTGAAGGTTTAGAAGCATAATGGCATCTGCCAAAGATAAAGGGAAGGAGCCTATGGAGGAAGATATCCAAGACCCCAAGCAGGGGCTGGTACCTTTAGTCTCTTGCCCTGCATCAACGGAAGCCCTACGAGTCACTAAGGAGTTCTGCGATAAGTACCGAGACTTGAGGAGGAAGGTGGACATGCTTCAATGGGAGAATAATAGGCTTCGCAAGATGCTAGAAGATTTCCACCACCACCACCAAAGGAGTAATTCTTCATCAGGTTTGGCACCCCCTTGGTTTGTTCCAAGCTTGGGGGAGTGCCGCGGCATCATATCACTATCTTCTATCTTTTTACCTTTTTAGTAAAGTCATATCATGAATAGAGGAGTTATTATGTAGTATGGTTTGCATTATGGAAGTGTCCCCTCTCTCGTTAGATATGTATCCCTTGGTGTGAGTTTCTGTTATGGAATATTAATGAGATGTTCTATCATTCACTCTTTTGCATAGCTTATATTAGTTTTCAATTCGTGGTTATATGATTGATCTTGTTGTTAGTATTGGTATCACTTTGGGATCATTGAGTTAATTTAGTTGGTTTTGGCAAACCTGGCTCGGTCAGTAGCAACACCTTTTTGAGAGTTGAAAAGAAAAATATAGAAGTACTCTAAAGAAAAAATAATTTCATCATCTTTCTTTCTTGATTTGCTCATAAGTCTAGTATTCTCTAGTTAAGATCTTTTGTGCTTCCAAAGAAGTCTAGTATTCTCTAGTTTAGGTACAAGAAGATGGCGGAGCGCGAAGTGGACATCATCCATAAGATTTGTTCCGAACTCTCCACCGAGCACCAAAAGGAGTCTGCTAAACTCAAATACGAAGTCCTCTCACTCCGCCAAACAACCAACAAACTGCAAGCACAGTTCTATGACGTTCAAAATCAAAACTGTGAGTATGAGGCTAGGTTTAAATGTATAAGTGCTGCTGCAAGTTTCAGGATATTGGAAACCACGATGTCCTTTGTTAATGGGAAGCCCTTACCCTGGAAGACGGACGAAGATGAGAGGATACCACCACCACCGAAGGAGTAATTCGTCATCAGGTTTGGCATCCCCTTGGTTTGTTCCAAGCTTGGGGGAGTGCCGCGGTATCACATCACTATCTTCTATCTTTTTACCTTATTAGTGGAGTCATATCATGAATAGAGGAGTTATTATGTAGGATGGTTTGCATTATGGAAGTGTCCCCTCTCTCGTTAGATATGTATCCCTTGGTGTGAGTTGCCGTAATGGAATATTAATGAGAAGTTCTACCATTTACTCTTTTGCATAGCTTATATTAGTTTTCAATTCGTTGTTATATGATTCATCTTGTTGTTAGTATTGGTAGCACTTTGGGATCATTGAGTTAATCTAGTTGGTTTTGGCAAACCTGGCTCGGTCAGTAGCATCACTATTTTCGAAAGTGGAATGAAAAAGATAGAAGTACTCTAGAGAAAAATAATTTCACCTTCTTTCTTTCTTGATTTGCTCATAAGTCTAGTATTCTCTAGTTAAGATCTTTTGTGCTTCCAAGGAAGATTGCATGTTTGTCTTTATCACTTGTATGTTTGTTTGTTTCCTTCAACTCTTATACTTGCTACCTAGCCTTGCTAGCCAAAAACCTGTACTGAGAGGGTATTCTTCTCATGCATCCACCTCCTTTAAACCAAAACATTTGCCATTTGTGTCCACCATACCTACCTATTAGCATTATTGCTATTCCAAGTAAATTCTTGTTTTATCTACCTCCCAAATTAAACTTGTTATGTGAAAATTAGTGATTAAAGCTCTCACGAACTTGATGACACACTTTACTTTCTTGTATTTAATAAACTTGAACCATTGGGTCCTTCTTTGTTGCGTATATGCTTGCGCTTTATGAGTTGAAGTTAGCAGAGCCATGTATCATGGGGAACGCTTTCAACACTTCATTTGGTACTTTGTACCTAGTTGATATCATGTTCTTTTGCTTATGGATCCCAGCGGTGTGAAATAAAAGTGGAACTTGTAAGATCATGGAGTTTATATGTGTGTTAGAGAAATGCCTAGGCCGCTAGCCTAAGCCATGCCTAATCATGGTGGAAACTTGCAGCATAACTATAGTGAGCATTCTATGAAGCATCCTCAATAAAAACCTATGCAAATAGAAAATAAAAAGATCGCTGAGATGCTCACTGTCTGCTTGCCTTGTCATTTTGATTATGGGATAGCTCATGTGTCATGTGCAAGGGGTACCCCGTTGGCGGTTCTCAATGATACGCATGTATTTACAATGACAAGTGCTTACTTGTGACTGAAGTTGAGTAGCATGAGGTTCGGTACTCGTAAGTAAGGGGCATGAGATTTCAACTTATAACTTGTCAAGCATATCCTCTTAGTTGTGTCACTTTAACCTTAATCACCAAAAGATGCCTATGATAGGGGCAATGAGAGCTGAAAGCTAGTAAGTATCATAATTTTTGGGATCTCTTTATGAGACTTGCAATCCCTGCTTCCCTCTTCGAAGGGCCTTTCTTTTACTTTGTAGTTGAGTCAGTAAACCTATTCCGTTCTATCTCAGCAAGTATTTTGAGTTGTTGTGTTTTATTCATTCATATGATGATTTATTCAATCATGTTTCTTATGTTCCTTGCTTTGCACATTGCTCTTATCCTGATGTTTACTACTTTGAAAGCTATCATTGAAAAGCCAGCTATTTGTGAACTCCAGCAAATTATCAACTATTCTTCGACCAAGAGCTAAGTTTGCCATTACCAATTATGATTCACTTTATGTATCTTTATTGTGTTTCCTTTATTCATTACAAGTTGAGTTATATAATAGTGAGTTGTCTTCTATTATGATCTATGTATTTGATGAATGTGATGCTTCTTGTCCGTATTCTTTTATCGACTCTTCACTCCATAAACCTGAGGCCATGTTTATTGAGCTCAGTTTCGCTTGGGGACAAGTGAAGTCTAAGCTTGGGGGGAGTTGATACGTCCATTTTGCATCACTATTCTATGTCTTAATTCACTATTATTCATTGATATATTTTGTATTGAGAGGTGATACTTATGTTATTTCATCTATTTTTGCATGGTTGATGACTTTTGGAGCATGGACCCCTGCAGTCAGGATTCTGATGGAAAAGGTGCTGTTTGGAGGCAAAATTCACGAAGATCAGAAAATCTACGAAAATATACAGAAAATCCTATTTTTCTAGAAGACTAAGGATGCCAGAAGATGGAGTGGAGATGGGCCACAGGGGGCCCACACCACCCCATGGCGCGGGCAGCCCTAGGCCGCGCCTGGAGGTGGTGTGGCCACCCTGGCCCACTCCAATCGCTCCCCTCTGGCGTATATCATCCTCTCAAAACCCTAAGACTCGGGGAGCGACCACATCAAGATTCCGCCACCTCTGCGGGGAGGAAAACACCGAGAGAGAAAGATCTCTCCGGCAGATAGATTTCTGCCGAGGGAATTCCTTCCCGGAGAGGGGAGATCATCGCCATCAACACCACCATCAAGCTGGACTTCATCGGGATCATCATCATCATCACCACCATCATCACCATCAGCACCCTCATCACCATCTCCATATTGCTTTAACAATTGTGTTGAATCTTGCATAGTTCATAGGGGAAACTTTCCCGGTGTTGATTACTCTTTGTAGTTGATGCTATTGAGTGAACCATTGAATTATTGTTTATGTTCAGATTGTTATACATCATTATTCCATCTTTGATCATGATCCATATGATGTCTTGTGAGTAGTTCGTTTTGTTCTTGAGGACATGGGAGAAGTCTTGTTGTTAGTAGTGGAGTTGTGTTGAGAAAGATTCAATAGATTGTTATTTAAGTTGTGGTGTACTTCTTCTAGTGGTGTCATGTGAACGTCGACTACATGACACTTCACCTATATGGGCCTAGGGTAATGCATTGTGTATTTGGCTACTAATCGTAGGGGTTGCCGGAGTGACAAAACCTAAACCCTCGTTAGGAAACCATTGCACAAGGGACGTAAGGGTCTTAGAGTTTAAAGCTGTGGTTAGGTTTTTACCTTAATTACTTTCTTGTACTTACGGATGTTTGCAAGGGGTTTAATCACAAGTATGCATTAGTCTTGGATGGGGCGATACATTAGCACAGGTTCACCCACACAACACTTAGCAAGCTAAAGAAGATTAATCAGCTATATGAAGCGAAAGCACTTGACAGTCTTCCCATGTGTCCTCGAGAACGTTTGGTCATGTTAAGTAATACAACTGGCTTGTCCTTTGCTGCATAAAGGATTGGGCCACTTGCTGCATTTATTCCTACTGTCTTTTATTTACTCGTACTTTGTTTACTTGCTTTATCGAAAACCCCTAAAAATCCGTTTCCTAAGTATTTGCAGAGAATTCCTGATCCATACCACTAGCCAGCACCTTCTGCTCCTCGTTGGGTTCGACACTCTTACTTATCGAAAATACTGCGATACACCCCTATACTTGTGGGTCATCACATGGGAACAAGAAAAGAGTGCATGTTGGCAACGAGATCTAACTAGGTATGGAGATACCGATGATTGAATCTCGAACATGTGACATATCGCGAGACAAAGGGATTTAGTTACTAGCATTAAAGGTTCTCACGATCACATAAGTCATCGTTGAATGTGTGGGAGTCAGTACGGATCTCCAGGTCCCGCTGCTGATTATTGATCAAAGAGGGGTCTCGATCATGTCTGCATTATTCGCGAACCGTAGGGTGACACACTTAAGGGATACTGACACCATCTGGAACAAATATGTTTCAGATAAAGATTTAAGAAAGCGCTGGAATTATTTCAATAGACACCGAAACTGTTTCAGGTGAAATTGCTGAAATGGGTTCTGCATGTAATATTGAAATGTTGCAGGGGTTTTATGTGAATGTTTGTTAATTAAAGTAATTAACAAAATTCTGAATAAAATTAATACAAGAGTTTTATTAAATGAGAGAGCATTAAATTTGGAGAAATTTAATGCATTTAAAGTGGAGACTTTAATGGAGAATGTGAAGAGGCAAATTTATGTGGAGGGGGTTACCACCACATGAATGGGGGAGGTGAAGGGTCACCGCCATGGGGCGCCGGCCATGGGAGGGGTACCCTCCCTTCCTCCTATAAAAGGCCCCCCTCTCCTCACTTCTCACACACACCTCCTCGTGAAGGATCTCTCTCCCCCTCTAGTATTTTTCCCCCATGGTCTCAGATTAGCGAGATACATGTTCCCGGTGGCTTTATCTGGAAAGGAGTTGCTGCTTCCGCTGCTTTGCTGGAGCAAGGGACGGAGGTTGTCGGGGTACCAGACATGTGTGCGATCATGGATGCACCGCTGCTTTGCGGTGCTGGACTTGGTGGTGCTTGACTTGCTGGAGCTGGATCTAATGGACCTACTAGACCTGCTGGACTTCATCATGATCTTGAGATCAGCAAGTGTACGACTACATCATCCACGAGTTCCATCTCGTTAACAAAGCTTTGTTTTCTTCGAGGGTATGTTCTCTATGGATGTATATCCACCCGTTGCTTGTATCTAATAGATAGATCTTGGCATATAATAGTTCCCATCGTAGCAATTTTTTGTTTTCTATGCTGCAAACCCAACAGTGGTATCAGAGCCTGATCTATGCACACGTGCTTTTCACGGGTAGAACACATAAGAGTATGTGGGCAATGATAATCATGTTATTGCTTCTTTCATGTATTTTGGATATTGGTGGCATAGTGGAATGAAGCGGCCCGGACCAACTTTACATGTCATCGCACATGAGACCGGTTCCACGACTGACATGCAACTAGTTTTGCATAAGTGGCTGGCGGGTGTCTGTCTCTCCTACTATAGTCAATATCTGATTTACAATGAGTTTCTAATAACTTAGTTATCATCGTTGTCGTTCCATGTTCGTAGGTAAGACCGGTTCTATCTTCGAAAGCCCTAAGCCACGTAAAAACTTGCAATTGATAAATTAGAGGCGTCTAGTTTAGATCGTTGTTGGGCTAGTGTCATGATATGGAAATGTTGTAAGTTGATGTATAGTTGATACCCTTACAACACACCTAACGTGTAAGTTCCATATACCTTGACCTAACACACAAAGGAATGATAGAGATCATACCACGATGCACATGATAGTGATCAAATGCATGGACCATATCATTCCACTTTACACATATGATGTTTGCATCTTATATTGCTAGTTTGGCATTTTAGTAGCGTTATAAGATGATCCCTCATTTAAATATCAAGATAAAATGTGTTCTTCCTTAAGTATGCATCGTTCTATGGATTGTGTTTCGAGACATCACGTTATGATCGGGTGTACTCAACTCTGCGCTTTCATACAATGGGTGTAAGACAGTTTTACACACGCGAGTACTAAGGTTCTTACTTGGCGAGCCTAGAATGTACAGACATAGCCCGAGTCATATAGTTGATGTGATGCCCATGTTGATGCTCGCCTTTGAAGCTACACCGACTCACGTGATGATCAAACTTGGTGTAGTGGATTTGGTTCATGTAATTGATACGTTGCAAACGTATCTATAATTTTTGATGTTCCGTGCTTGTTTTATATCTACTTTCTTATGTTTTGTCCACACTTTGGAGTATCTTTACACATTTTCTGGAACTAACCTATTAACAAGATGCCACAGTGCCAGTTGCCCGTTTTCTGATGTTTTTGGTTCTAGAAAAGCCAGAACATGAATATGCTCGGAATAGGACGGGACAAAAGCCAAAGTCAATATTTCACCGAGGGGAACACGGAGCCAAAAGACGAGGCGGAGAGGGGCCTCGAGGGGGCCATACCCCCTGGACGCATGGCCAGGCCTGGCCCGCGCCTAGGAGGGTGCAGCCGCCTCGGGCACCCCCTCGGCCTCCCCTCTCTCCTATAATAAGCCTCTGATACAGAAACCCTAAGTACCCGATCAAAATTACACGAAAGAGTCTGTAGCCGCCGTCATATCCATCCCTAGATCGGGAGGGATCTGAAGCTCTTCCCGACACCCCGCCGGAGGGGAGAATTCACCCTGGAGGCCTTCTTCATCACCATGCCTGCCTCCGGTGTGATGCATGAGTAGTTCATCCTTGGACTACGGGTCCATGTAGTAGCTAGATGGTTGGTTCTCCTCCTTTGTGCTACCATGTTTAGATCTTGTGAGCTCCGTTCATGATCAAGATCATCTATTTGTAATCCTACATGTTGTGTTTGCGGGGATCCGATGGATATTGAGATGCTATTTCAGATTGATTATTGATTCTATCATATCTTTGTTATTTGTGATATTGCATGCTTTCCGTTGTTAGTAGCTATCTTGGCCAAGTAGATGCTAGCAACTCCAAGAGGGAGTATTTATGCTCGATAGTGGGTTCATGCCTCTAGGAATCTGGGGAAGTGACAAAAATCTCTAAGGTACTATATGTGCTATTGCTGCTAGGGAGAAATCAACAATCCTTTGTTCATAGAACAATCATATTGTTTACTTTACACACTTTGCTTAATGCAATTATCTGTTGCTTGCTACTTAATACTGGAGGGAGTTCGGATGATAACCTGAAGGTGGAGTATTAGTCATAGATGCAGTTCCATTATGGTATATGTATAATGTTGTAATGCCCAATCAAATCTCATAGGAGTCAAGATGATTAGTATATGCATGTATGCTATCTCGATGTTTGTCAATTGCCCCGATGTAATTTGTTCACCCAACATGTCATCTATCTTAAGGAGAATCGCCACTAGTGAACTATGGACCCCGGTCCTTTTACCATAAATCTACAAAGTTATTTACTATTTTCCGTTTACTTTCTACAAGCTATTACTATCTTCCACACAATACGTTTAATCCTTTGTTTTCAGCAAAACCGGTCAGATTGACAACCTCACTGTAAGTTGGGGGCAAAGTTCCGTGGTTGTGTTGTGTAGGATTCCAAGTTGGAAATAACACCTTGGAGGTGTTTCCTTGCTCCTACTGTTTCGATAACCTTGGTTTCATAACTGAGAGAAAACTTGATGTTGTGCTCATGATACCTTCCTCTTGGGGTTCCCTAACGAGCTCGAATATATTTTGGGCCATCAGTAATCACCAAAAAGGAACGAGGGATGTCGTTTTTGAGTGGGAGTTCATTTCTAATTTGGATTAGTGAACCAAATTTGTCATAAACTATATCAAAGTGAATTTGCATAATTTTTTGTAGTCATTGGCATCTGTTTACTACCTTATGCTTAGTTTTAATTGAGATAATAGAACTATAGAATTCTAGATATTTACTTTACAAACAGGTATCGTATTGTTTTGAATGTCAATTTAAAGTTTAGAAGTCATATTGCAAACTTTCAGAAAACTCTATTTACTCCATGAAGTTTAATAAGTAGTATTAAATCAAGAGTAAGAATTCCAATGTTAGTATCTAAAGTATCATGTTTGCCTCCATGATTCTTGATATTCAAAAGTTGTTTTAATATCAAGGTTATCTAGGAGCTGAAATAATTGTTTCAAAAACCATCATGTGTGAAAGATATTGTGATATCAGAAACAATGTTTATGGTTGCATTATGATAGAGTATAATTTAGCAAAATACATGTTCTCATATTTATGAGAATTTGTGAAGGATGGAGATGCTAGGCATCCGGATCTCCCAAAAGGTTTTAGGAACTAACATTATACTCACGATTCATCCTTATAGGATATAGTAGCTTGATCATGAAAGTTGTCATGATAAGGATGAATACAAGATGTAAGTAAAATGTTTAAAGTAATAGATTACTAAAGAATGGATTTTTGAAAGAACACCAAACATTTGATGATGGTGATCCACTTCAAAGTGCAAGTCCAAAGGTATTAGTATTTGACAATATACACTTTGTACTATGTGTCATGTGAATGACACCACTATTGATGTTGATAGATTCTTTTAAAAGAAAAGGAATTGTTGAAAGAGAATCTATAAAATATTTGGCAGAAAAGAAAAGGTTGGAGATGTCCAACTTAGGTATATAGAAGATATACACATTATGGCTGTATTCCTTGCTTTTTAAACAATGTGGTTATTAGGTATTGGATACCGGTATCAGATGCCGGTATTGGATACCGAATTGGTTGGTGTGAAGTGTCATACAGAACAACACAATTCATGAACTGCAACAGCCTAAGGAACTAGCAAGAGAATAAGTGATGATGTTCATCGGAAACAAATAAAGTATTATTGTGTTTTTCGTTGTCGTCAAACCTAGCCTTCAAAATTTGTTTTAATAATTATTATTTTGTTCCGGTATTACCAGAACAATGGTTGTTCAAATAATTACCGTATTCCATAAAGGATGGATGAACTTTTACAAGTCTATTTGGAGAAATCACATCCATAAACATTATTGCTAAAATGTCGTAAGACAAATGATTGGAAGATCACTTATGAAGTGACATCGTTGTTTGAATTATATTGGAAAGTAAACATGAAGAAACTCCATGTTGATGGATTTTTGGAGTCTTTTGATTTTGATTAATTGACGCTTGTGAAACTTTCCTCGAGATAATTGAAACTCCGTTCATAGGACAAAGAGGAATGGATGACTACCTTATTGGAAATTGTGCATGCTAATGTGCATAGTCCATTATGTGTAGACATATGCGATGGATCTTTTTGCTTCATATGCTTTCTCCAGAAATTTGAGTGAATATATCTATATATTTACTTAATAAGGAAGAAGTATGAAACATTTGAAAATTGTTCAAAGACTTTCAAGATGAAGTGAAAAATCATCATAACAAGAAAATAAAATATTTTATGATTTGATCATAAAGGAAGATATTTGAGTTATAGGTTTAGCAAAACACCTAAGATTTCAGGAATTGTTCCATGAATTTGCACTTCCCGATAAACCACAGGAGTATGGTATGTTCGAGAGATCAAATCAAACCTTGTTTGACATGGTAAGATCAAATGTGTCATTTATAAAACTGCCATTATGTTTTAAGGATTAAAGCTTTAGAGACTACCGCTTTTACACTGAAAAGAGCACCATCATGATCCATTGAAACGACACCATATGAGTTATGGTTTGGGATAAAACCCAAATTGTCTTTTCTTAAATTTTGGTATGCTATGCATAAGTAAAATGTTTAGAACCAAAGTCGGATAAGCATGTCTTTGTAGGTTATCCCAAAGAATTTGTTGGGAATTCCTCCATAACACCAAGGACAAAAGAGTTTGTCGCTTGGAACGTCAAGTTTCTTGAGAAGGAATTTTTCGTGAAAAGTTAAGTGGGAGGACAATAGAACTTTGATAAGGTTGTTGAACCTTAGCTATATGTGCTAAGTAGCGCAGCGCCGGAAAGTGTCCTTGTGCTGGCCACAATGCTCATGGCTCCCATGATTACAAAGGGTGTGATCTTAGAGATTAGAGTTCCTATTTGAACCATATGCATCGTGTAAGAATCAAATAGTGAGATTTGATAAACAAGTCATTATTGTTTTGACAATGATGAACCGACTGGATGCAAAGAAGCGATGATGGGCCCTGACTCCATAAAATGACTAGAAGTCATAGAATCCGTGATAGTATCGATACACGAGAAATCAAGTTTCTGAACTTGGAAGACCCTCTAGAAAGGCGTGAAGCCTATCGGTCGCGTTTGGATCTATAAAGAAATAGACATGGATGTTTAACATCTATGAAATAGTCAACATCTCGGAAAGAAGTTTACGACAATGTTCAAGGAGTTTACTATGACAAGATTTGATCTTTCATAGCGATATTTAGTCTTGACGGATTAATTTAGCAACTACTACATATAATTTGGTGTATGGTAGTTGAACAAACAAAACAATGTTCTTCTAATAGAATGGTTACCTAGGACGTGTACAAGACACGGTCTGAAGGGTTTTGTTAATTCAAAGGGTGCTAAAAGGACATGCATACTTCAATAGTTGAAGTGAGCATAGCGGAGTTGGAATCTTCACCGTGATGAAAATGTAAAGGAGTTTAATTTCATCGGAAATGATGAAGATGCTTGCATTTGCAAGAAATTAAGTGGGAGCTCTGAGACAAATTTCCAATACATTATGCAGAGTACATATTGTTGATTGGAAATGATGTACCTTTTATTGACACAAGTTAAGAATTTCATTAAAATAGGATTACGATGAAAGACTTGGGCAAAACCGGAATATTTGGCATCAATACCTATATGGATAGATTGAGGCACTAATATGGTTGTGCTAGACGCACATATATGAGATATTGAAAGGGTTCAATATGGAAACAACACGAAAGGTTCTTGCTGCAAGGAAAGGATTGTATCAAGATACAAGTGTTTCAACACTTGGTGAGTAAAATCACATGAAGATTTTGATCGATTATACCGTGATATGTATATATCCAAATATGTCCTATGATCTAAATGTTATGAGCACATACCAGAATGATTCATAAGATGATCATTGGACGATAGTAATGATATTCTTATGAGCTTTGGAAGAACTAAGAATATATCATTTATAAGTGAAAAATAGTTAAAGGTAGTTCATTGTAAAGTGTTGCATTGATACTAGTTTTGTCACAAGATAGAAATTAAATTTATCTCAATTTAGACTATGGGTGGCACAATGTAATGGAAAAGATGTTCCATGATGGATTTGGATGAGTTCCAAAGTTGAGACATTGTGACAGATACTACAACAAAAGGCTAAGTATATGACTGCTATAGTAGCAGCAAAGGAGGGCATTTGTGTTAAGTAGTTTGTTATCAAACTAGGTGTGGTTCAAAGTGGGCTAATACTACGAAAATATATTGTATGACAATAATATCAACATATTTTAACCCGAATGAACTAAAGGTCTCACCAAAGGACCAAATTTATACAATTCCATCTCATTTGAGAACGAGTGATGCATTGAGACGCAAAGACATGCAAATACACACGGACCTGAAACTGTCAGATCCGGAGATTATGTTAACCACTAGCAATCGCATATATACAACACCAGAAAGCCATAGGTGTTCAATACGCAAAGTTTTTCAAACTAGATTATGGACTCTAGTGCAAGTGGGAGACTGAAGGGAATATGCCCGAGAGGCAATAATAAAGTGGTTATTATCTTATTCCTTGTTTATGATAAATGTTTATTTTGCATGCTATAATTGTATTAATTTGGAAAGGTTAATACATGTGTGTTTAATAAACAAAAAGGAAAGTTCCTAGTTATGCCTCTCTTATAAACTAGCTCGTTGATTAACAAGATGATCAACGTTTCCTGATCATGGACATTGGATGTTGTTAATAACGAGGTCACAACATTAGTAGAATGATGTGATGAACATTCATCCGAAGTATAGCATTACGATCAAAGTCATTGTGTTTATATTGCTATAACATCATACGAAGTAATCCTAGTCCTTAGACCATGAGATCATGTCAATCACTAACACTAGAAGAGTATCTTGATAACATTAAACATCACACCATGAAAGGGTGATTATAAAGGTGGGTTCAGTGCTACGAAAGTGTTATGTAGAGGCTCATGGATCAAGAGTGGGATTTGTCCATCCCGATGATGGGTAGATATACTCTGGTCCCTCTCGGTGATATCACATTGGTTAGCTTGCAAGCAAGTGATGAGATCACTAGAATGTTATATCACGGGAATGAGAAAAGAGTGCATGTTGGAAACAAGATCAAACTAGGTATGGAGATACCGATGATCAAATCTCGGACATGTAATATATCGCGAGACAAAGGGATTTAGTTACTAACGTTAAAGGTTCTCACGATCACATAAGTCATCGTTGAATGTGTGGGAGTCAGTACGGATCTCCAGGTCCCGCTGCTGATTATTGATCGGAGAGGGGTCTCGATCATGTCTGCATTATTCGCGAACCGTAGGGTGACACACTTAAGGGATACCGACACCATTTGGAGCAAATATGTTTCAGATAAAGATTTAAGAAAGCGCTAGAATTATTTCAATAGACACCGAAACTGTTTCGGGTGAAATTGCTGAAATTGGTTCTGCATGTAATATTGAAATGTTGCAGGGGGTTTTATGTGAATGTTTGTTAATTAAAGTAATTCAAAAAATTCTGAATAAAATTAATAAAAGATTTTTATTAAATGAGAGAGCATTAAATTTGGAGAAATTTAATGCATTTAAAGTGGAGAATTTAATGGAGAAAGTGAAGAGGCAAATTTATGTGCAGGGGGTTACCACCACATGAATGGGGAGGTGAAGGGTCACCTCCATGCGGCGCCGACCATGGGAGGGGTACCCTCACCTCCTCCTATAAAGGGCCCCCCTCTCCTCACTTCTCACACACACCTCCTTGTGAAGGATCTCTGTAACATCCCAACATTAGAGCTTAGAAATAAGCTGAGATAAGATGTGTGCATTGCATTCATGCATAGAAAATCCAGGGAATATTCGTGCCAAACTAAAAGAGTAGAGTAATCAGAGTTCTCTCACTCCGATGCATTAAGTTTAGATCATCTGAGATGAGTGAGGTGAATTTTGACATGATCTCTAGTGTTTTATGGTTTATGAGGGAAGAAGTTTGAGTTTTGACTCTGAATAAACAATTTAGTTAACTAAAAGGAAATAAATAATAAAAATAGATTTTAAATAAAGAATATTTTATATTGCATGTAATAAATAAAATAATTGAATACAAATAAGAATGTAGTATTCTTTAATTTTAATCCATATAAATATGGGATTCAGAAATTGTTATAATAATCCAATTACAAGTATATAGCAAACTGAAATACAATGAAAGATTAAATTTTCTTAATTGAAACAGGTATTACAATATTCCTTTACAATAAAATAATAAAGGTAAACAGTAAGGAAATGTAATTAAGAAATAAAAGAATTCTTATTTACAAGAATCTATCTATTACATTGTTTCCTACAAATAAGTAAACAAATTAAGAAAGTTACAGAAGGATAAAAGAAAGTCTTAGACTATTTCTCTGAGATAAGTCATAAGTCATTCTTTAATTCCTTAGAATGATCTGGGTTCCTGCAAAATGCAAACAATAAATAAAATAGAGAAAGAGGGTTAGTGTGTTAGTTTTACTCTTAGTAGAGAACAGTGTAGTGCACTGTTCCTAGTTACATCATTGAGTAAATTAAAGGGGCCAATTTCACCAATGGATAATATCTGCTATTTTAATCAAATAAGCTTCAGATCAACATCATCAGCACAAGAAAAGGGGAAAGTTTCACCATGTTAGTAACTGGTAAAAGGTTAAGAAGTGAAAACCAGTTCACTTGATCTGATCCAAATAGGCCAAACAGTAAAGTAGCTTACTCTGCTAACTTCATGCTATGTGTTGTCGACACAACAACAACAGTCCAAGCAGACAAAAGGGAAACTCTGTCGTAGCACAGCTACTGGTTATCTCATTCCATCATCACACGTTCAAGCAGCCAATATACACAACAAACCACCAGATCATCCTCAGGATGGTGACATAGGGTGGGGGTGGTGTAGGAAGATAGTAAGGTCAGTAACAAATCAAAGGAGCTAGGAGGAGCAGGATCCATATCAAGGGATGCAAAACAAGCTCCAAGGAGTGATCAAGCCACTAAGATCAAGCCAGCAAGATCAACCAGCAACAACACCAACAGCAGGTAAAGATTCATTAGAACTAACCAATAGATCATGATATATCTGTTCTTATATTTTGCATAAAGATCTGGGAATACCAAGGAAATAATACACAGCCACCAATTCCAACTACCCTCAACTAGATTTTATCTAGGAGAAATGGATGGAGAAGATTCTCTCAGTCTTGCATGGAGATGCCATGCAAAGCTCATCATAGAGAATTTTAGCCACAAACAAGTATATGTCCTTTATCCATAAAATGGCCTCAGTTTATGCATCCTAGGCAGGGGTTGATCACAACAAGCCATGCTGTTTTGATCTATTGTTGTGCACACTCCATATGGAGGCACCACAACAGCAGATCTAATGGCAGCACAAGCCACTAAGTGATTTAACACAAGATGTCAAGTGCCAACCCTGTTCTTATTTATACCAATGCCTCAGCTTTTTGCATCATCAGCAAGAGGATTTTAGATCATTAGCCACTTACAAGTCATTTCAAATAAATGGTTCCATTTCCATTTATACAAATACTGGAGTGCAGCAAATAATGCTAGTTTAGGTAATCACTATGCACACTCAAATTTGAGGCTCCACAGTGACATCTACACTAACAAAAGCCACTACTTTATCTTACGACATCATTTTCCTAAGAGATGTTCTAGGAATCAAGTATGTAGGTTGTTTCATTGAAAGTTCTATAAAACAGACCCCTTTCTCAAAATCTCAAGTCAGAATCCATTCATAATTTGCTTCTACAAAGCTTAAGCCTCAAACTAAGATATCATTGGCGAGGGAAAGTACAAACCTCTGACCAACATCATAGGCTAATAGATTTGTAGCATATTAGGGTAATAAATCTAGCAGAAGATTTCAATCCATTTAGCTAAGCCATACTTGGACACAGAAAAAATTTAGCCAATATTAGTATGGACACTTGTGTACCATTCTAAAGAAGGTGTCACAAGTGTAACTTTTAGACCAAGCAAATGCTATGTTTAGATTTCATCAGTAAACTTGTAGTTGGCTAACTAATCATTTCCCTTGAATGGGCACTCAGGAATCGTCATCAAGTTGCATATACACAATTAGGGAATCATAGGAGTATCATATTAACTCCAATCTAAAATATCAACACAAACTAGTGTATAAAGATAAAGTGAACAATTACTGACAGTACCATTGTCAGTACTAAGATCAGGAAACAATAGTGAAATCCACATCACTAGAGTAAGTGGACACCATCCGAGACAGTATAACCACTACAATAAGTTCTCGTATAGTCATCATAATCAAACCAGAGGGATGAACCCTAATCAAACCATGAACCCCAATTAGGGATTGCTCACTAGAAGCACACAGAGGCTACCGAGCAAGGCAGCGAATAGAGAGCACAGAGAGAGGAGCAGAAGAACTTACTCAAGGTTCTCATGAGTTTAGAGAAGAGGAAGTAGAGGCCAAAGAAGAGGCAGCACACGGCGGCACGGGGAGCACCCCAGAGTGGTGCTGCGACCCGCGCCGAGCCGCAGTCACGATGGTCACAGGATAGGGTGACACCCCACCATCCCCATGGCACCAGCGCGGCGCCAAAAGGGCATCGGAGCGCCAAATTGCCGGTGAGCTCCTAACCCTAGATACCAGGGGGAAGGCAGAAGCACCACCAGCAGAGAGCACGACCCACGAATCGAAGGGGGTAGGGCAATGCAGCACCGTCGACAATGTCACCCTGCACAACAAAGTCAATCGGGGAGCCCTGGGGCCGCCGGAATCATAGCGGCGACGGTGTCGCCAGGGCGTCACTAGTGCATCACCAAGGATAAGGTCGAGAGGGAGAGAGAGGAAAATGAGGGGGTCGATTGAGGCCGATCTAGTGACCCTGGGTTGGTTTGACCCAACCCAGTGGGCCAGGCCCATGTTTAATAAGAAGGTTTGTTTGAAATTTCTAATTACAAATATACCCTGAAATTGTTTTAGTTCTAGAAAAATATAGGAAAACCCTAAAAATGCGTATAATATATCAAAATTATCACAAAAATAACCTCTACATAATAAAAAATATAAATCTACTTATTTAGGTTAAATATAATACCACCAAATAATAAGATTACTTAAATACTAAGTAAAATTTTATAAATTAAGAATTATTCCTAAAAATGAATACAAATCATTTTTCACATGTAAAAAGAAAACTAATATTTGATAAAAAATACTAACTTCAAATTTTGCAAATAAAATCTGATGCAAATATTTAAGAGCATTTAATCCTTTGTTGAATTTTATAAACATAAAGATATAAAATTCATTTTAAGATCTTGAATAAACACAATTTACAATAAAAAATACTAAAGGTATGATTCCAGAGATTTTTAGGTAATAAATCCTTATCTATTATATATAAAATACCTATTTTATAAATTCCTGAGAAACATCTCTTAAATAAGAAATAATCATAAAACCTTAACTCTTTTATAATCAAATACTAGTTCCAAAACCATAACTTGGATTTATGCAAAAACTTAAAATATAAACTATTAACTATATAAAACTCTTATAAACCTTAAACCCAAGTAAACCAACAATTTTAATTAAGTTTTAAAACATCAATCATTTATAATAAAAGTATAAGCTTCTTACCTTTTAACTCAACCATGTTTAACATAATTTTGAAACCCTAGCACATTAATGTCATAAACCAAAATTATTTTTCTTAATAAGTCAAATCAAATTCATAATAACCAAGCACATTTAAACTCATCATTCACTTAAATCGAAAGTGAATGATCTCACAGTCTCAAACATGTTTATTATAAAGCTTAAAACTTTTAAATACTTTAAACACATCACACCTAGGTCTACTTATGTTTTAAAGTTAACTTTGGTCCATAAAGTTTTGTAAGTAATGTATAAATTTTAATTATGTTTTATAGTTAACTTTTTTCTGTTTCAATCAAATCATCAGGCATCTCAAATTCATATAATTTGAGCCAATATAAACAACATCGATCACGTTTATGAAAACTGGCATTGCCTACGACCTATGGTCTGTGGCTGTAGAGATAGTGCATCATATAGTCCTTTGCAGTGAACTTGCTGAGTACGCTCGTACTCAATCATACCTTCTTAACCCTTGCTAAATTCTAAGCTATTGAAGACGATGTCAACATCAATTTCTGCTCAATAAACCATCATCGACCACTCAAGTTCTTCAATAAAGTCAATGAAGTCAACATATACATTAGATGAAGTGAAGATAAAGTGTCGGTTTAGATAGGAGTAGATTCTCTAGCCATAAAACCTATTTCTGTAGAGCATTGCAATAGCAGCAATGGCAAGCCAAATAGTTTAGATGCTAATCTTAGTTACTAGATATTTCCGAGTTATTATTTCTGGTTTTTCTTTGTAAGAAGTTTCTTTCTCTTTCTTAAACCTAGAATATTCTTTGGATCTTCTGTAAAGAGTCGAGTTGTAATCTAGAGTCATGTTTTGGACCTGCTGTGTTTCTGTTGTACCACTCTGAGGGATGTAATACTAGTGAATGGTGTTTCATTTGTTTGGAATATGCCCTAGAGGCAATCATGGTTGATGATATTTCCCAAAGTATTCATAAAGTAAAGGTGTCCTTCTATGAACATCACATATGTATCACTGAATACGTGATTCAGTTGTGGAACTATGTATTCATGATTGTTCATACTATATTGTCCTTGGTCGTCGAGGTTGTGATGGACACACAACTGAGACCAATGTGCATGTCGGCTGATGACACAGTTCCAGTTGTCATGGGCATGGTGATGCTATTATGACTTACACTGATTTGGCTAAAGATTTTAGTGAGTCGGACTGACCCATAGTTGAGATGCAACGAACATGTTGTCATTTGCAGTCTCAAGCAATGGGATCCTTTGACCTGAGGTGATTGCATGATCCGAGTTGTGGATCGCCAACTTAGGTTCTATCAAACGATGTTCCGTAAATGGGCAGTTATAAAGTTAGAGTTCGGGTTGGTTATGAAGCAAGCTGCCTGACATGGATTACCAAGATGGGATTTGCCCCTCCGTAATGGAGAGATATTCTCTAGGCCCTCTTGTGTGATATGATTCAGAAGCATGGCTATGCGCTACTCAGTTAAATGTTAACTGAGGAGTCGGACTAAGAGTTAGTTTAGTGAATCACATATCATGGTACCAGAAAAGAGTTAAGCTATTAAAGGGATGGCAACTACTCGCCTATAGCTTAACAGATATATCGTGTGGCAAAGGGACTTGGACGAAAGTCACATTGAAGGTTTGTCTTCTGACTTTGCGGCACTTGGGAGATGGCACATCTTGCTAGAGGCCGCTACCATCTATCGACTTGAGACCAAGTGTTCATGGGAGTGAGTTGGACTCAAAGCCATGAAGGGATACTTGGAGGAGTAGCTCATGTCGTGTCCAAGTGTATGTGAACCTACAGGGTCACACACTTAAGGGTAAGGAGCCCATGTGGATTAGATCCATATGGAGATTGGAGTACAACCTAGATGGGACTCAAGAGTTGAGCCCAACTAGGAGTGTATATAAGTGGAGTGACAAGGGATAGTCCCTCACATAGCCGTCACTTTCTCCACTTCCATTTTGGGCTAGGCAGGATCTAGCAATCCTTTGTCCGAAGCTCCTTCATGTATGTGTGGATACCGATAGAGGCGTTGCACGTGCGGCGCTGGAGATAGGGAAGCTCGTGGGGATCTGGCGAAGGAGTTCATGGGATTCGGAGGGCTGTCTATGGGATCGTTTGGCACTGCTTCGACGTGCTGCATCAACTTCCGCATCTGCGCGTCTAGTGGTAATCTCGTGGCCTATTACCTGAGCTGGATCTTGGGAGTACCGCATTAGGGAAAAAGTTTTTTGATTATCTCTGCATGGCCCAACAGTGGTATCAGAGCGAAAGCTTCTGGTTTTAGGCTTTAGATATGTGCATATGTGATATGCACGAGGTGGTGGATAGGATCCACTTAGGTTTTCGGTGGTCGATCTATGAGATAGATCGGTTTTGTGCAAGATTGATTGGATCAATCGCACTCGGGGGTGCATGGAAGATCAGGTGCGGATGATCAATGAGATTGGTCAGATCTGCACAGGGATCAGATTTGGGTAAAAGTGTTTTATCCAATGAAGGAATCCATGGTTCGGAATGCAGATTAGATCCCCGCGAGGGGCGCGAGGGACCGCCGGCTTCGCCCTGTCGTAGCGCATTAGATGTCGTTGCGAGGTTCACAACGCCGGTAGATATTGTATCTATGCATAACTTGTTTTTTGCAGGAAGTTGTGAATGGTATGGCTTATGTGCATGTGATGTGTGTAATCCATACGTGATCTGTGTATCACGGGTTTGTCAGCCGGCTGGAGCCAAAGTGCTGTCACTGTTATTGTATAACGACCTGCGTGTCGGCATGAGATGCCATCTTCTTGTATATTCCTTAGTGCTAGAGTAGCATGTTTGGAGGACTTGAAGGACACTTCAGCCAAAGGCATGACGAACAGGTTCATGGAGATGGAGATCACCATGAAGGGAGCCATACTGTTTCACATTATAATTGGATTATTTTGTGTGATTGTTATGTCTCTAGTTTTACCTCTATGAGATAGTGGTTAAACTTTAATCCCTCAAAGAAGGTCTAGTCGGTCTCCCCGCCAGTGCTGCACCATCACAAGTCGGACATTCTTGGTAGTGGGCTCATAAAATTGAGGTGCTACCAATTCTTTTCGACTAGATGGGTTCGAGTCGGACTCTTATAGCGGAAGCACTTGGTAAGCTAGATGGGTCTATCACAACGGTTGTGGGGCTCGGGGAGAGGGCGGTGGGGAGCCGGGGCATGTGATGCCACCCGACCAACAGGAGTCGCATGAGATGCGATTGGCAAGGAGTTGCCTACCTAGATCACTTGACGGCTAGCGGTGATGCTAAAGCTCACTAGTCAGCTTGCTTATTTAGGGTCCTGAATCACTAAGTAACCATCAGAGGGATGTTGTTTCTAGTGGGAGCATAAGTATTAAAATGTTTAATATGCCTGCACTTTTATGAATACTTGTCTTAAGTGTTTTGCATATTTCTGTTGTAGATAATGTCACCTAGTAGCAGTCTCCCTCAGTTATCTAGTTCTGCTTTGAGGACCATTCTAGAGAAAGGTAAACTTAACGGAACAAACTTCACCAACTGGTATCGTAATCTGAGAATTGTTCTCAAACAAGAAAAGAGGGACCATGTTCTAGACAACCCGCTTCCAGATGTGTCGGATGAGAATGCGAGTATCGCAGCAACCAATGCCTACCATAGAACATGTGATGAATCTACAGAAATTAGCTGTCTTATGCTTGCTCACATGGAACCGGACTTGCAGCAGCAGTTCGAGAATGTTGAGGCCTACGATATGATCGAAAGCCTCAAAAGTATGTTACAGGCTTAGGCAAAGACCAAGAGATATCAAGTCTCTCAAGCTTTGCTAAGTTGTAAGCTTAAGGATGGTGATCCACTGAGTCCGCATGTAATCAAGATGGTTGGTTATGTGCAGTCTCTGGAAAGGCTTGGCTACCCCATTAGCGAAGAGTTTGCTACGGATATAATTCTAAACTCTCTTCGTAGTGCGTATGGTCAGTTCATATCAAACTACCACATGCATGGTATGGATAAGAAGCTCACTGAATTGCATGGGATGCTCAAGCAGGCAGAGGTTAATCTCAAGAAAGGTACCAGCCAAGTGTTGGTGGTCCAGAATAAGGCTAAGTTTAAGAAGAGTTCTTGGACTAAGAAGAAGAAGGCTAAGTCAGAAGGTAATGCTCAGAATGAGATCCCAAGCGTTTCCTCAGGAACTAAGTCATCTCCTTCAGCCGTATCCGCTTGCTTCTATTGCAAGACGGATGGCCACTGGAAGAGGAATTGCTGCAAGTATTTGGCGGATAAAGCCAAGAGTGGAGGTGTGACTTCCAACTCAGGTACACTTGTTTGCAATGTTATAGACCTTTATCTTGCTGATGCACCCGGTAGTTCTTGGGTATATGATACCGGACCAGTCATTCATATCTGCAACTCGTTGCAGGGACTGGTAAGAACTAGGGGCGTAGCAAGAGGCGAGGTTGACATTCGGGTCGGCAACAAAGCAAGAGTTGCTGCGTTGGAAGTCGGCACGATGCAACTTCATTTACCTTCAGGATTCTTAATGGAACTAAATAATTGTTATTATGTTCCACTGCTTAGTCGAAACATCATTTCTGCCTCATGCTTGATGAGACAAGGCTATGAGTCTAATATTAAGAACAATGGTTGTTCTTTATATTTGAATGATATGTTTCACGGCTTTGCACTCGTTTAGAACGGGTTATTTATTTTGAATCTTGATGATGGGTTGGTCTATAACATAAATGTGAAAAGGTTGAAACCAAATGATATGAATATGACTTACTTTTGGCACTGTCGACTTGGTCATATAAGTTGGAAACACATGAAGAAGCTCCATGATGATGACTCCTAACTTCGTTCGACTTGGAGTCGTTCGAGACATGTGAATCATGCCTTCTGGGCAAGATGACCAAGACACCTTTTGAAAGGAGTTGTGAAAGGGCGTCTGACTTGTTGGGACTGGTACATAGTGACGTATGTGGTCCAATGAGCGCGACATCCAGGGGTGGTTATCAGTACTTCATTACCTTCACTGATGATTTGAGTAGATATGGATATGTCTACTTGATGAAACATAAGTCGAAAGCCTTTGAAAAGTTCAAAGAATTCCAAAATGAAGTACAAAAGCAACTCGGCAAGAAAATAAAGTTTCTTCGGTCGGATCGAGGAGGCGAGTACATGAGCCACGGGTTTGATGACCATCTGAAGAGTTGTGGAATAGTTCCTGAGCTCACTCCACCGGGTACACCGCAGAGGAACGGTGTGTCGGAATGGCGGAATCGGACCTTGTTGGGCATGGTACGATCAATGATGAGTCAGACAGATCTACCTTTATCATTTTGGGGTTATTGTCTAGAAACGGTGGCGTTCACACTAAACAGAGTACCATCAAAATCGGTAGAGAAGACACCACATGAGATGTGGACAGGCAAGAAGCCGAGTCTATATTTTCTTAAGATTTGGGGTTGTGAAGCATTTGTCAAGCGACTTCAGTCAGACAAGCTTACAGCCAAGTCGAATAAGTGTATTTTCGTTGGGTATCCAAGGGAAACCTTGGGTTACTACTTCTACAACCGAGAAGAGGGCAAAGTGTTTGTCGCTCGGAACAGTGCCTTCCTTGAGAAAGAGTTTCTCAGTTGGGAAGTCAGTGGGAGTACGGTGCGGCTCTAAGAAGTTCGAGAGGAACCGGTCAGTAGTGATTTGGCAAAAGCCTTGGAGGTTGAGCCAATCATGGTAGCTGAGCCGGCAGCTGCACCTACACTGCGAAGATCGACAAGATTGCGAAGTGTTCGTGATGTATTACTATTGGACAGTGATGAGCCGGCAACTTATTCAGAAGTGATGGTGGGTTCTGATTCTGAGTCATGGCTTGGAGCCATGAGATCCGAGTTAAAGTCCATGGATGAAAATCAAGTTTGGAACTTGGTTGATCTGCCAGACGGTGCAAGACCCGTCGAGTGCAAATGGGTCTTTAAAAGGAAAACTGATATGGATGGAAACGTTTCTATCTATAAAGCACGTCTTGTCGCGAAGGGGTTCCGGCAGGTTCAAGGACTTGGCTATGATGAGACTTTCTCACCCGTAGTGATGCTTAAATCAGTTCGGATCATGTTAGCTATAGCAGCCTATTTCGATTATGACATATGGCAGATGGATGTCAAAATGGCTTTCCTTAATGGAAAATTAACCGAGGACGTGTATATGATACAGCCCGAGGGTTTTGTTGATCTGGCTAATGCTGACAAGGTATGCAAACTTCAGAAATCCATTTATGGATTGAAGCAAGCATCTCGGAGTTGGAACATTCGCTTTGATGAGGTAGTCAAATTGTTTGGCTTCATCAAGAGTGATCATGATTCTTGTTTATACAAGAAGTTTAGTGGGAGCAAAGTAAACTTTATGATCTTATATGTGCATGACATATTATTGATTGGAAATGATGTCCAGATGTTGCAAGAAACCAAGGAATCATTGGAAAGGATTTTCTCAATGAAGGATTTGGGTGAGGCAACCTATATACTAGGAATCAGGATCCATATAGATAGATCCAGGCGGCTTATTGGATTGAGTCAAAGTACATATTTGGACAAAATGTTGAAGAAATTCAACATGGAATCGTCTAAGAAGGGGTTCTTACCGATGTCCCATGGCATAAGACTAAGCAAGACTCAGTGTCCCTCGACATATGATGAGCAAAGTAGGATGAGTGCGATTATGTATGCTTCGGCAGTCAGGTCCATCATGTATGCCATGATTTGTACTAGACCAGATGTTTCCTATGCTCTAAGTGTTGTGAGAAGATACCAGGCTGACCCTGGAGAAATCCACTGGGCAGCAGTTAAGAACATTCTTAAGTACTTGAGAAGGACTAAGGATGTGTTCCTAGTTTATGGAGGTGAGGTTGAACTCAGTGTAAGGGGTTACACCGATGCGAGTTACCTTACTGACTCAGATGATTCTCGTTTACAATCTGGGTACGTGTTCGTAATGAACGGAGGGGCTGTGAGCTGGAAGAGATCCAAGCAAGATACTATGTCTGCATCTACAACAGAAGTTGAGTATATTGCTGCCTTGGAGGCGGCAAAGGAAGCTGTTTGGATCAGGAACTTCTTGATTGATCTTGGTGTGGTTCAGGGCTCGTCCAATCCGTTAGATGTGTATTGTGACAACAATGGTGCTATTGCACAAGCCAAGGAACCTAGACAACACCAGAAGAACAAACATATACTCATGCGATACCACATGATTCGCCAGTTCGTGGATCATGGTGATATCAAGTTATGCAAGGTACACACGGATGCAAACGTTGCAGATCCGTTGACAAAGCCACTTCCACAGCCTAAGCATGAGGCGCACGTAAGAGCCATGGGCATTAGATGCTAGACATGTGATGTCGGGATGATTGACTCTAGTGCAAGTTGGAGACTCTTGGGAATATGCCCTAGAGGCAATCATGGTTGATGATATTTCCCAAAGTATTCATAAAGTAAAGGTGTCCTTGTATGAACATTAGATATGTATCACTGAATACGTGATTCAGTTGTGGAACTATGTATTCATGATTTTTCATACTAGATTGTCCTTGGTCATCAAGGTTGTGATGGACACACAACTTAGACCAATGTGCAAGTCGGCTGATGACACGGTTCCACTTGTCATGGGCATGGTGATGCTATTCCGACTTACACGGATTCGGCTAAAGAGTTTAGTGAGTCGGACTGACCCACAGTTGAGATGCAACGAGCATGTTGTCATTTGCAGTCTCAAGCAATGGAATCCTTTGACCTGAGGTGATTGCATGATCCGAGTTGTGGATCGCCAACTTAGGTTCTATCAAACGTTGTTCCGTAAATGGGCAGTTATAAAGGTAGAGTTCGGGTTGGTTGTGAAGCAAGCTGCATGACATGGATTATCAAGATGGGATTTTCCCCTCCGTAATGGAGAGATATTCTCTGGGCCCTCATGTGTGATATGATTCGGAAGCATGGCCATGCGCTACTCAGTTAAATGTTAACTGAGGAGTCGAACTAAGATTTAGTCCAGTGAATCACATATCATGGTACGAGAAGAGAATTAAGCTATTAAAGGGATGGCAACTACTCGCCTATAGCTTAACAGATATATCGTGTGGCAAAGGGACTTGGATGAAAGTCACATTGAAGGTTCGTCTTCTGACTTTGTGGCACTTAGGAGATGGCACGTCTTGCTAGAGGCCGCTACCATCTATCGACTTGAGACCAAGTGTTTATGGGAGTGAGTTGGACTCAAAGCCATGACGGGATACTTGGAGGAGTAGCTCATGTCGTGTCCAGGTGTACGTGAACCTACAGGGTCACACACTTAAGGGTAAGGAGCCCATGTGGATTAGATCCATATGGAGATTGGAGTACAGCCTAGATGGGCCTCAAGAGTTGAGCCCAACTAGGAGCATATATAAGTGGAGTGACAAGGGATAGTCCCATACCTAGCCGTCACTTTCTCCACTTCCATTTCGGGCTAGACAGGATCTAGTAATCCTTTGTCCGAAGCTCCTTCCTATATGTGTGGATACCGGGTGAGACGTTGCACGTGCGGCGCTGGAGACAGGGAAGCTCGTGGGGATCTGGCGAAGGAGTTCGGAGGATTCGGAGGGCTGTCCGGGGGATCGTTCGGCACTGCTTCGACGCGCTGCATCAACTTCCGCATCTGCGCGTCTAGCGGTAATCTCGTGGCCTATTACCTGAGCTGGATCTTGGGAGTACCGCATTAGGGAAAAAGTTTTCTTTATCTCTGCGTGGCCCAACATCATTGGTGTTATGTCAATGACTATAGTGTACTACATCATGCAGTGGTATGCTGGGTCACTGCAATCTGTCTCCCCCTCTAGTATTTTACCCCCATGGTCTCGGATACTGAGATACATGTTCCTGGTGGCTTTATCTAGAAAGGAGTTGCTGCTTTCGCAGCTTTGCTAGAGCAAGGAACGGAGGTTGTCGGGGTACCGGATGTGTGTGCGATCACGAATGCACTGCTGCTTTGCGGTGCTGGACTTGGTGGTGCTGGACTTGCTGGAGCTGGATCTAATGGACGTGCTGGAGCTGGACCTGCTGGACTTCATCATGATCTTGAGATCGGCAAGTGTACGACTACATCATCCACAAGTTTCATCTCGTTAACAAAGCTTTGTTGTCTTCGAGGGTATGTTCTCTATGGATGTATATCCACCCGTTGCTTGTATCTAATAGATAGATGTTGGCGTATAATAGTTCCCATCCTAGGAAATTTTTGTTTTCCATGCTACGAACCCAACAAAACGAACCCGGAGACGACGCGCTCGCCGGTGCCAAAGATGTTTCCTGTCCGGATTTTTACCCCTGCTAGCGCTGCTAGCCCCACGGTGGACGCCAACTGTCATGGTGGTGGCACGACAGATGCCATGGATAGGCTAAAGATGGGGCCAATATGCACTAGAGGAATCCAGGGAGGGATAGTGTGGTGATTCCACACACAGATGCTTGTATTACTCTCTCTTTGGATGTGTATTACAAGGGCTACTCGAGCTGTTTGTGAGAAGGATACTAGTTCTCTTACCCACCCCCACTACAAAGCCCTAGAGTTCTTCCTTCACAGAATGATCGACCCCCTGCTATGGAGGCCCTGGTACTCCTTATATAGGGGAGCCCAGGTTACAAAGTTAGGGCACACATGGAAGCATATTCCCTGAATACGCCCTTTGGTTAAAGCTAGATGACTCTTTATCCATGTTAAACGGCTAGTCCGGACTATGGATGTAATCCTCTGTGAGCTCCTTGTCTTTTGGCGTCACCACACACGGATCACGTCAGCTGACACTGCACGCGTCACCTTTGTCAGTCACGCCCTGCTGGTCCTTCCCTCTGCTCGCTTCGCTCACGCTACAGTGGATAGAGGTCGCCTTTTGACCTGCGGGAGATTCTTTTCTTCTCTTGCAAGCCAAGTGGTAGCCTGGTGATGATCGGCTCAACGTATCGAGCTCGTTGGGGAACCCCAAGAGGAAGGTATGATGAGCACAGCATCAAGTTTTCCCTCAGTTATGAAACCAAGGTTATCGAACCAGTAGGAGTAAGTAAACACCTCCAAGGTGTTGTTTCCAACTTGGAATCATGCACAACACAACCATAGAACTTTGCCCCCAACTTACAGTGAGGTTGTCAATCTCACCGGTTTTGCTAAAAACAAAGGATTAAACGTATTGTGTGGAAGATAGTAGTTGCTTGCAAAAAGTAAACAGAAAATAGTAAATAGTTGTAGATTGGTGCTAAAGAATGGACGGGGTCCATAGTTCACTAGTGGTGATTCTCCTTAAGATAGATGACATGTTGGGTGAACAAATTACAGCGGGGAAATTGACAAACATTTAGAAAGCATACATGCATATACTAATCATCTTGACTCCTATGAGATTTGATTGGTCATTACAACATTATACATAGATCGTAATTCAACTGCATCTATGACTAATAATCCACCTACAGGTTATCATCCGAACCCCCTCCAGTATTAAGTTGCAAACAACAGATAATTGCATTAAGCAAAGTGTGTAAAGTAAACAATATAATTGTTCTATGAACAAAGGATTGATGTTTTCTCCCTAGTAGCAACAACACATCTAGTACCTTAGAGATTTCTGTCACTTCCCTAGATTCCTAGAGGCATGAACCCACTATCGAGCATAAATACTCCCGCTTGGAGTTGCTAGCATCTACCCGGCCAAGATAGCTACTAACAACGGAAAGCATGCAAGATCACAAATAACATAGACATGATAGAATCAATAATCAATCTGAAATAGCTTCTCAATATCCATCGGATCCCGGCAAACACAATATGTAGGATTACAAATAGATGATCTTGATCATGAACGGAGCTCACAAGATCTAAACATTATAGCACAAAGGAGGAGAACCAACCATCTAGCTACTACATGGACCCGTAGTCCAGGGATGAACTACTCACGCATCACATTGGAGGCAGTCATGGTGATGAAGGAGGCCTCCAGGGTGATCTCTCCCCTCCGGCAGGGTGCCGAGAAGAGCTTCAGATCCCTCTCGATCTAGGGATGGAGATGGCGGTGGCTATAGATTCTTTCGTGGAATTTTGATCGAATATTTAGGGTTTTCGTCTCGGAGGCAATATATAGGCAAAGGGGCAAGGTCGGTGTAGTACCAGGGGGCCCACACCCCTGGTGGCGCGGCTAGGGCTGGCCGCGCCACCACCAGGTGTGGCCGTCCTGGCTCCCCTCTTCGTCTCCCCTCCAGACTCCATGTTCCTTCTGGTGAAATATTGACTTGGGCTTTTGTCCGGTCCAATTTTGAGAATATTTTCTTACTAGCTTTTCTAAAACCAAAAATAGCAGAAAACAGGCAACTGGCACTGTGACATCTGGTTAATAGGTTAGTTCTAGAAAATATATAAAAATACTCCTAAGTGTGGATAAAACATAAGAAAGTAGATATAAAACAAGCATGGAACATAAAAAATTATAGATACGTTTACAACGTATCACCCGGATAGCGCTTGGCTAACCCGGCTACGAGGGTACCTGCACACATGGTAAATCAGATATAGCCGACATATATTTTATGTCGGTCGGGTTAATGTTAGGTGAACACCCTTCAGACCGGGTTACCCCGTAAGTAGGCCTGCCTTGAGGAGACCGGGCCGACATTCGTCTTAACCGTGTCGTACTCGTCTAACTTGGCCTTTATACCCGGTGTGACCCTACCCGGGGTATCCCCCAACAAGAGTTTTTGTGTTCCAAGGTAGACACTTGAACTTTGTAGCTCATCCCAATGATAGGAGTGCTCTCTCTACATTTTGTGGGGACAACCAGTGTGGTGTTTTTTAGATAGTGGAGAGTAATTTAGAGAGTAACATGCTCTCCCACCGTTTCAAAATATAAAATGATTCAGTTTTTATGAAATAAATGTATCTAGACCCTTTTTAGTGTAGTTTAATTGATAGTAAGATATATGTACCGTTCTGCAAGATAGTATTGTATGATTTATTAGGTTATTTATTAGATTGAAGGCTTGGGTTATGTGATGTTATGGTAACACAATATGTTCCAATACCACGTGAGTCTATTTTCTTATCTAATGACACCATGTTACCTAAATGTCTATGAGACATTGTATGTAGTTGCATGTTATTCATGTTATGCTCACCGCGACTAATTTGATGAAACTATAGTGACCACAACTTTTTTGGATAATTAAAGAATGGTATTACGAACGATATAAACAACAAAGAATACATTCTCCTAACCGGTACGAGTTCGTGCGATGGCTCCCAGGAGGCGAGGCGGCGGGTGAAAAAAACCCATCTAGGGTTCCTTCCCTCCGTCGGTGATGCCGTCGGTCCGTCCGTCTCCGATAGCCTTAGGGCTTTGGAGGTGTGGCGGACCACGACCTCTCGCCGGCGGGAGGTTTTTGTTCTTCGATTAGGCTGTTTTCTCGTGTCTTTTTTAAAGATGTTGATGCGACGGCTACATCCTGAAGTTAGAATAAAGTCCTTCCCGCTCTATCCTCGCTCTGGTGGTGCCCCTGGCGCTGACGAAGGCGCGTGGAGTCGTGTGTACGGCTGATCTCCTAGGATCTAATCGTTTTTTCGTGTTAATTTCAGATCAGTCTCTTTCAATCTACTGATGTCATCGTTGGCGATGGTTGCTGCTTTAGTGCGCTCGTTCTTTAGGACCTTAGCACGACGATTTTCCGTCTGTCTACTACAACAAGCTCTACTACGACAAGTTTTGCCTGACTTCGGTGATGGAGGGGCAAGGATGGCGGCACGCCTTCGGCTCGTGCTAGTGTTTGTAGTCTTCGCTAGGTGGTCCATCGAGCTATTTGTAATTTTTATTACTTTTAGGTCTGTTTGTACCACTGTTGATGATTATTAATAAATCCGTGGAATTTTCGCAAAGGAAAATACATTCTCCTAAAACACAAATGAATACTATTGACATGGAGCACAAAACGAAATAATCTCACCACCATCAATAGTTACTTTTCTGGGCAACTTACGCCAAATTTAGAACGAATGAAACCCACGAGAATTAACGCGGTTCGCAAATGCAAGCGGGTTCACGGTCGCAATCGCTTGGAGGCGGAAGCAGTCAATCACAGGAGCAAGTTAGGCGCGTGCGCATCCCATTCAGAGGAAACCTTCTCGGAGATCCCTGTGCAGATTATATTATTCTTGAGATCTGCTCCTATATTGTAGGGCTTGCGGAGGGAACACCGCCGTCCATCCCTCGTTACGGTCGAGATAACACCAACGAAATTCTGCAAAATTTTGTGCCATCGATGCTCTTGATGAAATGTTCAAAGTGTAACACTATCACTGCAAATGCGAGTATAAATCATGTGTATTGTATTTCATTCCTCCTTTCTTGTACTCCCTTCGACCCAAATTAGTTGACTTGTTTTTGTCAGATTCTGAGGTATCTAGCACTAAAATAAGTCTAAGTACATTAAATCTAGACAAAACCAAGTCAACTAATTTGGGTCGGATAGAGTAAATGTATGTTCCATCGATGGTTAGCAATACTAGAGAAATGGATGCATTGACATAGAGTCTGCTTAATCCTCACTCATCATCTAGTTGTAACTCGGTCCGAACCTTCATCAAAAGAATACGCCCAGGTCAATGAATCATCGGCAAGAAGCAGTCAAGAGAGCGAGGCAGTTTTGACCAAGGCCTCTGAATTTTATGATCGATTAGCTAGCAAGATCGTGGTACTCTGTCACTTTGGCGATCTTGGAGTCACCGCCGTGGACCGCCGCGTGGGGCCAGCCTCTACGTCGCCGTCCTCCTTCTTCTCCACGACCGCCGCCGCCTCCTCCTCCTCCTCCTCCTCGCCGTTCTCCGCGGAGGGCCCCTCAAGGTCGTCGCGGGCGCGGAACGACGCGTGGAGAACGATGACCGGGACGCCCACGGCCAGCGCGGCCATCAGGTTGGCGACGGCGCCGGCCGCGACGAGGTCGGCGAGCACGAGCGCGACGAACGCCGCGGCGACGAGCCGGCGGAGGAGCGCCAGGCGCGGGAACGCCCCGAGGAAGCCCACGCAGACGATCAGGACCTTGGAGGCGGCCATGAGGAAGACCACCGACGCCCGGTGCCCCGCCGCGGCCAGCGACGCCAGGAGGAGCCCCCACTGCAGCGCCGCGTAGTGGTACCGGAACGTGCGCGCGTTGCGGACCGCGCGCACCGCCGCGGCCTCCGCGTCCGCCGCCGCCCCGAACGCCGACGGCCGCGGAGCGAACCGGGTCAGCGCCCGCCGCGCCCCCCTGGCGCCCGCGCACGCCCTGTCGACCGCCCGCCGGACCGCACCCGCGCCGACGGCAGTCATCGCTCTCGTCGCCGGCGACTGCTTGCTGGGCGATGATGCCTGCCTCGATTCGCCGATCCGGTTGCCGGATTTGGAATCTGGAGAGCCGGAAACCATGGAATGACGGGAGGTCGAGTGAGTCAAAGACGCGGGTTTTAACAAACGGCGCTGGGGATAAAGGCTGGGTCTCGCCCTGGCCGTGACGGCGAGAAACCGGGCATTTTCCACTCGTTCCCGCGTTGGTTATGTTGCAGCGGCAGCGACCCGGGCCATGGTTCAGTGGTTGGTTCTTCCACCAACGTTCGGCCGCGCAGCACCAACATGGTCCTCCCCTACTTTTCAGTTTTCATAGGTGTGTACTTTTTTCTTTGCTCTCTTTAGAGTGGAATTCGATGTATACGACCTGGTTTTATTTTCTATACAAATTGCCTCATTTAGCCAAATTCTCATCCGTATTACCCATCTAGTGAAATTTTACCTGTTTGTGTCCCTTTTAAGAATTTTACAGTAGTTTCCTAGGCGGATCCGATCGTTAGATACATGTGCCGTGTTGTCACTATTTTCGTCCTCACCTTTTTTTGGTGTTGGCATCGTTACACCTCCTCGAACTAAGACGTGGTGGTGTGACTCCTGCCCTTTTCCGCACTCAATTAAGTTATCCCAAACACGCACGCACGCACCCGAGAGCGCGAAAGGAAAAAATAGGTTTAAAATCAATTTTTAACGGGGAAAGAGATGCATCCTAAACATTTCATTTGCTCAGAAGCATTGTACATCGTGTATTACATATCCCAAGTGTCGAATAGCATCAACTGCAGTCAGCAACGGGCAGGACATGTTGTTATGAGCAATGTTCCTACATGAACAAGTAGGCCTTGATCTTAAAGAACGTTTGGCCTGCTGAGCATAAATGTGAGCCACACCATTGACATCTCTAGGGATGTGGAAGATGGATGCCTGCAATGGATAGACAATGTTATGGAATTGGATTGCTTGTCTTCTGATTTCCCAAAGCATAGCCTGGTCTTTTGCTCCTGGTGCGACAGCCGCCTTAGCAAAGTTGAGGCAGTCCGTGAAGAAGACAGGTTTATAAAGGTTCATGGCAGAAGCAAAGTGGGCAACCAGGAGCATAGCTTGAGCTTTAGCCTGCAGAGAGGATTCCACCCTTCTGATCGATGCTATAAAGACATCAATCCTTCCTTGCTCACTAGATTCAGTGTAGTAGACTCCAAGTCCTGCAGTGGCCGAATTGGACGAGATCCCCAACTTCCAGGCAGCATCGGCATAAAGCTTTGGTCATGTGAAACGAAAATCAGATGGAACAAATAAACCAAAGTTAGCTGGAGATTGGACTTTTAGCGGGGACGGCACCAGCGAGATCATCTCCAGGTTGTTGATGCATGCATAGGTTTGCATCGCCACTTGTTGGGGAAGGGTCTTTTTCCTGTCAAACCTGTGGTCATTCCTAGCTTTCCAAAGGCACCAAAGAAAGGTGAACATGAAATTCAGATTAACTACAGGGTGACCTTGGTTCAGAAATTCAAATATTAATTGTGAAATGTCAGGCGTATTAGCAACCAGCAATTCAGTTTTGACAAATAGAGAAGGTAGAAACTAGGCAACTTTTGCAAAGGGACAGAGAAAAAACATATGCAAATCAGTCTCAAGTATTCCACATCTTCTACATACCTTGTCAATATGTCTTAAGAATTGAGAGGCTCTATTCCCGGTGGCTAAAGCTTGTCTGAGCAATCTCCAAGCAAAGGTTTTTATTCTAGGAATCATCTGCTTGCATTTCCAAACCTGCTTCATGATGTTTCTAGTGGACTCTTGCACCTGATCCGGCTTCAGCTCCCCGCAACAAATAGAATTTGCAAATAAGCGTTATAGGTAGATTTTGAGTTACATTTACCACTGGGAGTGAGCTTCCAGCACACAATGTGATCTTCTTAGTTGGCACAATTGGAGTATTCTTTATGGTTTGAGCTGTGGGTTGGAGAAACCGAGAGTCCACAATCGTGAGGTAGCATGCCATAAGACACATGTACTTGACGACTGGAAAGCACATGGCGGATCGCTCCCTAGATCTTACAAGAGTAATTAATGATAAGTTTTGGACTAAATGGGTAATTTGGGTAAAAAATTGTTAGATGGGATATTTATGTAGAAAATTATTAACTTAAGAGGGTATATGGCAAACTCTACTAAAATTAAAATATGTTGGTTCAAAAGCTTTGTCCTAAATGGTTTGGAAATCTGGTGACTCTCACTTTTGAGCAGGCCTCATGGCAACGAAGAAACATTTCTTCCGCTTTACACATTTTCTGTTAAGGACGATTCTCAGATACGGTTTTGGGAGGATGAGTGGCTTAGTACTGCTACTCTCCGTGGACAATATCCCGTGATGTATTCCATCGTCCGTTATAAGGAGAAAACGATTGCCACTGTTTTGGAATCTTTCCCCCTGATACGTTGCTAATGTATCTATAATTTTTGATATTTATATCTATTTTCTTATGTTTTGTCCACACTTTGGAGTACTTTTACACATTTTCTGGAACTAACCTATTAACAAGATGTCATAGTGCTAGTTGCATGTTTTCTGCTGTTTTTGGTTCCACAAAAGCCAGAAAATGAATATACTCGGAATTGGACGGGACAAAAGTCAAAGTCAATATTTTACCGGAAGACACATGGAGTCCGAAGGAGAGACGAAGGGGGGCCTGTAGGGGTTCCGCGTATGAAAACAATAAAAATTTACCCTCCGCCCATGAACCCCTGATGCTGCCAGGATCTATCTATTAGTAATACAGTAACGGGAGGGGCTTTTCGTGAACTTACCCTTTAAGACCGAAAAGCGTTGTCAATGCTCGGTTGATGTAGACAAGCCGAAGCCGACCTCAAGGTCGTGATGAAGTCCTTGCGCTCCTGTGGCTCCAACAACTTGAGTGCCTCAAGTGTGACACCTCACGGGGAGTTACACATGTCCGGTGCCTGACGATGACTCCCGCTTCCCCGATCCAGCAGCAGTTGCGGAAGTAGAGCTCCTGGATCCGTATCTCGCAGCGCGATGGCGCTCCGCGGTGAAGATGTCTCTCGTTCGCGCAGTCCGAACTTGGGACCACGTTCAAGAGAGAGAGAGAGAGAGAGAGAATATCAATTAGAGGTCTTCCCAAAAGTGAGAATACCTTTATTGAATATTGTGTGTATTTATCTGGCCAAATACCCCCACTATATATAGGGGAGGGGAGGTACTACCTCCCTCAAAGTCCCGGGTGGGACTAAAGGAGAGGAGGAGGGGGAAGCCGCTGGCCGGCCCTAGTAGGCCCCGCGCGGGGGGGCTTGGCCCAGCTGGCCACCCCCTTGCCCCTTCTCCTGTTGGGTTCGCAGCATAGAAAACAAAAAAATTCCTACGATG
The DNA here is from genome assembly GCA_910589775.1 of Avena eriantha. Classification (NCBI taxonomy): domain Eukaryota; kingdom Viridiplantae; phylum Streptophyta; class Magnoliopsida; order Poales; family Poaceae; genus Avena; species Avena eriantha. The sequence continues at coordinate 296,640,833 of OU342740.1, forward strand.
GGAACTATCGCCAAGATCTATCTACTAGATACAAGCAACGGGTGGATATACATCCATAGAGAACTTACCCTCGAAGACAACAAAGCTTTGTTAGCGAGATGGAACTCATGGATGATGTAGTCGTACACTTGCCGATCTCAATATCGTGATGAAGTCCAGCAGGTCTGGCTCTAGCACGTCCATTAGATCCAGCTCCAGCAAGTCCAGCACCACCAAGTCCAGCACCACAAAGCAGCGGTGCATTCGTGATCGCACACACGTCCGGTACCCCGACAACCTCTGTCCCTCGCTCCAGCAAAGCAGCAGAAGCAGCAACTCCTTTCCAGATAAAGCCACCGGGAACATGTATCTCGCTAATCTGAGACCATGGGGAATAACTAGAGGGAGAGAGAGATCCTTCACGAGGAGGTGTGTTTTGTGATGAGGAGAGGGGGGGCCTTTTATAGGGGATAGGGGGCACCCAAGGGCCATGGCGTGGCAGCCATGGTGGTGCCCCACCTCTTCCACATTCATGTGGGTGGAGCTCCCACTCCCATAAAAAGCCTCCACTCAAAATTCCACTCACACATGCATTAAATTTCCACCAAATTTAATGCAAGCTCTCATTAAATAAAACTATTTTATTTATTTTATTCAGAATTTTGTCAATTACATTAATTAACAAACATTCACATAAAACCCCCTGCAACATTTCAATATCACATGCAGAACCATTTTCTGCAATTTCACCCGAAACAATTCCGATTTCCATCGAAATGATTCCAGCGCTTTCTTAAATCTTTATCTGAAACATATTTGCTCCAAATGGTGTTGGTATCCCTTAAGTATGTCACCCTACGGTTCACGAATAATGCAGACATGATCGAGACCCCTCTCCGATCAATAATCAGCAGCGGGACGTGGAGATCTGTACTGACTCCCACACATTCAACGATGACTCTTGTGATCGTGTGAACCTTTAACGTCGTAACTAAATCCCTTTGTCTCGCGATATATTACATGTCCGAGATTCCATCATCCGTATCCAAATACCTAGTTTGATCTCATTACTGACATGCACTCTTTTCTCGTTCCTGTGATATAACATTCTAGTGATCACATCACTTGCTTGCAAGCTATTTCAATGTGATATCACCGAGAGGGCCTAGAGTATATCTATCCGTCATTGGGATGGACAAATCCCACTCTTGATCCATGAGCCTCAACATAACACCTTCGTAGCACTGAACCCACCTTTATAGTCACCCTGTTACGGTGTGACGTTTGATGTTATCAAGATACTCTTCCGGTGTTAGCAATTAACATGATCTCATGGTCTAAGGACTAAGATTACTTTGTATGATGTTATAGCAATATAAACATAATGACTTTGATCGTAATGCTATACTTCGGATGAATGTTCATCACATCATTCCACCAATGATGTGACCTCGTTATTAACAACATCCAATGTCCATGATCAGGAAACCTTGATCATCTTGTTAATCAATGAGCTAATCTATAAGAGAGGCATAACTAGGAACCTTTTATTTGTTTATTAAACACACATGTATTGACGTTTCCAATCAATACAATTATAGCATGCAAAATAAACATTTATCATAAACAAGGAATAAGGTAATAACCACTTTATTATTGGCTCTCGGGCATATTCCCTTCAGTCTCCCACTTGCACTAGAGTCAATAATCTAGTTTGAAAAAACTTTGCGTATTGAACACCTATGGCTTTCTGGTGCTGTCATGGTGGAAACCTGCAGCGTAACCATAATGAGCTGTCTATGAAGCATTCTTCTTATAAAAAAAGAGTCAGATATTGAGAAAAAGGAGAAAAAGAAAAGAGAAAAAAGAGATATATGAAAAGAGGAAAGAGAGAAAAAAGCACCATATTCCCATGGTAAATAAGAAGATTGCTGAGATGCTCGTTGTGCTTGCCTTGTCATTTTGATATGGGGATTCTTCCGTATCATCGGGCAAGGGGTACCCCGTTAGAGGTTCTCTATGATACACATGTACTTACGATGACAAGAACTTACCGGTGACTAAACTTGAGTAGCATGAGGAGCAACCCTCGTATACAAGGGACATGAGATTCTAACTTATACTTCATCAAGCATGTACACCATAGTTTGTTCACTTTAACCTTAATCACTTCAAGATGCTTATGATAGGGGCAATGAGAGCTGAAAGCTATAAGTACCATAATTTTTGGAAGCTCTTTATGAGACTTAAATCCCTACTTACTTTTATAAAAAGGCCTTTCTTCCACCATTATATTGAGTCTCCACCTTCTATACTTATGCACTTACTTTGAGAGCATAGTGTCCATTCTTAGTTCTATGTGCATTGTCCCAAGACTAGTTGATTGATGCATAACTTGATATTGCTTGTTTTAAACTATTTGTATCTAGTCACTCTTATGAACTTTGAAGGTGTCCTATGCATTTATATTTGCTACTCTATGAGGGACAAGCTGAATACTATTATGCTATGTTTTCTTTATGTGAAATAAACAAACGTCTTGCGAAGCATTGTTATTCATGAATCTTTTGTTTGTGCCTTTTCATGTTGCATCATAGTTTCTTTATCTTATTGCTAGAACTTTGCCTTTCATATTTTGATTGAAGTACTATGATCCCAGCTATCAATGTTTTACAAATACTTTGATCAAGTTTATGATGGTGCATGTCACCTCAAAAATTATTCTTTCTTTTATCACTTACCTACTCGAGGACGAGCAGGAGTTAAGCTTGGAGATGTTGATACATTGCAAATGTATCTATAATTTTTGATGTTCCATGCTTGGTTTTATCTACTTTCTTGTGTTTTGTTCCAACTTTGGAGTACTTTTCATATGATTTATTAGACTAACCTATTAACAAGTGCCACAGTGCCAGTTGCCTGTTTTCTGCTGTTTTTGGTTCCAGGAAAGTCAGAAAATCAATATTCTCGGAATTGGACAAGACAAAAGCCAAAGTTGATATTTTCCCGGAAGACTCACAGAGCCAGAAGGAGAGTCGGAGATGGGCCACAGGGTGGCCACACCACCCCATGGCGCGGGTCCCCCCAGGCCGCGCCAGGGCATGGTGTGGGCCCCCTAGCCGCCCACTGACCTTGCCCTTTGGCCTATAAGAAGCCTCCCGATGCATAAACCCTAGATAATCAAGCCCCCAGCCATGAAAAGTGCCGCAGCGCCGCCGCCACCGAAGGGGAGATTCGGGGGACAGAAAGTCTCTGTTCTGGCTCCCTGTCGGGATAGGGAAGTGCCCCCGAAGCCATCTCCATCGATCTCCACCACCATCTCCATCACCGTTGCTGATTCCCATGATGAGGAGGGAGTAGTTCTCTCTCGAGGCTAAGGGTTCTACCGGTAGCTATGTGTTCATCTCTCTCTGAGCTTTGTAATCAAGTAGATCAACCTTGCTACTCAAGTGCTTTATTAGATCTCTGCTCTCCCTATGTGTGTGAAAGTGACAACGTGCACACCATGGTGGCACTTAGGCTAGAGATTACAAATACTTGTTATGAGTTATATTTGGAGTTGGATGTCTCTATGAAATTGTGGTGTTTGTTGGAACCATATAGTACTCAAGGTGACAGTGTGGGGTTTTCTAGATGGGAAAGGCTTACTTTGAGGTGTGTTGTTATAGCCCTACCATCGATTAGAGTGTCCAACCGAAGAGTAGTTAAGAGTAGTATCATAAAGAGAAGATATTTATATGAGAGTGTTCACTAGTGAAAGTATGATCCCTAGGCCTTGTTTCTAAGCATTGATACACCGTTTGCAATTAGATCTGTTACATGTTTGCTTGCTTCCATCTTTATTTCAGTTTTACTTTAGTCTTTTCCACGCCACCAAGCTATTCTCTATCACTGTTACCACTTATAATTATCCATACCACTTGTATTTCACTATCTCTTCGCCGAACTAGTGCACCTATACACCTGACAAGTGTATTACGTGTGTTGGGGACACAAGAGACTTCTTGTATCTTGATTGCATGGTTGCTTGAGAGGGATACCTTTGACCACTTCCTCCCTGAGTTCGATAAACCTTGGGTAATCCACTTAAGGGAAAACTTGCTGTTGTTCTACAAACCTCTGCACTTGGAGGCCCAACAATTGTCTACAAGAATAGAAGTGCGTAGACATCACGCAGCTATTGCATATAACTTCTCCGAGTGGGCCCTTGAGTATCTTTCCGTCACATGGACGGACAAATCCTGCTCTTGACATATATTGCCTCTACGGTTTCCTCCGAGTACCTGAACACACCTTTATAACCACTATATTACCAAGTGGCGCTTGATGCTATCTAAGCACTCTTAGGAGACAGTGATTGATATAGCCTCGCGGTCTAAGGAATAGTCTACGAGGATCCATTTCTAATCATCGTAACTTGAACTTCATGACATGATCGGGTCACGATGTTTAGGTTGGGTATTGGTTCATCATCTCATTCCCAGAATGAGTTGACTCCATTTCCAACTGTCATAAATGCCACATGATCAGGAAACTTGATCATCTGTTGACCAATGAACCAGTGATTAGAGTTTCACTGGGAACCCCTGGTTGTTTATATATCTCATGTGTATTGATGTTTCCACTCAATACAGTTATAACATGATATAAAACTTAATCATAAACTATATGAAATATGATAATAGTCCTTATTACTATTTGTCTCTAGGGCATATTTCCAACAGTCTCCCACTTGCACTAGAGTACAAATACACTAGTTGCATTTGTTCTTAATCATTGGCACCATATACGGTACCCTGAACATGCTTGCTCATCGAAGAGGTTGAGTCTTGGGTCTGTACTTTACAATCCCAAATCCTTTGCAACTTACTAATGTCACCTTGATTGACATTAATACTTTATGATCACATGATAACATCTGTGTGTATGCATCGTCGCTGTGACAGCAGAACGAGGCCGAATTCCAGGAGCCTACAGTGACTTTAGATCAACCTCGAGGGATTTCTCATGGGCACTGTGCCCTGGGACACATCATTCTACGTTAAAAGCGAACTAGCCCCACCATAACATTATACAACACTTTAGATGGTACCCTTATCTATTATTATAAATGTAATCATCAAAACACGAGTGCACTCTGTGCAACTTTCGATGTTTTTGTTCACCTCGCTTCCTACTTGACTTTAATCGGTATTTTGGGAGTTCCCAACATATTTCCTTATAACATAACCCTTTATGTTTTAAGATATGTCATCCTTTATGGATCTAGAAAATATGTCTGCAGATCTCTATCAGACACTGCGGACAAACTTAGCTCAATGTTTCGTGATTCAAACTTAATCACTTTTCAACGTTCCTTATTGGATCATATATTATGTTAAGTTATCATCTTGGTTTTCTAAGATAGAACCTATGTATCAACATAGTGGATGATGACCATCCTTTTCTTTCTTTCAACCATTAATGTTCAACTTAACACTATTCCTAATTTAGGACAAGTTCCTTAATTAACTTCTATTCTAAAACCCTTTTCAGAATCCCTTAAGGAATACTACATAATATCATAATACACTTATTATCAACTTCTACACCTTATAAATCATTATTTATCGGTATTTGCGCTTTTATTCTTAACACACTTAAGAATCACTTCTATAAGCTCCCACTCAAAATATGTTCCTAACATATTTGGGTACGAGTCACTGCTCTTACTCAAACTATGTTCCTACATATTTGAATTTGAGACTTATATTACTCCCACTCAAAATATGTCATTCACATATTGTTTTAGGAAGACTTTCATTGCTCCCACTCAATTTTATGCAAACTGCATATCCACTCACCATTTTTAACATTTTCAAAATCCTTTGATCAAATATCAAACTTGGAGTTTTACTATGAGATACTAGTACTATCACTAGTTTTAAATCCACTAGACATTAAGCACACATGAATCAAATTCATTTGAATTCGTCCAATACTTGACAAATTGTGCTTTTGTCATTCACCCCATTTTCCACTATGGCTTTGCAGTCATTTGGGAAAATTCAAGTAACCCCTTTTACTTGTGAGATTTAGCAATGAATTGCTTTATAATCTCAATGGAATTTTGCTTTTAGGATTTCTCATAATTCTAGTTTACCATTATTTCCTTAGTAGTTCGTAGGTATGTCATATTCCAAGAATCATGACAAATGATTCACAAATGTCTCATACAAGATACATTTTGAATCCTACTTCATGTAGTGAAAATACCAGTGGGGAAAACACAATGATTATTATCATTGATTCTTTCCTTTGTGAAGAGAATCGTGCAGGAACGTTTTCCGTTGCGCTTCTCAACACTCTGATGTAGGGATTTGAATCCTCGTCGTGTTTTTCACTATCTTTCATTTGCTCCATAATTGAGAACTATCACTGAATGTGAACTTCCTCAAAAATGTACCAAAATCCAAGCAATACAAGTTTTGCTTTCCTTTTGGTTTTAGCTATGGATTTCGTATTCAAAGTTTCCAATGAATACTCTACAAGGACTTATTCGATATTGTTTTGGTTATATCAAATAACCCCAAAACAATTACAATGATCCATACTTGATATGGAGCCGCTTTCATGAATTCAAATGGTTTACTATATATTCTAATTGAGTGCTAACTATTTCTAACTAATGGTCTCTACATCTACACTACAACGATTTATTTGGCGCCATCTATTCACCTACTTTGATATCTAATATCATATTGTAATGCTTTGCATTTTGACGTTTCAAAAACGCTTTGCATTCCACAATTTTCTTTTATGCCAATCTCATAAAGTTGAATTTCATTACTATTGATCAAATCATAGTAATTAGATTCTCTTTTATACCCTTGTTGATGAAACACTTTGACCAAATCAAATAATTTCATATTCATGTTTCCTTTGGTAAACTTCTTTACACATTTAAACAATCATATAATGATAATTACCATTTTGCTAAAACACAATACATCGAATATGTATTTACTTTTAACAATTCATTAGCACACTTTGTATTCAAGTAATACCCGGTGTTCAAGTTATTTTGCCAAACTTAGGCATGATTTATATGTGGTAAAAATCGAATTCTTTCACATATTATCAACATAACTTTGAATTTAAACAATGGTTTCATCCATTAATGAATATATCATAAAGTTGGGTATTTTCAAGGCATTTATATATTTTACAAATGTTCATGCATTATCGATTAGTTTCAAACAACAAGGATAATTTATATAAAATCAAACAAGATATGAACGTGAATAGAAATCATTCATAAAAGTGGAACAACTGTTTGTTACAAACTCATATGAATAACCGTCTCCCAAAGTGTGAGACAAACTAAAGAAGTTCACAATCTTTTGATTACAATAATCATCCTAAACATAAACTAAATGATAAATGTTGAGGGTGACTGTCGTTGGCCATCATCATCACGCTCGCCATCAACACGCAATGTCACCTCCTCTCCAGCAAGCACCTCTCATGCAGAAGGACTTGTTTTCAGTAAAACAGAACAAGTATCAAATATACTTAACACTTCAAATGTGTTTGCAAGATTATAACATTCATAAAATTGTATATCAAATATATACCTTTGTCATTGATGACCTCAGTGACATCGGGTTCAACCGCCACATCTCTGAAATGTGATATGAACTCGTGGAAATCCTGTGTTTCCGCGTCGCCTCTCATAATGCAAATCCTAACTTGTGCTTGGAAGCTTGGTGGCAGCGACCGCAGCACAACGCCTATTGCAAAAGAGCTTGCAAACCAGTTGTCCAGGTAGTATGCCAGACTCATGTATGCATCATATATGCTCAACAAGTGATCGTCCAGTGAGGAGCCCTCCTCCATCTTTATGGAGAGGAAGTCCCCCATCAGCTCATACTCCCATATGCGCACTTGTTCCACGAAATGCGATCTCAGATGTGCCATAACCGTTCGGGGATTAAGTCTTCCCACCATCGGCCACAGCGCATCTTCCATCCCGAGGCGCATCGTTACTGATATGAATATGGCCATCACACGACAACGGCAGCGGAGATCCCACTGCTCCTGGGTCTCATGAATATAGGGTGGCTCCAAATACATCTCATAGATCATGTAGTCAGCCACTTTGTTCTCGCTAAGGAGATCATGAAGGCGCATGACCCATGTAGAAAAGTTGGATCCACCTAACTCGAGCTTTTCTCCTTTTAACCAATTGTCAATAGGGAAGGTAATCTCGGGGAGAATCATTTCTACATATATAATTGGAAAAGGAATTTAGACTAAGTTTATAATTAAATGAGTTAATAATAACTCCACTCAGAAACACCTATCCCCAAAAGGGTTCCTAGTGATAACACGGCCCCTATTAGCCACATCTCCCCCGATTAACACGGCCATCAATGTGGGTTCAAGGGTGGACGCTAAACATCGGTCACATCATTCATGCGACTCGTGCTCGATCTTTCGACCATCCGTGTTCCGAGGCCACGCTTCTATGGCGTGCTAGGCTCACCAACTCAACCTTAGTGTATTCGTTGTGCAACATGGCTTACACCCACTATATGCGAACGTAGATATGTCTGACACCCATGCTTGTACCATGGATCACCTCATACCGAAGAACTTTCTTGGTGGTGCACACTAAGGGGGAACACAATCGTTGGTAATTTTAACAGGGATCATATTATTAGGCTACCATCGAGTATCTAATACTAGCACACAATAAGATATACAAACAATAACATTGAATATAAATGCGATGTGATATGGTCCTTCACGTCGTGATCTCCATCCGTCGTCACCGGATTCTGGCGCTAGGGTTCCGGCGCCGTAGACACCAGGGTACCGGTGTCTTTCCGGTGTGGTAGTCCGTCACCTCCGTGACTATCTACTACCACGTAAAAAAAGGTAATCACTTTACCTTTGCCACAACCATATCACAAAGCAATGCCCCTGCAAAACAAAGTTAGACGCTTGATGACCAACAAGTATAGGGGGTGTAACACAGTATTTTCGAGGGAAGTGAAACCCAATTTATTGATTCGACACAAGGGGAGCCAAAGAATATTTATAAGCCTTATCAACTGAGTTGTCAATTCAGCTGCACCTGGAAACAATCTTGCTCACAACAGTTTATCAGTAGCAACAGTTTTGTAGTAGGAATAGTAAAGTAGCAGCAGTAGTAAAGCAAAGACAGTAGTAACAAAAGCAGTAAATAGTGGGATTCGAGTGTGGTAGGCATAGGGATGGATGGACGGGCGTTGCATGGACAAGACAATTCACATAGCAATCAGAACATAGGGTAATTGCAGATAAATAAGATAAAGCATCCAAGTACTAGACAATCCTAGGCATGTGTTCCATATATAGGCATACGTGCTCGCAATGAGAACTTGCACAACATCTTTTGTCCTGCCAGCCCGTTTGCAGCGGGGCCTCTAGGGAACTACTGGCAATTAAGGTGCTCCTTTTAATAGAGCACCAGAGCAAAGCATTAACACTCCGTGAACACATGTGATCCTCACATCAAAGCCATTCCCTTCCGGTTATCCCGATTTCTGTCACTTCAGGGCCATAGGTTCCGGACAACAACGTGTGTATACAACTTGCAGATAAGACCAAGAACAATACTATCATAATGAATCAATAACATGTTCAGATCTGAAATCATGGCACTCGGGCCCTAGTGACAAGCATTAAGCACAACAAGTCGCAACGAATTCATAAAGCACTAATAAAAGATACTAGGCACCATGCCCTAACAATCTGATGCCATTACATGAACGATCTCATCCAATCCCTACCATCTCCATAGCCTATAGTGAGGGATTACTCACTCATAGATGGGGCAAACATGGATGGTCGATGGAGAAGCGATGGTGATGATGATGGCGATGATCTTCTCCAATTCCCCGTCTCGGCAGGGTGCCAGAACGGAGTTTCTAGTGTTGTTTCGTGGAATCTGGTGGTGGCGGCGGAGCGGAACTCCTTCTAGAAAAATGTAGAACCCCCCGGAGTTTTTAGGTCAGAAGGCTTCTTATAGGCGAAGAGAGAGACCGAGGGGGTGCTTGGGGCCACCACACCATGCCCTGGCGCGGCCAGGCCCAGCCCGCGCCTGGGGGGTGTGGCCAGCCCCTGGCCCTCCTCCATCTCGTATTCTGGCTCTTGTAGTCTTCTGGAAAAATAGGCACTTTGGCTTTTGTCCCGTCCAATTCCGAGAATATTCATTTTCTGACTTTCCTGGAACCAAAAACAGCAGAAAATAGGCAGCTGGCACTGTGGCTCTTGTTAATAGGTTAGTCCAAGAAATCATATGAAAAGTACTCCAAAGTGTGGACAAAACACAAGAAAGTGGATAAAACCAAGCATGGAACATCAAAAATTATAGATACATTTGCAATGTATCAATTCCACTACTTTATCTTTGCATGTTTTACGTGGCTAACTGGGCTTTCGCACAAGAACCATTCTTACCTACGAACTTTTAGCACAATGCTGATCAAGTAGTTATCTCTACTACACCCCTTTCGGGGCCCTTCGTTGTAAATGGCATACCAACTAATGTGAGAGAGACATACACCCCCTTAAGCCAATTTATACGGTACAAGCCGTATGTCAAGCGTGGACCAGTCTCGCGAATGAACGCGTAAAGTTGGTTGGGGGCCGCTTCATAAAGCATTGTTGCGGTATACACAAGTACACGTGGGAGGGTAACAACTAAAAGATCAACGCCCACACGCTACATCTCGTGTGATCTACCCGTACTAGCATTACTACACATAGATCTAGCTCTGATACCACTGTAGGGGTTCCGCGTATGAAAACAATAAAATTGTACCCTACGCCCCTGAACCCCTGATGCTGCCAGGACCTATCTATTAGTAATACAGTAACGGGAGGGGCTTTTCGCGAACTTACCCTTGAAGACCGAAAAGCATTGTCAACACTCAGGAGAGCGTGGTTGATGTAGACGAGCCGAAGCCGACCTCAAGGTCGTGATGAAGTCCTTGCGCTCTTGTGGCTCCAATGACTTGAGTGCCTCAAGTGTGACACCTCGTGGGGAGTTACACACGTCCGGTGCCTGACGAGGACTCCCGCTTCCCCGATCCAGCAGCAGTTGCGGAAGTAGAGCTCCTGGATCCGAATCTCGCAGCGCGACAGCGCTCCGCGGTGAAGATGTCTCTCATTCGCCTAGTCCGAACTTGGGACCACGGTCACGAGAGAGAGAGAGAGAGAGAGTATCAATTGGAGGTCTTCCCAAAAGTGAGAAGACCTTTATTGAATATTGTGTGTATTTATCTGGCCAAATACCCCCACTATATATAGGGGGAGGGGAGGTACTACCGCCCCGCCGTCGTCTCCATCCCTAGATCAGGAGGGATCTGAAACTCTTCCCGGCACCCTGCCGGAGAGGGGAATTCACCCTGGAGGCTTTCTTCATCATCATGCAAGCCTCCGGTGTGATGCGTGAGTAGTTCATCTCTGGAGTACGGGTCCATGTAGTAGCTAGATGGCTTGTTCTCCTCATTTGTGCTTTCATGTCTAGATCTTGTGAGCTCCGTTCATGATCAAGATCATCTATTTGTAATCCATACATGTTGTGTTTGCGGGGATCCGATGGATATTGAGATGCTATTTTAAGATTGATTATTGATTCTATCATGTCTTTGTTATTTGTGATCTTGCATGCTTTCTGTTGTTAGTAGCTATCTTGGCCAAGTAGATGCTAGCAACTCTAAGAGTTAGTATTTATGCTCGATAGTGGGTTCATGACTCTGGTAATCTGGGGAAGTGACAGAAATCTCTAAGGTACTAGATGTGCTGTTGCTACTAGGGAGAAAACAACAATCCTTTGTTCATAGAACAATCGTATTGTTTACATTACACGCAATTCGTAAAGCAATAATCTGTTGCTTGCAACTTAATACTGGAGGGGGTTCGGATGATAACCTGAAGGTGGATTATTAGTCATAGATGCAGTTGGATGGCGGTCTATGTATAATGTTGTAATGCCCATTCAAGTCTCAAAAGAGTCAAGATGATTAGTATATGCTTGTATGCTTTCTCGATGTTTGTCAATTGCCCCGCTATAATTTGTTCACCCAACATGTTATCTATCTTAAGGATAGCCACCTCTAGTGAACTATGGACACCGGTCCTTTCTTTTATACAATCTATAAACTGTTTACTGCTTTGTGTTTACTTTCTACAAACTATTACTTCCTTCCATTCGATACGTTTAATCCTTTGTTTTCAGCAAAACCGGTGAGATTGACAACCTCATCGCAAGTTGGGGACAAAGTTATGTGGTTATGTTGTGCAGGTCTCCACGTTGCTGCTGGCACCGGTAGTCCGCCCTGCCAACGTTCAGCTAGCCACACCTTTGGGGTGTTTCCTTGCTCCTACTGGATTGATAACCTTTGTTTCATAACTGAGGGAAACTTACTGTCGTGCTCATCATACCTTCCTCTTGGGGTTCCCTAACGAGCTCGTTAGTACACGAGTCAGCAGTTATCTCCCAAGAAGTACTTTTCTTTAACGCCTTTAAGTTAGGCATGATAGTTTGATAAGATGCTCACATAGGAAATATGAATTGAAGTAAAAGAGAGCATCAAGAAGCAAATTCAAAACACATTTAAGTCTAACCCACTTCCTATGCATAGGAATCTTGTAAAGAAATAAGTCATGAAAGCACAAAGCAACAAGCATAGGTAAGCAGAACAAGTGCAACTTCAAGACTTTCAACATAGAGAGGGGAGACTTAATATTATTGAGGTGCATAGAACCATGTTTCCCTCTCTCATAATAACTTTCAGTAGCATCATGAATAAAATTAACAATATAACTATCACATGAAACATTCTTATCATGAGCCACATGCATAAAGGAATTAATACTCCCCACATAAACATAGTCATTTTTATTAATTATAGTGGTAGTAAATTCAACAACATAGCTATTATTATTAATCTCATCACCATAATCATCAAATATAGGAGGCCTATTGTAGTCATAATTAATTTCCTCCTCAATAGTAGGTGGACTGAAATATATCATATTCGTCATTGTAATCATCATATATTGGAGGTTTGGTATCATCATAAGCAATGAACAGCTATCTTCCAAAGCTGGGGAACTAAAAAGATCATTTTCATAAAAACTAGCTTCCCCAAGATTAGACTTTCCATAGCATTAGCAATAATGGTGTACAAAGAATTCATACTAACAACATTCTATTAGCATGCAAATAAAGTTCCATAGGTTTTTAAATTTTCTCTTCAAACACTTCATGTCCTAACTCAAGATAAATACTATAAAGCTCTCTAATTTTGTTGTTGTTTTCCATTAAACCTAACTAGTGAAAACAAGAAACAAAAAGACAAAATTGCAGAATCTAAAGGAAATAACTTCGAGCACTCACACCGGAGGATGTGAGTACCTTTTACCTTGCCTCCCCGGCAATGGCGCTAGAAAATAGCTTGATGTTTACGCACTTCTATTCGTGTAGACAGTTGTTGGGCCTCCAAGTGTAGAGGTTTGTAGAACAACAGCAAGTTTCCCTTAAGTGGATTACCCAAGGTTTATCGAACTCAGGGAGGAAGTGGTGAAAGGTGTCCCTCTCAAGCAACCCTGCAATCAAGATACAAGAATTCTCTTGTGTCCCCAACACACCCAATACACTTGTCAAGTGTATAGGTGTACTGGTTCGGCAAAGAGATAGTAAAATACAAGTGGTATAAATATAAGACAACGGTGCCAGAAAAGAGCTTGGCGGGTAGGAGAAGACTAAAGGCAATCTGAAATAAAGATGGAAGCAAGCAAACATGTAACAGATCTAGTTGCAAACAGTGTTTCAATGCTTAGAAACAAGGCCTCGGGATCATACTTTCCCTAGTGAACACTCTCATATAAATATCTTCTCTTCATGATACTATTCTGAACTACTCTATGGTTGGACACTCTAATCCATGGTAGGGCTATAACAGCACACCTCAAAGTTTGCTTTTCCCATCTAGATAACCCCACACTATCACCTTGAGCACTAGATGGTTCCAACAAACACCACAATTTCATAGAGACATCCAACTCCAATATAACTCATAACAAGTATTTGTAATCTCTAGCCTAAGTCCAATCTCTAGCCTAACTCCAATATAACTCATATCACTTTCACACACATGGGGAGAGCCAGAGATCTATTAAAGCACTTGAGTAGCAAGGTAGATCTACTTGATTACAAATCTCATGATCACAATATGATCATGCATAGAGAGAGAGATGAACACATAGCTACCGGTAGAACCCTTAGCCTCGAGGAAGATCTACTCCCTCATCATCATGGGAATCAGCAACGACGATGGAGATGGCGATGGAGATCGATGGAGATGGCTCCGGGGGCACTTCCCCGTCCCGGCAGGGTGTCATAATAGAGACTTTATGTCCCCCGAATCTCCCCTTCGGTGGCGGTGGTGCTGTAGAACTTTTCATGGCTAGAGGCTGGATTATTTTGGGTTTTCATCCCGGGGGGATTTCATAGGTGAGGGGCGAGGTCGGTGACCGGCCAGGGGGCCCACACCATGCCCTGGTGCGGCCTAGGGCTGCTCGCACCAAGGGGGTGTGGTCGCCCTGTGGCCCTGTTGGAAATATGCCCTAGAGACAAATAGTAATAAGGACTATTATCATATTTCATATAGTTTATGATTAAGTTTTATATCATGCTATAAATGTATTGAATGGAAACATCAATATACGTGTGATATATAAATAACCAGGGGTTCCTAGTGAAACTCTAGTCACTGGTTCATTGGTCAACAGATGATCAAGTTTCCTGACCATGTAGCATTTATGCCAGTTGGAAATGGAGTCAACTCATTCTGAGAATGAGATGATGAACCAATACCCAACCTAAACATCGTGACCCGATCATGTCACGTAGTTCAAGTTACGATGATTAGAAATGGATCCTCGTAGACTATACCTTAGACCGTGAGGCTATATCAATCACTGTCTCTTAAGAGTGCTTAGATAACATCAAGCGCCACTTGGTAATACAGTGGTTATAAAGGTGTGTTCAGGTACTCAGAGGAAACCGTAGAGGCAATATATGTCAAGAGCGGGATTTCTCCGTCCATGTGACGGAAAGATACTCAAGGGCCCACTCGGAGAAGTTATATCCAATAGCTGCGCAGCGTGTGATTTGATCACAAGGATATCACTTGTCGGAACAAGTCAAGTAGCATTGTTCGATAACGAGATTGAACACGACATGGTGATGTCATTGATCAGATCTCGGGCAATGCAAGTATCGAGAGACAAAGGGAATAAGACACGACTGTCCCGGTTCAAACGACAAAAGATCTTCGTGGAACGCACAGGGGTCACATGGCCATCCAAGTCCCTCTATCGATCATTGGTGCGGGAGTGTCTCGACCATGTATGGAGTGTTCCCGAACCATGGGGTATCACGCTTAAGGGCTTGATGATGCTTAGAGAGTGTTTATAGGATCAGAAGGATCGCCGAAGAATAGTAGAGAGAAAACCGGAAGGGTTTCGGTAAGCCCGGAGGATGTCTGGAGTGGAGGTGGAAGGTGTTCCATAGCCACGGAGGTTGAATAATATGTGAATGAATGTTAAATAATGATTTAATCATTTATTCATAATTATTTAATAAAGAGAAAATCAATTAAAAGGTCAAAAGGCTTAATGGGCCAATTCCCGGAGGGGAGAGGGCCCATTAGGGAAAGGTGAGAGGGGGGAAGGGGCAAGGGGGTGGCCGGCAATATATAGGCGGAAGGAGAGGCTGAGGGGGTGCTGGGGTCGGCTAGACCACCCCCTGGCGCGGGCCAAGGCTAGCCGCGCGGCCAGGTGGTGTGGCCGCCCCCTAGCCCCTCTCCGTCTCGTATTCTGGCTCCAGATGCCTTCCTGTAAAATAGCGACTTTGGCTTTTGTCCCGTCCAATTCCGAGAATATTCATTTTTTGATTTTCCTGGAATCAAAAACAGCAGAAAACAGGCAACTGGCACTGTGGCTCTTGTTAATAGGTTAGTCCAAGAAATCATATGAAAAGTACTCCAAAGTGTGGACAAAACACAAGAAAGTAGATAAAACCAAGCATGGAACATCAAAAATTATAGATACATTTGCAATGTATCAATAACCCAATAGTTTTCTTGAGTCTTGAAAGTTATTGCTTCAGTAATAACCTCTCCTTATCATTTTTGTGTGGCTTTTGTGCCAAGAGTAACCTCTAATGAGAAAGAAGTAAGACTTGGGAAAGTTGCTGTCCCAAAACAGATTTGTGTGCTTCGCTGTAAAAATTCGTGAAAAATCTCTGTACGTCGGTTTGAGCTGTAATTTTTTGTGCTTCTGCCCCAGGTTCTTATATAACTTTAGTTAGTTCAACACTTTTTGATTTGAGCAATAGAAGGTCTTCGAAAAAATTGGTTTTTACCTGCTGGTCTGGTTTGACAGATTTCTGCCATTATTTGCATTTGCTTCTTAATCTCTTTCTCTTTGAGTTATCTTTGATCACTTGAACTTTTTAAAGGAAGTGCTACAGTAGCTTGTGTTTTAATGGAAGTTACTTGTGTTGAAAATTAACCAAAAGACTTATTATCTTGAGTACACTAATGTTACTAATGAAGATTGTGTAAAGTTTTGTATGAAGGAAATTTTTAGGTGAAGGAAAAGAATTATGTAATGAGATGAATAATGGACTAAAGCTCAAGCTTGGGTATGCCACCTGTGTCACCCCAAGAAATATTCAATAAGTACAAGTGTCAAAGCTTGGAGATGCCCAAGGCATCCCCTTCTTCATCAATAAAAATCTCAGGTCTTTCTAGACACTTCGTTTTTATTATTTCATGCACAATTATGTTGTTCTTGGAGCGTATTCGTTTTCTATCTTAGTTTTTGTTTGCTTAGTTTGCTTAGTTTTCTTGGTTTGCTGCAATAAGTTGGTTTGGATTGGAAAAGAGTAGCAAAGTTCATGCCTAAGTGGTAAAAGGGAGCTTGTTTTTTACTGTGGCCTATGCTTTATCATGTAATGCTTGGTATTGTTTTGGCTTTATGCTTAGTGATTTTCGCTGTTGCATGACCTTGCTTAATGTGCCTTTAAAGGATCATGCGTTGTTTTAGCATATTAAAGCATAGTATTGTGGTATTCTCCTTTGATGCTTTATTTGGGTTGACTTGGCGCATGCTCACACCATGTCATGACTATCCCAAGTCACCATATCCTCTATGATCCTTTAGTTTTCGACTTGTAATATCACTTTATACTTTAATTAATGATATTTTGTCGCTTTGCATGATTATGTCCATTATTGCTCTCTTAGTTGGTCGCTCCCAGTCTTTTGCTAGCCTCCATACCAAGTATGAGTTCCACTCATACATCCAACTCCAAATAAAACCAAGTTATTCCAAAGAGTCCACCATACTTACCTATTAGCATTTGCTATTCCAAGTATATTTATGTTTTTATCTACCTTCCGAATTAAACTTGTTATGTGAAAATTAGTGATTAAAGCTCTCACGAACTTGATGGCACACTTTACTTTCTTGCACTTACTAAACTTGAACCATTGTGTCCATCTTTGTTGCGTATATGCTTGCGCTTTATAAGTTGAAGTTAGCAGAACCATGTATCATGGGGAACGCTTTCAACATTGCACTTATTATTCCGTTGATATCATGATTCTTTTGCTTATGGATCCCGGTGGTGTGAAATAAAAGTGGAACTTGTAAGATCATGGAGTTTGTATGTGTGTTAGAGAAACGCCTGGGCCGCTAGCCTAAGCCATGCCTAATCATGGTGGAAACTTGTAGCATAACAATATTGAGAATTCTATGAAGCATCCTCAATAAAAATCTATGCAAGTAGCAAATAAAAAGATCGCTAAGATGCTCATTGTTTGCTTGCCTTGTCATTTTGATTATGTGATAGCTCCTATATCATGTGCAAGGGGTACCCCGTTGGTGGTTCTCTATGATACATATGTACTTACAATGACAAGAGTTTACTTGTGACTAAGGTTGAGTAGCATGAGGTTCTATACTCATAAGTAGGGACATGATATTTTAACTTATAACTTGTCAAGCATATCCTCTTAGTTGTGTCACTTTAACCTTAATCACCTAAAGATGCTTATGATAGCGGCAATGAGAGCTGAAAGCTAATAAGTACCATAATTTTTGGAAGCTCTTTATGAGACTTGAATCCCTGCTTCCTTCTATGAAGGCCTTTCTTTTACTTTTATGTTATGTCTCCATCTGCTATCTTTATGCACCTATTAAGAGAGCATAGTGACCATTCTTAGTTTAATGTGCATTGTCCCAAGACTTGTTGATTGATGCATAACTTTGATATTGCTTATTCTTAAACTATTTGTATCTATTCACCCTTATGAACTTTGAAGGTGTCCTGTGCATTTATGTTTTGCTACACTATGAGGGACAAGCTGAATACCATTCTTATTATGCTTTCTTTATGTGAAACAAACAAACATCTTTCAAAGCATTGTTATTCATAAATCTTTTGTTTGTGCCTTTTCATGTACAACATAGTTGATATGTCTTATTGTTAGAACTACATCTTTCATGCTATGTTAGAGTACTATGATCCCAGCTATCTATGTTTTACAAATACTTTGATCAAGTTTATGATGGTGCATGTCACCTCAAAAATTATTTTTTCTTTTTATCACTTAACTACTCGAGGACGAGCAGGAGTTAAGCTTGGGGATGTTGGTACGTTGCTAACGTATCTATAATTTTGTATGTTCCATGCTTGGACTTTCTTAAGTTTTTTCCACACTTTGGAGTACTTTTACACAATTTCTGGAACTAACCTATTAACAAGATGCCATAGTGCCAGTTGCCTGTTTTCTGCTATTTTTGGTTCCAAAAAAGCCAGAAAATGAATATATTCGGAATTGGATGGGACAGAAGCCAAAGTTAATATTTTACCGGAAGATACATGAAGTCCGAAGGAGAGACGAAGGGGGGCCACAAGGCGGCCACACACACACCCCTTGGCGCGGGCAGCCCTAGGCCGCGCCAGGGTATGGTGTGGGCCCCCTGGCCGGCCACCAACCTCGCCCCTTCGCCTATAAAATCACCCCGTGATGAAAACCCTAAATAATCCAGCCTCCAGCCATGAAAAGTTCCGCAGCGTCGCTACCACCGAAGGGGAGATTCGGGGGACAGAAAGTCTCTGTTCCGGCACCCTATCGGGACGGGGAAGTGCCCCTAGAGCCATCTCCATCGATCTCCACCACCACCTCTATCGTCGTTGTTGATTCCCATGATGATGAGAGAGTAGATCTTCCTCAAGGCTAAGGTTCTACCAGTAACTATGTGTTCATCTCTCTCTCTATGCATGATCATATTGTGATCATGAGCTTTGTAATCAAGTAGATCTACCTTGCTACCCAAGTGCTTTAATAGATCTGTAGCTCTCCCCATGTGTGTGAAAGTGATAGCGTGCACACCATGGTGGTACTTTGGCTAGAGATTACAAATACTTGTTCTGAGTTATATTTGGAGTTGGATGTCTCTATGAAATTGTGGTGTTTGTTGGAACCATCTAGTGCTCAAGGTGACAGTGTGGGGTTATCTAGATGGGAAAAGCGAACTTTGAGGTGTGTTGTTATAGCTCTACCATTGATTAGAGTGTCCAACCGGAGAGTAGTTCAGAGTAGTATCATGAAGAGAAGATGTTTATATGGGAGTGTTCACTAGTGAAAGTATGATCCCTAGGCCTTGTTTCTAAGCATTGAAACACCGTTTGCAACTAGATATGTTACATGTTTGCTTGCTTCCATCTTTATTTCAGATTGCCTTTAGTCTTTTCCTACCCGTCAAGCTCTTTTCTGGTACCGTTGTCTTATATCTATACCACTTGTATTTTACTATCTCTTCATCGAACTAGTTCACCTATACACTTTACAACGTGTATTGGGTGTGTTGGGGACACAAGAGACTTTTTGTATCTTGATTGTAGGGTTGCTTGAGAGGGATACCTTTGACCACTTACTCACTGAGTTCGATAAACCTTGGGTAATCCACTTAAGGGAAACTTGTTGATGTTCTACAAACCACTGCACTTGGAGACCCGACAACTGTCTAGAAGAATAGAAGTGCGTAGACATCACCCCCGAAATATGACTTTTAGGAGAGATTTGATTGGTACCAGACTTGACTCTTGCATGACGTTGCTACATCGATTAGCAAATGTTCAACTGTTAGCTGGGCCTAATGAATTTTATTGGAAGCTAAGTGAGAATGGTTCTGTCTCCGTTAGTTTCTTATACAATGCTTTAGTCCAACCAGTCATACCATTTTTAGATAATAGGATGATCTGGAAAATAAAGATACCTCTAAAAAACAAAATCTTTGCTTGGTATCTTCATCTAGGGGTTATCCTTACCAAATATAATCTTATTAAGTGGAATTGGCATGGGAATCCTATGTGTGTGTTTTGTCATCAGAACGAGACAATCAAACATCTATTTTTTCAATGCAATTTAGCTAGGTCTATATGGTCAGTTACCTAAGCAGTTTCAGGCTTGTATCCACCACATAGTATTGCTAACATATTTGGGAATTGATTACATGGTATAGATCACATGTATAAGTTACTTCTTCGGGTTGGAGCGATTGACATTATATGGTCGCTATGGCTATGTAGAAACGATAAAGTTTTTAATGATAAAAATGGTTCTCTCTTGCAGTTTTTTAACAGATGTACCAGCACCTTGCGGTCTTGGTCGGCACTGTATCGTGTGGATTATCATGATCTTTTTATGGAGTTGTGTACGCGACTGGAGGATACGGCGTGGAATTTGATTGCCCGGCATAGATGACAGTATAATCTACGAATAGACCCTCCTTCAGCATCATAGGCATTTTACAATTTCTCATTTTGATATGTAATCCATATTTTTATTATTCTTTGTTTGGATATGTGGACGGTGTCGGCTGTATGGATCCTAACTTCTTTTTTGTTTCTGGGTTGTGTGCATCCGTAAGACCGCTAGGGCATGCGTTGTTACAGAGATCGGGTGTAATTGGTATCTCCGAAATATTAATATATACTCCTTTCAAAAAAAAACTATGCAGAGGCCGGGTGTAATTGGTATCTCCGTGATATTAATATATAATCCTTTTTTTTTAAACTATACAAAGGCCGGATGTAATATTTAACTTTTTGAGTAATAAAGTGCCCCTTATCAGAAAAAAATGTAGAAAATATGAAAACTAGGTGTGTGAAAGCTAGAACTCACTTTTTTAATCAACATTTGTAAAGTGTTGTTTTCAGACCAAAGCAAGTATAAACTGATTAAGAGTTTTATTGCATGTATTTCTTGAGATGGCGGGAGCATAAACTAGTCGATGCACAAAGCTTCCCATTACAGAAAACTGATGAAAAAGCTGCTCTCATCAAAAAGCGTATCACGGGTTTTTAGGCACCTGTCCATTTTTTGTTTTTTTTTAAATTTTAGGCACCTGTCCTATTTTACATCACGCTCTCATCAACGAGCTATCAGATGCTAGGAGGAAAATTCATTTTCCGTGGAATGTGAGCGAAACTTCGTTGAACCGGCAACAGTGGAAATTCCACCATCTCCATCCAGTACTGTCTTGACCACTCGTGAATGGAGAACTGTAAGGAGCAATTGGAGTCAACAATTCTTTTACATGAGAACTGGAGAAGCAGGAAGTGATTGCTGCATGCGGTTACGGGGAGGCCACTTGTACAATTGAGCATATGGAGGACTGAAACTGTCTGGCTTTTTCGGTGCTCTTGTACTACTGATTTGACCAAATGGCTGTTTTGTAATATGCATCTTGTTTTCTCATGACAGGTCTTTTGTTTCATTTGAGCTGTTCTGGGTATCTGAATTAGTATTCACTAGTAGAAACTAGACATAATAGTACACCATCGTCTTGTTCCTTTATTTCTGCATAAAGGACTATTTGGACACTTACTAATACGGCCTTTCCAAGCTCTACTAGTACATCATCGTCTAACTGATTCTCCAAGATTCGTTGGTAAATTGAGAAAGTAAAGCCTGCAGCTAAGCAGCTAATTATAACTGAAGGATGAAGATGTTACAGATAGCCTGCTACAACCAAGAGGTATCGTGTACTGTGAATTCTGCAGATGGAAATACAGAAGTAATGCTCATGATAAAGGTTGTTCTGCAGGAACCTAAAATTGACAGCACAAGAGCAAATGACCTCTTTGATGAACTTATTACAGTCGACATGATGATATATTCAGACCAAACTCAGTCGCACACAATTCTCTTAATTGCAGGCCCAGACACATGCAGACGAACAAAAACAGCACACACAACAGAAGCGCAGTATTTGCAGAGAAACAAGTCATAATCTGAAATTCAGTCACGCACAGCTTTGTTCCACGATTTCACGTTACAGTTCGAGCTACTAGGGGAGCGGCGAACTTAAACAACGGAATCTGCTACAGGCGTCGGCGACGGAAGAGAAGGGCATCGGAATCTAGCCGCCGAAGCCGTAGAGGGTGCGGCCCTGGCGCTTGAGCGCGTAGACGACGTCCATGGCGGTGACGGTCTTGCGGCGGGCGTGCTCGGTGTAGGTGACGGCGTCGCGGATGACGTTCTCGAGGAAGATCTTGAGGACGCCCCGGGTCTCCTCGTAGATGAGGCCGGAGATGCGCTTCACGCCGCCCCTCCTTGCCAGGCGCCGGATCGCCGGCTTGGTGATTCCCTGGATGTTGTCGCGGAGCACCTTCCGGTGGCGCTTGGCGCCGCCCTTGCCGAGCCCCTTGCCTCCCTTGCCGCGCCCGGACATGGCTTCGACTTCGAGCGAACGGAATTCGTGGAGTGGTGGTGGATTGGGGATTGGTGAAGGTGCTCCTGCGCCGGATTTCGTTGTGATTTTTGGGGAGGGGAGGGAGGGGTTTAAAAGGAAGCGAGAGGAAGAGGTGAGGGCCCTGGTTGCCGTTCGATGCGTGCGGAATGGACGGTTTAGATCGCGATCCGCGAGAGTGTGCCGCGGATAGATGACGTGGATCGAGGGAGTGGCGGGGGGTCTGAAATTTCGTCCCATGAGGCGCGAGCTCGACATTTTGGACGCGGGGCATTGCCTTTCGGGAAGCTTTCCTTCTCTTCTTTTCCGAATTCAATTTCGGAAGTCATGTCCTTTATGCAGTAAATGAAATTTTAGACTACTGAAATCAACATTTTGTTCCACGAGGACTCACCTTTTGGTTCTGGTATAGTGAATGTACAAATTCAACCATGAATGGTGCTAAATCGGTAGTGGGGAAAAAACAACCGGGCCCATGGTGGACGAGAAGCAGGAAGTCGCTCCTGGAAACAGTGCACCCGGATAACCACATGTACAATCAAGCATAGGAAAAATTGGTGTTTGGTAGGCCGAATCTTTGTTTCCCGCACCTAGCACGAAGAAAAAAAAACTTTTGCTAGACTGGGCCGGTTTAGTTTCTCTCACAGCACGAGTTTAAAACGGGTAAAAACTTGGCCCGTTGGGAACGGTTAAATCAAGCGTTTTCACGGAGTCAGGCCCTGGCGAGCGTCGTGTGCACTGCGGTTGCACGCGTTGGAAAGCGCAGGAGACGGGACGTTTTCCCTTAACTCCTACTTCACTCCTCTCACCCCTTTCAGCGTTCCCTTCCATGGTCGGCGCACCTCCATCTCTTCCTCCGCTCCGCTCCCTCACCATCGGAGAGATGACTGCCCAGGAGAGATGGACGGCCGCCCAGCTGGAGAAGCTTGCCGCCGGAGGCGAGGCGGCCTTTGCGAGGACGCTCAGGGCTCCATCCCCCATCTACGCGGTTCCTCGAGCAACTCGGGCGTCAACGGTCGCAGCGGCGTGGCCTCTTCTTCCTCGGCATTCGTATCTTCTTCCTCAGCGGCCGCATCTACGGCTAAGGCGGCGGGAAAAACCCCAGAAGTCACCCTGCTAACCCTCGACGAACTAACGAGGTTTTTTTTGCCTATGCCGGTGGCCCCAACCCCCGCTCCGGCGGCACCTGTGGTTGCTCCAGGATCATCCACGTCGGGCGCATTGTCCATTGTCAACCGCTGGCATATGGAAATGAAGCAACTGGTGCCTAGTAGGTTGGAGGCGGCGCACCAGCTGGACAGCAAGCACGGCCGTCACCCCAAGCTGGGGCACATCATGCAGCTAGAGTAGGCTGACATCCACATGCTACTGATACCGCTGGAGTTCTAGAACTGTTGTGGGACTGGATCAATATCTCACTGCCACACGTCATGCCGATGTCAACCTGCCGCTGGTGCGACAAATGGCTGCAGGTGGATTGGTTCGGCGGCAAGACGACGCTCGGGAAGAACTGGCCGGAGCTAGTCTATAAGTATGACCTCTAGTGCGACGATGTCTAGAGTTCAAGCTCAAGGTGTTCGTTGTGCAGATGACGATTTACAAGGATGGCTCCTCTAGCACCAGGTAGTGCACCATCCCTGACCATGGCTAGGCGATGTCCAGATGTTAAGTTAGCTCACTTAAGTATGTAAGTATGTAGTCCTAGTTAGTGGTGCTGAAGTGATGATGGTTAAACCCCTGGTGGTTCAGGGGCATGGGATGTCTTTCTTGATGGTTCTACTGATCAAGGGTGTTAGTAAAGCCCCTGATTCTGGCTTGCAGGTGTCCTGAACCTGCAAAATATTAATTAGTTATGCCCTGATGTGTGTGATCTCTGTGTTATGTGTGATGTGTGTAAGATGTGTGTTCATGTCAAATGTGGTGGTAAGATCACCCAATTTGAAATGAGTACCCATGTGATCTGGTGCAAGCCAAAGCACCAAACATCTGCTAATTCCATCAAGCGGGAATTAAATCACAAATGTGTGCAATCAAACAACTGGACCGAATTGCAGAAAATGAGAATGCAGGAAGCCAAATGAAAAACCATTCTTGGCCCAAGCCCAATCCCGTTGGATGCAACATCCAGCTCGCCAAATCCAAAATATGGAAAAATTAAGCCCGCCATACCAAACACACCCTTAGTGAATGTACATATTCAACCATCAATTGGGCTAAATAGGTGGTGGAGGAAAAGCAACATGCCTCATGGTGGACGAGAAGCAGGAAGTTGTTCGTGGAAACAGTGCACCCGGAGAACAACCAGTGCAATCGAGCATAGGCAAAATTGCGATTGTGCACATATCAATCACAGGGAAAAAGATTGTGGTTGAATAATGAGAGACAGCATCTCGAGCACATCCGCATATTGTCCCAAAACTAGATAATTCCGATTGTTTTCTAGTTTTGGATACATTACAGTCCTGAACAGATTCTGCAAAATGTTCCGACCTAGATATATTTATCCAGGGCGCACGCTAGCGGTCTCTGGACCTCTCTGCCACAATTTTCTTTCCTCCACCACACAACCCCGCTCCCTACAACGAGTAATTGGAGTTGATTCACGGTGGGAGTACCCGCTGTGGCGGCTCGAACGCAAGCCATGATCAATACGGTTCCTCCCACTATGAGGAGGCCGAGAGCTCTATTCCGGCACGGTAGCGCGAACCTGTCTCCTAGACCACCGGTCGCCCCTTCAGGGTGGGATGTCCTTATGGAAGTGTTCATGTTGGAGATGAAGCATTCGGAATCCCTCAACGAGGCCTATTTCAAGTGCCTACGTGAGCTATGCGTGAACCCCAATGATGTGACCGCTCGTAGCCGCCTCGACATAGCTCAGGATGAGCTCGATGGCCAAAAGTCGACCATCCAAATTTTGTGTATTATATTTGGAATTGATTAAATAATAGCTAGAATGGAACTCGCAAACTTGACACGTACATGTTTTCAGTTTACGAAAAACCATTTTTACCGTTCGAGAACAGCCGACGCAGAATGGACCCGCAAAGTCGACCCTGAAAGAATATTCTCTTTCACGGGTTAAGTTTGCAGTTTACGGGTCAAGTTTGTGGGTTTTATTCTGCGTCGGTCGTTCTCGAACGGTAAAAATGGTTTTTCCTGAACTGAAATGGCGCTTTACAGTTCAGCTCTTTACAGGCTCCATTAGAGCTGTTCTTAATGAGGTTGTCTTCAGCTCCGTCGATATTTGGGAAGGGACACCCCGGCGACAAGCGTTGCGCTGATGAAGAGCTGCGACACCGATGTTGGTTTATGTTAGATTTAGGGCTAGTAGAACTAGTAGTTTCCCCTACGATTTGTTTGGTATTGTACAATTGGTACCCTACCTATGTTTAATTTCACTTCGGAAACACTTGTTCTATTCTCTGTTCTAGGATTGCTATAAATATTCAATTTACTTTCTAGTATTTGGTCTGCTAGGTATGCTTCTCGTACTGGATACGATACAGTTTCTCTGATTCGACTTTTCCAGGTTTGATTTACTCGGGAGCTGCTAATGGTGTGTTTGGTAGCTCGGGTGCCCTATCTCAGCTGATACAAGCTGAGTACAGCTATGCCCACTACATACAAGTGTATTTCATTGCCTGTGTTTGCTAGGTTGCATGAGCTGAGATGTGCTCAGTTGAGATCCTATTTGTTAGCTTGTATGAGTTGAGCTAGGCCAACTATTTATCAAAAAGCAATCGAGTCCCTGAATAAAAACAAAAAACGCAATCAGGTCCCTGTGAGCTCGGTACTGGCGCCACCACTGTCACGCGTCGCACGCCGCCGCCATGGGACACCGGCGAGAGGTCATGTGCAGAGCGCCGCTCGCCGCCACCACGAGCCTCCGCCGCGACGCCAATCCGCCGCCGCTAGGATGCAAAGCAGTAGCTCCTCCCGCCGCTAGGACGCGCGCCACGGGCTGCCAGGACGCCAATGCTTCTCCGCGCGCGGTGGACGCGGCCAGGAGGAGGCGTTGACTGTTTGTTTCCGGCGGAGAGCTCGGTTTTCCAGGGCAGTTGGACGGGCCGGTGCAGATCAACGGGAGGCGATATGTGAGAACGAGAAGAGAGCTGTTCAGCGTGGGAGGGGGGAAAGGTCAAGTGAGGGGTGCGGGGCCGTGACCCCTGCGGGCTGAAGCGCGGACGCTGTACGGACTCAGCACTGCCGAGGTGTGAAGCTCGATCTGAGCTTCCCAACCGGGCAGTGTTGAGAGGCCGTTTTCGCACAAGGTGGGCACTGCCCGGTTGGACCGACCCGATCTAACAAACAACGAAATATGGGATGAAGTGAGATTTTTTGGGTTGCCCCGGGCTACCGAACATGCCCTAAGAGTCTCTAATGGAGCCCTTAAATGCCTAGCTCGTAAATCACGAGTACACACTGCTCGCGATTTACAGGTTCGAGTTCATCGGCGTAGATCGGAGCCCGTGAAATCAACCTGCCAATTAGAATTTTAAAAACTATGGCGAGAAATTTAACGCGCGAATGCACTAGTTTGTCGGCAAATCGAGCAGTTCATACAAAATACATCAAAATCATAAAAAAAAACTTAAATGGGAGGAGCTCGCCAGGGATGCCGGTGCGTCCACGTGTGGCCAAAATCGGGCAGGCCTATGATATAGGGCGCCAGCGAGGGGGCGGCCGTAGACCCCTGTTGGTCCAGGGCGCGCCGCCCGACGCTTGGCTCCGATGGACCGCACTAGCTTCGTGGCCGCCTCGTCGGAGCGGGGATGCGAGGATGACCACGGGAGCGGCCACCGGCCACCACCTCCTCCTCAGTTGCTATGGCCTCCTCCCTGCTTGCATCCGCCGTGCAACATTGACATGGCGAGGGCGTCGTTGTCAATCCGCAATTGTCGTGGCCTGATTCGCTCGACGGAGGAAGTTGGTCTACGCGGTGGCGGCGGGGGGATAGGGTTTGCTGTGCGGCGCGGCGTGCAGGTTGGAACCCGTATCCGCCCGTACGCACACTACTTGCAGGGGCTGCAGAGGGTGGATCAAGGGGGCCCATGAAAAAAGAATACGGGTCGGGTTCTTTACAGGCTCGGTTAGCTCAGCCTCTCGGCCCACATCCCGTATTTTCGCCGGAATTTCACGGGTTTGGCCCTTTTAAGGGCTTCATTAGAGATGCTCTAATAGACTCGTAAACACGCGACAACTCGTAAACACGCGACAGGTAAAGGTGATTTGCAATGCCCTTTAAACGTGTTTTGTGATTTGGACATTGTCTGTGCGGGATCGAAACTGTAAACGAAACTGAAAATTCAAGAAAAAGTGCTTCGTGCAAAATTTCGCAGTTCGTCGATTGCAAGTGGCGATTGTCCACAGTTAACACATAATTAACGCGATCAAAAGGCTACGCGATGGTGCAGCGGCAATGCGCTACCCTACTGCGAGCAAAATGGGCTCTGAGACACCTCACCGGAGCCTAAGGTGTGGCGATGACACGGCAGCGACCTCACTTGTTAACGGAGAGGACGGCGATGTCCTCCTGCTTCATGTGGGCGGGCTCCATGACCTCCCACTATGTCGTGACGTAGGCCTAGTGCTGGTTGCGGTGGCGCCACGCGGCGTCCTGCGTGTGCCACTCCTCCTTCTCCCACTCTGCCTCCATCGCCCCATACGCTGAGCAACGCCCAATGTAGGTCCTCGGCATCGCGCTTCTCCGCTTCTCATGCCGACCGTCGATGCATCTTCTCGAGTGCGTGCCGCTCGCCCTCATCGACAAATACGAAGTCACCGTCCACCACGTGCCCCCCTCCGTCTCGTCGCTCGACGACACTTACGTTTCCGGCAAGGAGGGGGCGCATTAGAGTCTGAGAGCTCGAGCTCCGACTCCGACTCTGTCTGCCTGAATGGCAGCGTAAGGGAGCGTCGAGGGGCGCATGAGCTCCCCGCCTCCACGTTGACGCGCGTACGCCGGAGGAAGCGCGCGGGAGGAGAAGGGGAACGATGGCGATATTGTTGTTCCCGGCGCCCACCTCTGCTTCCTCTTCTGGAGCGAGGACCGGCGGCAAGTTGTTTCATGCCTCTCTTCTCTCTGCCCCTCTCTGGATCCCTCACTTAAGTGATATTGTAACCCTAATTAGGGTTGGTACTCTGTCCTAGGTTCATCTTATTGCTTAAATTGTCTGTTAACGAATCCCCTATGGTGCCATTCATGCATTGGTATCTAATTAACTTAGTGGCTTATGTTGCTCATTGTTGTTACTGGCTATGTGATGACTGGATTTCATGTGATCAATAACAGGGTTATTGCAGTACTTGTAGCAGCAAATATTATTTATAAAGTCCGTCCTTTGGAAGCTTTGCAAATGACAACAACACAACCCCGCAGCAACGTTAGTCAGTGCGGCCACACTCGCATCCAAAATAGTGTTTGGAAATAGTCTACACTATAAGTTGCTAGAATAATAGTAAACAAGAGAGATTTACAGTAACTAGTAACAAGGTAAATAAAGTACTAAAAATAAGGTAGAATAAGAACTAAACCAAAGGAGTTGTAGTTGTAGGATTGAATGGAATGAGAGAGGGTTTCTAGGCTTTGATCTCACTAGTACTAGATGGATGAATATATGTGTGATCCATTATCTACAAGAGATTCCTTTAACAAATAAACGTTCCCCACTCGATTACCGGTCTGTCACACTGTGTGTACTATGCATGATTCTTGTGTGTTAATAGCAAGACAAACGTACACTTCCGGACCAAGGGATCTCGTGAACTCATCTTCGTGGCTCATGTAATTGAATACTTGGATCACAAACACATTCTAACTTAGCGCACTAGATCAAACATCAACCTAGAACCTAATCAATCACTCACACATGGATGAACAACAAAACATAGATGAATATATTAATAAAGTCACAACTATGTTCAATCTTACAATTACAAGATCTAAGACAAGAAAGAGAGAGATGGAAATGCTGTTGGAGATGATGATGATGATGATGATGATGAATGGTGCACGCGGTGAAGGTGGGGACGCCTCCTTCTCCTCATCTTGCTTGATGGTTTTGAGATGTGGATCTTGTGTCCGACGGCTATGGAGGTGGCGGAGTGGCAGGGCTCCGCCCCTGAGGCGTGGATGGACTCTCCTCCTTGTTCTAGGGTATTCCCCTCTTTAAATAGGCATTTGGAGGTCGGTTTTGTGAACCGACGGAGATAGGGGGTGAATATGCCCATTGGGCCTTCACAAATGTTGTTCCGTTTGACGAAACAAAGTCGTCGGAGGGTGGTACAGCCGTGCGGTATGGGCAGGTTTCGCCCGTACCAGTGGTCATTACGCCCGCAATATTCTGAAGTGTTTTGGTCGCCATTTCTTCATACAGACTCTGATTGATGTGTTATTTGGCTCGTTGGATTCATATGGACGAGGGCTACAACACCATTGCCTTGGATCTTATTTTGGAGTTGATGGGAATAATTCACTTGTTCCTCTCCTCAAATGGCTAAGTTCGGTGCCTACAGCTCCTCCGTATTGCATCCTCTTGGCTCCTCTGTCCATGATTGTTCATGATGGCCTGCAAGTGCATAGGTTCATCAGAGAATGTTTTCGTGAAAGTATTAATTCCAGTTTTTATATCGATCCCAATAAGGAGCCTAGGTAAGTGTTTTTATGCGATGTTTCTATCGCACTCAATGTGTCATAGGTCTTGAGTGAATTGATTGCAAAAGCTGACGGTGGAACTTGTGAGTAAAAGATAGAGGAAACTTGCTTAGGAAATAAATAAATTGCATAATAGTAAAGATGCAAAAATGTGTAAAGATCCTACGGATGAGAAGTTAGGCGCGGAGAGAAACAGTTCATGATGATAGTGAAAGTGTCGAATGGATAAAGTGGAATAAGTGATAGTGATATTTCTTATTTATAAGTGAGTAGGCAAACAACCCATATACCGACTAGGAGTCCTCATGGCCAATTCTCCCTAGTCCCAATGATCCATCTACCTATTACCACGGCCATGGTCAGCACATTAATTAAGGTCTTGTGACCAGATCAAGGCTTTAATCTTGATGGTTCCTTATTATCCTCGAGTAGTACTAGATCTTCTTTGATATCGGCCGTGTCACTCGGGGGGTCGCTGAATTACTAGCATACAAGTTCATACCTATGAGATCTTTGGATCATGTTACTTGGGCCCTTAAATTAGATAACAAGCATTAGGCAAACATAGATAATCATTCTCACTATTAAATAAACACTACAAAAATCACAAATGGATGGATTTAAAGGAGGCACAACATATCTCACCAATCCCCTATATCTCCCACGCATATGGGGATTTACTCAGACATGAGAGGAAGACGAATCAAAGGCATAATTATATTGCAAGTAGGAATCATCTCAAAGTTATTGTAGCAAACCACAATAGCAATCAAAGATGAAATCAAATACAAACCAAAGGTAGATCAAAGTAGCAAACCTTAATCTTACAAGTGCCAATCTCTCTCTCTCTAAGTAATGATTGGAATGATGGTGGAGTGTGTGGTTTGGAGGTTTGAGATCATCGAGGAACGAGGTGAAGTTCTTCTCATCTTTCAGATCTGATCTAACCCCCTCTGGATGGCTTACGGTGGCTATGTTTTCTGTTCTATTGTTCTTCTCGTCGTTCTCCCTTCACGAAAGTTGCTTGTATTGATATAAGGGAGCCATCGGCGTGTAGTACGGGCGGAAGGTACGGGCGCGTCCTGACCATACCGATGTCAGCAAGATCAGTGACCCTAACCTTGGCAATAATATTCCCTTTGTGAAGTGGGTCCCTTTCCCAAAGAAGCATTTTGCCAATTCCATCAAAATAGCATTGAGATCTTCAGTGTTCATGTGGTCAAGCGGTGGACCCACAAGCATGACCCAACACTCATTGTTAAATTGCATTCTACGCCATTTAATTCCTTCATTATGCTTGACAAAAGACACATGCACATCTTGAAATGCAATGGGGCTATTCCGAATCAACCTATATCTGTCACTGACATGTGTAAACTGGACATAAGCCGCACCAAAGGGGCAGTCTTGAATCTTCCCAAAACCAACTCTAGCTTCATTGTGACGGAAATCAAGAAGAACATCTTGAACATTCTGGAATGGTACCTGACCTGGGGGCATGGGATCAATGGATGCAATGGCGTACTATTCATGGAGGCGCTGCCAATGAGGAACCACCACCCTTCTGAGACCAACCCTTCCCTCAATGTGCATAATCTCAAATCCATGCAGCCGAAAAGGGACATGATCAATGGGGATGTTGGCCATTGCCACAAAGCTCACTGGCGATGACGTGACCAAGGCAGGACCAGCGGAGGTTGGGGTTTTCACAGGTGAGGGAGTTGAGGAGACGGGGGACTCTGCCTTCAGTGTTGCAAAATAAACTACCAAATCTTTTAGACAAGAGAAGACCTGGGGCTGAAAATGAGTAGTGGGCTGTTGGGCTTTGAACCAATTATGGTAAGAATCATTGGGACAATCTCGTTTATGAAAAGGGAAGCGCAAAAAAGGGAGCATACCGGGCAAATTAATTTATCCAGATTTATTGCACGACTTTGATTGTCGAGGAGATTGCCCCTGGTCATATTTGCCCCTACACACCACCTCAGCAAATGAAAGCGAATTAATTGTCAAATCAATTGGTCTGTTCTTGCATGGGGATAAACTGCCAATGACTCAGGAAACTATAACCGGTGAAAGACCGAGCTAGAGCTCAAACAACCAAATTTTGAATTCTTGGCATGCAATGAAATTCCGAGAGAGCTTTTTTCGTGAGAAATAATTTTCCATTCTTGATCTTGTTCACGATAATACTTTTTTACTTAGCTTGCCAATTTGGGCCACCTTCTCCCTAGAGATTGATAACCATAACAAAATGATCAAAAGAGAATCTAGAGATATTGTAAATTTCAAAGCCAACAGCTCTAGAAGCAACCGAGAATCTGAAAGATCAATCTTGTAAGTGTTTAACCTGAAAGAGAAAAGCCATCCCTCCAAAACAAGATTGAGAGCTATGCTCACCGTATGAACATCAAGTTTGAAATTAGTCTACCAAAATAACACACCAGAAAGAAAGCCCTTCTTCGAAAACCAGGCTGAAAATTAGTAGATAGGCCAAATTTATCCCGAATACTTTGATCAAATTTTAACCCCGCATTGAAATCTAGAGAAATGGCACAAGGTTGCTTTAGAGACTTTTTTCCCGCAATTGAAACACTTGGATCCTCAATTGTCACGTTAGAGACAAAATTTCCAACAGGGGCTTTTTCAATCACAAGATTCTTCTTTTCTATAGGGGATGATCCTTTGGCCTCAGCCAAAATTTGAGACCCAACCGTAACTTTCAACACTGGTAGATCTAAATAAGCCCATGGAAAACCTTCTCATCTTGCAGTAGATATATAGCATCAATAACCACTTCATTTTGATTAAGAAGAACTAGTGTCTTAGCATTAGAGTGGAGAATCAAAAACCCCGGAAATTGCTTGTCATGGGAAAAATAAAGAGCATGCCATTTCAAATAAGAATCCACATTAGAGTCAACCAGGGAAGGAGATACAATAGATATGGGCTCATTAGCACGAGCCAAGTGAGAGGGGAACCTCACAATAGATCCTTTCAGGATCTTCACCCCATTTTCAAGAGTTTTGCCATCCAAAGGAGAATCTTCGGAGTTGAGAAGAACCAGCCAATCATTAGAAGAGAGAGCCAAAGATCCATCCATGAACTTACCATCAGTACTATCCCCTATGAACAAGGTCAACCATCTGCCTACCGGAGAAGCCATGGGTGGGCACTGACACCGGAGTGGCGCCGACGAAGAACAGAGGCGGGCTACCTCAGAGCCACAACATGCCTTGGAAATCGTGCGGGTTAGGCTAGCGGTCCTCTGGTCTCTCTCTAGCATGCCAGCACCCCATAAATGCTATTAGATCTTCAATAAATGTTCATTACCTAAAAACCATCACAAGAAACCAAGGATTCGCTAATTGCGACATTAACATTAGTAGAAAGGGGCAATCTTTAGTGAACTCCGGCAATAAATAAGAGGAAAGCCAATAGTAAACAGCGATGAAATTTAGTGCTATCAACATCCCCAAGCTTAGCGGTTACTCGCCCTCGAGTGACAAAGCTATAATGAGTAATAGCGAATAATTGAATCAAGATGAAAACTTACAAGTTCGAGGTTGTATCATATTCCATTATCTCAAATCCTGCAACCATGAACATGAGCATAATATGTCTGACCAATTGCACTTAAGTTCAATTCCTAAACGCAAGTAACTCGCTAGCTAATAGTTCTTATAACTCAAATGAGATTGTTAAAAATTTGGCTAGGCTTGCAAATCAATTTCTTTCAGCGTCTCTCTTATTTTGAGAATGAAATTTTTTGAGCGAGGTCGCTTGAGTAAAAATCAAGGATGCACATGTAGATGTCAAAAGAAGGACAAACTTAGAGCTTTTTCATTAACACCCTCTTTGATAATTGTGGCTATCAAATACCTCTTCTTTTCCTTGTCTTTCAAAAACTCTAATTGTTCAATTTAGGTGGTGAGGTGATGCCAAAGATCAAAAGTATCGAATATTTTTAGCTCATATTTTGACAACAAAATTTGTATTCCTTTCTCAAGGATCAACAAATGTTTCTTTTGTAAAGCTTACACAACCTTTTGACAATACCAATATTTTTTCCTATATAGCGACACGTATGCCACTAATGCCATCAACTCATAGCCGAAATCCGGGGTTATACCATAGATCGTTCAGAGGCTAGCGGAGTTGTTGGCATCTCAAAGGTGTGTATTTGGAACATAGAACTTTTATTTCTTTGGTCTCTATTTTTTTACAGAAGGTCGAATCAGGTTTTGGCATCTCCCTCTCCCACCATAAAAAGTTCGTTCTATCAAACAATTGTTTTTTAGAAGGTATCATCAAGTCAATGATCAGTATGTGGGGTTGAGTGCTACTAAGATTAAGCCCTTAATACAAAAACATGGCACCAAAGTTGTCGATAGACACTTTTTCTTATTCTTAAAAGCTTGGAATTTAATGAAGGGAATATGCCCGAGAGGCAATAATAAAGTGGTTATTATCTTATTCCTTGTTTATGATAAATGTTTATTTTGCATGCTATAATTGTATTAATTTGGAAACGTTAATACATGTATGTTTAATAAACAAAAGGAAAGTTCCTAGTTATGCCTCTCTTATAAACTAGCTCGTTTATTAACAAGATGATCAAGGTTTCCTGATCATGGACATTGGATGTTGTTAATAACGAGGTCACAACATTAGTGGAATGATGTGATGAACATTCATCCGAAGTATAGCATTACGATCAAAGTCATTGTGTTTATATTGTTATAACATCATACGAAGTAATCCTAGTACTTAGACCATGAGATCATGTCAATCACTAACACTGGAAGAGTATCTTGATAACATCAAACGTCACACCGTGGAAGGGTGATTATAAAGGTGGGTTCAGTGCTACGAAAGTGTTATGTAGAGGCTCATGGATCAAGAGTGGGATTTGTCCATCCCGATGACGGATAGGTATACTCTGGGCCCTCTCGGTGATATCACATAAAAATAGCTTGCAAGCAAGTGATGTGATCACTAGAATGTTATATCACGAGAACGAGAAAAGAGTACATGTCGGTAACGAGATCAAACTAGGTATGGAGATACCGATGATCGAATCTCGGACATGTAATATATCGCGAGACAAAGGGATTTAGTTACGACGTTAAAGGTTCACACGATCACAAGAGTCATCGTTGAATGTGTAGGAGTCAGTATGGATCTCCAAGTCCCGCTTCGGATTATTGATATGAGAGGGGTCTCGATCATGTCTGCATTATTCGTGAACCGTAGGGTGACACACTTAAGGGATACCGACACCGTTTGGAGAAAATATGTTTCAGATAAAGATTTAAGAAAGTGCTGGAATTATTTCAATAGACACCGAAACTATTTCGGGTGAAATTGCTGAAATTGGTTCTGCATGTAATATTGAAATATTGCAGGGGGTTTTATGTGAATGTTTGTTAATTAAAGTAATTAACAAAATTCTTAATAAAATTAATAAAAGGGTTTTATTAAATGAGATAGCATTAAATTTGGAGAAATTTAATGCATTTAATGTGGAGACTTTAAAAGAGAATGTGAAGGGGCAAATTTATGTGGAGAGAGTTACCACCACATGAATGAGGAGGTGAGGGGTCACCCCTTAGGCGCCGGCCATGGGGAGGGGCAGCCCCCTCCTCCTATAAAAGGCCCCCCTCTCACACCTTCACACTCACACCTCCTCGTGAAGGATCTCTCTCCCCCTCTAGTATTATTCGCCCATGGTCTCGGATTAGCGAGATATATCTTCCTGGTGGCTTTATCTGGAAAGGAGTTGCTGCTTCCGCTGCTTTGCTGGAGCAAGGGACGAAGGTTGTCGGGGTACCGGACGTGTGTGCGATCATGTATGCACCGCTGCTTTGCGGTGTTGGACTTGGTGGTGCTAGACTTGCTAGAGCTGGATCTGATGGACGTGCTAGAGCCGGACCTGCTGGACTTCATCATGATCTTGAGATCGGCAAGTGTACGACTACATCATCCACGAGTTCCATCCCGTTAACAAAGCTTTGTTGTCTTTGAGGGTAAGTTCTCTATGGATGTATATTCACCCGTTGCTTGTATCTAGTAGATAGATCTTGGCGTATAGTTCCCATCATAGGATTTTTTTTGTTTTCTATGCTGCAAACCCAACAGTGGTATCAGAACGTGATCTATGCATAGGTGCTTTGTATGGGTAGAACACATAAGAATATCTGGGCGGTGATGATCAAGTTATTGCTTCTTATATGTACTTTGGATACTGGTGGCATAGTGGGATGAAGCGGCCCGGACCAACCTTACATATCATCGCACATGAGACTGGTTCCACGACTGACATGCAACTTGTTTTGCATAAGTGGCTGGCGGGTGTCTGTCTGTCCTACTATAGTCAATATCTGATTTACAACGAGTTGCTAATAATTTGGTTATCATCGTTGTGGTTCCATGTTCGTAGGTAAGAACGGTTCTATCTTCGATAGCCCTAAGCCACGTAAAACTTGCAATTGATAAATTAGAGGCGTCTAGTTTAGATCGTTGCTGGGCTTGTGTCATGATATGGTAATGTTGTAAGTTGATGTATAGTTAATACACTTACAACACACTTAACGTGTAAGTTCCATAGACCTTGGACTTACACACAAAGGAATGATAGAGATCATACCACGATGCATATGATAGTGATCAAATGCAAGAACCATACCATTTCACTTTACACATATGATGTTCGCATCTTATATTGCTAGTTTGGCGTTTTAGTAGCGTTATAAGATGATTGCTCATTTAAATATCAAGATAAAAATATGTTCTTCCTTAAGTATGCACCGTTTATGTTTCACCACTTCAAGACATCACATGATGATCGGGTGTACTTGAATCCATGGTCATATTTTGGGTGTAAGACAATTTTACACACGCGAGTACTAAGATTCTTACTTGGCGAGCCTAGCATGTACAGACATGGCCTCGGAACACGGACCGAAAGGTTGAGCATGAGCCATATAGTTGATATGATGCCCATATAGATGCTCGCCTTTGAAGCTACACCGACTCACGTGATGATCGGACTTGGTGTAGTGGATTTGGTTCATGTAATCACCAAAAAGGCACGAGGGATGTTGTTTTTGAGTGGGAGTTCATTTCTAATTTGGATTAGTCGAGCCAAATTTATCATAAACTAAATCAAAGTGAATTTGCATAATTTGTTGTAGTCATTAGCACCTGTTTACTACCTTATACTTAGTTTTAATTAAGATAATAGAACTATAGAATTCAGGATATTTACTTTACGATCTGGTATCGTATTGTTTTGAATGTCAATTTAAAGTTTAGAAGTCTTATTGCAAACTTTCAGCAAACTCCATTTACTCCATGAAGTTTAATAAGTAGTATTAAATTAAGAGTAAGAATTCCAATGTTAGTATCTAACGTATCATGTTTGCCTTCATGATTCTTGATATTCAAAAGTTGTTTTAATATCGAGGTTATCTAGGAGCTGAAATAATTGTTTCATAAACCATCACGTGTGATAGATATTGTGATATCTAAAACAATGTTTTTGGTTGCAATATGATAGAGTATAATTTAATACACGTTCTCATATTGTATGAGAATTTGTGAAGGTTGGAGATGCTAGGCGTCCTAATCTACCAAAAATGTTTTGGGAACTGATATTATACTCATGATTCATCCTTATAGGCTATAGTAGCTTAATCATGAAAGTTGTCATGATAAGGATGAATAGAAGATGTAAGTAAAATGTTTACTACACTAAAAGATTACTAAAGAATGGATTTTTGAAAGAATGCCAAACATTTGATGATGGTGATCCACTTCAAAGTGCAAGTACAAAGGTATTAGTATTTTACTATATACACTTTGTACTATGTGTCATGTGAATGACACCATTATTGATGTTGATAGATTCTTAAAAAAAAGGAATTGCTGAAAGAGAATCTATAAAATATTTGGCAGAAGAAAAGGTTGGAGATGTCCAACTTAGGTATATAGAATATATACACGTTATGGTTATATTCTTTACTTGTCAAACAATGTGGTTCTTAGGTATTGGATACCGGTATTTGATACCGAATTGGTTGGTATGAAGTGTCATATAGGACAACACAATTCATGAACTATAATGGCCTAAGTAACTAGCAAGAGATTAAGTGATGATGTTCATCGAAAACAAATAAAGTGTTATTATGTTTCTTCTTGAGATCAAAGCTTGTCTTCAAGATTTGTTTAAATAATTGTTATTTTGTTTCGGTATTACGAGAACAATGGTTGTTCAAATAATTACCGTATTCCATAATGGATGGATGAACTTTTACAAATCTAGTGGGAGAAATCATATCCATAAACACTATTGCTAAAATGTCGCAAGACAAATGATTGAAAGATCACTTATGAAGTGACATCACTGTTTGAATTATATTGGAAAGTAAACATGAAGAAACTCCATGTTGATGGATTTTTGGAGTCTTTTGATTTTGATCAATTGACGCTTGTGAAACTTTCCTCGAGATAATTGAAACTCCGTTCATAGGCCAAAGAGGAACGAATGACTAGCTTATTGGAAATTGTGCATGCTAATGTGCGTAGTCCATTATGTGTAGCCATATGCGATGGATCTTTTGGCTTCATATACCTTCTCCAGAAATTTGAGTGAATATATCTATATATTTACTTAATAAGGAAGAAGTATGAAACATTTGAAAACTGTTCAAAGACTTTTAAGATGAAGTGAAAAATCATTGTAACAAGAAAATAAAAGAGTTTATGATTTGATCATAAAGGAAGATATTTGAGTTATAGGTTTAGCAAAACACCTAAGATTTGAGGAATTGTTCCATGATTTGTGTTTCCTGACAAACCATAGGAGTATGGCATATTCGAGAGATGAAATCAAACCATGTTTAACATGGTAAGATCAAAGGTGTCATTTATAAAACTGCCATTATGTTTTAAGGATTAAAGCTTTATCTATTGCTTTTACACTAAAAAGAGCACCATCGTGATCCATTGAAATGACACCATATGAGTTATGGTTTGGGATAAAACCTGAATTGTCTTTTTCTTAAAATTTTGGTATGCTATGCATAAGTAAAATGTTTACAACCAAAGTCGGATAACCACGTCTTTGTAGGTTATCCCAAATAATTTGTTGGGAATTCCTCCATTACACCAAGGACAAAAGAGTTTGTCTCTTGGAACGTCAAGTTTCTTGAGAAGGAATTTTTCGCGAAAAATTAAGTGGGAGGACAATAGAACTTTGATAAGGTTGTTGAACCTTAGCTATATGTGCTAAGTAGCACAGCGCCGGTAAGTGTCCTGGTGGCGGCTAAAATGCTCATGGCTCTCGTGATTACAAAGGTTGTGATCTCAGAGATTAGAGTTCCTATTGAACCGTGTGAGTCGGTAAGAATCAAATAGTAAGATTTGAAACATAAGTCGTTATTGTTTTGACAATGATGAACTGACTACATGCAAAGAAGCGACGATGGGCCCTGACTCCATAAAATGACTAGAAGTGATAGAATCCATGATAGTATCCATACACGAGAAATCAAGTTTCTGAACTTGGAAGACCCTCCGGAAAGGCGTGAAGCCTATTGGACTTGTTGGGATCTATAAAGAAATAGACATGGATGTTTAACATCTATGAAATAGTCGACATGTCGGAAAGAAGTTTACGGCAATGTTCAAGGAGTTGACTATGACAAGATTTGATCTTTCATAGCGATATTTAGTCTTGATGGATTAATGTAGCAACCACTACATATAATTTGATGTATGGTAGTTGAACAAACAAAACAATGTTCTTCTAATAGAATGGTTACCTAGGACGTGTACAAGACACGTCCCGAAGGGTTTAGTTAATTCAAAGGGTGCTAAAAGGGCATGCAAACTTCAATAGTTGAAGTGAGCATAGCGGAGTTGGAATCTTCACCATGATGAAACTGTTAAAAGAGTTTAAATTCATCGAAGATGATGAAGATGCTTGCATTTGCAAGAAATTAAGTGGGAGCGCTGAGACATATTTCTAATACATTGTGTATAGGACATGGTGTTCATTGGAAATGATATATCTTGTATTGACCCAAGTTAAGAATTTCATTAAAATGAGATTTTGATGAAAGACTTGGGCAAAACCGGAATATTTGGCATCAATATATATATATGGATAGATTGAGGCGCTAATATGGTTGTGCCAGACATACATATATGAGATATTGAAAGGGTTCAATATGGAAACAACAAGAAAGGTTCTTGCTGCATGGAAAGGATTGTATCAAGATTCAAGTGTTTCAACACTTGGTGAGTAAAATCACATGAAGATTTTGATCGATTATACCATGATATGTATATATCCAGAATGTCCTATGCTCTAAATGTTATGAGCACATACCAAAATGATTCATAAGATGATCATTGGATGATAGTAAATATATTCTTATGAGCTTTGGAAGAACTAAGAATATATCATGTATAAGTGAGAAATATTTAAAGGTAGTTCATTGTAAGGTGTTACATTGATACTAGTTTTGTCACAAGATACAAATTAAATTTATCTCAATTTAGACTATGGGTGGCACAGTGTAATGGAAAAGATGTTCCATGATGGATTTGGATGAGTTCCAAAGTTGAGACATTGTGACGGATACTACAACAAAAGGCTAAGTATATCACTGCTACAGTAGCAACAAAGGAGGGCATTTATGTTAAGTAGTTTGTTATCAAACTAGGTGTGGTCCAAAGTGGGCTAATACTATGAAGATATATTGTATGACAATAATATCAACATATTTTAACCCGAGCAAACTAAAGGTCTCACCAAAGGACGAAATTTATACAATGCCATCTCATTTGAGAATGAGTGATGCATAGAGATGCAAATACATGCAAATACACGCAGACCTAAAACTGTCAGATCTAGAGATTATGTTAACCACTAGCAATCGCGCATATGCAACACCAGAAAGCCATAGGTGTTCAATACGCAAAGTTTTTCAAACTAGATTATTGACTCTAGTGCAAGTGGGAGACTGAAGGGAATATGCCCGAGAGGCAATAATAAAGTGGTTATTATCTTATTCCTTGTTTATGATAAATGTTTATTTTGCATGTTATAATTGTATTAATTTGGAAACATTAATACATGTATGTTTAATAAACAAAAGGAAAGTTCCTAGTTATGCCTCTCTTATAAACTAGCTCATTGATTAACAAGATGATCAAGGTTTCCTGATCATGGACATTGGATGTTGTTAATAACGAGGTCACAACATTAGTGGACTGATGTGATGAACATTCATCTGAAGTATAGCATTACGATCAAAGTCATTGTGTTTATATTGCTATAACATCATACGAAGTAATCCTAGTCCTTAGACCATGAGATCATGTCAATCACTAACACTGGAAGAGTATCTTGATAACATCAAACGTCACACCATGAAAGGGTGATTATAAAGGTGGGTTTAGTGCTACAAAGTGTTATGTAGAGGCTCATGGATCAAGAGTGTTATTTGTCCATCCCGATGACAGATAGATATACTCTAGGCCCTCTCGGTGATACCACATTAAGAATAGCTTGCAAGCAAGTGATGTGATCACTAGAATGTTATATCACGGGAACGAGAAAAGAGTACATGTTGGTAACAAGATCAAACTAGGTATGGAGATACCGATGATCGAATCTCCGACATGTAATATATCGCGAGACAAAGGGATTTAGTTACTAGCGTTAAAGGTTCTCACGATCACAGAAGCCATTGTTGAATGTGTAGGAGTCAGTATGGATCTCCAGGTCTTGCTTCTGATTATTGATCTGAGAGGGGTCTCGATCATGTCTGCATTATTCGCGAACCGTAGGGTGACACACTTAAGGGATACCGACACCATTTGGAGCAAATATGTTTCAGATAAAGATTTAAGAAAGCGCTGGAATTATTTCAATAGACACCGAAACTGTTTCGGGTGAAATTGGTTCTACATGTAATATTGAAATGTTGTAGGGGGTTTTATGTGAATGTTTTTAATTAAAGTAATTAACAAAATTCTTAATAAAATTAATAAAAGGGTTTTATGAAATGAGAGAGCATTAAATTTGGAGAAATTTAATGCATTTAAAGTGGAGACTTTAAAAGAGAATGTGAAGGGGGAAATTTATGTGGAGGGAGTTACCACCACATGAATGAGGAGGTGGGGGGTCATCCCTTGGGCGCCGGCCATGGGGAGGGGCACCCCTCCTCCTATAAAAGGCCTCCTCTCACACCTTCACACTCACACCTCCTCGTGAAGGATCTCTCTCCCCCTCTAGTATTATTCCCCCAT
This sequence comes from Avena eriantha, assembly GCA_910589775.1. Taxonomy (NCBI): domain Eukaryota; kingdom Viridiplantae; phylum Streptophyta; class Magnoliopsida; order Poales; family Poaceae; genus Avena; species Avena eriantha. The sequence goes on from OU342740.1 coordinate 296,683,659, forward strand.
GGTCTCGGATTAGCGAGGTACATGTTCCTAGTGGCTTTATCTAGAAAGGAGTTGCTTCTTCCGCTGCTTTGCTGGAGCAAGGGACGAAGGTTGTCGGGGTACCAGACGTGTGTGCGATCACGGATGCACCGCTACTTTGCGGTGTTGGACTTGGTGGTGCTGGACTTGCCGGAGCTGGATCTGATGGACGTGCTAGAGCCGGACCTGCTGGACTTCATCACGATCTTGAGATCGGCAAGTGTACGACTACATCATCCACGAGTTCCATCTCATTAACAAAGCTTTGTTGTCTTCGAGGGTAAGTTCTCTATGGATGTATATTCACCCGTTGCTTGTATCTAGTAGATAGATCTTGGCGTATAGTTCCCATCGTAGGAATTTTTTTGTTTTCTATGTTGCGAACCCAACATTTAATCCAAGGGGTAGTTTTCAAACTGATATTAATTGTCGAAAGTCTTAACCAAAGTTGTGCCAAAAACTTTTGAGCTCAAGTCCTAAAAGATAACGGATTAAGCGCGGAGTTGAACTCAAGTGCAACCGAACAGACATAAAATGTTCATGAATAAGCTTACAGGAAGAAGTAAATGGGAATGTGGTTCCTCCTCTTGCTTGATCATATCCTACTTGAGCCAACTCTTTGCGTCCGTCTCCATAGCTCAATCACTAGAAGTGAGTATCCTGCAGAAAAATCAACAAGAGCCAAGAGAAATTTGCACAACTAAAATTGAAAGCTTAGTCTAATATTTTTGGGTTTTCTTTTATCAAATGCAAAGCTGAAAGTAAACATGGATTGAAACAAAACAAAAAAATAAGAAAGAAAAATATGAAGCCAAAAAGTTTGGAGGATTTTAACCTTCCCAAGCTTAGGCTTTTGGCCTATCTAGAATCAAATGTCGCCACCGTCGGGCAGCGGCTGGTGGTATGGAAAGTTCGGGTAGCGGTTTGGAAAGTCGGTCATGAAAGATGTGAAGTCTTGGGTGAGGTTGACTATGTTGGCGTTCGCATCATACAACGTGTTTTATATGTTGTCAATGTGATGCACCACCTGGTCAAATTCGCCCCTCGGGACATAGTGAGTCCCGGTTGTGGTTGAGGCATAGCTGGCTGTTGGTGCTAGGGGAAAGGTTGTTGGTGATGGTGTAGTTGACCATAGTCATCCCAACCCGCACCATGCTAATCTTATTCACCTTGATGTTGTTGTTGGCCAGCTACTGCATTTTCCTAGTTGGGGTGACCTCCTTGTTGCGCAGTCCTTCCTAAGAGGATCAGTGCCTGCTGGAACTCCTCCTTAGTGAGGACCCAACTCTGTTTACCTGGCAAACCATAATCTTGGACAAAAGGAAGAAAAACTTGATCACCGCTAGGCTCAAAATAAAGCTGGTAAGCACAAAGGGAGCATTTGGGTCCCATGAACTTGGTGCTACCCATATGAATGTCATCCAGGATCTTACTGCCAGCCATAGCTCTTTCCTGTGACGGTAGGACAAATTCATTTGCATAGGCGATCTTTGTGATCAACCCACCACAACGAATGCCCCCTGCAGAAGCTGACCTTTGGAGGCAAAAGTGATGGATGAGCAAATCACCTACGTTTAACTTGTGCTCCATATTTGGATGCAAGGCCATATGAACTACACTTGTTTTAGGGCCTGACATTGCCCTGACATCACCTTTCCCGAAAACAGGATTGACTAGGAAGGTATGAAAATAACAGATAGTAGGATTCTAGATGGCGGCGCTCTTTTTGCGCAAATAATCAGTGTTCCCGTGGACATAAATTTGCTCCCAAGAATGCATTGCCTCCATGTGCACATTGTCATCAATATCGAGTTCCCCCTCATGGGAGAATCCAAAACTATCACAAAATTCATAGAAGGAAAGGTTGTGGAGCTTCCCATTGAGTACAAAACTTATAGTTTGAGATCATCATGGAATGATGACAGGAACTCGTACGTGGCGAGCTTGTAGGTGTCGACAAAGAGGTAGGAGAAGTTGACCATGCCAGCATGCACAGTCATCCGCTCAAGTCCTCCAAAAGGCCTTGGCGGGAGAGGAACTCACGGTTTACCCACTTGGTGGGTAAAACCTTGCGGTTGCTCACCCTATCATAGTGTTGGCTCATGGTGACCCTCAAGTTGTCCACCTCCAAGCGCCTCTTCTTTGAACTCACCGGCTTGGTGGAGCCCGAGGCTCCCGTCGTACTCGAGCCCTTGCCTGAGTGGAAATCCTTCCAATGTTATGCATTGTGCTGCAATTTTTTTAAACAAAAATATAAGCATCAAGTTTCTATCACATGAACAAACGATTGCATGTAGAAGTTACAAATCCTAACGTGAGAAATCAACAATAATCTCAAAATATGATGAACCCATCTAAATAGCCAATGTGATGAATTCAACCATGGATTTCATAAAATAGAGCATGGATCAGATTAGAAACTTACTGATGTGAAGATTCCCCAACTCAAAAACACGAAATCAATGAAGAATCAAAGGTTCTAGGAGGTTAGGGTTTGAAGTGGAGAGAGAAAGAACAAGGAAGAAAGATGAGGAAGAAGAAGGAGGTTAGCTAGGAGCTAGCCGCTGTTGGCCTTTACCTGGCGACACAGTCGGTACGGGCGGGCGGTACGGGAGCAGCCCACCCGTACCGATGATCTTTACCGTTGGATCAAAGTTAGGGTTCGAGATCAAACCTGGTCGGTCTAGTATGGGCGAGCGATACGAGCGCGTCCCGATCATACCGTTGCTCGTTATCGGTGCTAGGAATTGATACGTCCATAACGTATCTATAATTTTTGATGGCTTTATGCTAATAATATGCTTTTGACACTCCTTTTTGTATAAAGTTTATGATTTATTTGGACTAACCTACTAATAGTTGCAAAAGTGCACAATGTACTTGTTTTACACTTTGATGTGCAGGAATTACCAAGAATACAAGTGGAAACCTTGTTGGAGTCAAATTGGGATTTTTCCAGAAATCTGTCTCAGAACTCTTTTTGAAGATGGTCACGTTTCGGGTCGAAGATGGCAAAGTTGTTGGAAATTTCGTGACAAACGTTCTCGACATAAAATTTAGCTGATTCTGCGTCCGAACGGGCCTTTTATGCCCAATTTACTGCAACCCAAGATGGGGTGACAGGAATCCAAGAAGCTATATAAAGGGAGGAAACCTAATTCGCCCACGACATCTCCACCCACAAATTTGCAGCCATCAAAGCCACGTCTTTGCCTCCCCCATGGATCCCATGTCCATGGGGGAGGGCTCTCAAGAAGCCATGAAGGAAGGGGGCTAAGGGGCGGTGCTCCCCCGTGATACCGATGGTGGGGAAGGAGTCCCCCGTGCCGCCGTCGGCGCCACCACCCTCTTCACCATCTTCACCGCCATCTCCATCACCTAATCCTCCTAGTATGCAGTGGTTCATCCTCCCACACACCTCTATACCGTCCTATGTAAACATGGTGTTTGATGCTATAAGTTATAATCCTATGATCTATGTCATGTTTGCGTAGTTTCTTTGTTCTTAGATTGAATGGTGGAACATCTTTGGTTCATTAGAGTTGTATGTTGATATGGTATAGTCCTTTGGTGTCCATTATATTTATGCGCGAATGGATTAAACATCATAGGGTTTGTAGTATGTGTAAAAGGAAGGGGGAGTTCTGCCGGAGTGATAGAAACCTGAGGACGCGAACCGGAACACTACACGTATGGGAGTAAGAGGACCATTAAACTTAAGGATATGGTTGGGGAAACTTTAATGCATTGATTAGTACTTACAGATGGTTGCTAACAATCCAATCATATAGTACATGTAATTCCAAGTAGTGAAGCGCATGTATATTTAGCCTCTCCCACATAGAAAACTGCATCGAAGACAATGAACCGGATCTATTCGCTATTTAATCTTGGACAAAGCCACCACAATTACCACCACTATTCCAGACTCATGGTTCTGTTAGTTTAGTGTATTTTATTGCTGCAGCAACTAGCTTTACTTTCTTGTTATTTATTATCATGCAAAGCTATCTCTTTTACTCGTATTGTTGCTCTAGTTTTATTTCCTAGATAATGCAAACGTTTAGTGTGCGTAGAGTTGTATCAGTGGTTGATAGAACTTGAGAGAATATTTATCCTAACTTTAGCTCCTCGTTGGGTTTGGCACTCTTACTTATCGAAAAGGCTACACATGACCCCCTATACTTGTGGGTTATCAAGACCTTTTCTAGCGCCGTTGCCGGGGAGCAATAGCGTGTGGCTGAATATTCTTGTGTGCACTTGTTTGCTTTATCTCTAAGTAGGTTTTACTTTCAGTTTTAAGTTGTTCTCTATCTTAGTATGGATAGGGAATGTGAATTACAAAAAAAAAAGTTGTACTTGTTACCTAAAAACGTTTTCAAAAAGGAAAGTGACTGGAAAGATGAGTAATGGTTAAGTAGGGGTCGACCTTGAACACTTGTGTTCATGCCAATGAAACCAAAACAAATCTTTCCATGGAAGCTTTTCAGTTAAAAACTTGTAGGAATGCATGAAGCCTTAAAAAATAAAGATATTTCTGGTATTGATCTTAATGCTTATTCATTTGAAAATACTTGAATCTTGCTCCTATGCCTAACTTAAAGGCGTTAAAGAAAAGTACTTATTGGGAGATAATCCAAAAGTTTTAGATGAGTCTTGGAAGTTATTACCCATATAATAACCGCTCGTTATCCTTTTTATTTGCTTTTTGTGGCAAGAGTAACCTCTAATGAGAGAGCAGTAATGCCTGGGAAAGTTGCTATCCTAAAATATATTTTTGTGCTTCTTTGTAAAAATTCTTGTAAAATCTCTGTACGTCGGTTTGAGCTGTGAATGTTTGTGCTTCTGACCCAGGTTGTTATCTAACTTTCGTTAGTTCAACACTTGTCGATTTGAGAAACAGAAGGTCTTCGAAAAAATTGGTCTTTACCTGCTCGTCTGTTTTGATAGATTTCTGCCATTATTTGCATTTGTTTCTTGTTGATTCCTTTTGGGTTCTTTTTGGGGAATTGAGATTTTTGAGGGAAGTGCTACAGTAGCTTGTGTTTTAATGGATGTTTTTTTGGTGTTGGAACTGAACCTAAAGACTTATTATCTTGAGTGCACTAATGTTGCTAATAACGATTGTGTGAAGTTTTGTATGAAGGAAATTTTTTAGGCGTATGGAAAGAGTGATGTAATGAGATGAAGAATGGATTAAAGCTCAAGCTTGGGGATGCCACATGTGTCACCCCAAGAAATATCCAAGAAGTACAAGCGTCAAAGCTTGGGGATGCCCAAGGCATCCCCTTCTTCATCAATAAAAATCTCATATTTCTTCCAAACACTTCATTTTTATTGTTTCATGCACAGTTGTGTTGTTCTTGGAGCGTCTTTGTTTTCGTTTTCGTTTGCTTGGTTTTGTTAGTTTGCTTGAATAAATTGGTTGGACCCCCTCTTTCATACATTAGTTTTCAAAATAAGTGTGGTTTGGATTGGAAAAGAGTAGGAAAAGTTAATGCTTAAGTGGTAAAAGGAGCTCGTTTTTTACGGTGGCCTATGCTTTGTCATGTCATGCTTGATATTGTTTTGGCATTATGCTTAGTGATATTTGCTGTAGCATGACATGTTATAAACAATTGAGATTGCTAATATGCCTTGAAAGAATCATGCGTTGTTTTAGCATATTAAATCATAGTATTGTCGTATTCTCCTTTGATGCTTTATTTGGGTTGACTTGGCGCATGCTCACACCATGTTATGACTATCCCAAGTCACCATAGCCTTTATGATCCTTTATTTTTCGACTTGTAATATCACTTTATGCTTTAATTAATGATGTTTTGTCGCTTTGCATGATTATAGCCATTATTGCTCTTTTAGTTGATCGCTCCCAGTCTTTTGCTAGCCTCAATAACCAAGTATGAGTTCCACTCATGCATCCAACTCCAAATAAAACCAAGTTATCCCAAAGAGTCCACCATACCTACCTATTAGCATTTGCTATTCCAAGTATATTAATGCTTTTATCTACCTTCCGAATTAAACTTGTTATGTGAAAATTAGTGATTAATGTTCTCACGAACTTGATGGCACACTTTATTTTCTTGCACTTAATAAACTTGAACCATTGTGTCCATATTTTTTGTGTATATGCTTGTGCTTTATAAGTTGAAGTTAGGAGAACCATGTATCATGGGGAACGCTTTCAACATTGCACTTATATTCCGTTGATATCATAATTCTTTTGCTTATGGATCCCGGCGGTGTGAAATAAAAGGGGAACTTGTAAGATCATGGAGTTTGTATGTGTGTTAGCGAAATGCACGGGCCGCTAGCCTAATCCATGCCTAATCATGGTGGAAACTTGCAGCATAACCATAATGAGCACTCTATAAAGCATCCTCAATAAAAACCTATGCAAATAGGAAATAAAAAGATCGCTGAGATGCTCATTATCCGCTTGCCTTGTCATTTTGATTATGGGATATCTCCTGTACCATGTGCAAGGGGTACCCCGTTGGCGGTTCTCTATGATACATATGTACTTACAATGACAAGAGCTTACTTCTGACTGAAGTTGAGTAGCATGAGGTTCAATACTCGTAAGTAAGGGGCATGAGATTTCAACTTCTAACTTTTCAAACATATCCTCTTAGCTGTGTCACTTTAACCTTAATCACCTAAAGATGCTTATGATCGGGGCAATGAGAGCTGAAAGCTAATAAGTACCATAATTTTTGGAAGCTCTTTATGAGACTTAAATCCCTGCTTCCTTCTAAGAAGAACTTTCTTTTACTTTTATGTTGAGTCTTCATCTTATATCTTTATGCACCTATTAAGAGAGCATAGTGGCCATTCTTAGTTTAATGTGCATTGTCCCAAGACTTGTTGATTGATGTATAACTTTGATATTACTTGTTCTTAAACTATTTGTATCTAGTCATCCTTATGAACTTTGAAGGTGTCCTATGCATTTATGTTTTGCTACACTATGAGGGACAAGCTGAATACCATTCTCATTATGCTTTCTTTATGTGAAACAAACAAACATCTTGCAAAACATTATTATTCATAAATCTTCTGTTTGTGCCTTTTTATGTTACAACATAGTTGCAATGTCTTATTGTTAGAACTCTCTCTTTCATGATTCATGTTCAGAGTACCTTAATCCCAGCTATCAATGCTTTTACAATAATGATGATCAAGATTGTGTTATCTGCATGTCACCTCAAAAATTATATTGTTTTGATCATTTACCTACTCGAGGACGAGCAGGAACTAAGCTTGGGGATGTTGATACGTCCATAGCATATATATAATTTTTGATGGTTTTATGCTAATAATATGCTTTTGACACTCCTTTTTGTATAAAGTTTATGATTTATTTAGACTAACCTACTAATAGTTGCAAAAGTGCACAATGTTCTTGTTTTACACTTTGATGTGTAGGAATTACCAAGAATACAAGTGGAAACCTTGTTGGAGTCAAATTGGGATTTTTCCAAAAATCTGTCTCAGAACTCTTTTTGAAGATGGTCACGTTTCGGATCTAATACAGCGTCAAAAGTAAAACTCTTAAACTTTCACGACAAACGTTCTGGACATAAAATTTCACGACAAACGTTCTGGACATAAAATTTCTCTGATTCCGAGTCCGAACAGGCCTTTTAGACCCAATTTACTGCAGCCTAAGATGGGGTGACGGGAATTCGAGAAGTTATATAAAGGGAGGAAACCTAATTCGCCCAGGGCATCTTCACCCACAAATTTGCAGTTACCAAAGCCATGTTTTTGCCTCCTCCATGGATCCCATCTCCATGAGGGAGGGCTCCCAAGAAGTGATGAAGGAAGGGGGCTAAGGGGCGGTGCTCCCCCATGATACCAACGGCGGGGAAGGAGTCCCCGCGCCGCCATCAGCGCCGCCGCCGCCCTCTTCACCATCTTCACCGCCATTTCCATCACCTATACTCCTAGTATTAAGTGGTTCATCCTCCCACACACCTCTGTACTGTCCTGTGTAAACATCGTGTTTGATGCTATAAGTTATAATCCTATGATCTATGTCATGTTTGCGTAGTTTCTTTGTTCTTAGATTGAATGGTTGAATGTCTTTGGTTCATTAGAGTTGTATGTTGATATGGTGTCCTTTGTTGTCCATTATATTTGTGCACGCATGGATTAAACATCATAGGGTTTGTAGTATGTGTAAAAGGAAGGGGGGAGTTCTGTAGGAGTGACATAAACCTGAGGACGCGAACCGGAACCTTGCACGTATGGGAGTAAGAGGACCATTAAACTTAAGGCTATGGTTGCGGAAACCTTAATGCATTGATTAGTACTTATGAATGTTTGCTAGCAATCCAATCATATAGTACATATAATCCCAAGTAGTGAAGCGCATGTATATTTAGTCTCTCCCATATAGAAAACTGCATCGAAGACAATGAACCGGATATATTCGCCATTTAAACTTAGACAAATCCACCATAATTACCACCACTATTCTACACTCATGGTTATGTTAGTTTAGTGTATTTTATTGCTGCAGCAACTAGCTTTACTTTCTTGTTATGTATTATCATGCAAAGCTATCTCTATTACTCGTATTGTTGCTCTAGTTTTATTTCCTAGATAATGCAAACGTTTAGTGTGCATAGAGTTGTATCAGTGATTGATAGAACTTGAGAGAATATTTATCCTACCTTTAGCTCCTCGTTGGATTCGACACTCTTACTTATCGAAAAGGCTACACACCACCCCCTATACTTGTGGGTTATCAAGACCTTTTCTAGTGCCGTTGCCAGGGAGCAATAGCGTGTGGCTGAATATTCTTGTGTGCACTTGTTTGCTTTAACTCTATGTAGGTTTTACTTTTAGTTTTAAGTTGTTCTCTATCTTAGTATGGATAGGGAATGCGAATTACAAAAAAAATAGTTGTACTTGTTACCTAAAAACATTTACAAAAAGGAAAGTGATTGGAAAGATGAGTAATGGTTAAGTGGGGGTCGACCTTGAACACTTGTGTTCATGCTTATGAAACCAAAACAAATCTTTCCATGGAAGCTTTTTAGTTAAAAACTCGTAGGAATGCATGAAGCCTTGAAAAAGAAAGATATTTCTGGTATTGATCTTAATGCTTATTCATTCGAAAATACTTGAATCTTGCTCCTAGCCGTTGTGGATGGCACCTAGCCATTGGCCTGGATATTCTGGCTTAAGAAGCTGAACCGTAAATCTTATCGTATTGTAAGTAATCTTATGCGTAAAAGGGTCGTAGCTATGCTATGTTTGATGGATTGGAGTATTTGACTCATGTCTTCTTGTCTTGTAATCGATATGCTCCTCCAGGAATAAATTTTGTGATGATGTATGGTCCTTCCCATGGCGATTCTAACTTTTGGTGTCCATCTTGCTTGAGGCGAAGAAGTAGGTCCCCTACTATGATGGACCTAGGCCGCAATCGTCGGCTGTGGTAATTGCGCAAGTTTTGCTGGTACATAGTTGCTCTTTGTAAGGCTTCATCTCGAGCTTCATCAAGTGCATCCACATCATCTTCGAGTGCTTCTCTTGACTCCTCTTCATCGTATGCAACTACTCTTGGGGATTCATGTGATACTTCAACAGGAAGCACGACTTCTGCGTCGTGGACCAGAAAGAAAGGTGTCTCTTGTGTTGAATTATTTGGGGTTGTACGTAAACTCCATAAGATAGACGGTAATTCATCAACCCATGCTCCTTTTTCTCTGTCAAGTGGCACTAGTAGTCTTTTCTTGAGTCCAACAGTAACTAGTCCATTGCCTTTTTCTACTTGTCCATTTGTTTGCGGGTGAGCTACCGAGGTGTAGCTTACTTTGATACCCATCTTCTGGTAGTACTCCTTGAACTCATTGGATGTGAAGTTAGTTCCATTGTCTGTGATGATGTTGTTCGGTACGCCGAACTGAAATACTATGGATTTAATGAAATTCATAGCCGAAGTTCTGTCTTGGGTTGTGACAGGCATTGTTTCGATCCTTTTAGTAAATTTGTTGACTGCTACTAGCAGAAATACATGTCCTCCTGACGATGATTTGTGAAGTTTTCCCACCATATCGAGTCCCCACTTAGCGAAGTGCCAAGCCAGAGGTATATGATTTAACTCAGCGGCGGGTGCTCCAGGCTTTGTTGCGACGATATCTTTTGCATCTTGAACTGCAGTCAACTAGTAAAATCCTGCCCTGAATGCTTTGGCAGTAATCGCTCGGCTACTAGCATGATGACCACAAACTCCTTCATGTATATCTTTGAGTATAATTTTTCCTTCTTCTAGTGTTATGCAGCGCTGCAACACACCCAAAATACTTCTCTTATATAGCTCCCCTTTGATTATTCTGAAGGCCTTCGATCTTCGGGTGATTTGCCAGGCTTCTATAACATCTTTGGGTAGCTTTCCTTTAGTCATGTATGCTACATACGGCTGCATCCATGTAGGTTCAACTAGCATGAGCTCTCCAATTTCCTGTTCTTCTTCTTCAATGGCCTCTTCTATACTCTTGGTTGTTGATGGAGCCCCCGAGTCTTTTCGCGGGTTACTATTTTTTCCCGTTTTTGGTGCTATGACCTCGGAGACTCTTTTTGCATTGATCGATCGTTTCATTATTTCTTCCCAAAAAACCCCAGGTGGCACTGGTAAGCACAGGGATCCGATGTTTGCTAGATTGTCGGCTTCTTCATTGCTTGCTCTTCCCTATGTGTGATACTTTGCATCCATCAAATTGAGCTTCCATAATGCCATATAGATCGCGGTAAGCAATCATGTTATCGCCGACGGCGTCGCATTTGTTCATTGCTTGCTGTGCCACAAGATTGGAATCACCAAAGATTTTGAGGCGAGTTGCACCGCAAGCTTTGGCCATTTTGCATGCCATGCAACAAGGCCTCGTATCCAGCTTCATTATTGGATGTGTTTGCAAAGTTCATCCGAAGTACATAGCGCATTTTGTTGCCTTGTGGTAATACTAGTATTACTCCTGCCCCTACGCCTTCCGTTCTTTTTGATCCATCAAAGTACATTTTCTAGGCACTAGAAATGTCAGGTGGACCCGCATATTGCAACTCTATCCATTCTGTGATGAAAGCCGGCAAAACTTGTGACTTAATTGCCTTGCGCTTCTCATATGTGATGTCTCGAGGGGATAGCTTTTTTCCCCATAGAGAGACACACCCAGTTGCTTCTGGATTGTTGAGGATGTTTGTTAAAGGTGCTTCATTAACCACTATGATCGGATGTTCCAAAAAATAATGGCGTAGTTTTCGTGCAGTCATAAATACCCCATATGCTAGTTTTTGGTAATGTGGGTACCTTTGTTTGGATGGCGATAAGACCTCACTCAGGAAGTAGACTGGCCTCTGTACACCATGGGTTTTTTCCTTCTTCGGGTCGTTCCACGACCAAGACCGTGTTGACCACCTGATTTGTGGCAGTGATATAAAGCAGTAAAGGTTCTTTCTCTTTTGGAGACACGACAATGGGAGATGTCGAAAGTGTCCTTTTAAGATCTTCAAAGGCACGTTGATCTTCTTCCGTCCATTCGAATTTCTCCGATTTCCTCATGAGGGCATAAAATGGCAGCGCCTTTTCTCCTAATCTTGCAATGAAACGACTAAGTGCCGCTACTCGCTCCGCCAGCTATTGTACGCCACGTAGATCTGTTGGCTTTTTTATTGTTAAAATTTCTTGGATTTTCTCGGGATTAGCCTCGATTCGTCTTGCTGATACCAAATAACCGAGGAGTTGCCCTGCCGGGACTCCAAAGGAACATTTCTTCGGGTTCAGTTTGATGCTAAACTTGTCGAGATTTTCAAATGTTTATTCGAGGTCCTTGATGAGTGCAGATTCTTGTCTTGTTGTAACTATAACGTCATCAATATATACTTGTACGTTTGTGTCTATTTGGCTTCCCAAACATTTCTGCATCATCCGCTGATATGTTGCTCCGGCGTTCTTGAGGCCAAAGGGCATTGTTGTGTAGCAGAATACACCATAAGGCATGATAAACGTTGTTTTCTCCTGATCTTCTTCCTTCATCCTTATCTTCTGGTATCCTGAGTAAGCATCCAAGAAAGAAAGACGTTTGCATCCCACGGTTCCATCGATTATTTGGTCGTTTCGCGGCAATGGGAAGTGATCTTTTGGACAATGTTTGTTTAGTGCAGTGAAGTCAATGCACATCCGAAGTTCTGTAGTATTTTTCTTTGGAACACATACTGGGTTTGCGACCCACTCTACTTTTGTTAGTTCTTTGATAAAGTTGGCGTCAGTAAGGTGACGGAGCTCCTTTCCAATGGCTTTACGCTTTGGTTCTGCGAAGCAACGAAGCGGTTGTTTTACTGGCTTCGCCTTTGGATTCAAATTTAATGCATGCTCAGTGAGTTCCCTAGGAATTCCCGGCATGTCATAAGGTAGCCATGCAAAGATCTCCTAGTGCTCACGGAGGAACCCGATGAGCGTGCTTTCCTATACGGGACCAAGATTGGAAGCCACAAATGTTGTTTTTGTCGGGTCGACTAGGTGGATCTGTACGTCTTTTGTATCCTTGGCAATGTCAAAAGCCTAATCGGGATTGACACATGCTACTTCTAGTGGTTCTGCGATTGCTGAAGTTTTGAGTTGTTGGATCTCTGTTGCCATCTCAAAAGATTCAGAAATTTTGTTGAACTCCCGATCGCAATTGTCGGCATGTGTGAAGCTTCCTTTTACCATGATGATACCTTTTGGTGCTGGCATTTTCATGACTAGGTACGCATAATGCGGAACTACCATGAACCGTGCGGAACCTGGTCATCCTAGGATCGCATGATATTGTGATGGCTAGTCCATGACTTTGAATTCGAGTTTTTCTCGCCTGAAATTTACTTTGGATCCAAAAACAACGTCAAGATTTTTTTTTCCTAAAGGGATTTCAGATTTACCTGGTACTATTCCGTAGAAAGATGTTTCTGCTGGCATGAGATTGTCTAGGGGATAGCCCATTGCTCTTAGTGTTTTTGTGTAGATCAGATTTATGCTGCTTCCTGCATCCATGAAGACCTTGTAGGAGTTCCACGTATGAAAACAATAAAATTTTACCCTACGCCCCTGAACCCCTGAAGCTGCCAGGACCTATCTATTAGTAATGCAGTAACGGGAGGGGCTTTTTGCGAACTTACCCTTGAAGACTGAAAAGCGTTGTCAACACTCAGGAGAGCATGGTTGATGTAGACGATCCAAAGCCGACCTCAAGGCCGTGATGAAGTCCTTGCGCTCCTGTGGCTCAATGACTTGAGTGCCTCAAGTGTGACACCTCGCAGGGAGTTAGACACGTTCGGTGCCTGACGATGACTCCTGCTTCCCCGATCCAGTAGCAGTTGTGGAAGTAGAGCTCCTGGATCCGAATCCCGCAGCGTGATGGCGCTCCGCGGTGAAGATGTCGCTCGTTCGCGCAGTCCGAACTTGGGACCACGGTCACGACAGAGAGAGAGAATATTAATTGGAGGTCTTCCCAAAAGTGAGAAGACCTTTATTGAATATTGTGTGTATTTATCTGGCCAAATACCCCCACTATATATAGGGGAGGGGAGGTACTACCTCCCTCAAAGTCCTGGGGTGGGACTAAAGGAGAGGGAGAGGGGGGGTTGCCGCCAGCCGGCCCTAGTGGGCCCCGCGGGGGGGGGGGGGGGGGGGGGGGGCTTGGCCCAGCCAGCCACCCCCTTGCCCCTTCTCCCTTCTTGCCTTTCCCTAATGGGCCCTCTTCTCTCCGGAATTGGCCCATTAAGCCTTTTGACCTTTAAATTGGTTTTTTATTTTATTAATAAATGATTAAATCAATATTGAACATTCATTCATATATTATTCAATATCCGTGGGTATGGAACACCTTCCACCTCCACTCCAGACAACCTCCAGACTTACCGAAACCCTTCCGGTTTTCTCTTTACTATTCTTCGGTGATTCTTCTGATCCTATAAACACTCTCTAAGCATCATCAAACCCTTAAGCGTGATACCCTACGGTTCGGGAACACTCCAGACATGGTCGGGACACTCCTGGACTAATGATCGATAGAGGGACCTGGATGGCCATGTGAACCCTGTGCGTTCCACGAAGATCTTTCGTCGTTTGAACCGGGACGGTCGTGTCTTATTCCCTTTGTCTCTGGATACTTGCATTGCCCGAGATATGATCAATGACATCACCATGTCGTGTTCAATCTCGTTACTAAACAATGCTACTTGACTCGTTTCAACAAGTGATATCCCTGTGATCAAATCACACGCTGCACAACTATTGGATATAACTTCTCCGAGTGGGCCCTTGAGTATCGTTACGTGGACGGACAAATCCCACTCTTGACACATATTGCCTCTACGGTTTCCTCGAATACCTGAACACACCTTTATAACCACCGTATTACCAGATGGCGCTTGATGCTATCTAAGCACTCTTGGGAGACAGTGATTGATATAGCCTCACGGTCTAAGGAATAGTCTACGAGGATCCATTTCGAATCATCGTAACTTGAACTTCGTGACATGATCGGGTCACGATGTTTAGGTTGGGTATTGGTTCATCATCTCATTCTCAGAATGAGATGCCTCCATTTCCAACTGGCATAAATGCCACATGATCAGGAAACTTGATCATCTGTTGACCAATGAACCAGTGACTAGAGTTTCACTAGGAACCCCTGTTTGTTTATATATCACACGTGTATTGATGTTTCCACTCAACATAGTTATAGCATGATATAAAAATTAATCATAAACTTTATGAAATATGATAATAGTCCTTATAACTATTTGTCTCTAGGGCATATTTCCAACAGTCTCCCACTTGCACTAGAGTACAAATAAACTAGCTGCATTTGTTCTTAATCATTCGCACCATATATCCGGTACCCTAAACATGCTTGCTCATGAAAGAGGTTGAGTCTTGGGCATGTGCTTTATAGTCCTAAATCCTTTGCAACTTACTAATGTCACCTTGATTGACATTAATACTTTATCATCTCATGATAACATCTATGTGTATGCATCGTTGCTATGGCAGCAGAACGAGGGCTGATTCCAGGAGCCTATAGTGACTTTAGATCAACCTCGAGGGCTTTCTCATGGGCACTATGCCCTGGGACACATCATTGTATGTTAAATGTGAACTAGCCCCGCCATAACATTATACAACACTTTAGATGGTACACTTATCTATTATTATAAATGCATTCATCAAAATACGAGTGCACTCTGTGCAACTTTCGATGTTTTTGTTCACCTCGCTTCCTACTCGTTACACCCCAGCATTAGGATCCAACGAAGGGTAGAATTAGGAATCTAAGTTTGTGCATGCATGCATCTGTAAAAATCAGGGTAAATTTTTCGCCAAACAAAAACCTAAAAGGATCAGAGTTTCTTTCACTAACTGAAGGTAGGAATAGCTCTTGTTAGTGACTGCTATGAATTTTGACATGACCTTTAGGAATTATTAAGTTTTTGGGGAAGTTACTTTGAATTCAAATTTGAAATTTAAATCAATTTGAAAGAACTGGAAAATTAGAAGTTAGTAATACTGGATTGTTTTTCCAAAATTCCTTATTAACATTGTTTGGTTAAATTATAGATACAGTAGACAACAATAAGGATTAAAGACAAGGAAAATTAAATAAGAAATGCAATCTTATTTCCTAATTACATAATAATATTAGAAATGGTGATAAATACACCAAAACACTGAATATTGCAGAAAACATAAATAAAACTTTATTAACTTATAATAATATCTTTACAAGATTCTTTACAAAAAGAATAAAAAGAAGGTTATAATTAAAACCTATACTACCTATCTACTCCTACACTAGATCTTGTACATCCAGATCTTGTTCCTGCAAATAAGAAAAACAACTAAATGAAAGAAGGGGTTAGTAATTAGTTAAGTTTACTCTCAGTGGTGAACATGAAGTACACTGTTCATATTACATCATTGAGTAAATAATAAAGGGGCAAGTTTCACCAAAGGTGTAGTATCTGTTCTTCTAAGTAAATAGACCAAATGCCACATTAGAAGCCAAGTAAAGAGAGGCACGTTTCACCAGGCCAATAACAAGTAAATGGGTAAAAGTGAAAGTCAGATTACTTGAGCTGATCCATAAGAGCAGCTCACACAGACACACAACCGAGTCACCTAAATGCATGCAAAATGTTGTCCAAGCAGCAACAGCAGTACAAACACTCAAACAGGGCATCCTGCCGAAGCCCAGTTACAGGAAGCTCATTTCACCTTCTCAAGAAGACACCAGGAGCTCAACGAGCTTGCCAGATCCAGATAAATCCACCAGCTAATTCACCAAAACAACCACCAGTTCATCACAAAATGGTGACATAAGGAGGGGGTGGTACAGGAGGATAGCAAGAGCAAGTTCAAGATCACAGGAGACTGGGAGGAGCAGGACAACACCAGGAGGTGCAGACCAAGATCAACACAGCACCAGCAAGCAAACTGTGTGGTGAGGATATACAAAACCATCACATACTAAATCTATGTTGAGCATGTGTTGTTTCATATAAGATCTTCTCAAAGAACACCCAAGTGGGGTGTATCCATCACATAAGAGATTAAAAGGGCCAAACTATTTATCTTTGCAAACCACTCCAAGCTCTCAGCCTGTGCATCACTGATCTTGGAGAATCAAACATATTTTTACATCCACATGTACAACAGCTTTAACTAAATGCTTCTGGGCACATCCAATGGATGGTAGCACCTCAGAAGTGGTTCACCTTAAAGCTCTATACTACACAACATGGTTACCAAATTATTTTCTTAAAGGCTATGAGAATCATTGTCATAAGCTGATTACCAAAGCCCAGAGATGGTTTTAGACAAGCATCATAAACCTATGGATATAGTTTTAACTAGATCAACACATATCACACTGCTGGTACATGGCACATCCCCAACTGGGTAGCACCTCTGTACCAACAGGTTCAATAGTGACTATTAAAAACCTATAATCACTTTCCTAAATTAATTTAGGAATCATACTTGGCACTTTGTGCCAGATGAGCTAGTAAACATCACCACTGTCTATCACTAAGCCCCAAGCCATTAATCATCTTCCTATAAAGTATATAGGAATCAATCATATTTCTAATCATCTCTGCAGCACATCACTGCTTCATAAGCAAATATTAACAACATCACCTCAACAAAGAGCATCCCAACTCTAGCATAATAGTGAGTCTCAATCCAATAAAATGAACCCATCACAGATGCAACAAGGGTAATCACATAAACATTCAGTAAACTTTCACAGAGGGTTCTCTGATAGAGAACAAGGTGGCAACAACATATTCAGCAGAGTACTAACTGGCAGAAAGGAGAGCAATTGGCTAGAACCATAGGCGTGTAATAGGTACCACTAGCAAATTAACCTCTAGAAGGATATCACTTGTAGGATGAACCAGAGAAATTAACTCAACATCACTACACAGGGTATGAACCCTAGGGTTCAGGGATGAACCCTAGACAGGGGGCTAACCATGTTAATCATGATAGGGAAAGATAGCTAGAGCACAAGAGAGAAGCATAAAGGGGAAGCACCCAAACTTACTCAAGGTCCTCGCAAAAGTAATTGAAGAGGAAGCAGAGGAGTAGCCGGCGACAGTGCACACTACTAGAGAAAGGCTTATGGATAGATTTATTATCAGTGGAGCAAATTTTTGAATATGTTCCACTGATAATTATCAGTGGCGCATTTAAAAATATGCTCCGCTGATATTATTTATAACCAATGGCGCACATCACAAATAATGCGCCACTGATAATGTGGGCCCGACACTCTGGAGGCCTATGGACCAAATATCAATGGCGCATATATCCATATGCGCCATTGATATATTATTATCAGTGGCGCATATGCAATATGTGCCATTGATATTCTCCTCACCAATGGCGCATCCTCTCCTACATGCGCCATTAGTAACTATGTGGGCCCCACCTAGACCCCACCACTCTGAAAGGTGGCAGGAATATCAATGGCGCATTCAGGATATGCGCCACTGATACTTTCCCTCCAATGGCACATATAGTAGTAAATGCGCCACTGATAAGTCTTGGGCCCACCACCTGAAAAGGTGGCAGACTTATCAGTGGAGCATTTAGTGTAATATGCGCCACTGATAACTTCGTCCAGATCTACAAGTTGGCATCCACCCCCACCCACCACCACCATTCCATTCTTCTCCACCCACCACCCCAAACTAGATCTAGCTCGTCCTCCTCCTCCCCACCACCTCAATTTCTCCATTCTTTTCTCCATTCTTGGTTGTTGAACCTACCTTGCTTCATAGTTTTGTGAGGGGAAGCCTCTCCAATTATTGTAGATCTACTAAACCAACTAGTTTTCCTCCTCCAACATCCATCTTGTTCTCCAACAACAATCACACTATCTCGTCGCGGACTTGGCTCGGTAACGATTCTACTAGGTGAGTTGTTGGAGGACATGCATGTGGATGTTTTGTGTGGAGGGTGGACGTCGGTGCGATGTGTATGTGTGTGCATGCTTATGTTTGTGAAGCCTTGTTTTTGCGAGAGGGATGATGTGTTTGCATGGATGTGGTGCATGAATGTTTGCAGGTGACGAAGAAGAAAGCATGTTGCTTGCTCTGGTGGTGCATGGATGTTTGCCGAAATGTCGATTAATTTCCGTTTTGGCAAATTTTTGCACTATCCATATGTCCCATTTTTAGGAGATGTCATGCCGAATTTTTCCGGCGGCCATGCATGCATGTGTGTGTGTGTGCATGATGGTGTTGTGGTTATAAGATACTCTCTCTTTTTTCTCTATACCGCAAAGGAAACCATGGTTAGACACATGAGCGAAGGTCGAGCAGCTAGATATAAGAAACGCGCGGTGGCTGACATGATTGTGAACAAGAGGACCTCCATAAGATGACCGTGTCGAACATGCAATCTCGGGAGCTTGGTTGACCCTGATTCCGGAGACTTGGAGAATCACCTGCTCACACGTGGTTTCATGCGCGGCTATGATTATGAAGATGACGAGGACGTCAACGATCCTGAAGATGAGGGCGGGCATGATGATCATCACGAAGGAGATGCCGGCGGCGGACATGATCATGATCATGAAGGAGATGTCGGCAACGGTGGACATGATGATCAACACAAAGGAGATGATGGCAGTGACGGACATGATGATCATCACGAAGGAGGTGCCGGTGGAGAAGACACAGACACACAAACGACGTAGCTAACCTCGGCCTCGCAGGACCCTCATGTTCAGGAACTGCTTCTCAGGGAGACGAGCAACACCAAAGCTGCTGCCAGGGAGAAAGCCAAGCTAGCGCAGATGGAGATAGACAGGAAAACTCCATTGTATCCTGGGTGCTGGCCCGAGGATACCCGCTTGAATGTAACGCTCAAGGCTTTGGAGATTAAGGCAGAAAGCAAATGGACCGACGTAAGCTTCAACAAAAACATGAGATTCTGGCAAGAACGTCTTCCCAAGGGGAACACGTGTCCAACTAGTATCGAGGAGGCCAAGAAAATCGTATGTCCTCTCGACCTACCGTATGTTAAGTACCACACCTTCATTAATGACTGCGCACTTTATCGAGACGAGTACAAGGATATAACCACATGTCCGGTGTGTGGCCAAGGACGATACAAGAGAGGGAACAAGAAAGTTCCTCGGAAAGTGGTATGGTACTTTTCTATCACTCCCCGTCTGCAACGGTATTTCGTGGACCCTAAGGAAGCAAAGCTCATGCAATGGCACGCGGAAAGGAAGAAGCCGGCCGAAGATGATCCACATAAGGGCAAGATCCTCACACACCCTTCGGACACTAGCCAGTGGAACGCACTGGACATTGACTTTCCAGACTTCGAGGGCGATCCAAGGAACGTCAGGCTTGGTATGAGCACCAATGGACGCAATCCATTTGGCAACCAGAGTAGCACACATAGCACCTGGCCCGTGTTTGTATGGCCGTACAATCTCCCTCCCTGGCTGTGCACCAAGCAGAGATACGTACACATGTGTATTCTGATTCAGGGGCCTAAACAACCAGGTATCGACATGCATCTGTATCTCAGGCTGCTGAAAGAAGAGTTAGCCACGCTGTGGGAGACGCCAGCCCATGCATGGGACGCATACACAAGAGATTATTTCCCTATGAGAGCCACGCTTCTCACGACGGTGCAGGACTATCCAGGTTACACATACGTGCCTGCCTAGGCGAACCACGAACACAAAGCATGTGTCAAGTCCATGGATAAGACCCCGCATCTCCAGCTACCAAGGGATCCCGGGTCATCGAAGACCGTGTTCCAACGGACTCGAATGTGGCTTCCAAAGGATCACGCGTGGAGAAAGCGTAGAGATCTGTTTGATGGCAAAGTACAGCTCGAAAAATCCCCACGTCCGAGGAGCGGAGAAGTGATCCAAGATATGTTGGACAACTCAGAAGAGTGCCCTTTGCTGGGAAAGAAGCGTCCGAGGACGAAACCGCTGCATGGTGTGTGGAAAGCTAGGCCTGTTTTTTGGGACCTGCCATACTGGAAATACCAGCACACGCCCCATAGCCTTGATGTCATGCACATCACGAAGAACGTGTGCGAGAGTCTGCTTGCCACTATCATCAACATGCCAGATAGGACCAAAGACGGGCCGAAAGCAAGGAACGACCTGATGGAACTTGGCATCAAGGAAGAACTTCATGAGACGTTGTCGCCCGATGATGATGATGAGACGGTGCCTGAAGATACTCAAGGTCGCCGCAAAAGGGTTAAGAGGGGAATTGCAGTGTTTTCGGTTGCCTGCTTCACTCTAAGTGAGCAGGAGCTTGAGCAGTTTTTCAACTGCCTCCTAGGAGTCAAAGTTTCTTACGGTTACTCGGGGAACATAGGCATATATATGGAAAAAGCGAAGAAGAGGTTCAGCGGGATGAAGTCTCATGACTGTCACGTGCTGATGACGCAGATACTTCCTGTTGCGATTCGAGGGAT
The DNA here is from genome assembly GCA_910589775.1 of Avena eriantha. NCBI lineage: Eukaryota > Viridiplantae > Streptophyta > Magnoliopsida > Poales > Poaceae > Avena > Avena eriantha. Next base: position 296,704,696 of record OU342740.1, read on the forward strand.
AATGGACAAGCACGTCCGTGAGGCGCTGTTTGGCCTCTGCAACTTCTTCGACGTCATCTCGAGGAAGTCGATTGGCTTGAAGCAGCTCGACACACTACAAGATGAGATCATCGTGATACTATGCGAGCTCGAGATTTACTTCCCGCCCGCATTCTTAGACATCATGGTCCATCTACTCGTCCATGTCGTGGATGACATCATTCATCTCGGGCCGACATTCCTGCATAACATGATGCCGTTTGAAAGGCTTAACGGTGTTATCAAAGGATTCCTACGCAACAAGTCCCGTCTAGATGGAAGCATTGCCAAGGGCTTTCTGACCTACGAGTGCGTCTCTTTCTGCCAGAATTATCTACGCACCGACCCGGACGACAAGGATGACCCTGTTGGTCTGCCCAAAAGGATGCACATCGGCAGACTCGCTGGATATGGCCACCGCAAGGGCTTTCGCACCATGCATGTCGGCACGAAGGGTCAACGTGACGACTTTGACAGGGCACACCGAGTCGTGCTACAACACATCGAATTGGTCGATCCTTGGGTGGAAGAGCACAAAAGCTTAATCGAGCAGAAGTTCATTGACCTTGGTCGACCGAGGAAGAAGGGAGACATAACAAGAGAGCACAACTCTAGCTTCACGGCTTGGTTCAAGAAGAAGCTTCAAGACAATCCCCCCGCAGACCCGCAAACGCCTTCTATGGAGGATGAAAAACTAATTGTTGCCTTGTCAAATGACCCCGGGCACAACATGAGGACATATCAGGCATACGACATCAACGGGTACAGATTCTACACCGAGAAAAGGGACATGAGCAGCGACTATCAGAACTCAGGAGTAACGATGCTATCCTATGCCGATGACGAAGCCACCGTCAAGGAACGATATTTCAGAAGGATCGAGGAGATCTGGGAGCTCGACTATGCCGGAGAGAAGGTGTCGATGTTCCGTGTCAGTTGGGCCAAGAGCGTCCAAAAAGAGGGTTGGTATTTCACCACCATGGTTATACCCGATGCCTCCACGCAGAACGCCTCCGCAAAAAATGATCCATGGGTACTCGCGAGCCAAGTTGACCAATGTTTCTTCATCACTGACCCATCAAAGCCAAGCTGTATTGTCGTGAGGAGGGGCAAGAGGAGCATCATCGGAATGGACAGACCCGCCAACGAGCAAGACTTAGAAAAGAACGGCGATCCGAAGATCGAAGAGGAATTCGACAAGTACTTCGACAAGCCGACTGCTGCAGGAAAAAGGAAGACCACCCTACCTACTAAAGGTTGTCCGTTCACGAGAAGAAACCTTAACCTTTCCGGGCTAAAGTATTCAACCGCGAGGAAGAAGGGCAAGAAGATTGCAAAGAGACGCTATATTTTATGAAGAATATTGGTGTGTATGGATATTGCCTATGTACTTGCAAATGGATGTCCTTGTTTTAAATAAATTAATAATTGCCTATGTACTTGCAAATGGATGTCATTGTTTTAAATAGATTTGTGAATGTTAAACTTGATAACTATTTGTTACAAAATATACTAGATATTAATGACAAGTATTTTGGCTAAGTGCCAAATACTAAAAAAATTGAGAGAGCCAAGAATCGAACCTGGCTGCTCCAGATGCAGCACACAGCATCAGCAACCACTGCAGTAACCTTGGGTTGTTGACATAGACCAGTGCATCGTGGTTTTTGGCTAAGTCCCAAATACCAATGGCGCATGTTGTGCAATATGCGCCACGGATATTTGACACATAGCCAAAAACGCTCGGCCCAAAAATTGTGAGGCAACTAGGAATCGAACCTGGATGCCCCAGCCCAGGTCTTGCCCCACGAGTCGAACCACTGCGGTAAGCCTGTGTTACTGTCACATATGAGGGCGTCGCCTAATTTGACTAAGTGTCTCATATCAATGGCGCATATTGAAAAATATGCGCCACGGATGTTTTACACTTAGTCAAAAAACCGATCGGCCCTTTCTTCTCATATCAATCCCCTTTCTTTCTCATGCTCACTGTCTCACGCGAAGAACCCTAGCACGCTGGAGGAGTCACCCTGCCACCACTGGAGCAGTCGTCGCCGGTGAGCGCCACCCTGTCCCTTCCTCTCCCCTCCCCCTCCTCCTCTCCTTCCCTTCCCCTAATCTCGACCCCGTCCCCTTGCTAGGAGCGCCATCTCGTCCCCTTGGAGCAACCAGGAGGAGGAGGAGCACCAAGAGCACCGCCGACAAGGAGAAGGTCCGCGCGCGTGAACCCACTGACGAGGACAAGTGATACATTGCAAATGTATCTATAATTTTTGATGTTCCATGCTTGGTTTTATCCACTTTCTCGTGTTTTGTTCCAACTTTGGAGTACTTTTCATATGATTTCTTGGACTAACCTATTAACAAGAGCCACAGTGCCAGCTGCCTGTTTTCTATTGTTTTTGGTTGTAGGAAAGTCAGAAAATGAATATTCTTGGAATTGGACGGGACGAAAGCCAAAGTGCCTATTTTTCCGGAAGGGATCAAGTGCCAGAATACGAGACTGAGAAGGGCTAGGGAGCCACCACACCACCTGGCCGCGCGGCCAGGCCTGGCCCGTGCCAGGGGATGGTGTGGCTGCTCCCGGCACCCCCTCGGCCTCTCCTTCCGCCTATAAGTTGCCCTCGGGACGAAAACCCTAAGTGCCTGATCAAAAATCCACGAAAGAGTCTGTAGCCGCCGTCATCTCCATCCCTAGATCGGGAGGGATCTGAAGCTCTTCCCGACACCCTGCCGGAGAGGGGAATTCACCCTGGAGGCCTTCTTCATCACCATGCAAGCCTCCGGTGTGATGCGTGAGTAGTTCATCCTTGGACTACAGATCCATGTAGTAGCTAGATGGCTGGTTTCTCCTACTTTGTGCTTTCATGTTTAGATCTTGTGAGCTCCATTCATGATCAAGATCATCTATTTGTAATTCATACATGTTGTGTTTGCGGGGATCTGATGGATATTGAGATGCTATTTCAGATTGATTATTGATTCTATCATGTATTTGTTATTTGAGATCTTGCATGCTTTCTGTTGTTAGTAGCTATCTTGGCCAAGTAGATGCTAGCAACTCCAAGAGTTAGTATTTATGCTCGATAGTGGGTTCATGCCTCTGGTAATCTGGGGAAGTGACAGAAATCTCTAAGGTACTAGATGTGTTGTTGCTACTAGGGAGAAAACAACAATCCTTTGTTCATAGAACAATCATATTGTTTACTTTACATGCAGTTCGTAAAGCAATAATCTGTTGCTTGCAACTTAATACTGGAGGGGGTTCGGATGATAACCTGAAGGTGGATTATTAGTCATAGATGCAGTTTGATGGCAGTCTATGTATTATGTTGTAATGCCCAATCAAGTCTTAGAGGAGTCAAGATGATTAGTATATGCATGTATTGCTTTCTCGGTGTTTGTCAATTGCCCCGTTGTAATTTGTTCACCCAGCATGTTATCTATCTAAGGAGAGCCACCTCTAGTGAACTATGGATCCCGGTCCTTTTACTTTACATACAATCTACAATCTTTTACTACTTTGTGTTTACTTTCTGCAAACTTTTACTTCTTTCCATTCGATATGTTTAATCCTTTGTTTTCCGCAAAACACGGTGAGATTGACAACCTAATCGCAAGTTGGGGACAAAGTTCTGTGGTTGTGTTGTGCAGGTCTCCATGTTGCTACTAGCACCGGTAGTGCGCCCTGCCAAAGCTCAGCTAGTAACACCTTTGGGATGTTTCCTTGCTCCTACTGGTTCGATTAAACCTTGGTTTCATAACTGAGGGAAAACTTACTGCTGTGCTCATCGTACCTTCCTCTTGGGGTTCCCAACGAGCTCTACATCAACTACGAGTCAGCAACAAGCCCCTCCCCAACTAGGCCCTCCGCCGCACCCAGGTCGCAGAGTGCCACGTCGGGGACCACACCGACACCGTCCTCTTCACCACCCGCAACCAGCAGAGTACGTAACCCACCCCATCCTCTTCAGGTAAATCTGCTGCTCCGCTGGCGCTTGCTGCATTGTCAGCTTCTCCACAAAACTCTATGTGCATTAGCAGCGTGTTTGTTAGTACGAAGCCAAAGTGTTGAATTGCGGACAAGGATCCAAATCAACTGAACAATGTAGCAACCCTAGATTGATGTACTTACATGTTTTCATCGGGGGGAAAACTGAAGTACAAAATATCTGTTATGGATTTAAAAATTGATAAACAAACTGTGAAGTTAGATACTTACATGAATATTCAGAATCCACTCTAAAAAGTGAAATTCACTAGCTGCAGTCATACAGAATATAGTAGTTCTCTACTTGCAAGATTAACAAGTCGTCATATAAAAAGTAAATAGAAGTAGTACTATTATTCTAAACATGTTGGTCAGACAAGTATCATTTTTCATTGGTGTCTGGTTGTAGTCTTGTAGCAAGCTCCATTTTCACATATGCACTGACACTCGAGAGAACTATATCCAAGAAGTACAAGCGTCAAAGCTTGGGGATGCCCAAGGCATCCCCTTCTTCATCAATAAAAATCCCAGGTTTCTTCCAAACGCTTCATTTTTATTGTTTCATGCACATTTGTGTTGTTCTTGGAGCGTCTTCTTTTTCGTTTTCATTTCGGTTTTTAGTTTGCTTGGCTTTCTTAGTGTTCTGAATAAATTGGTTGGACCCCCTCTTTCATACATTGGTTTGCAAATAGTTTGGTTTGGTTTGGAAAAGAGTAGGAAAGTTCATGCTTATGTGGTAAAAAGAGCTTGTTTTTGACTGTGGCCTATGCTCTGTCATGCCATGCTTGATAATGTTTTGGCTTTATGCTTAGTATTATTTGCTGTAGCATGACTTGTTATAAACAATTGAGATTGCTTAATGTGCCTTGGATGAATCATGTGTTGTTTTAGCATATTAAAGCATAGTATAGTGGTATTCTCCTTTGATGCTTTATTTGGGCTGACTTGGCACATGCTCACACCATGTTATGACTATCTCAAGTCACCATAGCCTTTATGATCCTTTAGTTTTCAACTTTTAGAATCACTTTATGCTTTGATCAATGATGTTTTGTCACTCTGCATGATTATGGCCATTATTGCTCTCTTAGTTTGTCGCTCCCAGTCTTTTGCTAGCCTCCACCACCAAGTATGAGTTCCACTGATGCATCCAACTCCCTAAACCAAGTTATTCCAAAGAGTCCACCATACCTACCTACTAGCTTATGCTATTCCAAGTATATTCATGCTTTTGTTTACCTTTCACTTGTTATGAGAAAACTAGTGATTAAAGCTCTCACAAACTTGATGGCACACTTTACTTTATTGCCTCTAATAAACTTGAACCATTGGGTCCTTCTTTGTTGTGTATATGCTTGCGCTTTATAAGTTGAAATTAGCAGAACCATGTTTCATGGGGAACGCTTTCAACATCGCACTTGTACTTTGTACTCCGTTGATATCATGTTCTTTTGCTTACGGATCCTGGCGGTGTGAAATAAATGTGGAACTTGTAAGATCAGGGAGTTTGTATGTGTGTTAGAGAAACGCCTGGGCCGCTAGCCTAAGCCATGCCTAATCATGGTGGAAACTTGCAGCATCACCATAATGAACACTCTATGAAGCATCCTCAATAAAAAACCTATGCAAATAGCAAATAAAAAGATCGCTGAGATGCTCATTGTCTACTTGCCTTGTCATTTTGATTATGGGAAAGCTCCCGTATCATGTGCAAGGGGTACCCCGTTGGCGGTTCTTAATGATACACATATACTTACAATGACAAGAGCTTACTCGTGACTAAATTTGAGTAGCATGAGGATCGGTCTTCGTAAGTAAGGGGCATGAGATTTCGGTTTATAACTTGTCAAGCATATCCTCTTAGTTGTGTCACTTTAACCTTAATCACTTTCAGTATGCTTATGATAGGGGCAATGAGAGCTGAAAACTACAAGTACCATAATTTTTGGAAGCTCTTTATGAGACTTGAATCCCTACTTCCTTTTACAAAAGGCCTTTCTTCCACCATTATATTGAGTCTCCACCTTCTAACTGTATGCACCTACTTTGAGAGCATAGTGGCCATTATGGAGAGCATATTGAGTCTCCACCTTCTAACTCAGGTAGGTTTCTCCTTTCTAAGCCATAGTGGCCTAACACAGAAACTCAGGTAGGTTCCTCTCTTTTCTGGGTAGTTGACACAAAAATGACAATGCCAAATTCTTTCCCAGAGACTGAATTGTATCCACTGGTTATGCACATTGCAATTTTCTCCCAAACATCATCCATAGTATTTCTCTTGCTGCTCCATGCAGTTATTATCATAAAGCTTGTGAATTTTCTGTCGTGCTAGCGTTGGAAGCGCTGCATCGGGGCATAATAAAGCTTCAGAATTGGCTTTTTATATATGCACATAAACACGTCGCTGCCATTGCTATTTATTTACATCGAATGCTTATCTATTCCTCAACTACTGGGGCTGGGGGGATCAGTTGCAGTTACCATGACGGGTGCAATCGTCATCGCTTGGTTTTCTCTTACACAACTAATAATGTTTCTAGGTTTTAATTTCCGATGTGGGTTAACCTGCGTTGGGGGAAACTAATGTTGCTTGCATGCTTTTTGATCCATGGGCTGCTGGGGATTGCTTGCACTTACCATGGATGGGTACGGTTTGTCATCTGCTTCTTTGTTTCGCTAGTGTTGGCAGTGACCTGCATTGGGGGAGGAGAAACATTTGAAGTTTTCTTGTGTGCGCATGATTTCGAGGGACAGCGGAGCTTGCGCTGCCGTTTATGCTTGTTTTTGTCATCTACTGTTGGGGATTTAGTTGCAGTACCCATTGTAGTATGCGGTAGCCTGCATTAGGGAAAATTGACCTGTTGCATATATACGATTTGAAGGGACACCGTGCAAGCCTATTTCACTCACACTGCAGTTGCCCTTTTGTTACAGTGCTCATACAACCACGAGTTATTTGCGACATTAAGTTTGATACTAGTGTACTCATAATTCCAGTGCTAGGCTGTCGTACATACATGATTTTAAAGGGACATGTACCTTAGAGCTTACATTGTTGTTTAATATGGTACATGCTTCTTTATTCACCAACTGTTGGGGCTCAGTTGTAGTTACCGTGGGCATAAATAATCATCGTTTCATTTTTCTGTTACATACTAATGCTGGTAGGTTTCCTGTTGGAATATGGGTTAGCCTGCTTTGGTAAAGCCCACATGTGTGGAGGTAATAAAGGATCCCCATAATAAGCTAATAGCTTAAACCTGCTTGATGATGTGCGATATGCACCTGTCACTTCCTGATATACTAGAGGCCAACCACATTTATCTGTTTTCCCTATGCATATTATTCATTTATGATTTCTTAGTAATTGAAGTCAGGTTTAGTTCTTTTTTGATGCCATATATTTCTGCACCTTGCTATTCTGTAATTAAAGCTGAAAGAAGGCATTGTGCCACTACCACTAGTATAATCTGTCATAGAAATGTCAAAGCATGCAAGGTACATCTGGAGCTATGCAAGGCATAATGCGCTAGTTTTTGCTGCACCTGGAGCTATTTTTTGCTCTTTGTATATGTGTGATTGGATAGCTGTCATCAATTTGAAAACTGGAGCACATTTTTTTGTATGAAAACTGTTGCAGGGAATTCATTTGAGTTGCCCGTTTCTCCCGAAGTATTGATTCACTTCCGTTTCGGTTGAGAAATAGGCACTCCTAGGTCAAAAAAAAGCAAAGGTCATGCCGAATTTTTCGGTCGACTCTAGCTTGTACTAATTACATTGTTGCATTTTTTCTATGAAGAGCAAACATGTCGAGCGGAGACAAAGATGTCGGGGCTGGCCCTTCTTAGCCCATGAGCGTCGAAGAACGAGCAAGAAGAGCCAACCTGAAGTTTTGGCTGTTTGGCGATGACTTAAGCGGGTCCGACGAAGAGGCCGAAGCTACGGATCACGATGAATTTGACGAGGAGGCCCAAGCTGCGGACCAAGAAGATGACAAGGAGTCTGAATATGAGGAGGAGGCCGAAGATGGCACCGACGACGGAAGCAGTAATGGTGACGAGGAGGCCGAAGCAAGTCATGGCGGTGAACATGTGGATGGCGATAGCGCCTCCCCGCCCGCTAGGAAGAAGAAGAATAAGGCGGAAAGGCAGGAGCGGACGCTGCCGAAACTTGACACCAACCGCGAAGAGTTCATTCTTGTGAAACCGGGTGGCCAACCCTTGGAGCCCGCGAAGCTTGCCGCTGGGTACGGCCTACAACTCTGGTGCATCATGCGGGAGAGCATGAGCATCAACCAGAAGGACATAAGAAATAACAAACGGTTGCGAGAACTCCTCATTGGGAAGCTTCACAAACGGTACAAGTTCCCAGATGAGTATGATAACCAAAAGCTCATAGGGAACAAGGTAAACAAGTTAGCCCTCACGAGGATGAGCACCGCCTTGAGTAGCTGGAAAAGTCGAGTGAAGAGGAGGATTAACGAGGGTAAAAGTTGGGAGGAGATAAAGAAGGGCGAGCCGATGCTCGACGAAGATGAATTCATGAAGTTCAAGGTGAACTGCACTTCACCGGAAGGTCAGGAATGGACCGAGTGGGGGAGGTGTATGCGGGAGCTGAACGTAGGTAACCAACGTTGTGGAAGTGGTGGTTACCGAGGAAAAAAGGCCGTTTGGGAAAAGAAGGACGCCGAGTATGCCCGTCTAGGGAAAGATAACCCGTGGCACAAATTCATGGACGAGCAGGTGATGCAGTTTGTCCGCGCCCGCTACTATCTCCACCCCGAACTCAAGGAATTCGTTACCGATGACGATGATGTGAGGAAGTTCCAGAAAAGGCTGGTAAGGAATTTATCTCGGAGTACATCTGTGTTTCTAATTAAGTAATGAAGCCGAATTTCTAAATGGGATCACTTTCCTTCTCTTTAGAGATCCGAAGAAAAGTCTTGTGCATCAACTGCGAGCTCGTCCTAGGGGTCGACGGCGGACCCGTGGTGGGACACGCCCTTCAACAAGGCGACAAACGTGTTCAAGGGGAGGGCCAAGTCCACGCCGCCGACTTCATTTGGCCGCGTGTCTGGCTATGGTACGTACGAAAAGGTTGGCGACTTTAGGAAAGAGGACCCAAAGGCGAAGAAAGAGAGGAAGGCCATGGCGGCGGCAAGTGAAAAACGCGAGGTTGAAGTCCTCCGGGAGCAGATGCAACAGATGCCGAGGCTGATCGACGAGAAAGTGCAAGAGAAGATCCGTGAGATGTTTCCCAATGAGCTGTGGGAGGGGATCGCTGCTTGGAATGCGGCAGGTCGACAAGGGCCGCTCGTGGTGCCCAGCCTCTCCGGCAGCAACTCGATCCAACACGTGTTGCCGAACGTGGTGACGCCCGAGTCCGCCAACGTCGAGATGCACCCGGTCGCTCCGGTCCCCCCTCCCGCCGGTGCCAACACCAACGCACAGCCGGAGGTTGCTCTGGTGGCACCTCCCGCCGGCGCCAACACAGAGCCGCAGATCACACCGATGCCCCCTCCCGCCAAAACTAAGGTGCAACCGACGGTGCTTCGTAAGGCATCTCAGCGGGAGGATGATACCAGTGTCTCGACATTAGCCGAGCTCAATGCCATCTCCAAGGTAATGATGTCGGCCAACACATGCATGTTGATAACATTTCATCTCCTTTGCCTTTGATGACTAGCTAGCGCCATCTCACGATGCTTGTTCTTCCACAGGACACTCCTTGCACGCTCTTGCATTATGTGGATGGCGATCTAAAGGATGTTGGCAAGGGCACAATTATTCAACCAAATAGCCACACGATGCACCACAAGTCGATGGAGGATGACATGTTCAAGGTCCGGCTGGCTCGGGTGTTGCCGGGGTGCAAAGACATGGACCCCTCAGCCAACCTTGAGGCGTTGATGATCATAAGAACCTTCAAGATTGCTGTGGCTGGGTCTTGACATGGCCAAAGACCCAGATTCGGCTTGTGAAGGAACAACAAGTAACTTAGCGGCCACATGTGCCCTTGCCGCGGCAGCCACAACAACCAGTCACCGCCACCACCTCTCAACACCAGCAATTGTTGGCCGCCGTTGCACCGTTGCCTCCACATGGCAAGGCCGCCGCCGCCTCCACATGGCAAGGCTGTCGCCGCACTGCCGCCTCCACATGGCAAGGCCGCCGTTGCGCCGCCACCGCCCAAGGATGCACCTGGGGACAAATTAACAATGATGATGATGCCAACCTAGATAACCGGATCAACACTGGCGTCACAGACTCTTTGTTCATGCCAAACATGGATGAGCCCTACCGCGTTGCCAATGACCCAAATGCTCGTACCAGAACATGCAGGCGTCTATACTTCCATGATACCCTAGAGGAGACGCCTCCGGATGCTGGTGCCGCTGGTCCTTATAAAGGCACCATGGGAATCATTTTCAGCCCCACCACACTCCATAAGGCGGCGGATGAGCAGATGGCTGCTAATGTCGAGACGAATAAGCATCGCAAGAGAACCAAGAAGAAGAATAAGCAATCTTTGAGCCAGCCGGGTCGGAAGAGGCCCCAGGCTTAGGACGACCCGTTAACACAGCCCCCTGAGGGCACCTTGACCAGGGTTCACATAGCTGGTCAACCGATTCTGAGTGAGGAGCTGATCAAAAATGCAAGTGGAGCGATGGCTAACCTGCAACATGGTATTCTATATCTAGAGGAGCGCCTTCTTAAAGAAGCAAATCCATCGTACCCTGTTTTCACGGTCAATGTTCCAACGAGCGTGGGCTTCGTCGATAATGCCCCCGCGGATATCTTCTTCATATCGTATGAGGACATCTTCAAGCTTTTCCATGGCAAGCGGATGAACTATAACTTGGTCCGCCTCTACGCGCTCCATCGGGCGATGAAGGTCAACACAGAGAAGACCCCTGACGTCGCGATAGTGGACCCCTACTTCATGCGTGATAGCCAGTTGGTGAATCCACTGACCCGGGCCAGCGCAAGGAACTACCTCTAAAATTTCATGGTGGACAACAAGAATGGAAAAGAGCTTATTTTGCCTTTCTTTCCCGAGTAAGTGCACACACTCGCTTGTCGCCATAACTTGCCTTTCTTAGTTTTCGGTTGCTCTTTTCCCAACATTGTTTCGTTTCAATTGTTTTGCACAAAGACAAATACTGCACACTGATCCTCATTCACCTGAGTTATTCGCTAGCCATGTACTTGGACTCGGGGAGCGAGCAAAAGAAGAAGGACTACACCAACATAAGGAGTCTTCTAGATGATGCTCTCGAGGTATATGCCGAAAATGGAGGCGAATTCAAGAAGGGGGCGGAAAATTTTAGGGATGGTAGACACGTGTTCAAACACGTAATGAAGTTCGCCTGCGTCAAGCAGCCGGATAACAGTGTCAAGGAGGCCTACTACGCCCTCCATCACCTGCGGGCGATCGTCCGGGATGCACACATCATTACGTTGCCATCTAGTCTCCAAGCATGGGTCGAAGCTGAGACAAGAATGGACGATGATGAACTTAAGGACGACTTCTTACGCATCTAGACTCAGATTGCGACCATCGTGCAAGAAGATGTCATCACAAGGGGGGAGGCTTATCCTGCAAAAGAGCGTTTAGTAAGCGCGAGATCGAAGCACGACTCGAGGCGCAGGGTGACCGTAGGACATGGACAACGAAAGACGGCTATAAACCGTTCCCGACGCCGTGTAAAACAAAGTATTCATGATGTAGTGTTCCTAGCTAGCTAGCGCTCAGCCAGTTTGTGTATCTCGTGTGTGTGTGTGTCATAAACTTTAACTTGCCTTAGCTCGAAACGGTCATTGTTGGACTTCGTTTACTTATTACCATATGTATGAAACTTAATAGCTTGCCTTAGATCGAAACCTTCTTGTTTGTGGAGATGCATGTGATGAACCTTTTAATTCTTTCTGTTGCATGATATAGTACTTATATGCCTTGTGTATAGAGATGCCGTGCTACGTGGTGTTCAGAGGGAGGGTCCCAGGATTCTACGACGAGTGGGAGGATTGTCATAAGAAAGTGAACAAGTTCAGTCGCAACAGATACAAAGGGTACCCGACGAGAGAGTAGGCGAAAGCTAGGTGGAGGAACCACCTCCTTGGAGAGTAGAGAGACAAGAACCAGATGAAGACCTTGATGATCGTGCTCCCCGTCTTGCTCATCACCGCCATTGCGGTTGTACTCTACTCGGTCCTTTAGTAGTTTAGGACTTGGCTAATGATGATGATCAACTTGTTGTAATGTGTAATGTATAAGAATATGAGATCAATTTGTCCTAGACTTGTATAATATTCGGGCACTTGTCACTATGTCGGGTTCTAATTGATGTGATGATGTATAATTCTATTTGTATTATTATCTCTGTTTTTATACTGTTGTGTATCTGTATAAATACCTATATATATACCTCTATATGTACCTGTATATGTACCTTTATAAATACCTGAGAGCCCTGTATTATATATACCTATACGAAACATCAGTGGCGCATATTTTATTCATCTAGTGGCGCATCTAGTATTAGTGGCGCATTTGGATATATGCTCCACTGGTAAAATATCAATGGTGCATATTTAATGTGCGCCACTGGTTGTCCCACTATCAATGGTGCATATTTGATATGCGCTATTGATAAATAATTACTAATGGCGCAACACTAGTGGCGCATCCCATATGCGCCAATGGTAGGAAAAAAGATGCTCCACTGATAAGCAATTCTCTACTAGTGGCAGAAGCGGCAGCACAGGGAGCACCCCGAAGGGGCACTGTAAACCACGCCTGCAGCACGCCAGAGAACTAGCTAGAGATGAAGGGAAGAGCACCGTGAGTACCCCGGCGCACCATCGACGAAGCTCCAGGGAGGCCAAACCCTAACCCTAGCTTCGGGCAGGGATCAGCACAGCGAGGTGAGGACCCCATCGGTAGATCTGCTCAGACAGAACTGAGCGGTGGCATCAACTTAGTCATCTTGCACCGTGGCGGCGGCAACAGCGGCCGGACCAGGCCGAAATCGCGCGCGGTGGCGGCAGCGAGCGGAGGAGATGACTGCATGAGCGCGAGAGAGAAAGGGGAGAGGAGAGTGAGTGCGTGGGGGGGGGGTACTGGGCCAGTGGGCAGCCTAGTACTACCCTGGTGGGCTTAACCAGGCCGTGTGGGCTGGGTCAGGTAGGGCCGGGCCAGGCCCGTATTTTAAGGGAGTTGTTTAAAAAGAAATATTTACAAATATGCCCCTCAAACAAAAACAACTCTAGAAAAATAAATAAAAATCTTAAAAATATAAATAATATGTCTATGAACTCATAAAAATATCCCCTATTAAATAAAAATAATCAATAGAATTTTTGGTAACTAAAATTTAGGTCCATTATTATTATTGTGCCAATTACTATTGAATTTTATAAAAATATATGGAACACTTAAAATTTAATAAAATTCATTTTTAAGATCCTAAATGTATATACTATTATAGAAAAAAACTAGTTTGTATTTTTGAAAATTAAATTCAGTGTGATAAAAATAAAGTATTATCTCCTTAAAGGAATTTTAGTAAATATTTAAAAGAGTAAAAAATTAAGTAAGTTCATATTTTTAACTCTTAGAATAATACTTTCTTTTATTAATTAAAGAAAATAGCAAACTTTTACTAAGAGGGTAAAACACGCAAAGAAGCAGATAATAAACCATTGCATGACATTACTATGCATTACATATTGCTTCTTAAAATACTGTCCTTACCGTGCAATGGTCTCTATAGAAACCGGAGCTCAAGGTCGGGTGGAAGCATCCGACTTCACTACCTTGCAGTCACAAGACAAGTTCATAACTTTCTCATGTCCTTTGAAGAGTCTTTATCAAAGATATTGCAAATTGTGCGTTATCACCTATGATTTGGAGAAAGAAAATATTATCTTCTCTAATAAATAAGATATAGTTATCATCCTAAGTGATGATAAAGATGAGCAATGGAACTTAGGGTTCCAGGTGCACAAGTCACCATAGGATTAATAACCCATGACATAAGTGATTATAGCGCCGTATATTACACGTTAACCATGAGATTTGGAATGGGACGGAGAAGTCAGCTGTATCTTCTTCTTTTCATATGGAGGCAAGATGACCTTATCGTGACGCTGTGATTCCTTGTGTGGATCCAGCATATGGGTGGGCACCCTTAGGCCCCACAATTTTGGTGTCTAGATTATCTATGAGTAGCTGTCGGAGGTATAGTCGGACCTTTATGGAGCTTGCCAGGGGCATCACCAGCTCGTAGAGTCTTCAGGGACTCACCAAGGTTGTAGCTTGCCCAAAAGGGGATTAACGGAGGTGTAGTTAGCCCTGAAGGATCGTGCAGACATATGGTGTCACGGAGAGGGCAGTGATTGGCTTGGATCACCTACTGGGCCCCACATCACGGAATTGTGGACAGGAAAGTACGCCCGGTTGTGCAACAAGGAGTTGGTCTATCATGGGTAAAGCAATGCACCTCTGCAGAGTGTAAGAATTGTGACATGTTACTCCCTGTTCCGGGAAGGAGCTACAAACGCGGCAGGAAAGGAACTCCATGAAGTTCTGGTTAACCTGTGAATGCTAATGGGCATAGCTTTTGATAATAAAATCAATCTTTGAAGAAATGTTTATAAAAAACTGCATAGTACCAAGGATGTATCATCCGAGGTGGTAGATAGAGCATCAAACTTCCCACCTTGCATATAATGAACTTGCTAGGTAACGTAGTTACTCACTCTTTCCTTTGAACCCCTGCTTAGACTCTGAGAATCTAGAAGACCCTTTGATGTACGCAGCTGAAGGACAAGAGGATGTCTGCTACGAAGAGCGAGACCTGTCCAGAGGAGTTGAAGGGGTGGACTACGAAATACGCTATGGAGTGGAGGGCAACGAGTTCGAGTAGTTGCCTTAGTTATTAGTAAAACAATTGAGCCGAGCAACATAACCTTTATAAAATAAGTTGGTGAGCTCAATTCGGAGTATGAGTTTGAATCTTATATCTTCCGCTGAAACTACTGAAGTTTGGTTTGTAATTTGTAACACTTGAAGTTTGGAACTTTTGGTTTGTAATAATAATGAAGTGTGTATGTTTGTAATGTGGACCCACAATGTTTCTGTTGTACCACTCTGAGGGATGTGATAATTATAGAAAGGTGTTCTGTGGATGTCATGTCAACGACTATAGTGTACTACACATGCAGTGGTATGCTGGGTCACCGCAGCTGGTATCAGAGCAATTGCTTTGACCTTAGGTTGGAAACCTAGTAAAGGGAATTACCTGTAGGAGTCTAGGAGCAACGGTAAAGAGTTCTCTAGATTATATGATGAGTATTCAATTGTGAATATTTTGTTATATTTCTTTAGAGCGATAATTCTTTATTATGATGCATCATTAAAACTAATGGATACTAATTATAATTATTTTTGTAGAGTGGAAATGGCCCCAAAGTTTCCAAAACAGACTTTGGGAAGAAAAGAAGAGACTCTCGATGACTACCAGGGGGCTTTAACGGAACAGCTTCGAGAAGAGGGTTTTTGGTTGCACAACTAATCTCCCAGTCAATACCATGACATACCATGATGGGCGAATGTTAGCCAAATATCATGTTAGCATCCAACTACCAAAGAAGCTTGGTTTATATCACGATTTACCTATGGGTGAAGGTAGAAGTCACCTAGTAGCATACCATGTTGCTATTGTGGAGGCGATAGCCAATGTTCGGGAGCACAAAGCAGAAGAGTTAGATGGAAGCACATATTCTGTGATTCCTCATGACTCTATAGATGAGGAACCAGAACCGGATCATATTACTTTAGTAAGGAAGCATCCAAAACTAGCTTCTAAGTTTATGGATATATATCGATTCATGGTTGGGTCTTTGTATAAGACACATTAGGTTATTGCAAACTTCCGGGACATATTATCAAGGATTGCAGGCAGCCAGTGATTATTTGTTTTGGTTGTGGACAAAAGGGTCATATTAAGCCTAATTGCCCAAACTAACCACATAGTGGTTGGCCCACAAAAGGTGGAGGACAAGCCAGTGGAGGCGGAGGTGGACAGCCTAACAGAGGTGGAAGCTATGCCAAAAACAATAATGGCAAGGGAGGTAGACCGACTGGAAAGCTAAATTGCGCAACCTTGGAGGAGGTGGTTAACTCAAATTAAGCGGTGATAGGTACACTTAATATTCTCACAAATCCCGAAAAAGTTTTATTTGATACAGGTGCAACTACTCTTTAATATCTGAAGAATTTTGTGATAAATTCAGGATTAGAAGGGCACCGTTAGGAAAACCTATGACCGTAGTCACCGCTAGAGGGATCGTAGTAGTTAGAAACATTAAAGTAAACCAAGTTATTTCCATATGTGGTCAAACCTATTATGCGGATGTTTATGTGATCCCATTAAAAGGAATAGCAGTAGTGCTGGGAATGGATTGGATGACAGACTATGGAGATCAGATCAATTGTGAGGAGAAAACCGTTTCAACTAGGTCTCCAAGTGGAGGAAGGATAGTCTATCAGGCGGATAAACATAGTAATATCATGGTGGATCTGCAATTGAACTCAATGAAGGAAGTCAAATTGGAAAATATTCCTGTAGTGAAGGAATTCCAAGATGTTTTTCCAGCAGAGTTACCAAGAATGCCACCTGATCGGGAAATAGAGTTCACTATTGACCTGATACTCGGTACAACACCAATAGCTCAAGCAGCATATAAAATGGGGCCAAAAGAATTAAAAGATCTTAAAGAGCAAATTGATGAGTTAGCCAGAAAAGGATTTATTCAGGAGAGTGTATCCCCGTGGGGAACTCCAGTAATTTTTGTAGAAGAGCATGCAGAACATTTGAGAATAGCATTGCAAATCCTAAGAGAACATCAGCTTTATGCTAAGTTCAGTAAGTGTGAATTTTGGTTGTACGAAGTAGAGTTTCTTGGGCACATGATAAGTAAGGATGGAATTTCTGTAAATCCATCCAAAGTTCAATCAGTATTGGATTGGAAAGCACCAACCAACGTGAAGCAAATCCGAGGTTTCTTAGGCATGGCCGGTTATTATCAGAGATTCATAGAAGGTTTTTCCAAGATAGCTGGACCAATGACCAAATTATTAAGAAAGAATACACATTTCATATGGGATGAGAAGTGCAAAGCGAGTTTTCAGGAGTTGAAAACCAGATTAACTACAATACCAATCCTAGCAATTCCAGAACCAGGAAAAGATTACACAGTATACTGTGATGCATGCAAAGAAGGATTAGGTTGTGTGCTTATGCAAGACCGTAAGGTAATTTCTTATGGATCTAGACAACTGAAACCACACGAAGTGAATTATCCAACTCATCATTTAGAGTTAGCAGCAGTAGTCTTTGCTTTAAAAGGATGGAGACATTTTCTCTATGGGGCAAGATGTGAGTTGTACACTGACCACAAAAGTCTCAAATATTTCTTCACTCAAAAGGAATTGAATATGAGACAGAAGCGGTGGCTGGAGTTGATTAAAGATTGTGATCTAGATATTAATTATACTCCTGGAAAAGCAAATGTTGTGCCAGAAGCTTTAAGTCGGAAAAGCACAGATACGCAACCTATGAATAGAGAATTGCCAAATGAACTACAAATGGATTTGGAAAGAATGGAAATACAATTTATAAGTACAACAGTTCTTGGAGGATTAGCTACTATGCGGGTAATTGAAGAGCAAAGTAGTGATCTTCGACATGAAATATTTAGACATCAATGTGAAGATCCTTTTATTGATGAAGAAGTTCAAAGAATCTCTCAAGGTTAAACATCAGCTTTTCACCTTGGAGATTGTGGATCTTTATGGTTTCAAAACTGCCTTTGTGTACCCGATGCGCCACAGATTCAAGAAGTGATACTTCGAGAAGCCCATGAAACACCATATTCCATACATACGGGTAGTACAAAGATGTACATGGATTTAAAAGAGTTGTTCTGGTGGAATAATATGAAAAGATATATTGCAAAGTATGTATCATGCTTGCCAAAGGGTAAAAGAAGAACATCAAAGTCCAGCAGACCATTACAACGTTTGGAAATTCCAGAATGGAAGTGGGAAGAAATTGGTATGGATTTTATCACAGGATTACCCATGACACAGAAGCGGAAGGATATGATATGGGTGATTGTGGACAGACTCACAAAAAGTGCACATTTTATTCCAGTAAACCAAAAGGATAATGCTGAGAAATTAGTGGAAACCTATGTCAAAGAGATTGTGAGTAAGCACGAGGTACCCAAGAAGATTGTATCAGACAGAGGATTTGTGTTTACATCGGCATTTTGGAAACAATTACATGCAGCACTTGGTTCAAAGTTGGATTTTAGCACACCTTATCATCAAGAAACTGGAGGCCAGACAGACAGGACCAATCAAATCTTGGAAGACATGCTTAGAGCTTGTGCATTAGATTTTGGAGGTTCATGGGAAGATCATCTACCGTTGGCAGAATTTTCCTACAACAGTAGCTATCAGAGTAGTCTGAAAGCAGCACCTTATCAAGTATTATACAGAAGAAAGTGTAGATCACCTATTTGTTGGGATGAACCTGGTAGTAGCAAGGAATTTGCACAAGATTATATCAAGGAAAGGCAAGATATCATCGATATCATTAGAGATCGGTTGAAGATAGCTTAGAGTCAACAAAATAATTATGCAGATCAAAGTCGTAGATCATGGCATCCAGAAGTGGGGGATATGGTAAATCTCAAAGTAAGTCCGATGAAGGGAGTGAAGAGATTCGGAGTCAAAGGAAAACTAAGACCAAGGTACATTGGACCATTCAAGATATTGAGTCAGAATATAACAATAGCTTATGCTCTCGAGTTACCAAAAAGGCTAGCTCAGGTTCACAATGTGTTCCATGTCCCACAACTCCAAAAATGTCTTAAAGTTCAAGATGATGCTATCACACATCCAGAGATTGAGTTACAAGCAGATTTGACTTATGTCGAGAAACCCTGTAAGATTCTAGAGGAGAACTGGAAAAGGTTAAGAAACAGGGCAATCAAATACTGTAAAGTACAATGGGAACATCACCTAGAGCGAGAAGCCACCTAGGAGAAAGAGGATGACTTAAGAGAAGCATATCCAGAGCTATTCAGGTACTCATCAGCAAACTTCGGGACGAAGTTTAATTTAAGGGGGGGAAGTCTGTAACACCCCAACATTAGGATCCAACGAAGGGTAGAATTAGGAATCTAAGTTTGTGCATGCATGCATGCATCTGTAAAAATCAGGGTAAATTTTTCACCAAAAAAACCTAAAGGGATCAGAGTTTCTTTCACTTACTGGAGGTAGGAATAACTCTTGTTAGTGACTGCTATGAATTTTGACATGACCTTTAGGAATTATTAAGTTTTTGGGGAAGTTACTTTGAATTCAAATTTGAAATTTAAATCAATTTGAAAGAATTGGAAAATTAGAAGTTAGTAATATTGGATTGTTTTCCCAAAATTCCTTATTAACATTGTTTGGTTAAATTATAGATACAGTAGACAACAATAAGGATTAAAGACAAGGAAAATTAAATAAGAAATGGAATCTTATTTCCTGATTACATAATTATATTACAAATGGTGATAAATACACCAAAACACTGAATATTGCAGAAAAGAGAAATAAAACTTTATTAACTTATAGGAAGCTCATTTCACCTTCTCAAGGAGACACCAGGAGCTCAGCGAGCTTGCCAGATCCAGATAAATCCACTAGCTAGTTCACCAAAACAACCACCAGTTCATCACAAAATGGTGACATAAGGAGGGGGTGGTACAGGAGGATAGCAAGAGCAAGTTCAAGATCACAGGAGACTGGGAGGAGCAGGACAGCACCAGGAGGTGCAGACCAAGATCGACACAGCACCAGTAAGCAAACTGTGTGGTGAGTTGATACAAAACCATCACATACTAAATCTATGTTGAGCATGTGTTGTTTCATATAAGATATTCTCAGAGTGCACCCAAGTGGGGTGTATCCATCATAGAAGAGATAAAAAGGGCCAAACTATTTATCTTTCAAACCACTCCAAGATCTCAGCCTGTGCATCACTGATCTTGGAGAATCAAACATATTTTTACATCCACATGTACAATAGCTTTAACTAAATGCTTCTGGCACATCTAATGGATGGTACCACCTTAGAAGTGGTCCACCTTAAAACTCTAAACTACACAACATGGTTACCAAATTATTTTCTTAAAGGCTATGAGAATCATTGTCATAAACTGATTACCAAAGCCCAGAGATGGTTTCAGACAAGCATCATAAACCTGTGGATCTAGTTTTAACTAGATCAACACATATCACATTGCTGGTACATGGCACATCCCCAACTAGGTAGCACCTCTGTACCAACAGGTTCAATAGTAGCTATTAAAAAACCTATAATCACTTTCCTAAATTAATTTAGGAATCATACTTGGCACTTTGTGCCAGATGAGCCAGTAAACATCACCACTGTCTATCACTAAGCCCCAAGCCATTAATCATCTTCCTATAAAGTAGATAGGAATCAATCATATTTCTAATCATCTCTACAACACATCACTGGTTCATAAGCAAATATTAACAACATCACCTCAACAGAGAGCACCCCAACTCTAGCATAACAGTGAGTCTCAATCCAATAAAATGAACCCATCACAGATGCAACAAGGGTAATCAGATAAAGATTTAGTATACTTTCACAGAGGGTTCTCTGATAGAGAACAAGGTGGCAACAACATATTCAGCAGAGTACTAACTGGCAGAAAGGAGAGCAATTGGCTAGAACCATAGGCGTGTAATAGGTACCACTAGCAAATTAACCTCTAGAAGGATATCACTTGTAGGATGAACCAGAGAAATTAACTCAACATCACTACACAGGGTATGAACCCTAGGGTTCAGGGATGAACCCTAGACAGGGGGCTAACCATGTTAATCATGACAGGGAAAGATAGCTAGAGCACAAGAGAGAAGCATAAAGGGGAAGCACCCAAACTTACTCGAGGTCCTCACAAAAGTAATTGAAGAGGAAGCAGAGGAGTGGCCGACGATAGTGCAGAAGCGGCTGCACGGGGAGCACCCCGAAGGGGCACTACAACCCACGCCTGCAGCACGTCAGAACTAGCCAAAGATGAAGGGAAGAGCACCGTGAGTACCCGGCGCACCATCGACGAAGCTCCAGGGCGGCCAAACCCTAACCCTAGCTTCGGGCAGGGGTCAGCACAGCGAGGTGAGGATCCCATCGGTAGATCTGCTCAGACAGAACTGAGCGGCAGCATCAACTTAGTCATCTTGCACCGTGGCGGTGGCAACGGCGGCCAGACCAGGCCGGAATCGCACGCGGTGGCGGCAGCGAGCGGAGGAGATGACCGCGTGAGTGAGAGAGAGAGAAAGGGGAGAGGAGAGTGATTGCGTGGGGGGGGGGTACTGGGCCAGTGGGCGGCCTAGTACTACCCTAGTGGGCTTTACCAGGCAGTGTGGGCCAGGTCAGGTTGGGCCGGGCTAGCCTCGTATTTTAAGGGAGTTGTTTAAAAAGAAATATTTACAAATATGCCCCTGAAACAAGAACAACTCTAGAAAAATAAATAAAAATCTATACCTAATAATAAAGTACGGAGTGTTTCGCTAATTTTTTTTAAATAATACATTTTTTTAATCAATTTCATGAATATTACACAAAAAAAGAATTTACGGATCTAGTGCACTGTCGTTTTTTCAAACAACGACGAGCTGAAGTTGTTTTTCAAAACAACGACAAGCCCAAGTCGTGTGTTGAAAAAACGACGAGAGGCTGGCAAAATCAGCTGGCAGCTGGTCGTTTTTTGAAAAAACGACAATCACGAATCGTCTTTTAAAAATACGACGCGGCTTGTTAGTTATTGAAAAGCAGACGGTTGCATGGATCATGCACACACTACGTTGGGCTAATCCAGCCATTTATAGTTTATCGCCCGCTGGTAAAATTCCGTCACTTTTTTGCGCCGTTCTTTTCCCCGCTAGTATTTCTCCTGCCACTTTTTGCGCCGTTTATCTCCTGCCACCTCTTCCCGCCAGTATTTGTCCCACCACTTTTTTCGCGCCGTTTCTCTCCCGCCACTTCTTCCCGCTGTTTTCTCCCGCCAATTCTTCCCGTTGATTTCTCCCGCCAATTCTTCCCGCCGTTTCTCTCCCGCCACTTCTTCTTGCTGTTTTCTCCCGCCAATTCTTCTCGCCGTTTCTCTCCCGCCAATTCTTCCCGCCGTTTCTCTCCCGCCACTTCTTCCCGCTATTTTCTCTCGCCAATTTCTACTAGTTGCCTCTATAAATACTGGCACCGAGATGGTAGCTCTCCATCCTGTTATTCCTCTATTTCTCCCATTTCCTTCCCCTCTCCATCATGAGTGTGCCCTGTTCGGACCCCGAATATAGGCCTACGAAGACGAAAGATGCCAGGTTGCCGCAAGGGGTGACACACGAGCACTATTGGTGTGGCCATCTCGCGAAGGTCAAGGAGTCGATCGATTTCTCCACCTGCAATATGGACCATGCAATTAACAAAACCTTTTAACTTACCTTGCGTCGTGTCCAATGTGTACCGAATGTAGCCATGTCAATTCTCTCGTGGTCAAACAGCATATCAGTGTTGGAGATATGCCCAAGAGGCAATAATAAAAGTGGTTATTATTATATCTTTGTGTTTATGATGAATGTTTACATCCCATGCTATAATTGTATTATTAGGAAACATTAATACTTGTATGTTTTGTAAACATATAAGAGTCCCTAGTAAGCCTCTTGTTGAACTAGCTTGTTGATTAATTGATGATCATGGTTTCCTGATCATGGACATTAGGATGTGATTAATAACAAGGTTATATCATTAGGAGAATGATGTGATGGACACACACCCATAGTAAGCGTAGCATAAGATCAAGTCATTAAGTTCGTATTGCTATAAGCTTTTAAATGCATAGTAACCTAATCCTTCGACCATGAGGTTGTGTTAATCACCATCACCGGATGGATACTTTGATGACATCAAACGCCGCTTCGTAACTGGGTGGTCATAAAGGTGTCATTGGATATTCTGAAAGTATGTGTTGAAGCGCATGGACCAAGATTGGGATTTGTCCATCCATATGACGGATAGATATGCTCTGGGCCCTCTCGGTGGAATGTCATCTAGTTAGCTTGCAAGCATGTGACTGGGTCACAAGGGATGACATAACATGGAACGAGTAAAGAGTACTTATCAGTAACGAGGTAGAACTAGGTATGGAGATACCGACGATCAAACTTCGGATAAGTATAGTATCGCGAGACAAAGGGAATTGGTTTCGTATGTAAATGGTTCTATCGATCACGAAGTCATCGTTGAGTATGTGGGAGCCATTATGGATCTCCAGGTCCCGCTGATGGTTATTGATAGGAGATGTGTCTTTGTCATGTCTACATATTCACGAACCGTAGGGTGACACACTTAAGGTTCGAAGTTGTTTTAAGTAGATATGGAATGTGCGTTGGAGACCGAATGTTGTTCGGAGTCTCGGATTGGATTAGGGACATCACGAGGAGATCCGGAATTGTCCGGAGAATAAGATTCATATATTGGGGGTCATTTTCTGAGTTAGGAAATGTTCCGGAGTATTTGTATGAGGATTCTAGAAGGTTTTGGAATGTTCCGGAAGGTTCTGGAAGATTTCTTGGAGTTTGCTTGAAAACCAAGAAAGGGATCAAGGAGTCCTTGTGTGGCAAGACAAGGAGTCATGGGGGAGGAGGACTCCTCCCCCTCCCCAATCCGCCGGCCAAGGAGGGAGGGGAGTCCTACTAGGACTCCCCCTCCCAAGGCGCCCTCCCTCCTTTAAATAGAGGGGTGGAGGCGCCAACCCCTGGCCCCCTCCACTACTCCAATCCTAGCCGCCTCTCTCCTCTTTCTTTCTTCTGCTCAGGCTTAGGCAAAGCCCTGCAGAATTCTCTGCTCCACCACCACCACCACGCCGTCGTGCTGCTGAGATTTCGTGGAGAAGATCTACTACCTCCGCTGCTCGCTGGAACGAGGAGAGGAAGGTCTGCTTCGACTCCGTACGTGTGACCGACTGCGGAAGCGCTGCCGGAACGCGGCGCCGGAAGGATCGTCCACACAATCTTGAGATCGGCAAGTGATCGACTACATCAACCACGAGATCTAATCTTGTAACGCTTTCGGATCTACAAGGGTTAGTACAGATCTATCTCGTTGCACATGTCTAATAGATTAGATCTTGGCTTTTATCTAGATTATATCTGGGTTTTGTTCGTTCTTGCGGTAGAAATTTTTTGTTTTCCATGCTACGAACCCATCAGTGGTATCAGAGCCGTATCTATGCGTAGATCTGTTGCACGAGTAGAACACAATGGTGTGGTGGGCGTTGGTGCTCGTGCCGTCTTTTGCTTTGTGTACTTTGCATCTTGCGGCATGGTGGGATGAAGCGGCTCGGGCTAACCTTACATGTCATCGCACATGAGACTTGATCCACGCTTGACGTGTAACTTGCTTTGCACAAGTGGCTTTGCGGGTGTCTGTCTCTCCCACCATAGTATAGATCTAATTTACACTTTGCACTTGATAACACTTGTATCAATGTTGTGGTTCAGTTTCGTAGGTAAGGTCCGTTCTTGTTCGAAAGCCCCAAACCACGTAAAACATGCAAAGAAAATTAGAGGCGTCTAACTTGTTTTTGCAGGGGTTTTGTGATGTGATATGGCCATCATGTGATTGTGATTATATTTGATGTATGCAATGATCCTTATTGTAATATGGCAACCGGCAGGAGCCTAATGGTTGTCTTTAATTCTGTTAAGACATGCGTGTCTATTCATCTTGTAATAGCTTTATTCCAAGTAGTTGTAATAGTTGCTAGTGATGATGGACAACCATGAAGCGGCGCCACTGACCTTGACGCAATGCTGGTGATGATGGAGATCATGTTCGTGCTTTGGAGATGGAGATCAAAGGCGCAAGAAGAAAGGGCCATATCATATCACACTAATTATGAATTGCCTGTGATGTTAATCCTTTATGCATCTTGTATTGCTTAGATCGCGACGGTAGCATTATAAGATGATCCCTCTCACTAAATATCAAGTAATAAAGTGTTCACCCTTAGTTGGCACCGTTGCTAAGACTCGTCGTTTCGAAGCATCTCGTGATGATCGGATGTGATAGATTCTACGTGTGCATACAACGGGTGCAAGCCAGATTTGCACATGCGGAAACTAAGGTTATCTTGACGAGCCTAGCATTTACAGACATGGTCTCGAAACACGGAATACCGAAAGGTAGAGCATGAGTCATATAAATGATATGATGAACATGAAGATTGTTCGCCGATGAAACTACATCTTCTCTCGTGAAGATCGGACTTGGTGTAGTGGACTTGGTTCGTGTAATCACTAAGACAATGTGAGGGATGTTGTTTTGAGTGGGAGTTCACCTAGCTAATTTAAGAATTAAATTTGAACTCAATTTATCATAAACTTAGTCTAAACTACTTGCAAATTTGTTGTAGATTATGGCGACCCCCTCCATCAATTTCAATGCGTTCCTAGAGAAAGAAAAGCTTAAGAACAATGGAAGCAATTTCACGGACTGGTTCTGTGGACTGAAGATCGTCCTCAGGGCTGGTCAGTTGACCTATGTGCTCGAAGCACCGCTAGGTGACCCACCTGCAGAAGATGCCACCGATGACGTAAAAAATGTTTACGCCACTCGGAAGAATCATTACTCCACAGTTCAGTGTGCCATCCTGTATGGTTTAGAAGCAGAGATCCAGAAGCGTTTTTAGCACCACGACCCGTTCTAGATCATTAAGGAGCTCAGGCTAATTTTTGAGACTCGCGCGGCCATGGAGAGCTATGAGGCCTCCGAAAAGTTCTTTAACTATAAGATGGAAGAGGGAAGCTCCGTTAGCGAGCACGTGCTCACCATGTCTGGGTACGCAAACAAGCTCCAAGAGTTGGGGATATCTATTCCTAATGAGTTGGGGATTCACCGTCTCCTCCAATCACTGCCACCGAGTTATAAGAACTTTGTGATGAACTACAATATGCACTGCATGAACAAGACGTTGCCTGAACTATCGTCCATGCTGAAAACTGCTGAAGTGGAGATCAAGAAGGAGCACCAAGTGTTGATGGTCAATAAGACCACCAATTTCAAGAGACAGGGCAAGCCTAAGAACAAGGGCAACTTCAAGAAGGACGGCAAGAAAGCTGCCGCACCTGCAAAGAAGCCCAAGGCTGGTCCCAAGCCTGAAACTGAGTGCTTCTACTGCAAGGGTGCTGGTCACTGGAAGCGTAACTGCCCCAAGTACCTGGTGGATCTGAAGAACGGCAACATCAAGAAGAAAGGTATATTTGATATATATGTTATTGATGTGTATCTTACTAGTAATCGTAGTAGTGCCTGGGTATTTGATACTGGTTCGATTGCTCATATTTGTAACTCGAAACAGGAGCTGCGGAATAAACGAAGACTGGCGAGAGACGAGGTGACGATGCGCGTTGGAAATGGCTCCAAGGTTGATGTGATCGCCGTCGGCACGCTCCCTCTACATCTACCTTCGGGATTAGTTTTAAATTTGAATAATTGTTATTTGGTGCCTGCGTTAAGCATGAACATTATATCTGGATCTTGTTTACTGCGAGACGGTTACTCTTTTAAGCCCGAGAATAAAGGTTGTTCGATTTATATGAGTAATATCTTTTATGGTAATGCACCTGAGATGAATGGTTTATTCTTACTGAATCTCGATAGTAGTGATACACATGTTCACAACATAGATGCTAAACGAATAAAATTGAATGATAATTCTACATACATGTGGCAATGTCGTCTTGGTCACATTGGAGTGAAGCGTATGAAGAAACTCCATTCTGATGGGCTTCTTGAATCACTTGAAAGATGCGAAGCATGTCTAATGGGAAAAATGACTAAGACTCCATTCTCTGGAATAATGGAGCGAGCTAAGACTTATTGGAAATAATACATACCGATGTGTGCGGTCCAATGAGTGTAGCATCGCGTGGTGGATATCGTTATGTTCTCACTTTCACGGATGACTTAAGTAGATATGGGTATGTCTACTTTATGAAACATAAGTCCGAAACTTTCGAGAAGTTTAAGGAATTTCAAAGTGAAGTGGAAAATCATCGTAACAAGAAGATTAAGTTTCTGCGTTCTGACCGCGGAGGTGAATATCTGAGTTATGAGTTTGGCATGCATTTAAAGAAATGTGGAATACTTTCGCAGTTGACACCGCCGGGAACACCACAACGTAATGGTGTGTCTGAACATCGTAATCGAACTCTCTTAGATATGGTTCGGTCTATGATGTCTCTTACAGATTTACCGCTATCGTTTTGGGGCTATGCATTAGAGACAGCCGCATTCACTTTAAATAGGGAACCATCTAAATCCGTTGAAACGACACCGTACGAATTGTGGTTTGGTAAGAAACCTAAGTTGTCATTCCTTAAAGTTTGGGGTTGCGAAGCATATGTAAAGAAGTTACAACCTGATAAGCTAGAACCCAAAGCGGAGAAATGCGTCTTCATAGGATACCCTAAAGAAACAATTGGGTATACCTTCTATCATAGATCCGAAGGCAAAGTTTTCGTTGCCAAGAATGGATCCTTTCTTGAGAAGTTGTTTCTCTCGAAGGAGGTGACTGGAAGGAAAGTAGAACTCGATGAGGTTATTGAACCTTCTCTCGGATTTGAGAGTAGCGCAGCACCGAAAGACGTTTTTGTGCCGCCTGCACCAATTGGAGAGGAAGCTAATGATAATGATCATGAAACTTCAAACGAAGTTACTGCTAAACCTTGCAGGTCAACGAGGGTTCGTACCACTCCTGATTGGTATGGCTCTGCCTTGAACGTCATGTTGGTGGACAACGCTGATGACCCTGCGACGTATGAAGAAGCTGTGGTGAGCCCAGATTCCGACAAATGGCTAGAAGCCATGAAATCCGAAATGGGATCCATGTACGAAAACCAAGTGTGGACTTTGGTGGACTTACCGGATGGCCGTAAGGCTGTCGAGAACAAATGGATTTTCAAGAGAAAAACAGATGTTGATGGTAATGTCACCGTCTATAAAGCTCGACTTGTCGCAAAAGGGTTCCGAGAAATTTAAGGAGTTGACTATGATGAGACTTTCTCACCAGTAGCAAAGCTAAAGTCTGTGAGGATTTTGTTAGCAATTGCTGCACATTTCGATTATGAGATTTGGCAGATGGATGTCAAAACGGCATTCCTTAATGGTGACATTGAGGAAGAGTTGTATATGGTACAACCCAAGGGTTTTGTCGATCCTAAAGATGCTGACAAGGTATGCAAACTTCAGCGCTCCATTTATGGACTGAAGCAAGCATCCCGGAGTTGGAATCAACGTTTTGATAAAGTAATCAAAAACTTTGGATTTATACAAACTTATGGAGAAGCTTGTATTTACAAGAAAGTGAGTGGGAGCTCTATAGCATTCCTAGTACTGTATGTAGATGACATATTGTTGTTTGGGAATGATATAGAACTTCTTAAAAGCGTCAAAGCCTATTTGAATAATAGTTTTTCAATGAAGGATCTTGGCAAAGCGGCATATATTCTAGGCATCAAGATTTATAGAGATAGATCAAGACGCCTAATAGCCTTCACAAAGTACATACTTAGACAAAGTTCTAAAGAAGTTTAGAATGGAAGATAGCAAGAAAGGGTTCGTGCCCATGTTGTCAGGTAAGACCTTGAGTAAGACTCAAAGTCCAGCTACGGCAGAAGATAGAGAAAGGATGAATAAAATTCCCTATGCCTCGGCCATAGGTTCTATCATGTATGCCATGCTGTGTATAAGACCGGATATAGCACATGCTGTTAGTTTGACTAGCAGATATCAAAGTGATCCTGGAATGGAGCACTGGACAGCGGTCAAGAATATCCTAAAGTACCTAAATAGGACTAAGGATATGGTTCTTTCTTATGGAGGTGATGAACAGCTTGTTGTAAACGGTTACACTGATGCTAGTTGGAACACCAATCCGGATGACTCGAAGTCACAGTCGGGATACGTATTTATTTTGAATGGTGCTGCAGTGAGCTGGAGGAGTGCAAAGCAAAGCGTTGTGGCGAAATCTTCAACTGAATCGGAATACATAGCTGCTTCGGAGGCTGCACAAGAAGCTGTATGGATGAAGGAATTCATTACTAAACTTGGCGTGGTTTCCAGTGCGTTGGACCCGATGGCCATCTACTGTGACAACACAGGTGCCATAGCTAATGCATAGGAGCCAAGGTCACATAGCAAGCTGAAGCACATCAAGCTGCGTTTCCACGCTATTCGCGAGTATGTCCGAGATGGTGACATAAAGATTTGCAAAGTACACTCTGATCTGAATGTGGCAGATCCATTGACTAAACCTCTCCCTAGGGCAAAGCATGACCAACACCAAAACGCCATGGGTGTTCGGTATATTACCATGTAATCTAGATTATTGACTCTAGTGCAAGTGGGAGACTGTTGGAGATATGCCCAAGAGGCAATAATGAAAGTGGTTATTATTATATCTTTGTGTTTATGATGAATGTTTACATCCCATGCTATAATTGTATTATTAGGAAACAATAATACTTGTATGTTTTGTAAACATATAAGAGTCCCTAGTAAGCCTCTTGTTGAACTAGCTTGTTGATTAATTGATGATCATGGTTTCCTGATCATGGACATTAGGATGTGATTAATAACAAGGTTATATCATTAGGAGAATGATGTGATGGACACACACCCATAGTAAGCGTAGCATAAGATCAAGTCATTAAGTTCGTATTGCTATAAGCTTTTAAATGCATAGTAACCTAATCCTTCGACCATGAGGTTGTGTTAATCACCATCACCGTATGGGTACTTTGATGACATCAAACGCCGCTTCGTAACTGGGTGGTTATAAAGGTGTCATTGGGTATTCTGAAAGTATGTGTTGAAGCGCATGGACCAAGATTGGGATTTGTCCATCCATATGACGGATAGATATGCTCTGGGCCCTCTCGGTGGAATGTCATCTAGTTAGCTTGCAAGCATGTGACTGGGTCACAAGGGATGACATAACATGGAACGAGTAAAGAGTACTTATCAGTAACGAGGTAGAACTAGGTATGGAGATACCGACGATCAAACTTCGGATAAGTATAGTATCGCGAGACAAAGGGAATTGGTTTCGTATGTAAATGGTTCTGTCGATCACGAAGTCATCGTTGAGTATGTGGGAGCCATTATGGATCTCCAGGTCCCGCTGATGGTTATTGATAGGAGATGTGTCTCTGTCATGTCTACATATTCACGAACCGTAGGGTGACACACTTAAGGTTCAAAGTTGTTTTAAGTAGATATGGAATGTGCGTTGGAGACCGAATGTTGTTCGGAGTCTCGGATTGGATTCGGGACATCACGAGGAGATCCGGAATTGTCCGGAGAATAAGATTCATATATTGGGGATCATTTTCTGAGTTAGGAAATGTTCCGGAGTATTTGTATGAGGATTCTAGAAGGTTTCGGAATGTTCCGGAAGGTTTTGGAAGATTTCTTGGAGTTTGCTTGAAAACCAAGAAAGGGATCAAGGAGTCCTTGTGGGGCAAGACAAGGAGTCGTGGGGGAGGAGGACTCCTCCCCCCCTCCCCAATCCGCCGGCCAAGGAGGGAGGGGAGTCCTACTAGGACTCCCCCTCCCAAGGCGCCCTCCCTCCTTTAAATAGAGGGGTGGAGGCGCCAACCCCTGGCCCCCTCCACTACTCCAATCCTAGCTGCCTCTCTCCTCTTTCTCTCTTCTGCTTAGGCTTAGGCGAAGCCCTGCAGAATTCTCTACTCCACCACCACCACCACGCTGTCGTGCTGCTGAGATTCCGTGGAGAAGATCTACTACCTCCGCTGCTCGCTGGAACGAGGAGAGGAAGGTCTGCTTCGACTCCGTACGTGTGACCGACTGCGGAAGCGCTGCCGGAACGCGGCGCCGGAAGGATCGTCCACACGATCTTGAGATCGGCAAGTGATCGACTACATCAACCACGAGATCTAATCTTGTAACGCTTTCGGATCTACAAGGGTTAGTACAGATCTATCTCGTTGCACATGTCTAATAGATTAGATCTTGGCTTTTATCTAGATTAGATCTGGGTTTTGTTCGTTCTTGCGGTAGAAATTTTTTGTTTTCCATGGTACGAACCCATCAATCAGACTCGTAGACAACGGGGCGCTCTCCCTGGACGATTACCGCTTGATTCTTTGCTACCTCCGGGCGGCCAATAGGGAACCTCTCCCATGACCACAGCTGCAGCAATAATGGGCATCCTAGCAAGGAAGATTTTTCTTTGGTTAGCGTACAACCCGTGCACATACCTCGGTACGTTGCTGCTAAGACAACAGAACCCCAACTCCATTGGGTGATGTCGTTCTGGCACGTCGCCTCCGCGATCTCTCTAGCATAGCGGATGTAGCGTGCATTGATGGTTGAGACGTGGTTCTCGGTGAACATCACCTTCCCAAGTAGCCACAATAAGTACGCCTCAAGGCTGCGCGTAATTTGTGGCTCAGTCATCAGAACGCCTAGGTACCCGAACCTCTGTATCTGCATTGGTAAATAGAACACGTTTTAGCATCGTGTGATATGAAAATAGGTGTGTCAAATACGAAGATACTTAGTAGCAAACGAACCTGATAGTTCTGCAACCAATCAAATTTGGGCCCATGATTTTCATACGTGAACTCTGAAAATCCTTCACGAATGCCATAGAATCGTTGGGCCATTTCCTGGGCCCAATTCGCCGGTGCATCCACCGGGCCTATTGGCACTCGAGCCAATGGCAGACCTAGAAAGTACGAGACATCCTGCAGTGTAGGAGCCATCTCCCCCGACAAAAAGTGGAAAGTGTGAGTCTCGGGCCGCCATCGATCCACTAAGCAGGTGAGCAACGACCCGTCGTAGCCCATGCGTGTGGTCTAGAATCCATGGTGTCGTCCTTCTATCTCCTGCGTATGAGTGGCCTCAACCAGACGCACAAATGGTAATAGCCCGGCCCACTTCAACCTGCATACCGAGATAGAATTACAATCTGTTTACTTTGGCCCTCAAATATTTGAACCCCAACTAGGAATAAATGTCTCATACCTCTGCAGCCAATAAGGGTGTATCATCCAGTTAGACATGGGAGTGCGAGTGATAAGGTGCTTCAAGCTCCCTGGTTCCGCATCCAATAAAGTTGACCGGTGCTTTCTATCAATATCAGCATTAAGCAAAGATCCCGCCATCTGCTTAATTCAAAACATGGTTGCATAAGAATTACAAATTCAGAACATGGTTCCTTAAGAATTACAAATTTAAAACATGGTTCCATACGAATAACAAATTTAAAACATAGTTCCATACGAATTACAAATTTAAAACATAGTTCCATACGAATTACAAATTTAAAACATAGTTCCATACGAATTATAAATTTAAAACATAGTTCCATACGAATTACAAATTTAAAACATGGTTCCATACGAATTACAAAATCTAGTTTCTTCCTCTGCCTCTTGTTCCTCGCCTGCCACGTCTGCCACGTCCACGAGGAGCCGCTCCTCCAGTCCCGAAGATATGGCAATTGGTGTCTCTATGACCAAAATGATTACATAGAAAACATTGTCTAGTAGGGCCTCCGGCTTTGGATTCATCCATATCGTTACGGATGCGAACACATTGTCGCCTTCCTTTGCCTGTCCGCATTATTCTAGGATCTGGGATGTAAATCCTTTCACCGGGGTTTACTTTGTTAAAATTGCCCCATACTCTATATCCCATCATCTCGCTAGTCCATGTATTGATCACCGACTCCTTAAGAAAATAAGGAGACACAAATGATCTCGCATCCATACCTAACCGCCCGCACGCAGCAAGTACATGAGAGCAAGGCAAATGCAGCAGCTTGGGTTTGTTGCAGGTACACTCACACGTCGGCCAAGCCTCATTTCCTATCCTCACCTCTTGTGTCTTTACCTCTTCTCCAGATCCGATCCTATTGGAAGGGAGGCGAACCACAAATCTTCGTTCTTGATTACCGATGGCGACGACTTGCATAGACCGAGCCTTTTCTATTTTGGCATTCATGTAATCCATTATCTTTGAACAGTACCTCGTGTTTGGGTTGTTCATGATATGCATCTGAGCAAGCTGGAGTCTGTCTCTGAAGTACTTCAACGTTCCGGTGAAAATACACTCCACAATAGCTGTTAATGGCAGAGCCCTGCTTCCTCTCAAGACAAAGTTGTAAGTTTCGGCAAGATTTGTAGTCATGACGCCAAATCTAGCACCATGAGTGTCGTGCAACAGAGACCACCTCTCCACAGGCTCGTGCTCTATCCATTCCTAAAAATTCTTAATCCGTCTGCCAGGCCTCCTCCTAGTACCGGGTTGGTCAAATCCTGGCAAATCGCAAAGAGCAATTGGTTCTTCCCCGGGTGGTGCTGCTCCAGCTACTGTCTGTGCAGCTACCACGGCCGCGTGAGCCACCACAGCTGCTGCTCTAGCCGCTCTCCTCTGCCTAACATGTTTTTTTGTGAATTCATCTAGATAGGCCCGACACGTGATATACTTCCACTCCTGGTTCTGCTTGCAAAGCTTCTTGAATAGGTTCATAAGGGCCTTGTTCCTGAACTGTGAGAAAAAGTTAGCCCCTAGATGTCGCATGCACCAACGACTCTGCATGTCTAGCCATGGAGTTGGTTCATCTGGAGCAGGCTGAGTTAGCTTCCTTATCGCGCTGAGTATACCCGGATGCCTGTCATGTAGGACGCATACATTCGGTACATCCCTCACAACTGCTATCTTCAGCTGCCTGAAAAACCATACCCAACTCGCGGTGTTCTCGCTCTCCACGAAAGCAAATGCAAGTGGAACAACTTGATTGTTCCCGTCTTGACCTATGGCAGTCAAGATCTGGCCCCTGTACTTGCCAGTGAGAAATGTTCCATCTACACAAATGACTGGTCGACAGTGAGTGAAAGCTTCTATGCATATAGCAAATGAGAAGAACAATCGATGCAACACCCTCAAATTGGGTTCTTGAGGCAATGTTAAGTGTTGGATGTCGAGGTATGTGCCTGGATTCCTAGCCTGCAGTGTCTGCAGCATCCGAACAACACAGTCGTATCCATCTCGAAACGAACCAAATCTTGTCTCCAGTGCCCTCTGCTTAGTCCTCCAAGACTTTCCGTAAGATATATTGTAGCGAAATCTGACAGCAACTTTGTTGATGATAGCTTTCACCACCATGGCTTTGGTCTCCACTATCTCAGTGTATAACAGTCTAGCCAGGAGGGTTGACGTGAGATTGCGATGGTCTTGCAGGACATTGTCAAGTTGACATGTGTGCTGCACAACATCGCTAACCTTCCACTTGGTGTCATCTCGAGGAACATGGGCATGGACCCTGGCAGGACACCCAGCTACCTCGCAAACCAAAGTCAAATATTGTTGGGATGACACCTTTGTTTTGAAAACCCGTTGCGTGGACAATGCCCACTCAACGATTGCTTCCTATAGATGTCTCTTGCTAGCATATAATGCACCAATGGAGATGTTGTTGGCGTGATAGTGCCCCAAGGAATCATGCCTGTGAGATCCAGACACATGGCTTAATAGGATTGATAGGATACCCATATCAACAAGTTGCAACTTCTTTTTCCGGAAGCTCATTCGAAAAGAACTCGAAGGTTAATCGTGCTTGGCCTAGAGCAATTCTAGGATGGGTGACCGACCGAAAAGTGGGTAACCGGGTGCGCACGAGTGAGGACAAAGTGTGCGGAAAAGACTAGTGTTGGTCTGTGGGGCCAGTCTAGATATCCTATTAAGCTACCAGGAGTGACACCCCCCGGGCCCAGGAGTGGACGGGGTGTTACAAAGTGGTATCAGAGCCGACCCTTGCGATTACACGGGTGTGTGCGAGTCAGTGGCAGGACATGTGGAGCATGGCGCATGTGGCCCGGAGTGGACACGGCATGGCACATGTGCAGGCACTGGACGCACAGACGCGTGCCAAGAGGGAACGTTCCTGGGGTGTGCTTGATCGATGAGGGCATCGATCTTCTAAAGGGTGGGTGTATGTGAGATCCAGACACATGGCTTAATAGGATTGATAGGATACCCATATCAACAAGTTGCAACTTCTTTTCCGGAAGCTCATTCGAAAAGAACTCTAAGGTTAAACGTGCTTAGCCTAGAGCAATTCTAGGATGGGTGACTGACCGGGAAGTGGGTAACCGGGTGCGCACAAGTGAGGACAAAGTGCGCAGAAAAGACTAGTGTTGGTCTGTGGGGTCAGTCTAGATATCCTATTAAGCTACCAGGAGTGACACCCCTGGGCCCAGGAGTGGACGGGGTGTTACAATGCCCGTCGTTCACATTCATTGCTGTTGTGTGGTCTTGATTCCATGATGCAGGAATAGGTTGGTCCTCTTGATCAGACTCAGCGGAATCATAAGAGCTATCACTATACCCTTCTGAATCTCCGGCTTCCATCTGATCTTGCAACCAACCGTCGTGTATCTCGTCCTCATCGACCTCACCACTGAAAATATCTTCTCCTGTCCCTTGACTACCTTCAGCTGATTCATGTCCACCATCCTCGGTGTGTGCAAAACTACTCTGACCAGGTTCATAACTACCTCCATCGCTGTGTGCATAACTACTCTGAACAGGTTCATAACCACCACCGCCATCTTGGCCTTGACTGCTCTGGTCATCATAGTAGCCACCACCACCTCCGTCTTCGGCTTGACTGCTCTGCTCATGATCATAACCACCACCAGCATGGTCTGTCTGACTACTCTGGCCCTGATCATAACCAGGCTCTTTCGCCACAGGAAGCACTAAGACACTGGGGTTAATTACCCTACGCAGACAGGCTTTCACCCATTTGACCCATTTAGCTTGCTCTTCTATCGGTCTAAAAACAATCTGGTTTAATCCTTGACTTAGTCCATAATACATGCACACTGACAGTATGTGTGGGAGGGAGCCCTAAACGAGCACATAACCAATCCTTCAACTCAATAATGGATATTGTTTCGGGATCTTGGAGCACTTCATCAATACAATAAAAATCGCTCAAATCAACTCCATTCTGGTTTGTTTTGACGACACCGTCACCATAGTAGAACCTAAACACTACATTATTGGACATAACTTCAGACCTAAAAAAATACCACATTTTATCAAATGCCCGCACAATGGAAGCTTTTAGCCCGCAAATATACTAATAATCCTATAGCCGAATAATCTTGCATAGCCCACAGATATAATTATAATCCTATAGCCGAATAATTTGGCATAGCTCACAAATATACTTATAATCTAGTAGTTCATCGCGGAGCGCTAACATACACCATCCAGAACTACCGAGAAGATAAACAATCACAAATGACTGTAGTTAGCAAGAACTTAGGGTTTACCCTTGAAGCGTGCGAAATCCTGCCGTGCAGCTGCCTCAAGCCCCAGCCCGAGACTCCACCGTGTAGCTGCCTCAAGCCCCCACCCCAGACTCCACCATAGCCATTGCACCTCAAGAACTCCAAGAAAATCCTCCACGAAAACGCCTCAAATCGCTACACCAGACTATCCCACAAGTAGATCGGGAATCTACTAGCTTCAGCAGCAAATTTAGTGGAAAACGGAGCAAAGTGTGGCAGCAAATGGGAGCAGCTCCATGGGAGAAGAAGCAGCAGGGGAGAAGAGCTAGCAGGGGCTGGGCGGCAGCAGAGGGAGAGGAAGAAGGAGGCGTGCGCGGGGCTGGGCGCGGCGCGCGTGTATTATGGGCGAGCTCGTCGTTCCACCGTT
Source organism: Avena eriantha (assembly GCA_910589775.1). NCBI lineage: Eukaryota > Viridiplantae > Streptophyta > Magnoliopsida > Poales > Poaceae > Avena > Avena eriantha. The sequence goes on from OU342740.1 coordinate 296,741,622, forward strand.
AAACGACGCGGCATGTCGTCCTATCGAACAACGACGCGGGCTTGTCATTCCACCATACAACGACGTGCGGCTGGGTCGTCTTTTCACGCAACGGCCGGAGCGTCTGTCGCGCTGCAGGCCGGCAGGGTGGGGCCTAGGCGCTGCTTTCGGTGTCTCAAAAGATGGCGCGGTTGTGTCGTGTCCTCAAAAAACGACGAGCCCGAGTCGTTTTCTGAAAAAAGACAGTGTTCTACTTCCGTAAATTCCTTAATCTGCGTAATATTCATGAAATTGATTAAAAAAAGTATTATTTAAAAAAAAATAGCGAGTGTTTCTGTCCTTCGTCCATTTTGGACTATTTTGCCCCTAGAGTTAGAGGAAATTACCCACCACTGCCACCCGCAAGTCAAATAACGATTCACTTTCCCGCAAGTCAAATAACGATTCACTTTTTTTTCTGATAGAACGATGCGACGCCGGACAGAGAACGGACGAAGAGGAAGCTGGCGAGGCGGGGAGTCGTGGGGATGGAGCTGCGCGTCCGCAGGTCCCCGCCGCCAGCAAGGCCTCCGCCAGCAAGGCCTCCCACCAGCGACTAGAGCGCCGGGGTCGGCCGAACTTGCAGAGCGGCAGACGTGCGCGAGCATGGGGGCGGGGAGAGGACGAGCCCGCGCGACAGGAGGCAGAGGAGGCGAGCTCGGACGGGTGGCTCAGGATCCATGGCGGAGAGATGCGGCGAGGCTGGAAGGTATGCAGTATCCTGTGGCTGCAGTGTCGCATCTGGCCCTAGGCCCTAGCTGCCCGGTTGATGGGATAACTCCCCCAATCCCCATCGCACAGATTCCTCCAAGGTGAGGCGAGTCCCACGGCAGATGCGTCGGCGATGCGCCCTTCATGGTGAGGCTCTGGCGTAGCCGTTGGCCTGTATTTCCACGTGCGCCGCTATCCACAGGTGGTGGATTTTGGGGATAAACTCGGACTGAAACAAACGACGACAGAGCAGAGTCCTTATCCCTTCACGTGTATTTTTTTTACCGCGAATGATCCCTTTACGTGTCGTGGACGACGGGACAGTTACAGGGAGTGCAGACTGTGCAGATTGCAGAGGTTATGAAACTAATTGCTATAGATTTATGCACTCATTTCGTACCTGTTTGCAAGGAGAGTTCAGCCTGCTTCATCAGCTAGAGCAAAAGACAACCGGTTAATTCTAACCCTAATCTGGACTCTCTTCAGTTGCAGCACAATCACACAGGCAAGCTGCTGCTTCGGAGTATAGTTCTAGATTTAGGAAATTGATCCATCTACCAACCAAATACATGGACAAAATTACCGTGCAATTTACCAGTATAATTATACACACCCAGCCACTTGCATCCTAGCGTTAAAAGAACTACTCCGTACTCAATATCAGCAGAGTATTAAGTAAAGGCGTCCCATTCTCCTGCTTTTGTTCAAATGTAAATATAAGTAAACCATGAAAAAAGTATAGCAATCTATCTTTTCTCAGTCTTAGCGTCTCAATATCAAAATAAAAAAAAGGGAGGGTTTCATGGAGGGGCACACGGTTGGACGCTCTTGAAAAACACATAAGGCGAGAAAGCGACCTTAATCGTGTGACTATAGCTATGTCCCCTTAAAAAAACTTAAAATCTAAGCTGCATCCATCTAGAAAACTTATAATTCCTCCCCGACCCATATTAATTGTTTTAGATTTGTCTAGATACGAATATATCGGGATAAGTTTTAGTCCTAGATACATCCGTATTTAGATAATTCGAGTCAACTAATATGAATCGGAGGAAATACTATTATAGTTAAATTATTCATGTAAAAAACTATTTAATAAAACTCAACCCGTAGCAACACATGACATATTTTCTATATTTATTGATTCTGTAGTTCACTCCGAACGGACAACATGATAGCGTTGAGTTTCGATCAACTACGAGTTGTGTATGCCAACATCTCAATACGCTTCTTCGAAAGGAACTATGGGCATTGTAGGCACGTGTCACCGAGAACGACGTGACAGCTGGCACTTGGGTGGTACTTCCATTTAAATTGGCTAACTTAAATAGATCCATTATTGCATGTTTATATTTGATGTAATGTTGTTTTTACTATTTTAGGATACCAAAAACATGTCAATCAAGGAATCCCAACCCAAATTTAAACATATAAAATATTAATAATTCACAATAGTGCCGTAGCAACGCACGGGCTATGTCCTAGTCTTAAAAATATAAATAATATGTCTATGAACTCATAAAAATATCCCCTATTAAATAAAAATAATCAATAGAATTTTTGGTAACTAAAATTTAGGTCCATTATTATTATTGTGCCAATTACTTTTGAATTTTATAAAAAATATATGGAACACTTAAAATTGAATAAAATTCATTTTCAAGATCCTAAATGGATATACTATTATAGAAAAATACTAGTTTGTATTTTTGAAAAGTAAATTCAGTGTGATAAAATAAAAGTATTATCTCCTTAAAGGAATTTTAGTAAATATTTAAAAGAGTAAAAAAATAAGTAAGTTCATATTTTTAACTCTTAGAATAATACTTTCTTTTATTAATTAAAGAAAAAATAGCAAACTTTTACTAAGAGGGTAAAACACGCAAAGAAGCAGATAATAAACCATTGCATGCCATTACTATGCATTACATATTGCTTCTTTAAATACTGTCCTTACCAGGCAATAATGGTTCTCTGTAGAAACCAGAGCTCAAGGTCAGGTGGAAGCATCCGACTTCACTACCTTGTAGTCACAGGGCAAGTTCATAACTTGCTCATGTCCTTTGAAGAGTCTTTATCAAATATATTACAAATTGTGCGTTATCACCGATGATCTGGAGAAAGAAAATATTATCTTCTCTAATAAATAAGATATATTTATCATCCTAAGTGATGATAAAGATGAGCAATGGAACTTAGGGTTCCAGGTGCACAAGTCACCATAGGATTAACAACCCATGATATCAGTGATTCTAGCGCCGTATATTACACGTTAACCATGAGATTTGGAATGGGACGAAGAAGTCAGCTATATCTTCTTCCTTTCATATGGAGGCAAGATGACCTTATCGTGACATTGTGATTCCTTGTGTGGATCCATCATATGGGTGGGCACCCTTAGGCCCCATGATTTTGGTGCCTAGATTATCTATGAGTGGCCTATGAGTGGCTGTCGGAGGTATAGTCGGACTTTTATGCAGGTTGCTAGGGGCATCACCAGCTCATAGAGTCTTCGAGGACTCACCAGGGTTGTAGCTTGCCCGAAAGGGGGATTAACGGAGGTGTAGTCAGCCCTAGAGGATCATGCAAACATATGGGGTCACGGAGAGGGCAGTGATTGGGTTGGATCACCTACTGGGCCCCACATCACGGAATTGTGGATATGAATGTACGCCCGGTTGTGCAACAAGGAGTTGGTCTCTCATGGGTAAAGCAATGCACCTCTGCAGAGTGTAAGAATTGTGACATGTTACTCCCTGTTCCGGGAAGGAGCTACGAACGCGGCAGGAAAAGAACTCCATGAAGTTCTAGTCAACCTGTGAAGGCTGATGGGCATAGTTTTTGATAATAAAATCAATCTTTGAAGAAATATTTATAAAAAACTGCATAGTACCAAGGACGTATCGTCCGAGGTGGTAGATAGAGCATCAAACTTCCCACCTTGCGTATAATGAACTTGCTGGGTAACGCTGTTACTCACTCTTTCCTTTGAACCCCTGCTTAGACTCTGAGAATCCAGAAGACCCTTCAATGTACGCAGCTGAAGGACAAGAGGATGTCTGCTACGAAGAGCGAGACCTGTCCAGAGGAGTTGAAGGGGTGGACTACGAAATACGCTATGGAGTGGAGGGCAACGAGTCTGAGTAGTTGCCTTAGTTATTAGTAAAACAATTGAGCCGAGCAGCATAACCTTTATAAAATAAGTTGTTGAGCTCAATTCGGAGTATGAGTTTGAATCTTATATCTTCTGCTGAAACTACTTAAGTTTGGTTTGTAATTTGTAACACTTGAAGTTTGGAACTTCTGGTTTGTAATAATAATGAAGTGTGTATGTTTGTAATGTGGACCCGCAATATTTCTGTTGTACCACTCTGAAGGATGTGATAATTACAGAACGGTGTTATGTGGATGTCATGACAATGACTATAGTGTACTACACATACAGTGGTATGCTGGGTCACCGCAGTTGGTATGAGAGCAATTGCTTTGACCTTAGGTTGGAAACCTAGTAAAGGGAATTACCTGTAGGAGTCTAGGAGCAACGGTAAAGAGTTCTCTAGATTATATGATGAGTATTCAATTGTGAATATTTTGTTATATTTCTTTACAGCAATAATTCTTTATTATGATGCATCATTAAAACTAATGGATACTAATTATAATTATTTCTATAGAGTGGAAATGGCACCAAAGTTTCCAAAACAGACTTTGGCAAGAAAAGAAGAGACTCTCGATGACTACCAGGGGGCTTTAACTAAACAGCTTCGAGAACTTCTGAGGGTTTTTGGTTGCACAACTAATATCCCAGTCAATACCATGACATACCATGATGGGCGAATGTTAGCCAAATATCATGTAAGCATCCAACTACCAAAGAAGCTTGGTTTATATCCCGATTTACCTACGGGTGAAGGTGGAAGTCACCTAGCAGCATACCATGTTGCTATTGTGGAGGCGATAGCCAATGTTCAGGAGCACAAAGCCGAAGAGTTAGATGGAAGCACATATTCTGTGATTCCTCATGACTCTATAGATGAGGAACCGGAACCGGATCATCTTACTTTAGTAAGGAAGCATCCAAAACTAGCTTCTAAGTTTATGGATTTGTATTGACTGATGGCTGGGTCTTTGTATAAGACACATCAGGTTATTGTAGAAGATCATGTTGATATGTTAGAGGATTTAACGGATCCTGAAAGAAGGGAGCAGTTAGCATCTAAACTGGAGAATGAAGCAGTGTATAGGGCTAACCCAATTTTCAAGGATATACCTATAGATCCAACATCTTTTACACCCTATCCTTATCCACCAATACTGGAACCCACTAGATATCCTGATGAGGGCACTAGTCATCCAGTACCACAGAGTTCTTGGGGAACCGAGGACTCGGAACTACCTATTGGGAATTCCGAGGGATGGAGGTACAGATCGATGGACGGATCTGCCGGGAATCCTATTCCTGTGGAAGATTCAGTTGGGGACACTAGGCAGACTAGTCGCATGGGTGTGAGATCTTATTCCGTTGACGGAAGAGATGTCCATGTGGAGGATGTAGAGTCCGATGAGGAGGATCCTGAAGAAAGGGTGTTTGTGTCACTAGGAAATTATCCTACCCCAGACAACATGCACTATCAAATAATACCTGAGGACTATCGTACCCAGCAGAGTACTTGGGGAGCACTGGAAGGGGAATACTCTATTTATTCCTCTAGAATAGGGATGCAGGAGATGGATGAAGAAGACAGTGATGAGGATGATTCTGAAGATACTTCAGACGAGTTGGAAGGTATGGATTCACTTCAGCTGAATGATGTGTCAAGTCCAGAGACTTCTGATACTGAATATCGTCCGTCGAAGAGGCAAATCGTTCCACAGACGGTGCGTCGTACTTCATGTCAGCACGGTTGTACTCCGGGTATGTACGATGAACGGCGCAACTTATGGGGAGTGTGACTTTGACTTGGAGTATTTCTACAGGATACGGGAGTGAGAGTCTGAGGACTGGATGTAAATAAATAAGTGGGACAGTATCGACATGAGCTTGTAATGCTTAATTAGTAAGGACTTGTAATCACGTTGTATAAACTATGTTGTTTGTAATGTATAATATGTGTGTAATGCATATTTGGTTCTTATTTGGATCTTATTTTCCATTGTATGACTAGTTCTGTGCATGAAGTTGAGCTCAGAACACATATGCATGATGTAATTATGAGTATTTGCTTTATGTTACAGGACTAGGAGGGGATGGAAACGGGTGTAGAAAACGAGACCGAGCAACTGCGTATGGAGCGCGAAGCCAAGGAAAAGGCGGATGAAGACGCCAAAATGCAAGCAAATTTACCACCACCACCACCAATGAGGCCATTGATGGAGCAGAACTTTATGCAGTACATGCAAATGATGCAAGAGTCCTAGAACAAATTCATGGAGGGGTTGGTAGATCGAGTGGGACAGCAGAGGGCACCTCAAGGACGTGGTGTTAGTCTTTCGGATTTCCAGGATACCAGGCCTTTACCTTTTGCATCCGCTCCAGAACCAATGGATGCAGAGGACTGGTTAACAGATACAGAGAGAAAGTTGAAAACTGTAGGATGCAATGAGGAAGAAAAGTTGAGGTATGCAACACATCTATTGATCGGACCTGCAACACCATGGTGGGAGGGTCAGTTAGCTATGCAATCTCCAGGACGAGAGTACAACTGGGAGGAGTTCAAACAAAGATTCCATGAATACCATGTTCCGGAGAGTATCATAGAGTTGAAGCGTAGAGAGTTTGAAGAACTGCAACAGGGTTACTCCAGTGTCATGAAGTATATTTAGGAGTTCAGTGATTTATCTCGTTACGCTACTAAAGAAGTTAGCACAGAGGCAAAAAGGAAGAAGAGGTTCATGCATGGACTAAATCCATTTGTGAAGATGCAGTTGAGGCTTGCTAACACTCAAACTTTTCAACAGTTACTTGATGCAGCTATAACCTTTGAAGATGATTACAAAAATTTCCAAGAGGACCGCAGGAAGAGAGCAAAGAAGGAAATAGAGAGGATTCAAGCAAGTAAACCCAAAACCAATCTGGAATTCAAAGCCAAAAATAGACCCTACAACCACAACAACAAGAGTAACAACAACACGGGAGGTTAGTTCAATCCTGGAAGGAATGTCATATGTCACAATTACAAACTTCCGGGACATATTAGCAAGGATTGCAGGCAGCCAGTGATTATTTGTTTTGGTTATGGACAAAAGGGTCATATTAAGCCTGATTGCCCAAACTAACCACCTAGTGGTTGGCCCACAAAAGGTGGAGGACAAGCCAGTGGAGGCAGAGGTGGACAGCCTAACAGAGGTGGAAGCTATGTCAAAAACAATAATGGCAAGAGAGGTAGACCGACTGGAATGCTAAATTGCGCAACCTTGGAGGAGGTGGATAACTCAAATTAAGCGGTGATAGGTACGCTTAATATTCTCACAAATCCCAGAAAAGTTTTATTTGATACGGGTGCAACTACTTCTTTCATATCTGAAGAATTTTGTGATAAATTCAGGATTAGAAGGGCACTGTTAGAAAAACCTATGGCCGTAGTCACCGCTGGAGGGATCGTAGTAGTTAGAAACATTAAAGTAAACCAAGTTATTTCCATATGTGGTCAAACCTATTATGCGGATCTTTATGTGATCCCATTAAAAGGAATAGCAATAGTGTTGGGAATGGATTGGATGACAAACTATGGAGCTCAGATCGATTGTGAGGAGAAAACCGTTTCAATTAGGTCTCCAAGTGGAGGAAGGATAGTCTATCAGGCGGATAAACATAGTCATATCATGGTGGATCTGCAATTGAACTCAATGAAGGAAGTCAAATTGGAAAATATTCCTGTAGTGAAGGAATTTCAAGATGTTTTTCCAGCAGAGTTACCAGGAATGCCACCTGATCGGGAAATAGAGTTCACTATTGACCTGATACCCGGTACAACACCAATAGCTCAAGCACCATATAAAATGGGGCCAAAAGAATTAAAAGAGCTTAAAGAGCAAATTGATGAGTTAGCTAGAAAAGGATTTATTCAGGAGAGTGTATCCCCGTGGGGAACTCCGGTAATTTTTGTAGATAAAAGAGATGGAGGACGAAGAATGTGTGGGGATTATAGAAATCTCAACTATGACACTATCAAGAACAAGTACCCATTACCAAGGATCCAAGATCTATTTGATCAAGTCAAGGGAGCTGGAGTATTCTCTAAGATTGATCTAAGGTCAGGATACCATCGGATAAAAATTAATCCTGAAGATGTTCCTAAAATAGCATTTGTATCAAGGTATGGACATTATGAGTATTTAGTCGTACCTTTTGGTCTCACCAATGCACCAACAATATTCATGAATTTGATGAACAAAATCTTCATGCCTTACTTGGACAAGTTTGTCATAGTATTCATTGATGATATTTTGATATACTCCAAAGATAAAGAAGAGCATGCAGAACATTTGAGAATAGCATTGCAAATCCTAAGAGAACATAAGCTTTATGCTAAGTTCAGTAAGTGTGAATTTTGGTTGGACGAAGTAGAGTTTCTTGGGTACGTGATAAGTAAGGATGGAATTGCTGTAAATCCGTCCAAAGTTCAATCAGGATTGGAAAGCACCAACCAATGTGAAGCAAATCCGAGGTTTCTTAGGCATGGCCGGTTATTATTGGAGATTCATAGAAGGTTTTCCAAGATTGCTAGACCAATGACCAAATTAATAAGAAAGAATACACATTTCATATGGGATGAGAAGTGCGAAGCGAGTTTTTAGGAGTTGAAAACCAGATTAACTACAACACCAATCCTAGCAATTCCAAAACCAGGAAAAGATTATATAGTATAATGTGATGCATCCAAAGAAGGATTAGGTTGTGTGCTTATGCAAGACCGTAAGGTAATTTCTTATGGATCTAGACAACTAAAACCACATGAAGTGAATTATCCAACTCATGATTTAGAGTTAGCAGCAATAGTCTTTGCTTTAAAAGGATGGAGACATTTTCTCTATGGAACAAGATGTGAGTTGTACACTGACCATAAAAGTCTCAAATATTTCTTCACTCAAAAGGAATTGAATATGAGACAAAAGCGGTGGCTGGAGTTGGTTAAAGATTATGATCTAGCAATTAATTATACTCCTGGAAAAGCAAATGTTGTGCCAGATGCTTTAAGTCGGAAAAGCACAGATACGCAACCTATGAATAGAGAATTGCCAAAAGAACTACAGATGGATTTGGAAAGAATGGAAATACAATTTATAAGTACAATAGTTCTTGGAGGATTAGCTACCATGCGGGTAATTGAAGAGCGAAGTAGTGATCTTTGACATGAAATCTTTAGACATCAATGTGAAGATCCTTTTATTGATGAAGAAGTTCAAAGAATTTCTCAAGGTCAAACATCAAATTTTCACCTTGGAGATTGTGGATCTTTATGGTTTCAAAACCGCCTTTGTGTACCCGATGTGCCAGAGATTCGAGAAGTGATACTTCGAGAAGCCCATGAAACACCATATTCCATACATCTGGGTAGTACAAAGATGTACATGGATTTAAATGTGTTGTTTTGGTGGAATAATATGAAAAGATATATTGCAAAGTATGTATCTGAATGCCATACTTGCCAAAGGGTAAAAGCAGAACATCAAAGTCCAGCAGGACCATTACAACCTTTGGAAATTCCAGAATGGAAGTGGGAAGAAATTGGTATGGATTTTATCACAGGATTACCCATGACACAGAAGCGGAAGGATATGATATGGGTGATTGTGGACAGACTCACAAAAAAGTGCACATTTTATTCCAGTGAACCAAAAGGATAACGCTGAGAAATTAGTGGAAACCTATGTCAAAAAGATTGTGAGTAAGCATGGGGTACCCAAGAAGATTGTATTGGACAGAGGATCTGTGTTTACATCGGCATTTTGGAAACAATTACATGCAACACTTGGTTCAAAGTTGGATTTTAGCACAACTTATCATCTAGAAACTGGAGGCTAGACAGAGAGGACCAATCAAATCTTGGAAGACATGCTTAGAGCTTGTGCATTAGATTTTGGAGGTTCGTGGGAAGATCATCTACCGTTGGCAGAATTTTCCTACAACAATAGCTATCAGAGTAGTCTGAAGGCAGCGCCTTATCAAGTATTATACAGAAGAAAGTGTAGATCACCTATTTGTTGGTATGAACCTGGTAGTAGCAAGGAATTTGCACAAGATTATATCAAGGAAAGGCAAGATATCATCGATATCATTAGAGATCGGTTGAAGATAGCTTAGAGTCAACAAAATAATTATGCAGATCAAAGTCGTAGATCATGGCACATCGAGAAGTGGGGGATATGGTATATCTCAAAGTAAGTCTGATGAAGGGAGTGAAGAGATTCGGAGTCAAAGGAAAACTAAGACCAAGGTACATTGGAACATTCAAGATATTGAGTCAGAATAGAACAATAGCTTATGCTATTGAGTTACCAAAAAGGCTAGCTCAGGTTCACAATGTGTTCCATGTCTCACAACTCCAGAAATGTCTTAAAGTTCCCGATGATGCTATCACACATCAAGAGATTGAGTTACAAGCAGATTTGACTTATGTCGAGAAACCCTATAAGATTCTAGAGGAGAACTAGAAAAGGTTGAGAAACAGGGCAATCAAATACTGCAAAGTACAATGGGAACATCACCTAGAGTGAGAAGCCACCTAGGAGAAAGAGGATGACTTAAGAGAAGCATATCTAGAGCTATTCAGGTACTCATCAGTAAACTTCGGGACGAAGTTTAATTTAAGGGGGGAAGTCTGTAACACCCCAACATTCGGATCCAACGAAGGACATAATTAGGAATCTAAGTTTGGGCATGCATGCATCTATAAAAATAAGGGTAAATTTTTCGCCAAAAAAAATCTAAAGGGATCAGAGTTTCTTTCACTAACTGGAGGTAGGAATAGCTCTTGTTAGTGACTGCTATCAATTTGGACATGACCTTTAGGAATTATTAAGTTTTTGGGGAAGTTACTTTGAATTCAAATTTGAAATTTAAATCAATTTGAAAGAATTGGAAAATTAGAAGTTAGTAATATTGGATTGTTTTTCCAAAATTCCTTATTAACATTGTTTGGTTAAATTATAGATATAGTAGACAACAATAAGGATTAAAGACAAGGAAAAATAAATAAGAAATGTAATCTTTTTTCCTGATTACATAATAATATTACAAATGGTGATAAGTACACCAAAACACTAAATATTGCAGAAAACAGAAATAAAACTTTATTAACTTATAATAATATCTTTACAAGATTCTTTACAAAAAGAATAAAAAGAAGGTTATAATTAAAACCTATACTATGTATCTACTCCTACACTAGATCTTGTACATCCAGATCTTGTTCCTGCAAATAAGAAAAACAACTAAATGAAAGAAGGGGTTAGTAGTTAGTTAAGTTTACTCTCAGTGGTGAACAGTGAAGTACATTGTTCATATTACATCATTGAGTAAATAATAAAGGGGAAAGTTTCACCAAAGGTGTAGTATCTGTTCTTCTAAGTAAATAGCCCAAATGCCACATTAGATGCCAAGTAAAGAGAGGCACGTTTCACCAGGCCAATAACAAGTAAATGGGTAAAAGTGAAAGTCAGATTACTTGAGCTGATCCACAAGAGCAGCTCACACAGACACACATCGGAGTCACCTAAATGCATGCAATGTGCTGTCCAAGAAGCAGCAGTACAAACACTCAAACAGGGCATCCTGCCGAAGCGCAGTTACAGGAAGCTCATTTCACCTTCTCAAGCACACACCAGGAGCTCAGCGAGCTTACCAGATCTAGATAAATCCACCAGCTAATTCACCAAAACAACCACAAGTTCATCACAAAATGGTGACATAAGGAGGGGTTGGTATAGGAGGATAGCAAGAGGAAGTTCAAGATCACAGGAGACTGGGAGGAGCAGGACATCACCAGGAGGTGCAGACCAAGATCGACACAGCACCAACAAGCAAACTGTGTGGTGAGTTGATACAAAACCATCACATACTAAATCTATGTTGAGCATGTGTTGTTTCATATAAGATTTTCTCAGAGTGCACCCAAGTGGGGTGTATCCATCACATAAGAGATTAAAAGGGCCAAACTATTTATCTTTGCAAACCACTCCAAGATCTCAGCCTGTGCAACACTGATCTTGGAGAATCAAACATATTTTTACATCCACATATACATCAACTTTAACTGAATGTTTCTGGGCACATCCAATGGATGGTAGCACCTCAGAAGTGGTTCACCTTTTAAATCTCTATACTACACATCATGGTTACCAAATTATTTTCTTAAAGGCTATGAAAATCATTGTCATAAACTGATTACCAAATCCCGGAGATGGTTTCATACAAGCATCATAAACCTGTGGATCTAGTTTTAACTAGATCAACACATATCACACTGCTGGTACATGGCACATCCCCAACTGGGTAGCACCTCTATACCAACAGGTTCAATAGTAGCTATTAAAAAACCTATAATCACTTTCCTAAATTAATTTAGGAATCATACTTGGAACTTTGTGCCAGATGAGCCAGTAAACATCACCACTGTCTATCACTAAGCCACAAGCCATTAATCATCTTCCTATAAAGCAGATAGGAATCAATCATATTTCTAATCATCTCTGCAGCACATCACTGCTTCATAAGCAAATATTAACAACATCACCTCAATAGAGAGCATCCCAACTCTAGCATAACAGTGAGTCTCAATCCAATAAAATGAACCCTTCACATGTGTAACAAGGGTAATCACATAAAGATTCAGTATACTTTCACAGAGGATTCTCTGACAGAGAACAAGGTGGCAACAACATATTCAGCAGAGTACTAACTGGCAAAAAGGAGAGCAATTGGCTAGAACCATAGGCGTGCAATAGGTACCACTAGCAAATTAACCTCTAGAAGGATATCACTTGTAGGATGAACCAGAGAAATTAACTCAACATCACTACACAGGGTATGAACCCTAGGGTTCAGGGATGAACCCTAGACAGGGGGCTAACCATGTTAATCATGACAGGGAAAGATAGCTAGAGCACAAGAGAGAAGCATAAAGGGGAAGCACCCATACTTACTCGAGGTCCTCGCAAAAGTAATTGAAGAGGAAGTAGAGGAGTGAACGGCAACAGTGTAGAAGCGGCAGCAAGGGGAGCACCCCGAAGGGGCACTGCAACCCACGCCTGCAGCACGTTAGAACTAGCCAAAGATGAAGGGAAGAGCATGATGAGTACCCTGGCGCACCATCGACAAAGCTCCAGGGCGGCCAAACCCTAACCCTAGCTTCGGGCAGGGGTCAGCACAGCGAGGTGAGGACCCCATCGGTAGATCTGCTCGGACAGAACTGAGCGGCGGCATCAACTTAGTCATCTTGCACCGTGGCGGCGGCAAGCGGAGGAGATGACCGCGTGAGCGAGAGAGAGAGAGAGAATGGGGAGAGGAGAGTGATTGCGTGGGGGGGGTACTGGGCCAGTGGGCGGCCTAGTACTACCCTGGTGGGCTTAACTAGGCCATGTGGGCCGGGTCAGGTTGGGCCGGGCCAGCCCAGTGGGCCAGGCCTGTATTTTAAGGGAGTTGTTTAAAAAGAAATATTTACAAATATGCCCCTGAAACAAAAACAACTCTAGAAAAATAAATAAAAATCTTAAAAATATAAAAAATATGTCTATGAACTCATAAAAATATCCCCTATTAAATAAAAATAATCAATAGAATTTTTGGTAACTAAAATTTAGGTCCATTATTATTATTGTGCCAATTGCTTTTGAATTTTATAAAAAATATATGGAACACTTAAAATTGAATAAAATTCATTTTTAATATCCTAAATGGATATACTATTATAGAAAAATACTAGTTTGTATTTTTGAAAAGTAAATTCAGTGTGATAAAAATAAAGTATTATCTCCTTAAAGGAATTTTAGTAAATATTTTAAAGAGTAAAAAAATTAAGTAAGTTCATATTTTTAACTCTTAGAACAATACTTTCTTTTATTAATTAAAGAAAAAATAGCAAACTTTTACTAAGAGGGTAAAACACGCAAAGAAGCAGATAATAAACCATTGCATGACATTACTATGCATTACATATTGCTTCTTTAAATATTGTCCTTACCGAGCAATAATGGTTCTCTGTAGAAACCAGAGCTCAAGGTCAGGTGGAAGCATCTGACTTTACTACCTTGCAGTCACAAGGAAAGTTCATAACTTGCTCATGTCCTTTGAAGAGTCTTTATCAAAGATATTGCAAATTGTGTGTTATCACCTATGATCTGGAGAAATAAAATATTATCTTCTCTAATAAATAAGATATAGTTATCATCCTAAGTGATGATAAAGATGAGCAATAGAACTTAGGTTCTAGGTGCACAAGTCACCATAGGATTAACAACCCATGACATCAGTGATTCTAGCGCTGTATATTACGCGTTAACCATGAGATTTGGAATGGGACGGAGAAGTCAGATGTATCTTCTTCCTTTCATATGGAGGCAAGATGACCTTATCGTGACGTTGTGATTCCTTGTGTGGATCCAGCATATGGGTGGGCACCCTTAGGCCCCACGATTTTGGTGTCTAGATTATCTATGAGTGGTTGCCGGAGGTATAGTCGGACCTTTATGGAGCTTGCCAGGGGCATCACCAGCTCGTATTGTCTTCGAGAACTCACCAAGGTTGTAACCTACCCGAAAGGGCCGTGATTGGCTTGGATCACCTACTGGGCCCCACATCACGGAATTGTGGACGAGAAAGTACGCCCGGTTGTGCAACAAGGAGTTGGTCTCTCATGGGTAAAGCAACGCACCTCTGCAGAGTGTAAGAATTGTGACATGTTACTCCCTGTTCCGGGAAGGAGCTACGAACACGGCAGGAAAGGAACTCCATGAAGTTCTGGTTAACCTGTGAATGCTAATGGGCATAGCTTTTGATAATAAAATCAATCTTTGAAGAAATGTTTATAAAAAACTGCATAGTACCAAGGATGTATCATCCGAGGTGGTAGATAGAGCATCAAACTTCCCACCTTGCATATAATGAACTTGCTAGGTAACGTAGTTACTCACTCTTTCCTTTGAACCCCTGCTTAGACTCTGAGAATCTAGAAGACCCTTCGATGTACGCAGCTGAAGGACAAGAGGATGTCTGCTACGAAGAGCCAGACCTGTCCAGAGGAGTTGAAGGGGTGGACTACGAAATACGCTATGGAGTGGAGGGCAACGAGTTCGAGTAGTTGCCTTAGTTATTAGTAGAACAATTGAGCCGAGCAACATAACCTTTATAAAATAAGTTGGTGAGCTCAATTCGGAGTATGAGTTTGAATCTTATATCTTCCGCTGAAACTACTGAAGTTTGGTTTGTAATTTGTAACACTTGAAGTTTGGAACTTTTGGTTTGTAATAATAATGAAGTGCGTATGTTTGTAATGTGGATCCGCAATGTTTCTGTTGTACCACTCTAAGGGATGTGATAATTACAGAACGGTGTTCTGTGGATGTCATGTCAATGACTATAGTGTACTACACTCAGTGGTATGGTGGGTCACCGCACTACTTGACTTTAATTGGTATTTACAGGAGTTCCCAACATATTCCCTTATAACATAACCCTTTATGTTTTAAGACATGTCATCCTTTATGGATCTGGAAAATATGTCTGTAGTTCTCTATCAGACATTGCGGACAAACTTAGCTTAATGTTCCGTGATTCAAACTTAATCACTTTTCAAACGTTCCTTAATTGGATCATATATTATGTTAAGTTATCATTATGGTTTTCTAAGATAAAACCTATGTCTCAACATAGTGTATGATGATCATGCTTTCTTTCTTTCAACCATTGATGTTTAAACTTAATACTATTCCTAACTTGAGTTATTAAGGACCAGTTCCTTAATTAACTTCTATTCTGAAACCCTTTTCAGAATCCCTTAAGGAATACTACATAATATCATAATACACTTATTATTAACTTCTACCCCTTATAAATCATTATTTATTGGTACTTGCGCTTTTGTTCTTAACACACTTAAGAATCTCTCTATAAGCTCCCACTAAAAATATGTTCCTAACATATTTGGGTATGAGTCACTACTCTTACTCAAACTATGTTCATACATATTTGAATTTGAGGCTTATATTGCTCCCACTCAAAAATATGTCATTATATTGTTTTAGGAAGACTTTCATAGCTCCCACTCAATTTTATGCAAATTGCATATCTACTCACTATTTTGAACAATTTCAAAATCCTTTGATCAAATATCAAACTTGGAGTTTTACTATGAGATACTAGTACTTTTACTAGTTTTAAATCCACTAGACATTTAGAACACTTGAATCAAATTCATTTGAACTCGTCCAATACTTGAAAAATTGTGCTTTTGTGATTCACCCCCTTTTCCACTATGTCTTTGCAGTCATTTGGGAAAATTCCAAGTAACCCCTTTTACTTGTGAGATTTAGCAACGAATTGCTTTCTAATCTCAAGGGAATTCTGCTTCTAGGATTTCTCATAATTCTAGTTTACCATTATTTCCTTAGTAGTTCGTAGTATGTCATATTCCAAGAATCATGACAAATGATTCACAAATGTCTCCATACAAAATATGGACTACATTTTGAATCCTACTTCATGTAGTGAAAACACTAGTGGGGAAAACACAATGATCATTATCATTGATTGTTTCCTTCGTGAGGAGAATCATTCAGGAACACTTTCCGTTGCGCTTCTCAACACTCTGATGCAAGGATTTCGTACAAGTTTTGCTTTTGTTTTGGTTTCAGCTATGGATTTCGTATTCAAAGTTTCCAATGAATACTCTACAAGGATTTATTCGCTATTGTTTTGGTTATATTGAATAACCCTAAAACATTTACGACGATCCATACTAGATATGGAGCCGATCTCGCGAATTCATATGGTTCACTATATATTCTAATTGAGTGCTAACTATTTCTAACTATTGGTCTCTACATCTACACTACAACGATTTATTTGGCGCCATTTATTCACCCAATTTGATATCTAATATCATATTGTGATGCTTTTCATTTTGACGTTTCAAAACACTTTGCATTCCACAATTCTCTTTTATGCTAATCTTATAAAGTTGAATTTCATTACTATTGATCAAACCATAGTAATTAGATTCTCTTTTATATTTAATACCCTTTGTTTGATGAAACACTTTGATCATATCAAATAGTTTCATACTCATGTTTTCTTTGGTAAACTACTTTACACATTTAAACAATCATATAATGATAATTACCATTTTGTTAAAATACAATACATCGAATGTGTATTTGCTTTCAACAATTCATTAAAACACTTTGTATTCAAGTAATACCTGGTGTTTAAGTTATATTGTCGAACTTAGGCATGATTTATATGTGATAAGAAATCGAATGACTTTCACATATTATCAACATAACTTTGAATTTAAACAATGGTTTCACTCATTAATGAATATATCATTAAGTTGGGTATTTTAAGGCATTTCAACATTTTACAAATGTTCACGTGTTATCAATTAGTTTCAAAACAAGGATAATTCACACGTAATCTAACAAGATATGAACACGAATAGAAATCATTCATAAAAGTGGAACAACTATTTGTTACAAGCTGATATGAATAACCGTCTCACAAAATGTGAGACACACTAAAGAAGTTCACAATCTTTTGATTACACTAATCATCCTAAACATAAACTAAATGATAAATGTTGAGGGAGAATGTCGTTGGCCATCATCATCATGCTCGCCATCGACACGCAACGTCACCTCCTCTCTAGCAAGCACCTCTATGCAGAAGGACCTGTTTTCAGTAAAACAGAACAAGTATCAAATATACTTAACACTGTAATGTGTTTGCAAGATTATAACATTTATAAAATTTTATATCAAATATATACCTTTGTCATTGATGACCTCAGCAACAACAAGTTCAACCAACACATTCCTGATATGTGTTATGAACCTGTGGAATTCCATTGATTCCACGTCGCCTCTCATAATGCAAGTCCTCACTTGTGCTTGGTAGCTTGGTGGCAGCGACCGCAGCACAACGCCATTTGCAAAAGAGCCACATCCAGCTATCCAGGAAGTATGCAGGCCTCATGTACGCATCATGCATGCGCTCCAAGTGGTCGTCAAGTGGTGAGTTTTCCTCCATCTTAATGGAGAGGAATTCTCCCATCAGCTCATGCTCCCATATGCGTGCTTGTTCCACGAAATGTGTCCTAAGCTGTAGCATTACCGTACAAGGGTTGACATTACCCACGACATGCCACAGCTCGTCCACCATTCCGAAGCGCATTGTAACTGAAATGAAGGAGGCCATCTCCCGATGGTGATAGCGGTCTTCCCGCTGCTCTGGGGTCTCTAGATCAATGGGCTGATTCAAATCCATATCGTCGAGTATATAGTCGACCACGTCATTCTCACTAAGGAGAACGTGGAGATGCGGAACCCACATAGAGAAGTTTGATCCGTCTAGCCTGATCTTCTCTCCTTCTAACCAATCAATCGTCAACAGGAAAGGTGGCATCAGGGAGAACCTTTTCTACATTTATAATTGCAAAAGGAATTTATACTAAGTTTATAATTAAATGAGTTAATAATAACTCCACTCAGAAACACCTATCCCATGAAGGGTTCCTAGTGATAACATGACCCCTTTCAGCCACATCTCCCTCGATCATCACAGCCATCAATGTTGGTTCAAGGGTGGACGCTAAACGTCGGTCACATCATTCATGCAACTTGTGCTAGGTCTTTCGACCATCCGCGTTCCGAGGCCATGTCTGCACATGCTAGGCTCGCCAACTCAACCTTAGTGTATTCACTGTGCAACATGGCTTATAGCCATTGTATGCGAACGTAGATATGTCTGACACCCACGCCTGTACCGTGGATCGCCTCATACCGAAGAACTTTCTTGGTGGTACACACTATGGGGGAACACAATCATTGGTAATTTTAAAAGGGATCATCTTATTAGGCTACCGTCGAGTATCTAATACTAGCACGCAATAAGATATACAAACAATAACATTGAATGTAAATGCGATGTGATATGATATGGTCCTTCACATCGTGATCTCCATCCGTCGTCACCGGATTCCGGCGCTAGGGTTCCAACACCAGGCACCAGGGTACCGGTGCCTTTCTGGTGTGGTAGTCCGTCACCTCCGTTACTATCTACTACTACGTAACATAAGGTAATCACTTTACCTTTGCCACAACCATATCACAAAGCAATGCCCCCTGCAAAACAAAGTTAGACGCCTCTAATTTATCTTTGCATGTTTTACGTGGCTGAATGGGCTTTCGCACAAGAACCGTTCTTAACTACGAACTTTCAGCACAACGCTGCTCAAGTAGTTGTCTCTACTACACCCCTTTCAGGGCCCTCCGTTGTAAATGGCATACCAACTAATGCGAGAGAGACAGACACCCCCCTAAGCCACTTTATATGGTACAAGCCGTATGTCAAGCGTGGACCAGTCTCGCGAATGAACGCATAAAGTCGGTTGGGGGTGCTTCATCAAGCATTACTACGGTATACACAAGTACATGTGGGAGGGTAACAACTAAAAGATCAACGCCCACACGCTACATCTCATGTGTTCTACCCGTACAAGCATTATTACTCATAGATCTAGCTCTGATACCACTATAGGGGTTCTGCGTATGAAAACAATAAATTTTACCCTACGCCCCTGAACCCCTGAAGCTGCCAGGACCTATCTATTAGTAATGCAGTAATGAGAGGGGCTTTTCACGAACTTACCCTTGAAGACCGAAAAGCATTATCAACGCTCAGGAGAGCGTGGTTGATGTAGACGAGCCGAAGCCGACCTCAAGGTTGTGATGAAGTCCTTGTGCTCCTGTGGCTCAACGACTTGAGTGCCTCAAGTGTGAAACCTCGTGGGGAGTTACACACGTCCGGTGCCTAACGATGACTCCCGCTTCCCTGATCCAGCAGCAGTTGTGGAATTAGAGCTCCTGGATCCGAAGCCCGCAGCGCGACGGCGCTCCGCGGTGAAGATGTCTCTCGTTCGCGTAGTCCAAACTTGGGACCACGGTCACGAGAGAGAGAGAGAGAGAGAGAGAGAGAGAGAGAGAGAGTGTCATGGTGGTGTCACGGCAGATGCCATGGATAGGCTAAAGGTGGGGACTAATACACGCTAGGGGAATCCAGGGAGGGATAGTGAAGTGATTCTCCACACAGAAGTTTGTATTTGCTTTGTTTCCAAGATTACAAGTGCTCCTAGAGCTATATTGGCGAGAGGAGGAAGAAGTAGCTCTCTTACTCTCACACACAGATCACCCTCAAAACCCTAGCCCAAACCGAATAGTGGAACCCCTTCTACTGAAAACCTAGCCCTCCTTATATAGAGGGAGCTAGGTCTCTGCCTAGGGCATACGTGGAGGCATATTCCTAAGAATATGCCTCCTCCCAAAGTAGTAAGCCGACCGAGGTGATTTTCCCCCGCGTCACACACGCAGAGGCTACATGAGCCTCTGCGGCGCCCGCGTCAGCCGACATGGGCGTCGTCACCCTTGTCGGCCACGCCCTAGTGGTCCTGCCCTTGTTTGCTTCGCTCAGGCAGTGCGTACCGGGGCTTCTTTTGACCAGCGAGATTCCTTCCTTCTCCTAGAAGCGAGATGTGACCCAGATCATAGTTGATCCGGCCACACCCGTTCCTGCATACGAGTAAAACAGACATTTCCGACTTACTCCTTAAGTCGGTTGAGACTTAGTTAGGCGAACGCCCCCAGGTCCGGGTTACCCCGTGATTCGGCCTGCCTTTAGGTGACCCGGCCAGCATCCACTTTGGCCTTGCCGAACCTCGGCTAACTCGGCCTTTATACCCCGGCGTGACCCTACCCGGGGGTATCCCCCCAACAGAGAGAGAGAGAGAGAGAATATCAATTGGAGGTCTTCCCAAAAGTGAGAAGACCTTTATTGAATATTGTGTGCATTTATCTAGCCAAATACCCCCACTATATATAGGGGGATGGGAGGTACTACCTACCTCAAAGTCCCGGGGTGGGACTAAAGGAGAGGGAGGGGGGCTGCCGCTAGCCGGCCCTAGTGGGCCCCGCGCGCACCGGGGGAGGGGGGGGGGGGGGCTTGGCCCAGCCGACTACCCCTTGCCCCTTCTCCCTTCCTGCCTTTCCCTAATGGGCCCTCTTCCCTCCAAAATTGGCCCATTAAGCCTTTTGACCTTTAAATTGATTTTCTCTTTTATTAAATAATTATGAATAAATGATTAAATCAATATTTAACATTCATTCATATTGTATTCAATCTCCGTGGCTATGGAACACCTTCCACCTCCACTCCGGACAACCTCCGGAATTACAGAAACCCTTCCGGTTTTATCCCTACTATTCTTCAATGATTCTTCTGATCCTATAAACACTCTCTAAGCATCATCAAACCCTTAAGAGTGATACCCTACGGTTCGAGAACACTCCAGCCATGGTCGGGACACTCTCGGACATTTGATCGACAGAGGGACTGATGTCTACGCACTTCTATTCTTGTAGACAGTTGTTGGGCTTCCAAGTGCAGAGGTTTGTAGAACAGCAGCAAGTTTCCCTTAAGTGGATCACCCAAGGTTTATCGAACTCACGGAGGAAGTGGTCAAAGGTATTCTCTCTCAAGCAATCCTGCAATCAAGATACAAGAAGTCTCTTGTGTCTCCAACACACCCAATACACTTGGCAGGTGTATAGGTGCACTAGTTTGACAAAGAGATAGTGAAATACAAGTGGTATGTATAAGTATAAGTGGTAACGGTGACAGAAAAGAGCTTGACGTGTAGTAAGAGACTAAAGGCAATATGAAATAAAGATGGAAGCAAGCAAACATGTAACAGATCTAGTTGCAAACGGTGTTTCAATGCTTAGAAACAAGGCCTAGGGATCATACTTTCACTAGTGAACACTCTCATATAAATATCTTCTATTTATGATACTACTCTGAACTACTGTCCGGCTGGACACTCTAATCCATGGTAGGGCTATAACAACACTCCTCAAAGTTCACGTTCCCCATCTAGATAACCCCACACTGTCACCTTGAGCACTAGATGGTTCCAACAAACACCACAATTTCATAGAGACATCCAACTCCAAATATAACTCATAACAAGTATTTGTAATATCTACCCTAAGTGCCACCATGGTGTGCACGCTGTCACTTTCACACACATGGGGAGAGCCAGAGATCTATTAAAGCACTTGAGTAGCAAGGTAGATCTACTTGATTACAAAGCTCATGATCACAATATGATCATGCATAGAGAGAGATGAACACATAGCTACCGGTAGAACCCTTAGCCTTGAGGAAGATCTACTCCCTCATCATCATGGGAATCAGCAACGGCGATGGAGATGGTGGTGGAGATGGCTCCGGGGGAAATTCCCTGTCCTGGCAGGGTGCCGGAACAGAGACTTTTTATCCACCGAATCTCCCCTTCGATGGCGGCAGCGCTGCAGAACTTTTCGTGGATGGAGGCTGGATTATTTAGGGTCTCTGCATCGGAGGCTTCTTATAGGTGAAAGGGCGATGTCAGAGGGTGGACCAGGGGCCCATACCACCTGGTGGCGCGACCAGGGGGACCCGTGCCACCACATGGTGTGGCCAGCCCATGGCCCCTCTCCGTCTCGTCTTCTAGCTCCGTGAGTCTTCTGGTAAAATATCGACTTTGGCTTTTGTCCGGTCCAATTCCGAGAATATTCATTTTCTGGCTTTTCTGGAACCAAAAACAGAAGAAAACAGGCAACTGGCACTGTGGCATCTTGTTAATAGGTTAGTTCCATAAAATATGTAAAAGTACTCCAAAGTGTGGACAAAACATAAGAAAGTAGATACAAAACAAGCATGGAACATCAAAAATTATAGATATGTTTGCAACGTATCAGGGACCTGGATGGCCATGTGACCCCTGTGCGTTCCACGAAGATCTTTCATCGTTTGAACTGGGACGGTCGTGTCTTATTCCCTTTGTCTCTTGATACTTGCATTCCCCGAGATCTGATCAATGACATCACCATGTCGTGTTTAATCTCGTTACCGAACAATGCTACTTGACTCGTTCTGACAAGTGATATCCCTGTGATCAAATCACACGTTGCGCAACTATTGGATATAACTTCTCCGAGTGGGCCCTTGAGTATCTTTCCATCACGTGGACGGACAAATCCCGCTCTTGACATATATTACCTCTACGGTTTCCTCCGAGTACCTGAACACACCTTTATAACCACCGTATTACCAGATGGCGCTTGATGCTATCTAAGCACTCTCAGGAGACAGTGATTGATATAGCCTCACGGTCTAAGGAATAGTCTACGAGGATCCATTTCTAATCATCGTAGCTTGAACTTTGTGACATGATCAGGTCACGATGTTTAGGTTGGGTATTGGTTCATCATCTCATTCTAGAATGAGATGACTCCATTCCAACTGGCATAAATGCCACATGATCAGGAAACTTGATCATATGTTGACCAATGAACCAGTGACTAGAGTTTCACTAGGAACCCCTGGTTGTTTATATATCACACGTGTATTGACCAAAAAACCTGATGATGAATTACTCCTTCGGGGGTGGTGGTGTTCTCTCGATAAGATTTTCAATAAAATTCTTCAAGTCCTCAATCTCGAAGGTGAGAGTACGAATCAACTCCGAATTTTGCTCGATGTGGTTCATGATCATGTTGGGCTGTGAATCCCAGCCATTGTGACAATTTCCCCACTCTTCCTCCTTGAAGTATTCTTTTCCTGCATGGTTAGAACGAGGCATATCCCAATTGGAAGGTAATTTTTTCCTTGGGCATCTTTTGGAACTGTTGCCCATGTATGAGGGTATGGAAGGGATTGTTGTCGTGTGGAGGAAACGACCGTGGAGCCAAGCAAAGGCATGGAACAATCCCTCCAGTGGACATCCGTGCAGTCCTTTTGAGCTTGACAGGACGTGCCCTCACTCTAATGCTTGCAATGGTGGTGCTGGTGCGCGGATGCTGGTATTCCTTCACTTCCTCTTCAACTTCATCCTCCTGCTGCTTGGGGTCTTGGAGATCTTGTTCCACAGGCTTCTTGCCCTTATCGTTGGTGGAGACCATCGTGCTTCTGAACTTGAGATTAGCTCATGACAGAAACATATCGAAATGAAAACACGGCAAGAAAACAATATACGGACCTCAGGGTATCCGGGGGATTATATATTACAAAGTTTAACAACAAAAGGAAGGTACTGGGAGAAAACGGGTCGGAGACGGGCTCTAGGGTGGCGACACCCCCTGGTGGCGCGACCAGGTGGGCCCGTGCCATGGGGTGGTCCGAGCCCCCAAGCTCTGTTCCCGTCCCTCTTTCGAATCATTATTTTCCATGTTGGGTAAAAACTACAAAAATATAAATTGAAAGGTTTTTCGCGGACCTTTTCTTACCAGAACTGTTACCTATTCGAAAATGGACTCTGCAGGTTTCTGAATTTGGTCTTTAATAGATCCTTCCGGAGTCACCTCTTGAATAACATCAATATCTTCATTCTAAGAATCTCCAGCAATATAGCGCTTGAGTCTTTTGGCCATTCTTCATCTCATTACACAATTCTCTCCTAACACTTGAAAATTTCTTTCATACAGAACTTCACACAATCTTCATTAGCAACATTAGTGCATGCAAGATAATAAACCTTTAAGTTCAATTTCAACTGAAATCCATCAAAACATAAGCTACTGACGCAACTCCTTTCGAATCCCAAAAATAATTCAAAAATGAAATCGATTTAAGAGGCAAATGCAAAAAATGGCAGAAATCTGTAAAAATAGACTAGCAGGTAAATATCAATTTTTTCGAAAATCTTATGTTGCTCAAATCAAAAAGTGCAAAACAAACAAAAGTTAATTAATACCATGGGACACGCACACAAAAATTACAGATTAGTACAACATTCTGGTATTTTTCACGATTTTGTATAGTGAAGCACAAAAAATCCATTTTAGAATAGCAATTTCCCCAAATCTTACTTACTCTCTCATTAGAGGTTGATCTTGACACAAAAACCAAACAAAAAGGATAAGGAGAGGTTATTACAAAAGAAATAACTTCTAGGACTCAAATAAACAAAAACAAACTGAAAGCAAAAATATATTGGGTTGTCTCCTAAAAAGCTCTTTCTTTATAACCATTAAGATGGGCATGATAATTTCAATGATGCTCACATAAGAACATGAATTGAAGTAAAAGAGAGCATCAAGAAGAAAATATACACATATTTAAGTCTAACCCACTTCCTATGCAAGGGAATTTTGTAAGAAAATAAATTATTGAAACCAGAGACTACTAGCATAGGAAGGCAAAACAAGTGCAACATAAAGACTTTCAGCATATAGCGAGGAAACTTAATATTATTGAGATACATAAAAACATTTTCCCCTCTCTCATAATAACTTTCAGCATCATGAATAAATTTAATGATATAACCATCACATGACCCATAGTAGCAATGGTCACTTATTCTGATAGAAAACACAGGGACATTAGGTTTCCTAGCACCACTAGGATGTGAAACAATATTAGAACTATCCTTACAAAAGATAATGTGCCCATCTTCTATTTTTTTAGACACAAAGTCTTTCACATTTGCTACTGCAGGTTCAACATCTATTTGTTTATCAGGTTCTACAAGTTTCTTTGTACTTTCTTTAACCATACTAGTTATAATAGAATGCTCCTTTACCTTAACAGGGAAAGGTATTTTCTCGATGTAAGGTTCAGGTAAAATATGATCAATGGTGCAAACTTCAGTATTTCTAGCAGGAACACAATTAACAATATCTTTATATGGCTCATGATACTTATTCCATTTCTTTTTAGGAATTTCAATATAAGAGGCAAAGGTCTTAAAATAATTTGCAATACTTTGCGAATCAATACCATAAGCATTACTAATATTATGAAAGTCACCAGTTCCCATAAAAGATTTAATGCATTTATAATCATAATTTGTACCTGACCTTCTTCCTTTATCATTCTCCCATGCTTCAGCATTGTATTGAATACAGTCTAGAAGATCCCATTTAGCTTCTTCTTCCATACGTCTAAATGATCCAACATAAGAAGCATCCAATAAATCCTTATCATGAAGAGAAAGCCTTGCATAAAAGTTATTGATAATAATATTATTAGGGAGCTCATGAATAGGACATTTGAGCATTAGCAACTTTAATCTCCCCCAAGCTTGGGCGATACTCTCTCCATCACGAGGCCAAAAGTTGTATATTTGATTCCGGTCTTTATGAATCTCACTAGGAGGATAAAATTTTGAATAAAAGAGAGGTACAATTTCCTCCCATTCAAGAGATTGACCATTCTTTAGCAGCTTATACCATTCCTCAGCTCTTCCTTTTAATGATAACGAGAATAACTTCTTCTTAACTTGATCTGCTGTAATACCTGCACACTTGAACAATCTGCATAATTCATGTATAAAGAGAAAATGATCACCGGGATGGACAGTTCCATCTCCAAAATAGTAGTTATCCATAACACGATCAACAATTTTTGTAGGTATTTTAAAAGGATTAATTTTAGCAGGTGGTGATTCATCTACTACCTTAGCAGTGGTAGTAGCATTACGAAATAAGAAACTAAGTGAACTATCCATATTGAAATAAAGTAACTAACAGAAATAAACAATACTCACAGTAGAAGATTCCTTTACCAGTTCCACTCTTCAAGAGCGCTTCACTCCCCGGCAACGGCGCCAGAAAATAGTCTTGATGACCCACAAGTATATGGGGTGTATCGTAGTATTTTTGATAAGTAAGAGTGTCGAACCCAATGAGGAGCAGAAGGTGTTGACAAGTGGCTTGGATCAGGAATTCTCTGTAAATACTTAGCAAACGGATTTTTAGGGGGTTTTGATAATGCAGATAAATAAAGTACAAGTAAATAAAAGATAATAATAATAATTGCAACAAGTGGCCCAATCCTTTCTTTAGCAAAGGACAAGCCGGTTGTATTACTTAAGATGACAAAACGTTCTTGAGGACACACGGGAATATCATCAAGTGCTTTTGCTTCATATAGTTAATTAATCTCCTTTAGTTTGCTAAGTGTTGTGTGGGTGAACCTATGCTAATGTACCGACCTTCCTAGGACTAATACATACTTGTGATTATACCCCTTGCAAGCATCCGCAACTACAAGAAAATAATTAAGATAAAAACCTAACCACCGTCTTAAACTATGAGATCCTACACTCCCTTATGCAAAGGTTTCCTAACGGGGGTTCAGGTTCTGTCACTCCGGCAACCCCATGATTAGTAGCCAAATACACAATGCATTCCTCTAGGCCCATAAAGGTGAAGTATCATGTAGTCGATGTTCACATGACACCACTAGAAGAATAACACAATAACTTAAATATCAAACCATTGAATCTTTCTCAACACAATAACACTACTAACAACATGACTTCTCCCATGTCCTCAAGAACTAAACAAACTACTCACGAGACATCATATGGATCAAGATCAGAGATGAAATAATGATAAGTAACAATCTGAACATGAACAATAATTCAATGGTTCCACTCAATAGCATCAACTACAACAAGTAATCAATACCAGGAAAGTTTCCCCCTAAGAACTATGCAAGATTCAACCCAATTGTTACAGCGATATGGAGTGGTGGTGTAGGTGCTGGCGGAGATGATGATGATCCCGATGAAGTCTAGCTTGATGACGGTGTTGATGGCGACGATCTCCCTTCTCCGGGAAGGAATTTCCCCGGTAGATTTCTGCCTGCCGGAGAGCTCTTTCTCTCTCTATAGTTTCCACCCTGCAGATGCAGCGGAACCTTTCTGTGGTTGCTCCCCGAGTCTTAGGGTTTCGAGGGGATTATATACGCCAAATGCCGATGCCAAAGGTGGGCCAGGGTGGCCACACCACCCTAGTGGCGCGGCCAGGGCTGGCCCACGCTAGGGGGTGGTGTGGCCCCCTGTGGCCCATCTCCACTCCTCCTTTTGGCCTCCTTCATCTTTTGGAAAAATAGGAATTTCTGTATATTTTCTGGGATTTTTTGATCTTCGCCAATTTTGCACCTGGGCAGTGCCTTTTCCATCAGAATCCTGACTTCAGTGGTTCATCCTCCAAAAGTCATCAACCATGCAAAAATAGATAAAATAACATAAGTATCATTTCTTAATATGAAATATATCAATGAATAATAGTAAATTATGATATAGAATAGTGATGCAAAATGGACGTATCAATGATCCAAGAAGGAACGCTTGAAAAGTGATTAAGTATGAATCACAGAACGTTGAGCTAAGTTTGTCCATAGTGTCTGAATGAGAACCGTAGATATGTTTTCAAATCTAAGAAGGATGACATAGCTTAAAACATAAAGGGTTATGTTATAAGGGAAATGTATTACCCTCGGAAGATTGAAAAGTCCTACATCGATAATACCAACTAAAGTCAAGTAGGAAGCGAGGTGATATGACATCAAAAGTTGCACATAGTGCACTAGTGTTTCGATGATTACATTTATAATAAAAGATAAGGGTACCATCTAAAGTGATGCATATTGTTATGGCGGGACTAGTTTGTCTTTACGCAGAAGGTGTGTCCGATCCTAGGGCACAGTGCCCATGAGAAAGCTCGTTGTGGCTGATCTAACATTACTATTGGCTCCTGGAAACCGACCTCATTCTGCTGCCATGACTATGATGCATACATAAAGATGTTATCATAAGATGATAAAGTATTAATGTCAATCAAGGTGACATTTGTAAGTTGCAAAGGATTTGGGGATGAAAAGTCCAGACCCAAGACTCAACCTCTTCCATGAGCGAGCATGGTCAAAGGTGCCGAGATATATGGTGCCAATGATTAGTAACAAAATGCAGCTAGTTTATTTGTACTCTAGTGTAGTGGGAGACTGTTGGAAATATGACCTAGAGACAAATAATAATATGGACTATTATCATATTTCATAAAGTTTATGATTAAGTTTTATATCATGCTATAACTGTATTGAAAGGAAACATCAATACATGCGTGATATATAAACAACCAGGAGTTCCCGGTGAAACTCTAGTCACTAGTCCGTTGGTTAACAGATGATCAAGGTTTCCTGATCATGTGGCATTTATGCCAATTGATAATGGACTCACCTCATTGTGAGAATGAGATGATGATCTATACCCAACCTAAGCATTATGACCCGATCATGTCATGAAGTTCAAGTTACGATGATTAGAATAGACCTAGTGTCCTATTTCTTAGACTGTGAGACCATATCAATCACTATACCCGAGGATACTTAGATAGCATCAAACATCATCTGGTGACTCGGTGATCATAAAGGTGTGTTCAGATATTCGGAGGAACAGTTGGGGCAATATGCATCAAGAGCGGTATTTGTCCGTCCGCGTGACAGAAAAGATACTTGAGGGCCCACTCCGAGAAGTTGTATCCAATAGCTGCACAACGTGTGATTTGATCACGGGGATATCACTTATCAGAACGAGTCAAGTGGCATTTGTTGATAACGAGATTGAACACGACATGGTGATGTTATTGATCAGATCTCGAACAATGTAAGTATCAACAGACAAAAGGAATACGACACGACGTTCATCGTTCAACGATAAAAGATTTCGTGGAATGCACAGGGATCAACATGGACATCCAGGTCCCTCTGATGATCATTGGTACGGGAGAGTCCCGACCATGTCTGGAGTGTTCCCGAACCGTGGGGGTATCACGCTTAAGGGCTTAATGATGATCAGGGAGTGTTTTGGTATCGGCAGAATCACCAAAGAAAAGAGAAGAGAGAAAATCGAAAGGGTTTCGGTAAGTCTGGAGGATGTTCGGAATGAGATGGAAGGAGTTCCACATCAACGGGGATTGAATAATATGTAAGTGAATGTTGAATATTGATTTAATCATTCATTTATATTTATTCAATAAAATAAAAAGAATTAAAAAGGGTCAAATACCTAATTGGGGCAAAATCTGGAGGGAAAAGGCCCATGAGGGAAAGACCAAAGGGAGGAAGGAGGAGGGGGTGGTCGATTGAGCCAAGGCACCGCGCGTGGGGCCCACTTGGGCCCTGGCCGGTGGTGGCCATCCCCCTCTCCCCTCTCATTTGTTTAGTCCCACATGGCTAAGGCAATTGCCTATGTGGGTGTTTGTAGCACCCCGGTAAAACCACTACTAGAAAATCGCTCGATGTTTCTATTTTGTGCATCATCCTGACTGCATGCTTATGTCATCATGCCACATTGCATTTGAGCATCGTCATGTCATCATACATATTTTTGCCTAAAACTATTTTCTAAAAGCCTATTTTGGTTTTCTAAATATCCCCGCCTTTATTTAAAAACAAAACCCCGGTGTTTCTGGATATCTTTTACTTGTCTAAACACCTAAATTACAAATGTTTTGTTTTAAAAGTAATTAAATTGATAAATAATAAAAACCTTTTATAAACCCTGGGGAGGCAACCGTCGGCCAGGCCCAAAAGGCCCAGCCAATAGCCAGCCTACTACCCAGGGAAAAACCAAACCCTAGAAGACCTAACCCCTAACCCTAATCTAGACCAACCCCCACCTACCCTAATCCCTCCACTCTGCCGCCATAACCCACCCCGCATAGCCCCGCTACCGCCTAGCTCGTCCCGTGTGACACGCCACGCAGCACGACGCCAACGCACGCATGCTCGCGACCACCCGCCCGCAACTCTCTCCCGCGTGGACCCCACCACCATCTCCCTCTCCCTGACGGGATCCCCAATCACCGCAGTCAAACCACCCCGCAAGCCCCCGCTCGCCCTGATCCTCGCTTCCCATCGCTGCCGCCGGATCCCGAGGCCATGCCGCCGCAGCAGGCCTCACCTGTGCCTCCTCCTGAGTCGCCGGTCATCGACCGGAGCACTGTGGTCCCGCCTCGCCACGCCGTGCGCGCGCCGAGCTCGTCATCGTCGCCTGCAGCACTGCTGATCCTGTCCTCGTCGACGACACGCAACCCTTTGTCTCCAGGAGCGGGCCGCGCCAGCGTCACCACCTCTGCAAGCTCGCCATCCTCCGACCCTAGCGCCACCGGCTTCCCCGACCGAGCCCGGCCTTGCCTAGACCACGCGAGCGCCGCGGCCCCAGGACACGGCCTCCTCGCCAGCCTTCCTCGCCGCGTCCGGCCGAACCTCTGCCCCGAGGCCGCGCCCCCGACCCGGTCAACCTTGACCGCCTCCCCATCAAGTTCGCTGCTCCGCTTGGGCCCTGCTCGCCTTCGTCCGCCGCCTCCCTGATCTCCTCCTGCATGCACTGTTGCCAGGTGCCTCGCCGCTTCAGACGATGCCAACGACGCCATGCGTGCATACTCCGGCCAACACGAGGACATGTTGGGCACTTCTCTGTGTTTTCCATCTGTAGATGGAGTAAGCGGTTGTTGCCACTTGCTCTGTAGGTTCTTCTCGCCGTCAGTCTTTTTCACCCCGCATGGAGCTCTTGGTGTTGCCCATGTCCCGGGCCGTGTTGTAGAAGTGCGAATCAAAGTCTAGTTCCTGCGGACCAACGCTTTGTCAAGTGATGCTCAAGTCCGAGGTGAAGTGTTTGATACAGGGTGGTGTGGAGATGTTTCTGTTGATGAACAAGGCCTCGATGTGGACAAGTACCAAGAATGGAAATGATATCGGTGATGCTCAGATGACCCCTCTTACTTCCAGCCCGGCGATCGAAGATGTACCTTGAGTGCCTCGTCGCTAAGAAACATTGACACCAAGATCTACTGGCGCTGAGACCGAGTCTGACAACGACAATTGGAATTGAACCCCCAAGTTCTCCTTCACAGACGGCAAGTTCGATGACACGGACCTGAAGACCGATCCTGGATCCGAGACCTAACCCCGATCTCGGAGTCTGAAGACTGAACCTTGAAGACCGATCCCGTCGAACCCCCAAGATCTCCGAACCCTCATGTGTGACCCCTATCCAAGACCCCTATTTTTATAATATGACATATATACTTGTTTCATATTTAATTGATCATATCGCATACATCTTCATTTGTTTGGTGGTATATTATCGATTAACCTAATAATTAAATATGGGGACCATATGCGGGCTATTCTAGTCTTATATTGCCTTTATTTAAATTTGTGTAGCGAACCGATGTCATGTTTTGCCTTGTTAAATCAACATTTAAATTGCGGGGTATCTAAATAACATGAACCTTCTAATTAATTATCGGGACCCCGGTTCCGCTTAATGTTGGCTAGTTGCATCACATCTTTGCCATGCCATGCATCATACATGCATCATGCCCGATCTTCTATAGTAGTATTAAATAGTGCATCCGATGTTTCTTTTAGTGTTTGCTTCTTCATGGATTAGGCCGTTGAGTGGATGCGAGTATCGACAAGTTCTTCGGATAACGAACCTTCGACAGTGTTTCCCAGGCGAGCATTCTCCCCCTTTCTACCTACTTTGCATTTATAGTCTTTATTTCCTCCTGTTGATCTATTGCTATCCGTGTCGCGATGCTTTAGTGTTTCGTACCAGATATATTCCGTGCAGCCTTTATATTGCCTTGGACACCTCCTATTACCTGTTGTTTGGTAGATAGATGGTCTTGCGAGTCGTAGTCGCTGGCTCGGGTGCGATCCCGTGTCATGAAGTACCACACAGTTGTTCGAATGTTGTCATATGCTTTACGGTGGAGAGGATCATGACTTTAAATACAACTATTAAATTGCTGGGATAACTAATGAAAGAGGCACCAGTGGGCACCATATGCTATTTGATTTTTCATGTCCACTTGTGTCCCGTAGGCCTCGAGTACTTGATACCTGTTCCTTGATTATTCGCACTATCCACATCCGAGAGACCCTATGGATCCCCCTTAGCCAGAGCTTGATTCTTTTCTTATTTCTTAGGGCCACAAACTAGTTTGGGGCTTTATTACTATCCTGTACTTATGCCATGCTTTACTGCTTTATTACGATTGTGCGTGGAGCACCTGTACTGTTTAGGAATTGCGGAGTGTTTTCACGGTATCGATAAGCCCAGTCACACTTTCGGGTTCCTAGTCATTTACAGCCATTGACGCAAACCTAGGGTCCGTCTTGGAGCCAGCCAACTTCGTTGCGGGTAGCTTAATGGGGGTGGCCCCCTGAAATATTTTATGAATCCTGTGATTGCTGTCGTGAAAGCCTCGTTGGGTTTTGATTTGGTTTTTCCAAGGTTGATCGTGTGTGTGTTGCTATTTGTGCACCCCTACAGCGTAAATCTTTCTGAAAGCCGTGTCCGCTGTTATGGACGACTTGGAGCACAGTATCTTGATCATAGACAAGCATAACTAAAGTAGTGCTATAAATTTGACTTAATATGTGACTAGTAATCAGCTTCACTACAATGGAATAGATAATAAAAGTGCCAACAACTGGTGGAACTGGGGTGTATCATGTCATGTTATACTTGCCTAGTAACTATCGCAACTCCAATGGAATGAAATAAAAGTGCCAACAACTGCTGGGTTTGGGATGTCACATGCCAATTATACCTGTCTAGTAAGTATTGCAACTGCAACGAAACGGTTAACTAAAACTGCCCACTACTTATGCCATCAGGATGACTCATGCTATCTATATCTGACTAGTAAGTGCTACAACTATAATGGAATAAATAAAATTGCCAACTGTTTGATTTCCTTGGTATGATTGGTGTTAGTATTAGGTTGGTCCGAATAGGTCTTTCTTATCCCTCTCTAATAGCCGACAGTTGCATCGAGTCTCTATAGGTTGTTTATGCATGCTGCGCTGCCGCTTCAGTCCACCATACCTATGTAGGTGAGAGCCGCCGAATTCTAGCCTCGCCGTGTACTGGCCTCGGTACTGACGCTCCTCTTTTTTCCTTTGCCCTTTGTCGGCACCCCTTTTGTTTTAGCAGGTTTGAGATCGACGTCGTTAGCAGGGTTACCCTTCCGGCTTGGCCTGGGCAGGGTTATGGACGCCATTGGTTATTCTTCGTGGCTCTTAGCCCCATTTGCATCTTATCCGTACTCGGATGTTGTATTGTTTTCAAGATGATTTGGATCTTGGTATTGTATATCTGTATTTTTGACTCATGGAGTCGTTGTTGTATATATATGTTTCTGTGGGTTCCATCGTGAACTAATGTGTAATGGTATTACTTCGTTTTCCACCCGCACGCAAGTGCCTAGTGGGCGTCCTTGAATCGTTTCTATGCGGGTTTGGCGGGAAGCGCTAAAATCTACATAGGGCCGATTCGAGGGTGTTACAGTGTTTTCCCCTATATAAAGAGAGGTATTTTGACAAATTAAATACACAATAATCAATAAAAGGTTCCATCTCTTTTGGAGAGACCTCTAGTTGATTCTCTCTCTCTCTCTCTCTCTCTCTCTCTCTCTCTCTCTCTCTCTCTCTCTCTCCCGTGACCGTGGTCCCAAGTCTGGATCACGCGAGCATGAGTCTTCTTCATCGTGGAGCACCGTCGTGCTGCTGGATTCAGATCCAGAAGCTCTACTTCCGCAACTTATACTGGATCGGAGGAGCAGGAGTCATCGTCAGGCACCAGAAATGTGTAACTCCCTGCGAGGTACAACACTTGGGGCACTAGGAGTCGTTGGAGCAGCATGAGCTGCCGAGACTTCAACACGACCTTGAGGTCGGCTTTGGTTCGTTTTCATCAACCATGCTCTCCCGAGCGTTGACAACGCTTTTCGGTCTTCAAGGGTAAGTATGCGAAAAGCCCCTTCGTTACTATATTACTAATAGATAGGTCCTGGCATTAGGGTTCTTGGCGTAGGAAAAATTTATTATTTTCATGCGCGAACCCCTACAGGGACATGGGTAGGAGGCGTGGGATGTGGCGGCGATGTAGAAGTGGAGGAAGCCAAGCTGGGGCTCGAGGCCGACGTGGGGAAAGCTGAAGGCGGCGTAGAGGGCCGGAGGCAACGCCATGGCGTCAAACTTCTGTCGGGGACCTAACCCTAGGTTGGGTAGGGTTAGCCGTTGGGAGGCACAGGCCACAACGGTGGGGAGTAGGACTAAGGGAGTGAGGCAGAGCAGTGGTGGAGTACGTCGGCGCGAGAGGAGGCCGGCGTCGGCCGGAGTAGTGACGGCGGCAGCGCGAGCAAGAGGGCGAGCGGAGTGGCAGAGAGGGGAATCGCGAGTGGGTGCGGGTGCGTGTGTGCGGGTGAGTGCGATGCGAGCGTGAGAGCCAGAGGGGAGAGGGTCAAGTCGGTCGGGGTAGGAACCTGATCCGGTTGGACCAAGTGGGTCGGTCCAAATCAAATATACACGACGCACCGTTAGAGGATGCGTCTCGAGTATGAAAAAAATATGCGAGACACATATAGACAGGATGCATCTCGAACACCTAGACACCCACGCCCCCCCGACCCACCCCTTATTCAAGACACATATGGGCAGGCGTATCGAGTTTTCAAGGCGCACGCTCTCAGCTGCCACCACTTGGTCGTGCGCTGCAAATTGCTCAAATTCCTTCGCCAAGCTAGAGTTTGGGCCATGTAGGCGTAAGAGAGGGCTAGGGCTGATGAAGAGTATCTCGTCCCAAAAGGTCCTAGGCCGGCATTAGAACTATATAATGCACTTGATATGTAGAGATTTTTGGCATCCTAGCTCCGGTGCACTTGCTATTTAAAAATTCAAAATTATATTTGTGATTTCTAAAATATATTAAAAAAAATCTGGATGTAGCCCAAGGTTTATGCTACAAAGTGTAAAATATCAATTTGAAATACTTCGTATTCTGAGCTGTACAAACAAGAGTGTAGATCTGTAGAAGTCAAATCTCTAAATTTTACCAGAATCGTCATTTTTGTGTAGGCCCAAATACAAATAATGTCACATCACGGTTTCGTGGATACACCATTGATTATGTAAAAAAAAGTCAAATATTTTTGAAACATGTAAAATATGTTTTCTTACTTGTTTGTTTATTAAAACAAAGAGAGCACTGGTGCTTGGGAGCCAATGCCACTTTCTGACTTGATAGCTTTGATCAGCCACTAGTATCAGTATTATTTATTATGTAACAAGGGAAATGATTTAATAGGTGCCAAAAAATGAGAGCACATCCACCAAGCGATTTCCTCCATGCATGTCCGGCTAGCATAACGGAGCAACCCAAGTTTTTCATTCATCGAACACCAGCCTTGCGCGCTGCGCACCATCCCCCAACTTCCTGCCGGAGAAAACTACGCCGCCGGCCGCGAGATCTGCAGTCAGACTGCAGCATCACCCGCCTCACTCGACCTCCCTCTGTGCCGGCCACCCACGCCGCCACTAGCAGCGTCTGCACCACGCGTGTGCCGCCCGTATGACCACACCGACAAGCACCACCACCACCAGCCCAGGACCGCCACCCCAGCATCCGTGCTCCACCGCACACTGCGATCGAAGGATCCCCTCCTCTCTTTGGGAACGGGGCCCACCGCCACCGCAGCAAGGGCCGGCGGTAGCGGTGGCAGGGAGGAGGGGGAGAGAGGACGACGGTGGGAGGCACTAGGGTTCCTCCCTCCCCCGAAGCCGTCAGAGGAGGGCGGCGTGAGTGTCGGGCGAGAAGTCTTTTCCTAAACGGAACTACTCTGCACATGACAATGACTTGTACTATTTCCATATGATGCAAGTAGACTTCTTTCCCTTTGCCTGTTGCATGGATGGCTCACATGCAACGTCGTGTGCAAATCGGCTCGAATTTGTGGTATGCATAGCAACACTCTTTTCTAAATTGTGCTATGTTTCATTACAAATATCTACAACTTCACGTTATAGGTATTTAGACCGTATGTGACACGCACGCACAAAAAAACTCACAGGCTTACTAGGGCCTAGAAGCACAAGTGGCGCTCTCATTTCTCGCGAACTATATGTCCAAGTCTGAGTGGCAAGTCGTCCTGGCGAGTGGACCGACCATCCAACTCTCATATGTTGCCAAAATGCGGTTCAAAATGAAATTATGAATGCAACATATGATTTGAACTATGTCAAAAGCATTCAAAAGTCTAAGTGTCGTGTCACAAACACATGGTTCAAACATGAATAAAATAAAATAATGTTAAGATTATGCTTAGAACACATAATTTTGATAAGAATATTGCAGAAATTTCAAAACAAAGAACATTTCGGGAATCTGATTGTTTTCCCAATTCGCAATGAAGAACTCCCTATCATGTGAAATGCCAGCGACAAACTATGTCCCCTCAAGTAGGTCCAATGTGACAAGATTGGTTGGTGCATATACTTATATATAGTGCATGTCTTAGATGAGATCAGGCCCAGAGTGTCATCTCTGCAACTTTTGGGAAGGAGATATTTTATCCTTTGCTTAAACCTGATGATTAGCATCTGTGGATGCGATGCACAACGCATGATCCAACCTTTTTTTCCTCCATTAGGATAAACAAGTACCCTCTCACATGGACGAGTCACAAGGAAGCTGGACCAGTACCACTACCACAGACCCCATAAAACCGTCTATTAAATCCCAAAAGGGCAAAACAATTGCAGGAAATACCTGACAAACTGGACCAGGACAGGGGACACACTAATAACACTATAACGTGCCAAGGTGTCGCACTCGCACATGTGCCTTCTTGTGGGCATATTCCTTCCATCTCCAGCCAGTAGCCAACTGATCGGATCGGTCATCCATATATACACAGCTGCTTCTTATTTTCATCTGAATAAAGAGGGGAAACAGCTTGGAGGTTTCGAATTTGTCGTTGTGGTATCTGATTCTGAATCTGCAGAATTTTCTTGCAATAGACGGAGCACCACCTTTTGATTAGAAGAAACATAGTTTTACAGGATGTCATACAGGAACACAGCGATATCAAATCTATTTTCACCACTGGCAATTCGGATGTTTCTTCGAGTTGGACACAGAACCAAGAGCTTGAGCAAACTAGTAGTATATCGCCCTGCAATCCTTTGTATGCCCTTTTAATTTAACATGTCATGATTCTATGATGGTTTCGTTGCTCTCTTTGTGCGGAGGCACCTTTTGGAGTGGATGAATAAGTTATGAAATTGTGATTGGATGCATTCACGCTGAGGCCACATATAGTCTCTTTTAGTTTTTTTAATTAAATTTCTTCCTTTCTCTCTGAAGCATGACATACAAAGTAGACTATTGATTTGGGATGCACATGTATCAACTTTCAAAAGGAAAACATCAACTCTCTCATGCATTTTAATTCATTTTTAATAAATAGGCATTTATAGCAAAAAGAGGGGGAAATCTAAGTGATCAAATAACTTAGTAAGGGAAATTCTCCAAGCGAGGTTTCAAATTGCAATATATTTTCTTGGTGGCTCTACTACTAATAACCAAGGCCAAATCCTCTTTAAATAGTCCTGCACCTAAAAAGGTTTGCTCCATTTTCTTTGGAAGATGTGACTATTCATTTCTTGTCTAAATAGCCCAAGTTGCAAGGATGAAAATTTCCATGAAGATTGATGCCTATTTCCCTCCTTGAAACGAAGAGATCATAACAAATATCTACTGAAAAAATAGAAGTATGAGAAAAAAAAGCAGATGATGATTGGTGGCGGAATCACATGCATGCATGCTCGCCCGACGTGAGAAGCAACGTGCGCGGCCTAGCTGTCTCGCGGTGACAGAATCAGATGTACTGCTCCTCTCGCAAACATGTCAGATTCCGATGCTTCCCTCCTGGATTAATCTACTCGATCGGTTGGGGTTTTTTACCCTCACATACTCCTGTTCTACTAGCAGAGTACGTACGTTGCGCAGTTAATTAACTACCATCTGAAGCTGACACTAGAAAATAATAATTAATTGACTGGCTGGCTGGCTGATCGATTTATCCGCACGGAACATTCACCTATATAGAAGAAGAAGAAGAAGAAGAAGAAGAAGAAGAAGAAGAAGAAGAAGGTCTTCAGGTGGGGATTAATTCCCCCTTGGTGACCGTGTTTAAAAAAGAAAAGAAGAACAGGGGTTAAAATCAATGAAATTATCCTAATAAAAAAATCAATGAAATTAGTTACCGTTTGAGACACTTGGTCTTAAATTAGGCGAGCAGGAGCAGTCGCTGGGCACGTACGTCGCACGCGGTCGCGAAATTCTTGCCGGTTGCGGCAGATGCACGATCGACGGAGCTTGGCGTGCGAAACGCCCAAACAATCGTGGATTTGGGCTGGAGAATTTGAGATACAGCCGTCACGCTGCCTAACCGCTGGAAAAGGACCGGACCGCATGCCATGCCACGAGAATTTCTGCCGCGCACGCTAGCTAGCTTAATCCAGAATTTCTACGGCCTTTGGATTCCCGAAAGAGTTTGATGAGAAAACTGGCTGCGTGCATGGATCGTCGTCGACGGCACGACGGAGATTGACCTGGCACAGCCCTGACACCTGCGCAGGCGATCTGGAGTTAGTTACAGCAGAGCAGGAGCAGTGCAGCAATTTCACGGCAGATGCAGGTGCCGCTACGTTATCGCCGCCGACAAAACCCACCTGTACACCAGACGTGAATTCCTCTTCTCCCACCTCGCGTTTAACTTTGCCTCCCCCCTTTATAACCACCACCACCTCCCAGTCCCACCATCACCTCCCTCCCGCCCTCTCGCCTCTCTCTCACCTCCAACTCCAGCAAACCCAGCTGAAGATCGAGCTCAGCCGACCGACCGACAGACCGATCGATCGTCGTGGCAGCTGCGCTGACGATGATGATGACGGCGGCGGGGGGCGAGGACCAGGCGGCGGTGCCGCGGGTGGTGTCGATCCTGTCGGCGCTGCTGGAGCGCGTGGCGGAGCGCAACGACGTCGTCGCGGCGGTGGAGCGGCGCATACGGGAAGAGGAGGAGGAGGACGACCACCACGACCACGACTACGACGACGAAGAAGAAGAGGATGCCAAGAAGAAGACGACGACGAAGAAGAAGAAGGCGGTGTCGGCGTTCCAGGGGCTCACGAAGCCGGCCATCTCCGTCGGCGGGTACCTGGAGCGCATCTTCCGGTTCGCCGGCTGCAGCCCGTCCTGCTACGTCGTCGCCTACATCTACCTCGACCGCTTCCTGCGCCGCCGGCCCGCGCTCGCCGTCGACTCCTTCAACGTCCACCGCCTCCTCATCACCTCCGTACTCACCGCCGTCAAGTTCGTCGACGACATGTACGTATCATCATCCATTCATCCATCACCTAGCTACATACATCTCATCCGTCCAGTTCGCTAGCTAGTTCGTTCGTCCGTGTGATCTTAATTATTACCGAGTTCTTGACTCTAGCTAGCAGAAAATTACCAGCCATGCATTATTCAAAATTTCAATCTGAATTACTTAGTAAAGTTATGAAGCATCCAAATTACTATATATACAACCTGCATTCTTGTTGTACCAATACAACCTGCATTCTTTAGATTAACCGATCGAGGCGGTTAAGTGCAGCTAGCATGCCATGAGATCACATAATTGAGGTGATTAATTTGGACTAGAATTTGTGGTACTAGCTTGGGCTCTGATCTGATCTGACTTCGCGATCCCCTCTGTCGTGCCTAGCACACACGGCCTCACGGACAGACCCCCACTGCGTCCCAGCCATGTGGGCCCGGACGTCTCATCTTTTTAAAATTCTCCATATATATCATTGTTTTTCCAGCTGGCATGCCACCAACCAAAGCCAAGCTACTAGCCTTGCCATTTTTAGCTGGTCACGAGGACAGCCTGTCCAGTTCGAGGTCGTCTAAGCCAGTTGTTGCCACCAGCACAATTCACCATTGCTATCAAAGCCATTTTGTTTTTTTTTTTGAAAATGGGCACTTTATTACTTTCATAAAGTTTACACCCGTCCTCTGCATAATTAGGATGCACACAGCCAACATCTCATGCAAAAGTTAAACTAGAGAGCATTACACAAAAGGAAAACTTCAACATTGACACGGACACAACACTAAGGTAATCAATCCGCCGATCACGCGGCCATCCATGTCGGGAAAAAATATCCCTCGCCTTAGCCTCCAATCGTGTACACCCCTACACAAACAAATTGCGGAACTCGAACATCAAAAAACAAAGCCATCGAAACAAAGCACTTGTCAATGCGCAAAGCTTTTTGGCGTGCTGTCGAAAAAATCGTAGTAATAATAGTCTCATGATTTATTGATCGTGATGATGGATGTGGAATTTTTTTGCAATGCAGATGCTACAACAACGCCTACTTCGCGAGGGTGGGAGGGATCAGCCTGATGGAGATGAACTACCTGGAGGTGGACTTCCTCTTCGGCATCGCCTTCGACCTCAACGTCACGCCGGCCACCTTCGCCTCCTACTGCACGGTGCTGCAGACCGAGATGGCGTACCTCGAGAACCCCGCGCCGTCCATCGACGCCGTCTCCCCCGGGTTGCTGCAGCACTGCTTGCCGGAGCAGGATCAGGTCGTCGACACCGCCGCCGCCACGGCCGGCCGCCATCTCCACAAGCAGCAGCAACAGCAGCAGCTCACTGTCTGATCGATCGACCTCTTTTTTTTTTGGTCTTCGCCCGCGGTGTCAACTATCCATCTTGGCCTCTCTCTCTCTCTCTTTTTTTCTTACCGTTCTTGGTACATAGGTGTTAGTTAGTTAGGACGGATTTCGCCATTGTTTGGAAGGAAGGATCAAATCATGAATGGAGAACACGGATCGGATTGGGATTGCGCTCATTGTTTAAACAAGCGGATGCTGCTGACCTGTGCTGTGCGCATGCATGTGAGTCACAGCACACTGCGGTGCTTTGCTTGCCTTCCTGTTTGTTTCTTTCCACGCCTTTTTCTTTTCCCCTTTCCGGATCAAATTATTCGCCAGAAAAGGGGTATATGTTACTAGGGTTGGATGGATGGATTGGACATCGTGGGATGGCGGAGATTGAAGAAGAACAAACGGGGTTACTGCTCGGAACATGGCATGTTTCTTACGAGGTACCACTTACTATACGCTGCAATGATATATGCAGTGTTGGGACAAAATTGGCCTCACAGGTCATCGGGCTGTTACGCGAAATGACTTTGTGACAACAACAGTCGAATGGCAGTCATTCCGACTGAATTTGTTCCCTGTCGCAGCAGACTGAAACTGTCAGTGACAGATTCAGTCAGGTGTACTAACGAGAAATAGCTTCAGTCACTAGCTCGAGTACACACGATCTTCCATACTGACAGCCTCAATGCTTCTTCAGACTCCTTTGACAACAAAAGTAAATAATAAATCAACATTCAGTCTTCAGTTCCCTAATCGCAGGGCCAAATGCAGTTATCATGTACAGTTCCACGAATAGCCAAGTTACTGCAGTTCCTCAAGGTTTTACTACTATCTGAAATCTTCACTAGCTAGAGACAAGCAAAAGTCCAATGCAGAAACGATAAGAGGCTACAGATACAAAGACATGGAAAAGCATCTTGGGTGGGGGTGTACAGGTGAGGGAGGAGAAGATTTGATGATCAGGAACAGTAGATGCATCGCATCAAGAGTATATATGGGAGTGAAAAGAATACAAGGAAAGGACGGGAACGTGGTGTGCATGTAGATGTAGGGCTAGTGGTTCCGCCTTTTGCGCTGTAGTAGTAATATATAATGCCTTTGGCCTTAATGCGGTGAGCTGGATTAGAACATGGTTGGTCACAAGGGAATGAATTCCATCGCAAGGAGGAGAAGCTAACAGCAAGAGAGAGAAAGAAATGGATGTAGGTCAGTCCCTCTCTACTCTACAGGTACATATTTCAACTTATTTGAAGGTGAATTTTTCTTACACAATGATGGCAATGCAGTTTGGGTAGAAATAGGGTGTGTCCGCAGCTGATGGATGTTTTTGCCATTGTTGAAGGTGATGTTTGTGGTGTGCTTGTGCTACAAGATAATCAGCAAATTTCCAAAGGCTGGAAGCATTTTCCTTTCTCTACCATAAGGATTGTCATGTGGGTACTCTCGTGGGGCACTAGGTAGCTCAACCATGCATGTGATGTGCCGATCGCCAAAGCCAGCCTAGTGGCACTTGAACCCTGTGAATCCTACCCTACCCCATGCGCGGGGAATCTGAGGCGGAAAGGATCACAGGAAGCAACCCCATTTGTGGACTGTGATGCGCGACTCTTTGGCCACTGTTGGTTTTCTTTCCTTTCATGAAGCGACTCATTTCCTTTTTGGTTGTTTCCCAGTGAAATGGAGGTGGACTTTGGTTGGGGTCTACCTTTTCCATGCACTTCGGTAGTGCCCTTGCTGTGGGTATGCATGTGTTAATTTCTGTGGACACCTTTAAAACTTGCTGAGTTTTTTCTTCTTTTGCGTGTGTAAAACTTGCTGAGTTGCTGGTACATGCATGTTCTCAAAATTCCATGGATTTATCCTTTTTCATATGCTAGACTAGTCAATAGTTGACCAGACAACTAGAAGACTTCATAAGGACCACGAGGAATTTAATGATGAAGTATTACTCTTTCTCTGTTTTTATTTACGCTACAATCTGAATTTAGTTTTTTTTGTGAATGACTTTCAATTTAGTTAAAGTTCTATTTTGTAAGTTTGATCAAATATGTAGAAAAAAATCAACAAGGAAATACCAAATTCATATAATATGAAAATACATTTTATGATTGTTCTAAACATTATATTTTAGATGTCAATATGTTTTTTTTATATTCAGTCAGCTTTGATAAACTTGACTTTGACTAAATCCAAAGTGCAGGGTAATTGTGAACGGAGGGATTATGAGAACTTCAGATTTGAGCTCGCCATAAACTGGCGGACTCACAACAACAACAACAAACTTGGGTCCTGGCAGTTATAAGCGCCGAGACACACGTCTGGTCACGGCGCTTAGGCGGTAAATAGAACTACCATGGATAACTATGTTGAAGAAAATGCATACACGACACTCTTTTTAGGCGGCACATCTTTGTGGCACGACACATATGTTGAACGTCTTGCTACATTGGCGTAGG
This sequence comes from Avena eriantha, assembly GCA_910589775.1. Lineage (NCBI taxonomy): Eukaryota > Viridiplantae > Streptophyta > Magnoliopsida > Poales > Poaceae > Avena > Avena eriantha. The sequence goes on from OU342740.1 coordinate 296,785,429, forward strand.
GCGGACAAATATATGTCATGGTGTGCGAACTGTGACGACATAATTTAGTGTCTCGTATTATCCTTTTTGAATCAGATTATTGCTTAATTATGTTTTACATCAGAAAAAAGCATGACAATTCTCTATACATCCTAGAAAACATAATAAGATTACATACAGCTACATGATCCTAAGCTTGCATTTGCAATCGCTACTAGAATTACAATGCAACCTAATGCATGTTGCATACATGTTTCCTTCTCCATGACATTTTTTCCATCTTCAACATGTCTGCATCTTGAAGGAGTTAATGCCTTAGGGAAATAATAATTTGTTATTATTGGTAAACTTCAAGTTCATTGATAAGTTTTTATTCATGTTATAATTACTACGTATCTCGAATATGAGATTTGAAGGAGAACACATATGCTCATATTCCCTCCTATAGGATTAACTCATGTGTTGTAAGATGATCATGTTCCCTAGTCATGTATATTGATAATATCTACAACAATGGGATCTTATTGTTATGAGAACAATAGTGTTGATCCAGTTATGTGATAAACCTAGAGAAATTATCATCATGAGTTATTTAGTTTATCATAATAGTTTTTTCTTACGTTTTATTTCTTAGACCATGGGAATGTCAAGTACCAGGATATTGAAAGATATACCTTGCTTGTCGTCAAAATATCAACTGTAATAGGATGATTATAAAATGTATCTTTTAGGTATGTCAGATAGTATTGAAGGAGATATGCCCTAGAGGCAAACAATAAAGCATATTGTTTGATATATCTCTTATGTTCATAATACGTTTCATACTGTGCTATAACTGTATTAATACGAAACGTTAATACATGTGTGGTATGTAAAGAAACCAAGCCTCTAGTTACCTCTAGTGAACTAGTTCATTGGTCATGAGGATGATTTAGGGTTTCGAGATTATGGGCATTTATGTCAATTGATGATGAGGTCATGTCATTAGTTGAATAATGTGATAGACAAACAGCCCAACAAGTTGTATCATAATGATATCTAGTTACAAAGTTCACCATTAATGATAAACTAAGGAAACCTCGCAACCTGATCCTTAGACTGTGAGATAATGCAAATCACCGTTCTAGAGGGAGCTTAGATGGTATCAAGTATCATCCCGTGACTGGATGATCAAAAAGGTGCCACTCAGGTTTCCCAAAGGGGCGTGTAGAAGAGTACATATCAAGACCATGATTTGCCCATCCATGTAATGGACAGATACATCTGTGGCCATCTCGATGACGTTGCATTAACGAAGATTGCAAGCATGTGACTGGGTCACAGAATGCAACGACATGGGAACGAGAAAACAAGTTCATCCGTAACAAGATCGAACGAAGGTATGAAGATACCATAGATCAAATCTCGGGTGAACTAGGTATCAAGTGTCAAAGAGAATGGGAAACACCGTTTACGGTTCAAACAATATTATCATCATGGAATGCACATGGGTTATTATGGGCATCCCGGTCCTATTATTGATCATTGATGGAGATCATGTCTATGTCATTCCTGAGCCATGGGGTAATACACTTAAGGGTATGATGAGCTAGAGATCCTCTGTAAGTTGGAATCACCATATGAAATAGAAAAGGAAACCGGAGAAGTTTCATGAGAAAACCGGAATCGTTTCGGGAAATTTTCGAAGTCGTTCGGAGGAAATCGAAGAGGAACCGAAAGGTGTTTCGGGTAAAATCAGATTTTATAATATGTATTTCCATATTAATTAATGTAATTAATATTAAATATAATATTAAAATCTAATTTGAAGGGGTATTCCACTAATGGGCCAAACTTCCTAGGGAAAAAGGGCCCATGAGAGAAATTGCAAGAGGGAAGGGCCAGGTGTTGGAGATATGCCCAAGAGGCAATAATAAAGTAGTTATTATTATATCTTTATGTTTATAATAAATGTTTACATCCCATGCTATAATTGTATTAACCGGAAACATTAATACTTGTGTGTTTTGTAAACATAAAAGAGTCCCTAGTAAGCCTCTTGTTAAACTAGCTTGTTGATTAATGGATGATCATGGTTTCCTGATCATGGACATTGGATGTCGTTAATAACAAGATCATATCATTAGGAGAATGATGTGATGGACACACACCCATAGTACGCATAGCATAAGATCAAGTCATTAAAGTTCGTTTGCTATAAGCTTTAAAATACATAGTAACCTAATCCTTCGACCATGAGGTTATGTTAATCACCATCACCGGATGGGTACTTTGATGACATCAAACACCGCTTCATAACTGGGTGGTCATAAAGGTGTCATTGGGTATTCTGAAAGTATGTGTTGAAGCTCATGAACCAAGATTGGGATTTGTCCATCCATATGACGGATAGATATGCTCTGGGCCCTCTCAGTGGAATGTCATCTAGTTAGCTTGCAAGCATGTGACTAGGTCACAAGGGATGACATATCACGGAACGAGTAAAGAGTACTTATCAGTAACGAGATAGAACTAGGTATAAAGATACCGACGATCAAACCTCGGATAAGTAAAGTATCGTGTGACAAAGGGAATTGGTCTCGTATGTAAATGGTTCTATCGATCACGAAGTCATCGTTGAGTATGTGGGAGCCATTATGGATCTCCAGGTCCCGCTGATGGTTATTGATAGGAGATGTGTCTCTGTCATGTCTACATATTCACGAACCATAGGGTGACACACTTAAGGTTCGAAGTTTGTAAGTAGATATGGAATGTGCGTTGGAGAACGAATGTTGTTCGGAGTCTCGGATTGGATTCGGGACATCACGAGGAGATCCGGAATGGTCCGGAGAATAAGATTCATATATTGGGGATCATTTTCTGAGTTAGGAAATGTTCCGGAGTGTTTGTATGGAGATTCTAGAAGGTTTCGAAATGTTCTGGAAGGTTCTAGAGGATTTCTTGGAGTTTGCTTGAAAACCAAGAAAGGGTCAAAGGAAACCTAGTGGGGTAAGACACGGATTCGTGGGGGAGGAGGACTCCTCCCCCCTTCCCACCGCCGGCCATAGGAGGGGAGTCCTACTAGGACTCCTCCTCCCTAGGCGCGCCTCCCTCCTTTAAATAGAAGGGAGGGGGCACCCCCTCCAAGCCCGCACACACAACTCCCAATCTCTGCCGCCTCTCTCCTCCACCTTTCTTCTGCACAGGCATAGGCAAAGCCCTGCAGAATTCTCTACTCCACCACCACCACCACCACGCCGTCGTGCTGCTAGGATTCCGTGGAGAAGATCTACTACCTCCGCTGCTCGCTGGAACGGGGAGAGGAAGGTATGCTTCGACTCCGCACGTGTGACCGACTGCGGAAGCGCTGCCGAAACGCAGCGCCGGAAGGATCGTCCACTTGACCGACTACGGAAGCGCTGCTGGAACGCGACGCCGGAAGGATCGTCCACACGATCTTGAGATCGGCAAGTGATCGACTACATCAACCACGAGATCTAATCTCGTTAACGCTTTCGGATCTACGAGGGTTAGTTCCTATCTATCTCGTTGCTCATGTCTAATAGATTAGATCTTGGCTTTTATCTAGATTAGATCTGGGTTTTGTTCGTTCTTGCGGTAGAATTTTTTTGTTTTCCATGCTACGAACCCATCAGTGGTATCAGAGCCGTATCTATGCGTAGATCTGTTGCACGAGTAGAACACAATGTTTTTGTGGGCGTTGATGATTTTGTTATCGGTGTCTTAGCGTGTACTTTGCATCTTGCAGCATGGTGGGATGAAGCGGCTCGGGCTAACATTACATGTCATCGCACATGAGACTTGCTCCACGCTTGACGTGCAACTTGCTTTGCACAAGTGGCTTTGCGGGTGTCTGTCTCTCCCAACGTAGTTAAGATTCAATTTACAATGAGCATCTTGACAACACTTGTATCAACGTTGTGGTTCTTGTTTGTAGGTAAGATCGGTCTTATGCGAAAGCCCCAAACCACGTAAAACTTGCAAAGAAAATTAGAGGCGTCTAACTTGTTTTTGCAGGGGTTTTGTGATGTGATATGGACATCATGTGATTATGATTGTATTTGATGTATGCAATGATCCTTGTTGTAATTTGGCAACCGGCAGGAGCCTAATGGTTGTCTTTAATTCTGTTAAGACCTGCGTGTCTATTCATCTTGTAATAGCTTTGTTCCAAGTAGTTGTAATAGTTGCTGGTGATGATGGACAACCATGAAGCGGCGCCACGGACCTTGACACCACGCCGGTGATGATGGAGATCATGTCCATGCTTTGGAGATGGAGATCAAAGGCACAAGAAGAAAGGCCATATCATATCACATATTATGAATTGCCTGTGATGTTAATCCTTTATGCATCTTGTATTGCTTAGATCGCGACGGTAGCATTATAAGTGTTCGTCCTTAGTTGGCACCGTTGCTAAGACTCGTCGTTTCGAAGCATCTCGTGATGATCGGGTGTGATAGACTCTACGTGTGCATACAACGGGTGCAAGCCAGATTTGCACATGCGGAAACTAAGGTTAACCTTGATGAGCCTAGCATGTACAGACATGGTCTCGGAACACGGAATACCGAAAGGTAAAGCATGCATCATATGGATGATATGATGAACATGTTGATTGTTCGCCTTTAAAGCTACATCATCTCACGTGATGATCGGACTTGGTGTAGTGGATTTGGTTCGTGTAATCACTAAAACAACTCGAGGGATGTTGTTTTGAGTGGGAGTTCATTTGTAATTTGGATTAGTCGAACTCAATTTATCATAAACACAATCAAAGTGAATTTGCATAGTTTGTTGTAGTCATTGGCATCCGTTCACCACCTTACGCTTAGTTATAGTTGAGATAGTGGAACTATAGAAATTCTGGATATTTACTTTACGAACTGGTATCGTATTGTTTTGAATGTCAATTTAAAGTTTATAAGTCCTATTGCAAACTTTCAGCAAACTCTATTTACTCCATGAAGTTTAATAAGTAGTATTAAATCAAGAGTAAGAATTCCAATGTTAGTATCTAAAGTATCATGTTTGCCTCCATGATTCTTGATACTCAAAAGATTGTTTTTAATATCAAGTTTATCTAAGAGCTGAAAGCAATGTTTCAGAAACCATCATATGTGAAAGGTATTGCGATATCTAAAACAATGTGTTGGTTACAACATGATAGAGTATACGTCCTCATATTTGATGAGAATTTGTGAAGGTTGGAGATGCTAGTCGTCCTAATCCTCCAAAAGGTTTTGAAAAAGAAACATTATACTCGCAATTCACCTTTATAAGCTATAGCATCTTGATCATGAAAGTTGTCATGATAAGGATGAATAGAAGATGTAAGTAAAATGTTTACTACACTAAAAGATTTACTAAAGAATGGAATTTTGAAAGAATGCCAAACATTTGATGAAGGTAATCCACTTCAAAGTGCAAGTCCAAAGGTATTGGTATTTGACTATACACACTTTGTACTATGTGTCATGTGAATGACATCACTATTGATGTTGATAGATTTTTTTAAAAGAAAAGGAATTGCTGAAAGAGAATCTATAAAATATTTGGCAGAAAATAAAAGGTTGGAGATGTCCAACTTAGGCATATAGAAGATATACATGTTATGGTTGTATTCCTTGCTTGTTAAACAATGTGGTTCTCCGGTATTGGATACCGAATTGGTTGGTATGAAGTGTCATACAGGACAACACAATTCATGAACTGCAATAGTAACTAGCAAGAGAATATGTGATGATGTTCATCGAAAACAAACAAAGGGTTGTTGTGTTGCTCGTTAACATCAAAGCTTGCCTTCAAGATTTGTTTCAATAATTGTTATTTTGATCAGGTATTATGACGACAAAAGGTTGTTCAAATAATTACCGTATTCCATAATAGATGGATGATATACAAGTCTGGTTGGAGAAATAACGACCATAAAACTAATGCTAAAATGTCGCAAGACAAATGATTGAAAGATCACTTGCGAAGTGACATCGCCGTTTAAATTATATTGAAAGGATATATGAAGAAACTCCATGTTGATGGATTTTTGGAGTCTTTGATTTGGATCAAATGACGCTTGTGATACTTTCCTGGAGATAATTAAAACTCCGTTCGTAGGCCAAAAGAGGAACGGACGACTAACTGATTGGAATTTGTACATATTGATGTATATAGTCCATTATGTGTAGTCGTGGGTGATAGATTTCAACTTCATATGCTTTCTCCGAAGATTTGAGTGAGTATATGTATATACTTACTCAATAAGGAAGAAGTATGAAACATTTGAAAAATGTTCAAAGACTTTCAAGATGAAGTGGAAAATCATTGTAACAAGAAAATAAAAGAGTTTATGATTGCATCATAAAGAAAGATGTTTGAGTTACAAGTTTAGCAAAACACCTAAGATTTGAGGAATCGTTCCATGGATTTGCATTTCCCAAAACACCATAGGAGTATGAAGTGTTCGAGATATGTAATGAAACCTTGTTTTACATGGTAAGATCAAAGGTGTCATTTATAAAACTGCAATTATATTTTAAAGATTAAAGCTTTAGTGACTACCGCTTTTTACACTGAAAAGAGCTCCATCGTGATCCGTTGAAATGACACCATATAAGTCATGGTTTGGGATAAAACCCGAATTGTCTTTTCTTAAATTTTTGGTATGCTAGGCATAAGTAAAATGTTTACAACCAAAGTCGGATAAGCACATCTTTGTAGGTTATTCCAAAGAATTTGTTGGGAATTTCTCCATAACGCCGAGGACAAAAGAGTTTGTCGCTTGGAACGTCAAGTTTCTTGAGAAGGAATTTTTCGTGAAAAGTTAAGTGGGAGGACAATAGAACTTTGATAAGGTTGTTGAACCTTAGCTATATGTGCTAAGTAGCGCAGCGCCGGAAAGTGTCCCGGTGGCGGCCACAATGCTCATGGCTCTCGTCATTACAAAAGGTGTGATCTCGGAGATTAGAGTTCCTATAGAACCGTGTGGGTCGGTAAGAATCAAATAGTAAGATTTGATAAGCAAGTCGTTATTGTTTTGACAATGATGAACCGACTACATGCAAAGAAGCGATGATGGGCCCTAACTCCATAAAATGACTAGAAGTCATGGAATCCGTGATAGTATCCATACACGAGAAATCAAGTTTCTGAACTTAGAAGACCCTCCGGAAAGGCGTGAAGCCTATCGGTCGTGTTTGGATCTATAAAGAAATAGACATGGATGTTTCAAATCTATGAAATAGTCGACATGTCGGAAAGAGTTTACGACAATGTTCAAGGAATTGACTATGATAAGATTTGATCTTTCATAGCGATATTTAGTCTGGATGGATTAATGTAGCAACCACTACATATATTTTGGTATATAGTAGTTGAACAAACAAAACAGGTTCTTCTAATAGAATGGTTACCTAGGACGTGTACATGACACGATCCAAAGGGTTTTGTTAAAATAGTATGCAAAACTTCAATGGTTGAAGTGAGCATCACGGAGTTGGAATCTTCACCGTGATGAAATCGTTAAAAGGTTTAATTTCATCAGAGACGATGAAGATGTTTGCATTTTGCAAGAAATTAAGTGGGAGCGCTAAGACACATTTCTAATACATTATGTGAAAGACATATTGTTGATTAGAAATAATGTATCTTTTATTGACACAGGTTAAGAATTTCATTTTGATGAAAGACTTAGGCATAACCCAAGAATTAGGCATCAATGTCAATATGAGTAGATTGAGGCGCTAATATGGTTTTGCCAAATGTACATAGATGAGATGTTGAATGAGTTCAATATGGAAACAACAAGAAAGGTTCTTGACGGACGGAAAGGACTAAATCAAGATTCAAGTGTGTTGACACGAGATTGAAGTGTTTTGACACTTGGTGAAATCACAAGAATATTTTGATCAATCATTCTTTGAGATGTACACATCCAGATATGTCCTATGCTCTAAATGTTACGAGCATATACCAGAATGATTCATAAGATGATCATTGGACAATAGTAAAGATATTCTTTTGAGCTTTGGAAGAACTAAGAATATATCATGTATAAGTGACAAATAGTTAAAGGTAGTTCGTTGTAAAGTGTTACATTGATACTAGTTTTGTCACAAGATACAAATTAAATTTATCTCAATTTAGACTATGGGTGGCACAATATAATGGAAAGGATGTTCCATGATGGATTTGGATGAGTTCCAAAGTTGAGATATTGTGACGGATACTACAACAAAAGGCTAAGTATATAACTGCTATAGTAGCAGCAAAGGAGGGCATTTGTGTTAAGTAGTTTGTTATCAAACTAGGTGTGGTTCATAGCGGGATAATACTATGAAGATACATTGTACGACAATTGTATCAACATGATTTAATCCCAAGGAACTAAAGGTCTCACCAAAGGACCAAATTTATACAAAGCCATCTCATTGGAGAATGAGTAATGCGTAGAGACGCAAGGACATGCAAATACACACGGACCTGGAAGTGTCAGATCCAATGATTATGTTTACCACTAGCAATAGTGTCTATACAACACCAGAAAGCCATAGGTGTTGAATGCACAAGTTTTTTAACTAGATTATTAACACTAGTGCAAGTGGGAGACTGTTGGAGATATGCCCAAGAGGCAATAATAAAGTGGTTATTATTATATCTTTATGTTTATGATAAATGTTTACATCCCATGCTATAATTGTATTAACCGGAAACATTAATACTTGTGTGTTTTGTAAACATAAAAGAGTCCCTAGTAAGCCTCTTGTTAAACTAGCTTGTTGATTAATGGATGATCATGGTTTCCTGATCATGGACATTGGATGTCGTTAATAACAAGATCATATCATTAGGAGAATGATGTGATGGACACACACCCGTAGTAAGCATAGCATAAGATCAAGTCATTAAAGTTCATTTGCTATAAGCTTTAAAATACATAGTAACCTAATCCTTCGACCATGAGGTTATGTTAATCACCATCACCGGATGGGTACTTTGATGACATCAAACACCGCTTCGTAACTGGGTGGTCATAAAGGTGTCATTGGGTATTCTGAAAGTATGTGTTGAAGCTCATGAACCAAGATTGGGATTTGTCCATCCATATGACGGATAGATATGCTCTGGGCCCTCTCGGTGGAATGTCATCTAGTTAGCTTGCAAGCATGTGACTAGGTCACAAGGGATGACATATCACGGAACGAGTAAAGAGTACTTATCAGTAACGAGGTAGAACTAGGTATAAAGATACCGACGATCAAACCTCGGATAAGTAAAGTATCGTGTGACAAAGGGAATTGGTCTTGTATGTAAATGGTTCTATCGATCACGAAGTCATCGTTGAGTATGTGGGAGCCATTATGGATCTCCAGGTCCCGCTGATGGTTATTGATAGGAGATGTGTCTCTGTCATGTCTACATATTCACGAACCGTAGGGTGACACACTTAAGGTTCGAAGTTTGTTTAAGTAGATATGGAATGTGCGTTGGAGAACGAATGTTGTTCGGAGTCTCGGATTGGATTCGGGACATCACGAGGAGATCCGGAATGGTCCGGAGAATAAGATTCATATATTGGGATCATGTTCTGAGTTAGGAAATGTTCCGGAGTGTTTGTATGGAGATTCTAGAAGGTTTCGGAATGTTCTGGAAGGTTCTAGAGGATTTCTTGGAGTTTGCTTGAAAACCAAGAAAGGGTCAAAGGAAACCTAGTGGGGCAAGACACGGATTCGTGGGGGAGGAGGACTCCTCCCCCCTTCCCACCGCCGGCCATAGGAGGGGAGTCCTACTAGGACTCCCCCTCCCTAGGCGCGCCTCCCTCCTTTAAATAGAAGGGAGGGGGCGCCCCCTCCAAGCCCGCACACACAACTTCCAATCTCTGCCGCCTCTCTCCTCCACCTTTCTTCTGCACAGGCATAGGCGAAGCCCTGCAGAATTCTCTACTCCACCACCACCACCACGCCGTCGTGCTGCTGGGATTCCGTGGAGAAGATCTACTACCTCCGCTGCTCGCTGGAACGGGGAGAGGAAGGTCTGCTTCGACTCCGCACGTGTGACCGACTGCGGAAGCGCTGCCGAAACGCAGCGCCGGAAGGATCGTTCACTTGACCGACTGCGGAAGCACTGCTGGAACGCGACGCCGGAAGGATCGTCCACACGATCTTGAGATCGGCAAGTGATCGACTACATCAACCACGAGATCTAATCTCGTTAACGCTTTCGGATCTACGAGGGTTAGTTCCTATCTATCTCGTTGCTCATGTCTAATAGATTAGATCTTGGCTTTTATCTAGATTAGATCTGGGTTTTGTTCATTCTTGGGGTAGAATTTTTTTGTTTTCCATGCTACGAACCCATCACCAAGCCCATGCACTTAGGTTTTGGGGGTGCCTAGGACTGCCTCCTCCCTTGGCTGGCAGCTAGGGTTAGGGTTTTGGGGCGTGATACCTTCGATCCGGATTCATGGATGTAGTATAATAGTTTTTCCCTAGAAGACCTAGGTTTAATCGAACCTTGGAAAGCACTGCTAAAAGGTAATAAGAAAGGATACATCTACAAGACTTTGTTTGTTCATTTTACCTTAGTTGACCGAACCAATCTAGTTTACTTTATAATGGGATTGAATCAATGGATGGAGATAGGCCAGGGTTGAAGATCCACCTGCAGCTGCACATCGAATTGGATGAAAGATAATAATAAGCATAGTCATGTATAGTGTTTGTATTGAGATAATCTTTTGTGGACAACACATCCTAATATTCTAGAGCCCCCGTGATGTAGCGGGCATAGCAATAGACTTTTAATCCAACCGAGAACACACCGAAGCCACGAGTTGCAAACGATTATTAAGTGTAAACACACATTAAAGCTTTAAGTGGTGATGTTGTTATTGATCCCGAATGGGGCGCTAAGCGAAGACCATACCTCTCTTTCTGTCACTGAGTTTCCTATCAGATCGCCGCTAGCCAAGCATCTCACCTCAAGCCTTTATCAATCTATGGGATCTTGGGTACCTACAAGTCCACAGATCGAGGCGAGAGACAAAGAACAAAAGATACAAATCACGAATCAAAACAAAATACAATTCTCCCATGATCTAGATGCACATAATTGTTGCGAGGTTTCTCTCCAACGCGCAGCCCGTGAGGAATACTCACTCATAACAAATAGATTGGAGATAGAAAACATCATGCAAATACTTAGATTGGAATCAAATATTCTTACAATGGTTGCCAAATCACAAGGAGATCTAAAAGTACAAAGCAATGGCTATGGTAGTGAAGGGATGGATGGTGGAAGTGATGCACAATGGATGAACTATGTATAGAAAATGGTGTGGATCTCCTTTGGGGGTGTTGTGATGCAATCTAAGAACGGCGGCTCTCTGGCCAGCGACTAGACCCTCAAAATATATAGGCATCTTCACGAAAGTTGTAGGGTTTAACGAGACAAAGCCGTCGCCACCTAGTACGGGCGGGCGGTACGGGAGGACCACGCTCGTACCAGTGGTCGTTAAGCGCACTGACGCCTTGGTTGGCTTCTCCAATTACTTCACCGTGTGTACTTTCTCAAAATCCTTCATTATGACTCCTTATTTTGCCTTAAAAGCAGTGATTTCATGCACAACATAGATCAAAGAAGTGATTTGCATATCTTTGCAATTATTAGTCATTAGTGGCAAGGTTGAGAGTTTATTTGGCAATTGCTTGACCAAAAACAATGTTTAAACGCAGTGGAAGATGGAAAAAATCAGAGCCATCAACTTCCCCAAGCTCAAACCTTGATCGTCCTCGAGCAAGAAGAACGAAAAGAACTATAAGGAATTCAACGTTTAAACTTGAAACAACGAGAATAGGAGTTCACTTAGGTAGTCGTATGTGCTCAACACTTCATTCATTTGCAAAGCTTATCAAAGTTAGAGAGATGACAAGAATACTATACAAGCTTTGGTAAATCAAGATAATCAAAGTAAAGTTTAATATAAGTATAAATAACTATAAGTGTAGCAATCAATCCAATTGCTCTAATTAACTCTCAGCTTGCCAAGGAACACTAAGATGTTTAAATACCATAATTGAGTAAGAGAGTTCAATGTCCCAAGTAGTATAACAATGAAGTGTCTTATTTACACCCACATCAATAGATCAAGTCAATCTAAAACACTTCTAATCCAATTATTGTCTTTCAAGAAAAAATCGTAAAGTAGTAGTGAGACCATGCCAAGGACTTGTTATGTGGATCCTCATAGATATCTTTTTTATTTCTTTCCTTTTCATCTCATTTTTCAAGGAATGTTGTTTGTTTCTTTTTGCTAGTATTTTCACAACCTTTGAGAGTACCAATACTTTTGCCCATACATTGACATGGATGCCAATCATATCATCAACTCATAGCCGAAATCTGGGGTTATACCATAGATCGTTCAAAAGCTAGCGGAGTTATTGGCATCCCAAAGGTGTGCGTTAGAGACATAGAACAAATTTGTCTCGCATCTTTTTCTCTCTTTTTTTGAGCTAGAACCGCGATTTGATCCACAAGGTTAGCTTTGGCATGCGTCACAATTACCACTAGACTTTATTTCAATCAAACAATTCCTTTCATGAGTGTTGTTGAGACTGTCAAAATATCTATGGGGTTAAGTATAATCAAGGGTATACTCTCAAGACAATCATTCATCAAACAAGTCGTAAATTTCAGACTTTTTCTTGTTGTACTTGTTTGGCATTATTATTTCCAAGGCAAGACTCGGTTAACTAAAGGAACTAGAGCAAGAGCTTCAACAACTAATCATCATACCAATAAAAATCCTTACGTTAACCATATTAAATTACATCCCACTAGCATGCATCTTAGTAAATCAACCAACTAAGATAAACAATTCAAACTTCATAAGTGGGAGACATAGGACATACCTCTCATAAGTAACCTCCTAATCCTCTTCCTTATAGAGATGTGTTCCTTCAAAACTCAAACACGATTACTCTCGAAATGATATGATAGCAAAGAGGCAAAGTATGAATCCACATTTACGAAAAAAGGATAAACGGAAAAATCTTTTTGTATTTTTGAGGATAAGGATTAAAGAATAGAAAAAAACTTGCGACCAAGAAAGGGCTAAAAGAAAAACAAAAGAAAATAAATAAACTAAAACGAAAGCAAATTTAAAAAGCAAAGGAAAAAAGCAAAGTGTTGGAACAGGCCAACACGAGTGTTTCAAAGCTCATAAGGAGCCAGAGTACAACCTCATTATTATACAAATAAATTTGCTAGGGGAACACATCCCCAAGCTCAGGCTTTTGCAAGCCCCTTTGTTGCTCATTGTGGTGGTGGTGGTGGATAATCTCTCGTGTTTCATTGGATGCTCCAATCATGGAACTAGGTGGCAAGGCTTGTAGCGGCATCTCGAAGGTTGATGGAGAGGTTGTTCATGGTGTGAATGTTTCCTTCGAGTGCATAGATATCTTCATAGGTGGTGTAGTAGTTTGGTGGTTGTACATCATGTTTGGGTCCTTCTTGTTCTACTTCTTCATCTTCTCCTCCCACACGGGTATTTCTTGTTGGGGTAAACTAGCTTCGACCTGCGCGTCATAACACAAACGTCCATCCTCGATAGAGAATAAACCGTTAGGCAAAGGAGCAGGGATCAAGTGATCTGCTCTAGGTATATTGAAGAAATATCAACCATGATTTTTAGAAATCATACCACATGCTCTTAGAGTAGATGGTCCGAGACGGTTACCTCCAGTAAACGGTTGGATGTTACCTAGGTTGATGTGAAGTGTGCGTGCAAGAACGGTCACAACTCCTCCTCCACATATGGGTCCTCAAGATTTAAGAGCTTGATGCTTAATATAAAACACAAGTAAAGTGCCCAAATTTGGCGTTGAATTACAAGTGATAAGTGTAGCTTTTGAGAGGATCAACATGTCTTCCTCATTAACTCTAGTAAACTCACCACATGCCTGCAATGTGTTAGCAATAACATAGAACAAATATCGAATGGCTGTATGATCAATTTGGTTCCCCTTGGGTGTGTGTCCACGAATTCTCATCAAGTTAAAGTATTGTGAAGGGGAAGGATCTAAAACAAAGGTATTTGTGCGTACATCGGTGGTGTTGTTGGTAAACCCAAAGAATTGATCATATTGGCTGAGTGTCAAAGTATACTCACAATTCATAAGGCGGAATTTGATTCGATCAACTCCATGCCTTTGTTCCTTGGAACAACCATAAGGATCCACCGTGTGTGTCAAGGTGCTGAAGAACTCAAGAGTCAAGCGATGGTATGTCGCAACATCTTGAAAGACAAAATTGTACAAACCAACATTGTTGCAAAGTAAATCTAAATCAGCATGAATGCCAAGTTGGTTTAGGATATAAGGACACGCCCACTTGGTGGACTTGATCTCTTGAATCTTGAGACGATCGAAACGGGTAAGATGGAACTCCTCGGTGCACTCGATGCCAAGTGACTCGGGGGTTAACGTATCAACGGGTGGCGTGGAGGACTCCGCAGCCATCTCACGTGTATGACTCCTCGTGTTCATCTATAAATAAAAACAAGACAAAGTAAATAAAATTTCTAATATTTTTTGGTCCAATAGAAACATAACATAAGTGATTCTCTACACTAACTACAAAAGAAACTCCTCTAAAAAAATGCTAAGCATATTTAGTACCAAGATTGAATCTAGAACAAGACCTATGTCTAGATTGACAATGATGAATGACCAAGCCAAGCTTTTGCATAAATAAGTTGGAGATCGGAGGAGAATCATACCTTAGATAGAGTGAGTGCGAAGAATCGAAGAAAGATTGAGTAAATTTGAAGATTCAAGGGAGGTGGTTTGAAGTTTGGAGGAAGAAGAAAGAGAAAATAGATGAATTGGGATTTTTAGGTTACTTCCTCGGGCAGATTATGGCGGACGTATACATGGTACGGCCGGGCAGTACGACCGGAGCCCTCCTGTACCGGGTGTCTTACCTTGGGGGTGACGACTGCTCCTAGGCGGTGCACTCGGTACGGGCGCGCGCGCCCATACTGCTGGTCGTTATCGCTGCGGTGACTTTGCTTGAAATCTAATGTTTTCCTCGGGGGTACGGTACGGGCGCGTGGTACGGGCGCGTCCGGCCATACCAGTGGTCATTATCGCCACTGATTCCTTCGGCAATCATCAAAAATTCTATCCCCCTTTGCCTTGAGGTGGTACGAGCGCACGATATGGGATACTCCGGCCGTACCAGTGGTCGTTATCGACGTTGTGAACTACAACAAACTCAAGAATTTGATTAGTAGCTCCGTGCGCCTTCGCACATATTATCAAAAGGTTAGATAGCAGCGAAAACAGTAAGTAATGATCCAGCAACACTTCTTAGGTCATGTGTTAGTAAAATATAATGTAGAGGATCACCTTATTTCTTCTCCTCTTTTCCATAGGTATTCTTGAACACTCTTTATTAAAAACAAAAACATAACGAAAACTAACATGGAAATAATAATAGAAACTTAGAGAAAATTTATTTCACATGGGTTGCCTCCCATGAAGCACTCATAGTTAAGGTCAATTAGCTTGACCTTGATGACAATCACTTAGGTTTGGGGAGTGGAATGCCCACTCCAAAATAGTTTGCTTTTAAAGTAATCACACCATCATCATCATTAGGCCTGACCTTCTTTTTCCTAGGGAAGTGGACTACAAATGGATCTCTAGATGGTAGCCCTATCCTTACATTCCCTTCATGTAAATTAATCAAAGATTTAATAGTTGTTAGAAATGGCCTACCTAGAATTATAGGTGCTATGGGATCTTCAGGCATGTCCACAATAACTAGATAAATAAGAGCGGGACTTCCTTTAATTTCAACAACTATATTTTCTTTGATCCCAACATCTTGTTTATAAGTAGAATCAGCTAGATGGAGTCTTAGATCAGTTGTAACAAATGGCCCCAAGTTTAGTTTATCAAATAGGCTTTTGGAAATTGTTGAGACACTTGCACCAAGATCACAAAGTGCGGATATCTCATTAACTCCCAACTTAATTTTAATAGTGGGCTCAAATATATCATCTACCTCAGCTGGAAGCTTATCAGCTAGTCTTTTATACTCCATCTCTAAATCATGAACCTTAGATGCTACTTGTTGTATAAATTGTTTGTACATAGCATCGTTACCTTGTTCTATACCTGGATTCTTAACGGTGATCATCTAGAATAGATCTTCCACGGTATATTCCGGTGTTGGCGCGTTACTATAATCCATCTCTTCTGGCTTTTCATATTTTGTTACCACCCCTCATCATTTTGAGGTCCTCTACCGGGTTTGGCTCAGGTTTGCTGGTAAACTTTGCTAGTATGAGAGCTTGGCTCTCGGCCACTTTACCTAGCTGAGCCTCCATGGTCGTTTTCCTTTCCTATAGAGCCTACACATCATTTCTAATTGCAACGACTTGGTTAGATAATCTTCCTAAACTACTTTCATGGTTCTCCGTAATCTTAATAAGCATATTGTTTTGTTCGGTTTGAGCTTGCATAAATGTTCTAACAGTTTGCTCAAATGGGAGATTGCCATGATTTTCTCCATTAGTATTATCATAATTATTATAAGGAGCTCCTGCATTATTAGCATGATATTTTTGAACATTGGAAGCATAATTATTTTTCCATGCAGGATTAAAAGGAGTGCGAGCTATAAAATTAATATCATTGACATTGGTAGTGGTAGCATTAACTTGGGTATCTTCCTTACCCTTTACTAAGCTAAGCAACTCATCTACCTTAGATGTAAGCTCCACATTGTTTATCTTGGTAATTGAACTTACTCTCTTCGAGGTTCTTTGTACATGCCAGTGGGCATGGTTATTTTGCATATCATCCAATAACTTCTTTGCAACACTTACGTGTTTTCCCATGATTGTTCCTCCTGCTGTAGTATCTAGCATAGACTTAGACTTTGGGTTAAGACCATTATAAAATAAATGTAATATAAGCCATTCCTCCATCCCATGATTAGGACAGTTCATTACGGCTTCTTTCATCCTTTCCCACGCAAGCGCTAGTGGCTCGGTGTTCTTGTCTAAAGCTTGTAATGTTGGATCTTAGCTGCATAGTCTTAGCTAGGGGGGAAAATTTAGTCACAAACAAATTAGTGCATTCCTCCCAATATTTAATAGTGCCCTTTGGTAGAGCCAGCAACCAATCCTTAGCCTTTCCTATAAGAGAGAAAGGAAATAATCTTAGCTTAACAGCATTTGGATCTACGTCTTTAATACGCATCATGTCACAAATTTCAGTAAAAGTATTTAAGTGCAATCCCGAATCCTCAGAAGATGAACCCCAGATTGGTTTTGTTGAACCAAGCTTAAAAGGTTAGGTTTTATCTCATAAGTTTCCGCATCAACTGCGGATTGAGTGATGGGTGCACGAATAAAATCATCGGTGGGAGTAGCATACTCCCCTAATCTCTTTTGAGCCATGGCTCTTATCTTTTTGGTAATTTTTAAGTAATGAAAATGAATAACAAGTAACTAATTTTTTTGGGTTTTCAAATAGATAACAAGAAAGTAAACTAATAACAAGAATTAAACTACAGCTAATAATAAAACTAAAAACAAGGTCTCTAATGACCTCACCAGTATAGCGAAATTGCTTCCCCGATAATGGCACCAGAAAAAGGGTTGATACCTTCGATCCGGATTTATGGATGTAGTATAATAGCTTTTTCCCTAGAAGACCTAGGTTTAATCAAACCTTGGAAAGCACTGCTAAAAGGTAATAAGAAAGGATACGTTTACAAGACTTTGTTTGTTTGTTTTACCTTAGTTGACCGAACCAATCTAGTTTACTTCATAATGGGGTTTAATCAATGAATGGAGATAGGCCAGGGTTGAAGATCCACCTGTAGCTGCACATCAAATGGGATGGAAGATAATAATAAGCATAGTCATGTATAGTGTTTGTATTGAGATAATCTTTTGTGGGCAACACATCCTAATATTCTAGAGCCCTCGTGATGCAACGGGCATAGCAATAGACTTTTAATCCAACTGAGAACACACCAAAGCCATGGGTTGCAAACGATTATCAAGTGTAAACATAGATTAAAGCTTTAAGTGGTGATGTTGTTGTTGATCCCAAATGGGACGCTAAGCGAAGACCGTACTTCCCTTTATGTCGCTGAGTTTCCTATGAGCTCACCGCTAGCCAAATATCTCACCTCAAGCCTTTATAAATCTATGGGATCTTGGGTACCTACAAGTCCACATATCGAGGCGAGAGACGAAGAAACAAAAGATACAAATCATGAATCCAAACAAAATACAATTCTCCCATGATCTAGATGCACATAATTGCTGCGAGGTTTCTCTCCAACCTGCAACCTGTGAGGACTACTCAAGCATAAAAAATAGATCCGAGATAGAAAACATCATGCAAATACTTATATTGAAATCAAATATCCTTACGATGGTCACCAAATCACAAGGAGATCTAAAAGTACAAAGCAATGGCTATGGCTAGTGGAGGGATGTATGGTGGAAGTGATGAACAATGGATGAACTATGGATGAAAAATAGTGTGGATCTCCTTTGGGGATGTTGTGATGCAATCTGAGAATAGCGGCTCTCTAGCCGGCGGCTGGACCCTCAAAATATATAGGCATCTTCATGAAAGTTGTAGGGTTTGACGAGATGAAGCCGTCGCCACCTGGTATGGGTGGGCGGTACGGGCGAACCGTGCTCTGACCACTGGGTTTTAAGCGCACTGACGCCTTGGTTAGCTTCTCCAATTACTTCACCATGTGTACTTTCTCAAAATCCTTCATTATGACTACTTATTTCACCTTAAAAGAAGTGATTTCCTGCACAACATAAATCAAATAAGGGATTTGCATATATTTGCAATTATTAGTCATTAGTGGCAAGGTTGAGAGTTTATTTTGCAATTGCTTGACCAAAAACAACGTTTAAATGCAGTGGAAGACGGCAAAAATCAGAGCCATCAAGGTGCCCTAGGGCTGCCTCCCTCCCTTGGCCACCGCCTAGAAGACTTGGGGGAGGGGCAAGCCTGCCCCTCCAAACCTATATAAAGGACCCCCTTGGAGGAGTATGAAAGAACATTTCATGATTTCCCAGGTTTTGTGTGTTAGATAACAATACCATGGATTATTCTACTGTGCACTAAGTGTTGCAGGAAAGTTCTGAGAGTTTGGGGGTCGGATTATCTGCCCCCATCATGGGCCGGATAATCCGGCCAGACCACCTTGGCCATGGTTGATCTACGCAAGTCTCAGTCTGGGGGCGGATTTCCCCCCAGAAAATTCTGGCTCTGGGGCGTATTTTCTCCCTAGACCGGATAATCCGGCCCTCATGTTGGGGCGGATAATCCGACCCTAAGGGAATCACCCAAGTGAGCACCTACGCAAGCTTCTGTCTGGGGGTGGAATTTCCCCCGGATATTCCGTGTCTGGGGCGGATTTTTCCCCCAGCTGGATAATCCGGCCCTCCCCTAGGGCCAAACAATCCGGTCCTCAGGAAAATGTGTGAAGGGCAAGTCTGCGTGAGCTTCTATCTGTAGCCAGTTTTTCTACCGGATAATCCGAGTCTGGGGCGGAGTTTTCCCCAGGCCGGATAATCCGGCCCTCACTTGGGCCGGATAATATGGCCCCCAAAGGCTCCAACGGCTTGGTTTTGGAAGGGGTATAAATATCCCTTCTTCCCCAACGAGCAGAGCTCTTGATTCACTCGAAATTGTTCAGACCCTTTGAAAGAGCTCCCATTCTAGATCTCCCACTTCAACTACCCTAAGGCTTCGATCTTTGGGGGAATTGAAGGAGGAGAGAATCGTCATCGTCATCACGAATCAAGCGCACCAACTCCTCTCCATTCATTTGGAGAAATCCCTAATCTAGTATTCTTGTCAATATCTAGATCTTGTTCTTTGTTATTGATAACTTGTTCTTGTGGCAGCTGTTGTCATTACGGGAGCCTCCAAGTTGATTGTGGAGTTGTTCCCCGCTAGTTTTGTAAAGGCACCGGTACCCGCCTCGAAGGGTTCCTATAGTGGAAAGGTGGATCAGGCCTTTGGTGGCAGGATCCATCGGAGAACAGGGTGAGGCCTATTGTGGCGTGGTGGTCTTAGTACCACCCACCACTCCAACGCAGATGTACTTCCCTTAACAAGGAAGGAACTGCGGTAAAACAAATCCTGTGTCTCCGTGTGCTTCACTACGGTTCACCCGTTCCTCTTCCACTCGCTCTTTACTCGCTAGTAGTTAGGTTTGCATATAGGGAAATTCCACTTAATAGTTTATCTAGAGAATGTACCCTTTGTGTTAAGCCTAAAATTGAAAAAGCATTAAAATTTGAAGTAGCACCTATTCACACCCCCCTCTAGGTGCCCATATGATCCATGTCAACTGGTATCAGAGCCCCGGCTCTTTATTCGGGCTTAACCGCCTAAGAGAAGTGTGGGTACCAAGGGATATGGGGATGAGGCTGTGGATAAGGTCACAATGGATGACCTCAAGATGTTGGAAACAACCTTGTTGAAATCCTTTGAGGCTAAGATGGAGGAGATGAATCAAATGATTGCTCGTCTCACATCATCCATAGCCCCATCTCCATCCTCCTCTGAGGCTGCCACACCATCATCCAAGGATAATGCTAACACCAGATCCAAGGATGATGAAGTGGTAGGTGAAAAACATAATGGTTCCACCTCCAAGAAGGGAAGTGGTAAGGAGGAATATAGTGAGGTTCGTCACGTATATTCCCCCAACCCACCTATCCCTCATCCTCATATAAACAATAGGGGTGATCCACCCAACCTTACTGCATCCTCTTTTAATCAATGGCAATTCATAATGAAGTCTCGTGTTTGCAGCTCCTCTATTGAACTTTGGAGGATTATTGAAGAGGGTCTTCATATTGGAGATCATACCAACCTGACAAGAAGAGAAGTTGTGGACAGCCAATTGAATGCTACGGCTCTCCACATGATACAACTCGGTGTGGGTCCCAAGGACATGCCCCACATGGAACATCTCAACACAGCTAAAGAAGCTTGGGATGCCCTCAGCGATCTCTTTATTGGGAATGAAAGCATGAGAAGGAATATGTACGATGCCCTTAGTAATGAAGCTGAAGGATTCTACATGTTGGATGGTGAAAACCATGAAGACATGTATAGAAGACTCAAGGGCATTGCAACAACATTTAGAAAGCATGGAGCCACTCACATCGATGATGCGTGGATAAAAAAGAATATGTGAGTGCCTTAATACCTTTCGAGCCAACGGACTTGAAGAGATTGCAAGGTAGACACAACTACCATCAAATGACATCCAATGAAGTCATGTATGAAATGGCATCATCCAAAGTTGCTGCAAAGAACGCTGAAGATGCCCGTGCCTGTGCCATTGGAATGCAAAAGGGGGTCAATGTTGCTCTAAAGGCTAATGTTGTTCAGCAAGAGGAGGATGAAAGAGCTTTTGAGGGGGCCTCCATGGACTGCCCCGATGAAGTCAAACATGCTCATGGTGAGTACATGGAGTTTTACGCAAGGAACTTTTGGAAGGATCCTGCCAAGGCCAAGTCAGAACTCGAGCGCAATAATGGGTCAAGTGGAAGAAGAGAAAGCGACCCAAAACTGAGAACATGCTACAGTTGTGGAGATAGGTTGCACTTCGTAGCCAAGTGTCCATATCAAAATAGAGAAGACAATGGTGGCAGGCTCATTCTTAAATAAAAATCCAAGGCACCTAAGAAGAAGCCATTTATCAAAAAGAATGGTCCCTATAAGAAGCAACCCAAGATTGTCTTGGTGGCACAAGAAGAGTACTCCTCTACAAGTGAAGATGAAGAGGACGAAGATAGTTCTCACGAGGTGGCTGCTATAGCCACCACATCGACTCCATCATCTCTCTTCGACTCACCAAACGAGAACGTCATCAACAACAACGCCACTTGCCTTATGGTAAGAGGGTCCGAGGTATCAAGTTCTAGCTCTTCATTTCCTAAGACTAACATAAACTTGGATATGGATGATCATACTAGTCTTAAAATGAAAGAAGAAGTTATTTCTTTGGACAACTTTTTCACTAACCTGCAAGGTGAGCACAAACTTCATTTTCATACTCTTATGAGTCAACTTGCTCAAGCCGAAGATCTTCTTGAAGAAAAGGGCAGAATTGAAAGAGAAGATGCCTTGGAGATAGCTTCTTTGAAGAATGCCTTGGAAGAAGAAGAGGAAGCTCGAGTATCTTTGGAAGAGAGACTCGAATCCATTGAGTCACATGAAGAAGTTGTGGCTCAGCTCATCAAAGAACGTGACAATGCTCTTGCCAAGGTAAAGAAACTAAAGAAAGAAAAGACTGAATTTGGGGCTTCTCATGCTAGACTCTCGGAGAAGTTTGATAAACTTGACAGTGCTCACAAGGCATTGTAGAGTGATCATTCCACTCTAAATGAGTCTCATGACCAGGTCCAAACTCAATTGAAGCTATATGATGTGCCAAGTACCTCCACATCATCTTATGGAAAAGAAGATCTTGCAAGAGGTTCTCAACACAAAGGTAAAGAAGTTCTAGATGAGATACTGAGTAAGCAAAGGACAAACAATGGAAAAGAAGGTCTTGGTTATATTCCCAAGACAAAGAACAAGAAAAACAACAACAAGAAGAAGAGCAAGACTTCTCAACCAAAGACTAGCAACACCACCAGTGACAAGTCTAATTCTTATGGTTTTGCAGGGGCTAACGATCCTAACTTTGAGTTATATTGCGATCATTATGGTGTTGTTTATGCTAGTTATGTAGGTTCTTATGATTGTTACATTCCTTGGTCTATTTGGGTCCCCAAGACCCTTGTCACTAACATGAGAGGACCCATTGAAAAATGGGTACCTAAAACCAAGAAGTAACTTTCTTGCAGGGCTATGCTTATGGTGGGTCTAAATGGGTACTCGATAGCGGTTGCACGAGTCACATGACCGGAAGCAAGGAGATCATCACAGAGATGCGGCCAAATCATGATCATATAACCGTCTCCTATGGTGACAAGTCAAAATTTGAGGTATTGGGTCTCGGAAAAGTCGTGGTGGCCCACGATATATCTCTCGTGCACGTCATGCTTGTTGAGACCCTAGGGTACAATTTACTTTCAGTTTGCACCCTTGGTAAGATGGGCTTTGTAGTTTATTGATGCTGATTTGGTGGTACTCTTGTGGAGCAAGTCTCTAAAAGTCGCTTTCGTGGGATATGTCGAAAATGACCTGTACGTGGTGGACTTTTCAGGGAAAACCACTACAGGCCCGATGTGTCTTTTCGGAAAGGCTAACGCGGGTTGGTTATGGCATCACCGACTAGCCCACGTCAATATGAGAACTTTGCAAAGTCTCCACAAGGGTGGCCACATCCTTGGACTAAAAGAAAATGTCTCCTTTGCCAAAGATCGTGTTTGCAGGGCTTGTGCTGAAGGGAAAATGCATGACTCTCCTCATCGAAGGAAGACTATTATCTCGTCAAAAAGGATCTTAGAGCTCCTTCATGTGGACCTCTTTGGACCTCCATCTCATGCAAGCCTCGGTGGGAAGAAGTATTGTCTTGTGATCGTTGATGATTACTCAAGATACAGTTGGGTTTATTTCTTCAAGTTGAAGAGTGAAACTCAAAAAATGGTTGTCAACTTCGCAAACGAGGTTCAACGTCAACACAACATCCCTATTCTGGCTATAAGAAGTGATAACAGCTCCGAGTTCAAGAACTACACCTCAAATGAGTTCCTAAGTGAAGAGGGGATAAGACATCAATATTCCGCTGCGTACACCCCTCAACAAAATGGTGTAGCCGAGAGGAAGAATCAAACTCTAATGGATATGGCAAGGTCAATGCTAGCCGAATTCATGTCTCCATATAACTTTTGGGCTGAAGCAATCTCAACCGCTTGTCATTCATCCAACCGGTTATACCTCTGTAAAATCTTGGACAAGACTCCATATGAAATACTTACCGGTAACAAGCCAAACATCTCATACTTTCGGGTATTCGGGTGTAAGTGTTTCTTTCTCATCAAGGGAGTTTGTTTATCTAAGTTTGAATCTAAGGCTCTAGAAGGTATTTTTGTTGGTTATGGTGTCGAATCCCACACTTATAGTGTCTACAATAAGCTCTCCGGAACTGTTGTAGAATCTTGTAGTGTGGTGTTCAAAGAAAATGACAGCTCCCGTGCGGGGCAAGTTGATGTTTGTGATGCAGATGTTGAAATACCCCAAGATGCCATAAGAGGAATGGGCGTGGGATTTTTCCGCCCCATTGAGGAACCCCTTGTGGCGGATCAGGAAGGACAATGCTCTACTCATGAAGAGCCCTCATCTACACATACTCAACATGTTCCAACCACGGGAGTAACTTCTACACCATCTCCATCAATTGCTGAAGGTCAAGATGTTCTAGAAAGCTCCAGGCCGGATTATCCGGTGGACACCGGATTATCTGGCCACCCCTCTCCTAACGAACAAACTACTCCTAGTGTTGAAGAAATCGCTGCAAGCTCCAGGCCAGATTTTCCGGCTGACCCCGGATTTTCTGGCCCCTCGCCAACTCAAGCAAATCCCAGGCAGCCTGATGAAGTTGCAACAAGTTCTCCCAGGCCAGATTACCCGGCCTCACCATCGGCCGGATTATCCGGCCCTGAATATCTAGTTGTTCAGCAGCCTCCTTAAGGACATGCTTCATCATCTCCTACTTCTGTTAATACGGATTCTAATCAAGGTCGAGCAAATGATTCCAATGAAGATTCAAGTGATGAAACTATTCCACCAAGAGACAACAAACTTATTGAACTTCGTTGCAAGGCTCGTGCTGATCGAAACCTTGAGTTAAGGGATCACACTCTCGATAAGGTTGTAGGTGATCTTCGACGAAGAGTTTCTACAAGAAGGGAATTGGCAAGTTTTGGTGAGCATCAAGCTCACATCTCAATGGTGGAACCCAAGAAAGTATTTGAATCTCTTGAAGATCTGGACTGGGGTGTTTCTATGCATGAAGAATTGAATAATTTCGAGCGCAACAAGGTCTGGAAACTCGTGGAGAAGCCCAAAGATTGCCGGAATGTTATCGGCACAAAATGGATATTTAAAAACAAGCAAGATGAGAATGGCATTGTTGTGAGGAACAAAGCGAGACTTGTGGCACAAGGCTATTCTGAAGTTGAGGGCATTGACTTCGGCGAGACCTATGATCCTGTGGCTCGGCTTGAGTCCATCCGTATCCTTCTTCCTTAATGGTCCTCTACATGAGTTGGTATATGTAAAGCAACCCCCGGGATTTGAGGATCCTAACTTCCCGAACCATGTCTACAAACTTGATAAGGCACTCTATGGCCTTAAACAAGCCCCACGTGCGTGGTATGAGCACCTGCAAGAGCTTTTGCTAGACCGTGGCTTCGAAGTTGGGCAAATCGATCCCACTCTTTTTACTAAGAAGGTTAAGGGGGAGCTCTTTGTATGCCAACTATATGTAGACAATATTATCTTTGGTTCTACTAATAAAGCTTTTAATGATGAATTTTCAAAGCTTATGACTGACAGGTTTGAGATGTCTATGATGGGGGAATTACGGTTCTTTCTTGGATTCGAGATCAAGCAACTTAGAGAAGGAACCTTCATAAATGAAGCTAAGTACATCCAAGACATGCACAAGAGATTCAAGATGATGGCTCTTAATGGTGTCGCCACTCTGATGCAAACAAAATGTCACCTTCAACTTAACCCCCATGGTAAAGATGTGGATCAAAAGGTATACCGGTCCATGATCGGCTCTCTTCTTTACTTTTGCGCATCTAGACCCGATATTGTGTTGAGTGTGGGGGTGTGTGCAAGGTATCAAGCAGCTCCTAAAGAAAGTCACTTAGTGGCGGTCAAGAGGGTCTTTCGATATTTGGTTCATTCCCCTAACTTTGGTCTATGGTATCCCAAGGGCTCCAATTTCTCGCTATGTGGTTATACTGATTCAGATTGGGCTAGTGATAAGGATGATCGGAAATCCACTTCCGTAGCTTGTCAATTCTTAGGAAGATCTCTAGTGTGTTGGTCATCTATAAAGTAGAATTGTATCTCTCTCTCCACCGCCGAAGCTGAATGTGTTGCTGCTGCTAGTGCTGGCACTCAGTTATTGTGTATGAGGCAAACTTTAAAGGAATACGGTGTCAATTGTGACAAAGTGCCTCTTTTATGTGATAATGAAAGTGCAATCAAAATTGCGTACAATCCGGTACAGCACACAAGGACAAAGCATATTGAGATTCGGAATCATTTTATTCGAGACCATGTTTGCTCGAGGCGATATTGATCTATCTTTTGTGAGCACGAAGAACCAACTTGCTGATATTTTCATGAAGCCACTTGATGAAGCAAGGTTCTGCTACTTGAGGAATGAGCTAAATATCATTGATTCCATGAGTTTGTCTTGATTACCCATGCACTCACTCAAACATCTCAGTCTTATTTGGTCTAGATGTGGGCATGGTAATAGGGGGAGTGTGGTCCTAATTAATTGGGCTAACCCTCCCCCCATAATGCCGAAAGCAAGTTAAGTCATTTCTCTTAATATCATTTTGTGATATGTGAGCTTATTGATGAGTATTGGTCATGAATCCAAGATATATCTTCGCGATGTCATAGCATACACTCCAACAAGGTGGCTTCGGCCACCGCCCTCTTCCATGAGGAGAGTTGGATTTTTGGTGGATCTTTTTGGTTGTTTTTGCTCATCTCATGTTCTTATGGGAATCACACTCAATTGTGGCTCTTATTTGATTTGGTTCTTGCAATTTTGAGTGAGTAGTACCATCTCAGTTTCGCTCTCTTAATCCTAAGCCTTTCCCTACCTCTTAGCCATCTATTCTTGCACACAAGTCCCTTGTACACCTTGTGGGGGTGTTGTTTGGGGACGAGCGGGCCTGAATCTGTGTTCAACAGAAATTCAGATTTGAGGCCGGATAATCCGGCCCAAGTGTAGGCCAGATAATCCGACCCTGGCAGATTTTGTCTTTAAGGGCATGGATCGGGGGGAAGGGCTTATAACGAGCAGCACTTCTCCCCCAACCCTCTCCTCCTCCTCAGCCGCCGACTGCCGTCCCCCACCCTCCCAGGAGCCTCTCCGGCCACCGTATTTTCTGGGCCTCCCCAGATCTTCTTCTCCGTGCCTCCGGGTACCCTCTCCTCCACGTTCTTCCTCCAATGAGTGAGGGTACCTCCCTCCCTCCCCATCTTTGGCTAGATGTGTCATTTGTTGGGTGGAACGTTGTCTAGAAGGATGTTGTTTCACATAGAACTCGTAGTCTTGAAGTTTCTAGGACCGATCTACTACTTTGCACTCAATCTAGGCATGTTGAAAAATTTCTGCGAGGGCCAGATTATCAGCCACTGGCCAGGCCGGATAATCCGTCCTGACAGAATCAAATCTGGTTCAAATTCGCCATAGTTTGTGCATTGAGTAGATTTGTCCTATGAACTTTTTGACCACCTTTTCAATGCTCTCTCTTGGACTTGTGTGTATGCTTATCCCCATGCTATCGACCTTGTTCTCTTCACAGGTGGTTCCAGTGCTCCCAAGACCTTCAAGCGTCATCCTCGTACTATCTATTTTGGGGTAGACAGTGAGGGTAATACTGTGGACAAAGTTGAGCTGAGGAGAAGAGAAAAAGAGGCTGAACGCATGGCGGAATAAGAGAAGCGGGAGAGATCCAGGAGGGGTGTGTCCAAGAGGAAGGGCAAAGAGCCCAAGATCAACTACAAGGCTATGGATCCTGTCACTTATTCCTCTATCTGTGACCGTGATTTGTTTGCAGAGCTGCCCCATGATTCTGAGCTGGGGGATTCTCGCTTTTGGTGTGCTGAACAGAAAGGGATATATGAAGATGTGTATGCCAGGCTGAACATTAGGCCTATGCACCCGCTGATTCTTGCTAAGGCTTTGGAGAAGCCCCACCTTGTTGATGCCATGTATGTGGCTGAGCGGATGGGGCTGCACCATCTCATGGCTCTCAAGTGCTCATATGATTATGAGGTGGTGAAGCAGTTCTTTTCCACTTTGGTTATTTGTGGAGATGAGCATCGTACTATGAAGTGGATGACTCGTGACAAGCCTATGTCTGCTGATTTCCGTGTGTTTGCTGAGGTACTTGGATACTCTTTCTGCAGCAGGGATAGGGCCAGTGGCCACCGCTTCATCACCCAGCTGAAGCCCAATAAAGATGCAATTCTCTCTCCTTGCACGGTGGACAATGGCATTGTTGGCACTATTGCTAGTCTTGCTCCTATCTATGCTGCCTTGGTGGGCCTCTTCCGTGATTCCATCACTCCGAGTGGAGGCAACAATGACAGCATTCGTGGTCACCTTGTCCAGCTCCTAGCCTTCTCTCATGAGGTTTCCTCGTGCAAAGATGAGTCCGTGCAGTACAGGCTGGATGTGATGGACTTCATCTTCCATGACCTGACTGATGCTATGTTCAACCGACTGTCCATTCCCTATGCACCCTACATTATGCTGCTCATCAGGCACCTGCTCCCCTCTGAAGATTTCAACATTGATGTTGTGCATAAGGCAAATAAGATCTACAACAAGGTTCGGAAGACCTCTCACCCCTCTTCTGCTCCTGAGGGTCTCATGAGGGATGCTCGCAGGCCTCCAGTGCCTCCAGTTGCTCGTGAGATTAAGCAGCTGAACTGGTTCCAACGTCACATTCTTTGCATGGGCGTGGACACACGCAAGGGCCAGTATGAGGCCTACAAGCAGCGCCATGAGTCGGCTCACTCTCAGCAGCTCATCCTTCACCATGTGAGTAGTGCTTCTGGTGATCCCCCGACTCCTACTCCTCCCACACCATATGCCCGGTGGAACTCTTCTTCTGGGCTGAACTATGGAGAGCTGGAGCATCACTTGTTCCTCTCTGCGACCACTGCTGATGATGAGGACAATGACACCGAGGAGCTTGAGGATGAGGACGATCATGGGAACGAGGACGAGGACGAGGATGAGGACTACGAGTGATACCTTGGGGCGCTAGCATCGCTCTTCTTCCTTTTTGGCGTCTCGATGCCAAAGGGGAGAAGTAGTTCTATTAGGTCTTCAAGGATTTGCATGGGTTGGGCACAAGCATTTGCACCTTTTCATTCATCGGTTTCTTGCTTGAGTCCATTTAGCATTGAACTTTATTTGTGGTTTGTGGTGTGTTTGAGACTATGTGTCGGTGGACGTCTGGATTTATCTCATGGATTATGCCTATGGATTCATTTACTCATATCCTATTATGTTGGGAATCTATCTCAAGGAAGGCGCGTATATTGGTTATCACGTTGATAATTGTGGATATTTCAAGGACTCCTCTCTCATTATCTCGGTGGTATGATTATTTTTTTATATTTCAATGGAATAGACTCTCACCTACTTGTGTGAATTTGTATTCAAATGCAAATTTCTAATATGCACACATTGAGGGGGAGTCTCTTCCATGTTTTGTTGGTGGTCTGTTGATCCTTCTTGCAAATCCTAGTATTGTCATCTAACACCAAAAAGGGAGAGATTGAAAGAACATTTCATGATTTCCCAGGTTTTGTGTGTTAGATAACAATACCATGGATTATTCTAATGTGCACTAAGTGTTGCAGGAAAGTTCTGAGAGTTTGGGGGCCGGATTATTCGCCCCCATCATGGGCCAGATAATCCGGCCAGACCACTTTGGCCAGGGTTGGCTCTGTGCAAGTCTCTTTCTGGGGGCGGATTTCCCCCCGGAAAATTCTGGCTCTAGGGCAGATTTTCTCCCTGGACCGGATAATCCAGCCCTATTGTTGGGGCGGATAATCCGGCCCCAAGGGAATCGCCCAAGTGAGCACCTGCGCAAGCTTCTGTCTGGGGGCGGAATTTCCCCCGGATATTCCGTGGCTGGGGCGGATTTTTCCCCTAGCCGGATGATCTGGCCCTCCCCTATGGTCGGATAATTTGGTCCCCAGGAAAATGTGTGAAGGGCAAGTCTGCGTGAGCTTCTGTCCGTAGCCGGTTTTTCTACCGGATAATCCGAGTTCGGGGCAGAGTTTTCCCCAGGGCGGATAATCCGACCCTCACTTGGGCCGGATAATCCGGCCACCAAAGGCTCCAACGGATTGGTTTTGGAAGGGGTATAAATATCCCTTCTTCCCCAACGAGCAGAGCTCTTGATTCACTCGAAATTGTTCAGACCCTTTGAAAGATCTCCCATTCTAGATCTCCCACTTCAACCACTTGAAGGCTTCGATCTTTGGGGGAATAGAAGGAGGAGAGAATCATCATCGTCATCACGAATCAAGCGCATCAACTCGTCTCCATTCATTTGGAGAAATCCCTGATCTAGTATTCTTATCAATATCTAGACCTTGTTCTTTGTTATTGATAACTTGTTCTTGTGGCAGCTTGTTGTCATTACGGGAGCCTCCAAGTTGATTGTGGAGTTGTGCCCTGCTAGTTGTGTAAAGGCACCGGTACCCGCCTCAAAGAGTTCCTATAGTGGAAAGGTGGATTAGGCCTTTGGTGGCGGGATCCATCGGAGAACAGGGAAAGGCCTATTGTGGCGTGGTGGTCTTAGTACCGCCCACCCCTCCAACGCAGACGTACTTCCCTTAACAAGGAAGGAACTGCGGTAAAACAAATCCTATGTCTCTGTGTGCTTCACTACGGTTCGCCCGTTCCCCTTCCACTCGCTCTTTACTCGCTAGTAGTTAGGTTTGCATATAGGGAAATTCCACTTAATAGTTTATCTAGAGAATTTACCTTTTGTGTTAAGCCTAAAATTTAAAAAGCATTAAAATTTGAAGTAGCACCTATTCACCCCCCTCTAGGTGCCCATACGATCCATTTCAGAGGAGACACATCAAAGGGAATGAGTTGGGATCTCTCCTCCCTCCTCTATGCACCTCCTCCCTCTCTCTCTCTCTCTCTCTCTCTCTTGTGACCATGGCCCTATGTATGGGCTATGCGAACAAGGCGCGCCTGCAACACGCCATTCCGCTGCAGGGATTCCAAGCCGGAGATCTACTTCCGCACTCCTAGCGGGATCAGGGAGCCGAAGGTTGTCAACACCCGTATTTTTAATCCACGATGCCTATTATGCCATACCTCGCAATCCCAGGATTACCATTTTTGCGAGACATAACAGAATTGGTACCATAGTACATCATCCATTACAAACCATAATAAAGGTCTTACAAATAAAGGATCTCATGATCCAGTCTTAATACAATCAAAGCAGCATAAAGTAAACGTAGTAGGGGCTCCATCTTCACGGTCACAGGCAATGTTGACGATGGGAGATGATCCTAGTTGTCATAGACCTCCTGCTGTCCATCTTCCTGGTAGTCCTCCTCATAGTCTGGCCACAGGAATAGCCAGGGACAAAGCCATGAGTACTCTTTAAGTACTTGCAAACTATCACTAACAAGTAAGATAGTTCTAGTAGGAGTCTTAAGCTCTAGGTTTATTTGCAAAAAAGCCACGTTTATTTCATAAGGAGTTCAAAAGTAAAGAACCTAATTTAATTTTCTACATCACCTAAGTGGGGACCTAGTTTTCCTGTCCACAACCCTGTTGTGGTCAAGTCAAGGTCATAGTTCAATTCACAAGTCATTTTTGAAAACATCTGATGACGGAACAGTATGGCCACTCCAACTGTCCATGACTACGGACGTGGCTATTGGAATAGTTTGACACTCTGCAGAGGTGGTAAACTTTCATCACAATATTCGATACATCTGTCAGGGATAACCTTGAATCATCATACTTAGTATGCGGATAATCAATCATAAGCTTTCAATTACACACTCTAGTATAGGCACCTCCCCTATGAGCTTTGCCTCCCAGCCATGGCCATCTGCCATCTTGGGCACTGCATAGATGGACATTCACATTCATGAGGTAGCCTCAGCTCAACCTCTTTCCGCGAGGGAACCCGTACTAAGGCATATAAACTTCCAGTTAAGCCCTACCAAATTCAGGTATTGTGGTTGTTCGGTAAATTTGGAATGGTATTGCATCCGAACCCAACCATCCATTTTTGTAAAGGGCCAAGGCTCACGCCTCAAAATTTTCATCATCAAATCATTTTGTGTTCATAACACATGTCAAAACATTTCAATAGAATGAACCATCCTTCCAAGGTTTTCATAATCATTTTCACAAAGTATTCCCATCTAAAGTGATCAACTTTTATCCTTAGCACTAGCCACTAAAATTGAGGGTATCACTAATAAGGGGGTGCTAATCAAGTGTAACTATCCAAGTCTAGTTTTATGATTTTTGTGGCATCTAAGTATAACTACCTAGACCTAGTTTTATACTCTTTATGGTATCTATTCTACTTTTCCAAAACTCACAAATCACTAACTAAAGGTAAAGAACTTTGGTAAAAGTAAAAGAATAAAGCTTGGAAGTAAAACTTGGGATTGGTATAATCAAGGTTGCATAACCAAAGCATGCATAATGCATCTTGCATAGGTTATCTTGCAAGGATGGCTTGCATAGTTAACTTGTAGTGTTAGGCTTGCCTTGAGTAGTGCAATGGTTGAAGTTCTATTCTTCTTCTTCATAGTACTCCTCATCCTCGTATCCCGGGTCGGTACTAGCATCTATAAATGAATACGAGGTGCACAATCACCAAACAATACTTAACTACTTCTATTTAGCACACTAAGGCTCACACTTGATGATCTAGCATCATCACAAACATCACATGAAATAAAGACCTAGTCTTATTTTTCTTATTTTGGAAAAGTGATGTCTACGCACTTCTATTCTTGTAGACAGTTGTTGGACCTCCAAGTGCAGAGGTTTGTAGAACAGCAGCAAGTTTTCCCTTAAGTGGATCACCCAAGGTTTATCGAACTCAGGGAGGAAGTGGTCAAAGGTATTCCCTCTCAAGCAACCCTGCAGTCAAGATACAAGAAGTCTCTTGTGTCCCCAACACACCCAATACACTTGTCAGGTGTATAGGTGCACTAGTTCGGCGAAGTGATAGTGAAATACAAGTAGTATGGATATAAGACGACGACGCTAGAAAATATCATGATGGCATGGAAGAGACTAAAGGCAAACTGAAATAAAGATGGAAGCAAGCAAACATGTAATAGATCTAGTTGCAAACGGTGTTTCAATGCTAAGAAACAAGGCCTAGGGATCATACTTTCACTAGTGAACACTCTCATATAAATATCTTCTCTTTATGATACTACTCTTAACTATCTCTGGTTGGACACTCTAATCCATGGTAGGGCTATAACAGCACACCTCAAAGTAAGCCTTTCCCATCTAGATAACCCCACACTTCACCTTGAGCACTAGATGGTTCCAACAAACACCACAATTTCATAAAGACATCCAACTCCAAATATAACTCATAACAAGTCTTTGTAATCTCTATCCTAAGTGCCACCATGGTGTGCACACTGTCAACTTCACACACATGGGGAGAACAAAGATATATTAAAGCACTTGAGTAGCAAGGTAGATCTATAAATTACAAGCTCATGATCTCAATAAGATCATGCATAGAGAGAGAGAGATGAACACATAGCTACCGGTAGAACCCTTAGCCTCGAGGAAGAACTACTCCCTCCTCATCATGGGAATCCGCAACAGTGATGGAGATGGTGGTGGAGATCGATGGAGATGGCTCTGGGGGCACTTCCCCGTCCCGGCAGGGTGCCGGAACAGAGACTTTATGTCCCCCGAATCTCCCCTTCTGTGGCGGCGGCGCTGCGGAACTTTTCGTGGCTGGAGGCTTGATTATTTAGGGTTTTGGTATCGGGAGGCTCTTATAGGCGAAGGAGGCAAGGTCGGTGGCCGTCCAAGGGGCCCACATCATGCCTTGGCGCGGCCTGGGGGCACCCGCGCATGGGGGTGGTGTGGCCAGGCTCTAGCCCTCCTCTGTCTCGTATTCTGGCTCCGTGAGTCTTCCGGTAAAATAGGAACTTTGGCTTTTGTCCGGTCCAATTCCGAGAATATTGATTTTCTAACTTTCCTGGAACCAAAAACAGCAGAAAATAGGCAACTGGCACTATGGCATCTTGTTAATAGGTTAGTCCAAGAAATCATATGAAAAGTACTCCAAAGTGTGGATAAAACATAAGAAAGTAGATAAAACCAAACATGGAACATCAAAAATTATAGATACATTTGCAATGTATCAACATCCCCAAGCTTAACTCCTGCTCGTCCTCGAGTAGGTAAGTGATAAAAAGAAAGAATAAGTTTTGAGGTGACATGCACCATCATAAACTTGATCAAAGTATTTGTAAAAACATTGGTAGCTGGGATCATAGTACGTCAATCATAACATGAAAGACAAAGTTCTAGCAATAAGACAAAGAAACTATGATGCAACATGAAAAGGCACAAACAAAAGATTCATGAATAACAATGCTTTGCAAGACGTTTGTTTTTTTCACATAAAGAAAACATGGCATAATGGTATTCAGCTTGTCCCTCAATAGAGTAGCAAATATAAGTGCATAGGACACCTTCAAAGTTCATAAGAGTGACTTGATACAATAGTTTAAAACAAGCAATAAAAAGTTATGCATCAATTAACTAGTCTTGGGACAATGCACATAGAACTAAGAATGGCCACTATGCTCTCAAAGTAGGTACAAAAAGATAGAAGGTGGAGACTCAATGTAATGGTGGAAGAAAGGCCTTTGTAAAAGGAAGTAGGGATTCAAGTCTCATAAAGAGCTTCCAAAAATTATGGTACTTATAGCTTTCAGCTCTCATTGCTGCTATCATAAGCATCTTTAAGGTGATTAAGGTTAAAGTGACACAACTAAGAGGATATGGTTGACAAGTTATAAACCGAAATCTCATGCCCCTTATTTACGAAGACCGATCCTCATGCTACTCAACTTCAGTCACGAGTTAGCTCTTTTCATTGTAAGTACATGTGTATCATTAAGAACCGCCAACGGGATACCCCTTTCACATGATACGGGAGCTTTCCCATAATCAAAATGACAAGGCAAGCAGACAATGAGAATCTCAGCGATCTTTTTATTTGCTATTTGCATAGGTTTTTATTGAGGATGCTTCATAGAGTTCTCATTATGGTTATGCTGCAAGTTTCCACCATGATTAGGCATGGCTTAGGCTAGCGGCCCAGGCGTTTCTCTAACACACATACAAACTCCATGATCTTACAAGTTCCACTTTTATTTCACACCGCCAGGATCCGTAAGCAAAAGAACATGATATCAACGGGGTACAAAGTACAAGTGCAATGTTGAAAGTGTTCCCCATGAAACATGGTTCTGATAATTTCAACTTATAAAGCGCAAGCATATACGCAACAAAGAAGGACCCAATGGTTCAAGTTTATTAGATGAAAAAAGTAAAGTGTGCCCTCAAGTTTGTGAGAGCTTTAATCACTAGTTTTCTCATAACAAGTTTAATTTGGAAGGTAAACAAAAGAATGAATATACTTGGAATAGCATAAGATAGTAGGTAGGTATTGTGGACTCTTTGGAATAACTTGGTTTAGGGAGTTGGATGCATGAGTGGAACTCATACTTGGTTGTGGAGGCTAGCAAAAGACTGGGAGCGACAAACTAAGAGAGCAATAATCCATAATCATGCAGAGCGACAAAACATCATTGATCAAAGCATAAATTAATACTACAAGTTGAAAACTAAAGGATCATAAAGGCTATGGTGACTTGAGATAGTCATAACATGGTGTGAGCATGCGCCAAGTCAACCCAAATAAAGCATCAAAGGAGAATACCACTATACTATGCTTTAATATGCTAAAACAACGCATGATTCATCCAAGGCAGATTAAGCAATCTCAATTGTTTATAACAAGTCATGCTACATCAAAGAATACTAAGCATAAATCCAAAACAATATCAAGCATGGCATGACAAAGCATAGGCCACAGTCAAAAACAAGCTCCTTTTACCACATACGCATGAACTTTCCTACTCTTTTCCAATGCAAACCAAACCATTTGCAAACTAATGTATGAAAGAGGGGGTCCAACCAATTTATTCAGCAAACTAAGCAAACGAAAAACCAAAATGAAACTGAAAAAGAAGACGCTCCAAGAACAACACAACTGTGAATGAAACAATAAAAATGAAGCGTTTGGAAGAAACCTGGGAATTTTATTGATGAAGAGGGGGATGCCTTGGGCATCCCCAAGCTTTTACGCTTGTACTTCTTAGATATTTCTTGGGGTGACACGCGTGGCATATCCAAGCTTGAGCTTTAGTCCATCCTTCATCTCATTACTCATTCCTTTCATACACCTGAAATTTTTCCTTCATACAAAACTTCACACAATCTTTATTAGCAACATTAGTCCACTCAAGATAATAAGTCTTTAGGTTAAGTTCTAACACCAATAAAACTTCCATTAAAACACAAGCTACTGTAGCACTTCCCTCAAAAAGCTCAATTCCCCAAAAGAACTCAAAAAGGAACCAACAAGAAGCAAATGCAAAAAATGGCAGAAATCTGTCAAAGCAGACCAGCAGGTAAAAACGAATTTTTCTGAAGACCTTCTGTTGCTCAAAACAAAAAGTGTTGAACTAACGAAAGTTATATAACAACCTGGGGCAGAAGCACAAAAATGCGCGCCTCAAAAGGACGTGAAGAGATTTTACACGAATTTTTACGGTGAAGCATAGAAATCTGTTTCGGGACAGGAACTTTCCCAATCATTACTTCTCTCTCATTAGAGGTTACTATTGGCACAAAAAGCAAATAAAAAGGATAAGGAGCGGTTATTACAGAGGTAATAACTTCCAAGACTCATATAAAACTTTTGGGTTACCTCCCAATAAGTACTTTTCTTTAACGCCTTTAAGTTATGCATGATAGTTTGAGAAGATGCTCACATAAGAAATATGAATTGGAGTAAAAGTGAGCATGAAGAAGCAAATATAAAACACATTTAAGTCTAACCCACTTCCTATGCATAGGAATCTTGTAAAGAAATAAGTCATGAAAGCACAAAGCAATAAGCATAGTAAAGCAAAACAAGTGCAACTTCAAGACTTTCAACATAAAGAGGGGAAACTTACTATTATTGAGAGACATAAAACCATGTTTCCCTCTCTCATATTAACTTTCAGTAGCATCATGAAAAAAATTAACAATATAACTATCACATAAAACATTCTTATCATGATCCACATGCATAAAAGAATTAATACTCTCCACATAAACTTAACCATTCTTATTATTGTTGTGGGAGCAAATTCAACAAAATAGCTAACATTATTATTCTCATCACCATAATCATCAAATATAGGAGGCATATTGTAATCATAATTAATTTTCTCCTCAATAGTAGGTGGACTGAAAATATCATAGTCATCATTGTAATCATCATATATTGGAGGTTTTGTATCATCATAAGCAATAGAATAGCTATCTTCCAAAGCTGGGGAACTAAAAAGATCATTTTCATAAAAATTAGCTTCCCAAAGCTTAGACTTTTCCATAGCATTAGAAATAATGGTGTCCAAAAAGTTCATACTAACAACATTGCTATTAGCATGCAAATAAAGTTCCATAGGTTTTTTAATTTTCTCTTCAAACACTTCATGTCCTAACTCAAGATAAATACTATAAAGCTCTCTAATTTTGTTGTTGGTTTCCATTAAGCCTAACTAGTGAAAACAAGAAACAAAAAGAAAAAATTGCAGAATCTAAAGGAAATAACTTCGAGCACTCACACCGGAGGATGTGAGTACCTTTTACCTTACCTCCCCGGCAACGGCGCTAGAAAATAGGCGTTTGCCGTGGGAGGTTCTTCTTCTTTATTCCTCCGGTGTGAATACCTTTTACCTTTCCTCCCCGGCAACGGCGCCAGAAAATAGCTTGATGTCTACGCACTTCTATTCTTGTAGACAGTTGTTGGGCCTCCAAGTGCAGAGGTTTGTAGAACAGCAGCAAGTTTTCCCTTAAGTGGATCACCCAAGGTTTATCGAACTCAGGGAGGAAGTGGTCAAAGGTATTCCCTCTCAAGCAACCCTGCAATCAAGATACAAGAAGTCTCTTGTGTCCCCAACACACCCAATACACTTGTCAGGTGTATAGGTGCACTAGTTCGGCGAAGAGATAGTGAAATACAAGTGGTATGGATAATTATAA
The DNA here is from genome assembly GCA_910589775.1 of Avena eriantha. Taxonomy (NCBI): domain Eukaryota; kingdom Viridiplantae; phylum Streptophyta; class Magnoliopsida; order Poales; family Poaceae; genus Avena; species Avena eriantha. The sequence continues at coordinate 296,823,580 of OU342740.1, forward strand.
GTGGTAACAGGGCCAGAAAATAGCTTGCTGGCATGTGGTTGACGTGGGAAAAGACTAAAGGCAAACTGAAATAAAGATGGAAGTAAGCAAACATGTAACAGATCTGATTGCAAACGGTGTATCAATGCTTAGAAACAAGGCCTAGGGATCATACTTTCACTAGTGAACACTCTCATATAAATATCTTCTCTTTATGATACTAGTCTTAACTACTCTCCTGTTGGACACTCTAATCCATGGTAGGGCTATAATAGCACACCTCAAAGTAAGCCTTTCCCATCTAGAAAACCCCACACTGTCACCTTGAGCACTAGATTGTTCCAACAAACACCACAATTTCATAAAGACATCCAACTCCAAATATAACTCATAACAAGTATTTGTAATCTCTAGCCTAAGTGCCACCATGGTGTGCACGCTGTCACTTTCACACACATGGGGAGAGCAGAGATCTATTAAAGCACTTGAGTAGCAAGGTAGATCTACTTGATTACAAAGCTCATGATCACAATATGATCATGCATAGAGAGAGATGAACACATAGCTACCGGTAGAACCCTTAGCCTCGAGGAAGAACTACTCCCTCAACATCATGGGAATCAACAACGGCGATGGAGATGGTGGTGGAGATCGATGGATATGGCTCCGGGGGCACTTCCCCGTCCCGACAGGTGCCGGAACAGGGACTTTCTGTCCCCCGAATCTCCCCTTCGGTGGTGGCGGTGCTGCGGAACTTTTCGTGGCTGGAGGCTGATCCCTTTAGGGTTTTTGCATTGAGAGGCTTCTTATAGGCGAAGAGGCAAGGTCGGTGGGTGGACTAGGGGCCCACACCACCTGGTGGCGCGGCCAGGGCGCGGCCAGGGCTAGCCCACGCCACCACATGGTGTGGCCAGCCCCTGGCCCCTCTCCGTCTCGTCTTATGGCTCCGTGAGTCTTCTGGTAAAATATCGACTTTGGCTTTTGTCCGGACCAATTCCGAGAATATTGATTTTCTAACTTTCCTGGAACCAAAAACAGTAGAAAACTGGCAACTGACACTATGGCATCTTGTTAATAGGTTAGTCCAAGAAAGTCTATGAAAAGTACTCCAAAGTTGGAACAAAACATAAGAAAGTAGATAAAACCAAGCATGGAACAGCAAAAATTATAGATACATTGGCAATGTATCAACATCCCCAAGCTTAACTCCTGCTCGTCCTCGAGTAGGTAAGTGATAAAAAAGAATAATTTTTGAGGTGACATGCACCATAAACTTGATCAAAGTATTTGTAAAATATTCAAAGCTGGGATCATAGTACTTCAACATAGCATGAAAGATAAAGTTCTAACAATAAGGCAAACAAACTATGTTGCAACATGAAAAGGTACAAACAAAAGATTCATGAATAACAATGTTTTGCAAGACGTTTGTTTGTTTCACATAAAGAAAACATATCATAGTAGTATTCAGCTTATCCCTCATAGAGTAGCAAACATAGATGCATAGGACACCTTCAAAGTTCATAAGAGTGACTAGATACAAATAGTTTAAGAACAAGCAATATCAAGTTATGCATCAATCAACAATTCTTGGGACAATGCACATAGAACTAAGAATGGCCACTATGCTCTCAAAGTAGGTGCATAAATATAGAAGGTGGAGACTCAATATAAAAGTGGAAGAAAGGCCTTCATAGAAGGAAGCAGAGATTCAAGTTTCATAAAGAGCTTCCAAAAATTATGGTATTACTAGCTTTCAGCTCTCATTGCCCCTATCATAAGCATCTTGAAGTGATTAAGGTTAAAGTGAACAAACTATGGAGTATATGCTTGACGAAGTATAAGATGGAAATCTCATGTCCCTTGAATAGGAGGGCTGCCCCTCATGCTACTCAAGTTTCGTCACCGATAAGTTCTTGTCATCGTAAGTACATGTGTATCATAGAGAACCGCCAACAGGGTACCCCTTGCCCGATGATACGGAAGAATCCCCATATCAAAATGACAAGGCAAGCAGACAACGAGCATCTCAGCAATCTTCTTATTTACCATGGGAATATGGTGCTTTTTTTCTCTCTTTCCTCCTTTCTCATATTTTTTTCTTTTTTCTCTTTTTTTCTCAATATCTGACTCTTTTTTTATAAGAAGAATGCTTCATAGACAGCTCATTATGTTTACGCTACAGGTTTCCACCATGTCAGCATGGATTAGACCAGCGGCCCAGGCGTTTCTCTGACACACATACATAACTCCATGGACTTACAAGCTCCCCTTTCATTTCACACCGACGACATCCATAGACAAAAGAGCATGATATCAACTAGGTACAAAGTACACGTGCAATGTTGAAAGCGTTTCCCATGACATCATGGTTCTGCTAATCCCCAACGTATAAGTGCAATCATATACAACATACACAACACAATGGTTCAAGTTAATTAAGGGCAAGAAAAGTAAAGTGTGCCATCAAGTTCGTGAGAGCTTTAATCACTAGTTTTCTCATAACAAGTTTAATTTGGAAGGTAGATAAAAACATGAATATACTTGGAATAGCAAATGCTAATAGGTAGGTATGGTGGACTCTTTGGAATAACTTGGTTTAGGAGTTGGATGCATGAGTGGAACTCATACTTGGTTACGGAGGCTAGCAAAAGACTGGGAGCGGCCAACTAAGAGAGCAATAATGGCCATAATCATGCAAAGCGACAAAACATCATTAATTAAAGCATAAAGTGATATCACAAGTCGAAAACTAAAGGATCATAAAGGCTATGGTGACTTGGTATAGTCACAACATGGTGTGAGCATGCGCCAAGTCAACCCAAATAAAGCATCAAAGGGGAATACCACAATACTATGCTTTAATATGCTAAAACAACGCATGATCCTTCCAAGGCACATTAAGCAATCTCAATTGTTTATAACAAGTCATGCTACAGCAAAGAATACTAAGAATAAAGCCAAAACAATATCAAGCATGGCATGACAAAGCAGAGGCCACAACCAAAAACAAGCTCTCTTTACCACTTAAGCGTGAACTTTCCTACTCTTTTCCAATCCAAACTAAACTATTTGAAAACCAATGTATGAAAGAGGGGGTCCAACCAATTTATTCAGAAAACTAAGAAAACCAAGCAAACTAAAACAAAAAACTAAGACGCTCCAAGAACAACACAACTATGCATGAAACAATAAAAATGAAGCGTTTGGAAGAAACCTGGGAATTTTATTGATGAAGAAGGGGATGCCTTGGGCATCCCCAAGCTTTGACGCTTGTACTTCTTGAATATTTCTTGGGGTGACACGCGTGTCATCCCCAAGCTTGAGATTTAGTCCATCCTTCATCTCATTACTCATTCCTTCCATACACCTGAATTTTTTCCTTCATACAAAACTTCACATAACTTTATTAGCAACATTAGTGTACTCAAGATAATAAGTCTTTAGGTTCAGTTCTAACACCAATAAAACTTCCATTAAAACACAAGCTACTGTAGCACTTCACTCAAAAAGCTCAATTCCCCAAAAGAACTCAAAAAGGAACCAACAAGAAGCAAATGCAGAAAATGGCAGAAATTTGTCAAAACAGACCAGCAGGTAAAGACGAATTTTTTCGAAGACTTTCTGTTGCTCAAATCAAAAAGTTATGAATTAACGACGTATAGAGATTTTACATGAATTTTTACAGTGAAGCACAAAAATCTGTTTTGGGACAGCAACTTTCCCAAGCATTACTTCTCTCTCATTAGAGGTTACTCTTGGCACAAAAAGCAAATAAAAAGGATAAGGAGCGGTTATTACAGAGGTAATAACTTCCAATACTCAACTAAAACTTTTAGGTAATGTCCCAATAAGTACTTTTCTTTAACGCCTTTAAGTTAGGCATGATAGTTTGAGAAGATGCTCACATAAGAAATATAAATTGAAGTAAAAGAGAGCATCAAGAAGCAAATTCAAAGCACATTTAAGTCTAACCCACTTCCTATGCATATGAATATTGTAAATAAACAATTCATGAAAGCACAAAGCAACAAGCATAGGAAAGCAAAACAAGTGCAACTTTAATACTTTCAACATAAAGAGGGGAAACTTAATATTGTTGAGATACATAAAACCATGTTTCCCTCTCTCATAATAACTTTCAGTAGCATCATGGATAAACTTAACAATATAACTATCACATAAAACATTCTTATCATGAGCCACATGCATATAATCATTATTACTCTCCACATAAGCATATTTATTCTTATTAATTGTAGTGGGAGCAAATTCAACAAAATAGCTATCATTATTATTCTCATCACCATAATCATCAAATATAGGAGGCATATTGTAGTCATAATTAATTTCCTCCTCAATAGTAGGTGGACTGAAAATATCATATTCATCATTGTAATCATCATATATTGGAGGTTTGGTATCATCATAAGCAATAGAATAGCTATCTTCCAAAGATGGGGAACTAAAAAGATCATTTTCATAAAAACTAGCTTCCCCAAGCTTAAACTTTTCCGTAGCATTAGCAACAATGGTGTCCAAAGAATTCATACTAACAACATTGCTATTAGCATGCAAAATAAACTTCCATAGGTTTTTTAATTTTCTCTTCAAACACTTCATGTCCTAACTCAAGATAAATACTATAAATCTCTCTAATTTTGTTGTTGTTTTCCATTAAGCCTAACTAGTGAAAACAAGAAACAAAAAGATAAAATTGCAGAATCTAAAGGAAATAACTTCGAGCACTCACACCGGAGGATGTGAGTACCTTTTACCTTACCTCCCCGGCAACGGAGCCAAAAAATAGCTTCATGTCTACGCACTTCTATTCTTATAGACAGTTGTTGGGCCTTCAAGTGCAGAGGTTTGTAGAACAGCAACAAGTTTTCCCTTAAGTGGATCACCCAAGGTTTATCGAACTTAGGGAGGAAGTGGTCAAAGGTATTCCCTCTCAAGCAATCCCGCAATCAAGATACAAGAAGTCTCTTGTGTCCCCAACACACCCAATACACTTTGTAAGGTGTATAGGTGCACTAGTTCGGCGAAGAGATAGTGAATACAAGTGGTATGGATAATTATAAGTGGTAACCGGGCCAGAAAATAGCTTGCTGGCGTGTGGTTGATGTGGGAAAAGACTAAAGGCAAACTGAAATAAAGATGGAAGCAAGCAAACAAGTAACATATCTAATTGCAAATGGTGTATCAATGCTTAGAAACAAGGTCTAGGGATCATACTTTCACTAGTGAACACTCTCATATAAATATCTTCTATTTATGATACTACTCTTAACTACTCTCCGGTTGGACACTCTAATCCATGGTAGGGCTATAACAACACACCTCAAAGTAAGACTTTCCCATCTAGAAAACCCCACACTGTCACCTTGAGCACTAGATGGTTCCAACAGACACCACAATTTCATAAAGACATCCAACTCCAAATATAACTCATAAAAAGTATTTGTAATCTCTAGCCTAAGTGCCACCATGGTGTGCACGCTGTCACTTTCACACACATGGGGAGAGCAGAGATCTATTAAAGCACTTGAGTAGCAAGGTAGATCTACTTGATTAGAAAGCTCATGATCACAATATGACCATGCATAGAGAGAGATGAACACATAGCTACCTGTAGAACCCTTAGCCTCGAGGAAGAACTACTCCCTCCTTATCATGGGAATCAGCAACGGCGATGGAGATGGTGGTGGAGATCGATGGATATGGCTCCGGGGGCACTTCCCCGTCCCAGCAGGGTGCCGGAATATAGACGTTTTGTCCCCCGAATCTCCCCTTCGGTGGTGGCGGTGCTGCGGAACTTTTTGTGGCTGGAGGCTGATCCCTTTAGGGTTTTTTGCATCAAGAGGCTTCTTATAGGCGAACAGGGAAGGTCGGTGGGTGGACCAGGGACCCACACCACCTGGTGGCGCGGCCAGGGCTAGCCCGCGCCATGACATGGTGTGGCCAGCCCCTGGCCCCTCTCCGTCTCGTCTTCTGGCTCCGTGAGTCTTTCGGTAAAATATCGAATTTGGCTTTTATCCGGTCAAATTTCAAGAATATTGATTTTCTGACTTTCCTGGAACCAAAAACAGCAGAAAACTGGCAACTAGCACTATGGCATCTTGTCAATAGGTTAGTCCAAGAAACTCTATGAAAATTACTCCAAAGTTGGAACAAAACATAAGAAAGTAGATAAAACCAAGCATGGAACATCAAAAATTATAGATACATTTACAATGTATCAGGGTCCTAGTGGTTCTGAATGCTTCTTCCAAAATACGAATGGGTACTTCACAATAAGTTAGATCCTTGTTGATATCTATGGCTCGGCGATCGATGTTCTTGAACACTTCGGTCTTCTCCAGAACTTCTAGGCATTTGCGAAGTAACAAGATATGGAACACATTATGTATGGCTGACATCTCCTCTGGCAGTTCCAGTTGATATGATACTTTTCCTTGGCGATTCAAAATCTTGAAGGGTCCAATACATCTGGGGGCTAATTTCCCTTTCAGTTGAAAACGTTGCATTCCTTTCAAGGGTGATACTTTGAGATACACATAATCTCCGACATTGAAGGTCAGTTGAAATCGCTGATGCTCCACTTTGACTCTCTGACAGATATCACACTTGGATATGTAGCTTACAATTTCTCTCTTCATCTTGTGCCACCAAAATTGCTCCTTCAAATCCTGATACATCTTCGTTCCTCCGGAATGGATAGAATAAAGAGTATCATGAGCTTCCTACATGATGTTTTGTTTCAACTCAGAATCTGCTGGCACACAGATACGTCCGTTGTATCACAAAACTCCTTATTTATCTTTGGTGAATCTAGGTACCTTCCATGTACCAATACGACGCTTGATTCCGTCGATACTTGCATTTCCTTTCTGCGCCTCCTTGATCTGACTGATCAAAGTGGGTTGAAGTTCTATGCTAGCTAAAATCCTTTGCTAACTAGCTCTACTCTGAAATTCTCCATCTCCTCATGCAAACTTGGCTGGGCTTCTTTTATCATGGTGTTTAATCTACATGGCAGTCTAAAAATAGCATTCGCTACCACATTGGCTTTGCCGGGGTGATAGTGAATGTCAAGGTCATAATCCTTGATTAACTCTATCCATCTCCTTTGCCTCATATTCAGATCCTTCTAGGTGAAGATATACTTCAGACTCTTGTGATCCGAATAAATCTCACAACGGTTACCCATAAGGTAATGATGCCAGGTCTTCAAAGCTAAAACTACAGCTGCTAGTTCTAAGTCATGGGTAGGGTAGTTTTGCTCATGTTGCTTCAGTTGTCTAGACATATACGATATGATTTTTCCTTCTTGCATCAACACACATCCGAGACCAATCTTGGATCCATCACAATACACATCAAAAGGCTTCTTGATATCCGACATAATCAAGATTGGGGCTGAAATCAATCTCTTCTTGAGCTCTTGAAAACTTGCTTCACATTTGACCGTCCATTCAAACTTCTGATCTTTCTTCAACAGTTGGGTCAACGGTCTTGTGATGCTTGAGAATCCTTCTATGAACTTGCGGTAATATCCCGCTAATCCGATAAATGCACGGACTTGGGTTTGAGTGGTTGGGGTTTTCCATTCTTCAACATCCTTAATCTTGGTGGGATCGACATCAATTCCTCCTGCTGACACGATATGTCCTTGGAATCCTACTTCCTTTAACCAGAACTCACATTTTCTAAACTTGGCATACAACTGATGTTCTCTAAGGGTTTCAAGGATGGTTCTCAGGTGTAGCACCTGGTCTTCTTCTGACTTGGAATAGATCTGAATATCATGGATAAAAACAACGACAAACTTATCCAAGAATTTCATAAAAATCTTATTCATGAGTTCATGAAATAAGTGGGGGCATTGCTTAATCCAAAATACATGATAGTGTACTCATGATGTCTACATACTTCTATTCTTGTAGACAGTTGTTGGGCCTCCAAGTGCAGAGGTTTGTAGAACAACAGCAAGTTTCCCTTAAGTGGATCACCCAAGGTTTATCGAACTCAGGGATGAAGTGGTCAAAGGTATCCCTCTCAAGAAACCCTGCAATCAAGATACAAGAAGTCTCTTGTGTCCCTAACACACCCAATACACTTGTCAGGTGTATAGGTGCACTAGTTCGGCGAAGAGATATTGAAATACAAGTGGTATGGATATAAGACAACGGTGCCAGAAAAGATCTTGACGGGCAGGAAGAGACTAAAGGCAATCTGAAATAAAAATGGAAGCAAGCAAACATGTAACAGATCTAGTTGCAAACGGTGTTTCAATGCTTAGAAACAAGGCCTAGGGATCATACTTTCACTAGTGAACACTCTCATATAAATATCTTCTCTTTATGATACTACTCTGAACTACTCTCCGGTTGGACACTCTAATCCATGGTAGGGCTATAACAGCACACCTCAAAGTTTGCTTTCCCCATCTAGATAACCCCACACTGTCACCTTGAGCGCTAGATGGTTCCAACAAAAACAACAATTTCATAGAGACATCCAACTCCAAATACAACTCACAACAAGTATTTGTAATCTCTAGCCTAAGTGCCACACGGTGTGCACACTATCAACTTCACACACGTGGGGAGAGCAGCGATCTATTAAAGCACTTGAGTAGCAAGGTAGATCTAGATGATTACAAAGCTCATGATCACAATATGATCACGCATAGAGAGAGAGATGAACACATAGCTACCGGTAGAACCCTTAGCCTCGAGGAAGAACTACTCCCTCATCATCATGGGAATTAGCAACGGCGATGGAGATGGTGGTGGAGATCGATGAAGATGGCTCCGGGGCACTTCCCCATCCCAGCAGGGTGCCGGAACAGAGACTCTATCCCCCGAATCCCCCTTCGGTGGCGACGGAACTGTGGAGGTTTTCGTGGCTTTCTCCTAGATGATTTAGGGTTTTCTCATCGGGAGGCTTCTTATAGACGAAGAGGCGATGTCAGAGGATGGACCAGGGGCCCACACCACCTGGTTGCATGGCCAGGGGGACCCGCGCCACCACATGGTGTGGCAAGCCCCTGGCCCGTCTCCGTCTCGTATTCTAGCTCCATGAGTCTTCTGGTAAAATATTGACTTCGGCTTTTGTCCGGTCCAATTCCGAGAATATTTCTTTTCTGGCTTTTCTGAAACCAAAAACAGTAGAAAATAGGCAACTGGCACTATGGCATCTTTTTAATAGGTTAGTTCCAGAAAATGCATAAAAGTATCTCAAAATGTAGACAAAACATAAGATAGTTGATATAAAACAAGCATGGAACACCAAAAATTATAGATACGTTTCCAACGTATCAACATCCCCAAGCTTAACTCCTGCTCGTCCTTGAGTAGGTAAGTGACAAAAAGAAGAATAGTTTTTGAGGTGACATGCACCATCACAATCTTGATCAAGGTATTTATAACATTGATAGCTGGGATCATAGTACTTTAACATAGCATGCAAGATGAAGTTCTAACAATAAGACATAGTGACTATGCATGCAACATGAAAGGATACAAACAAAGATCATGAATAACAATGCATTGAAAGATGTTTGTTTGTTTAACATATAGAAATCATAGCATAGTGGCATTCATCTTGTCCCTCATGGAGTAGCAAAACATAAATGCATAGGACATCTTCAAAGTTCATAAGGGTGGCTAGATACAAATAGTTCAAGAACAAGCAATATCAACATTATGAATCAATCAATAAGTTTTGGGATAATGCACATTAAACTAAGAATGACCTCTATGCTCTCTCAATAGGTGCATAAAGATAGAAGATGGAGACTCAACATAAAGTTAAAAGAAAGGCCTTCATAGAAGGAAGCATGGATTCAAGTCTCATAAAGAGCTTCCAAAAATTATGGTACTTATTAGCTTTCAGCTCTCATTGCCCCTATCATAAGCATCTTGAAGTGATTAAGGTTAAAGTGAACAAACTATGGAGTATATGCTTGACAAATTATAAGTTGGCAATCTCATGTCCCTTGAATATGAGGGCCGCTCCTCATGCTACTCAAGTTTAGTTACCGATAAGTTCTTGCCATAGTAAGTACATGTGTATCATAGAGAACCGCCAATGGGGTACCCCTTGCCCGATGATACGGAAGAATCCCCATATCAAAATGACAAGGCAAGCAGACAATAAGCATCTCAGCAATCTTCTTATTTACCATGGGAATATGGTACTTATATTCCTGTAGACAGTTGTTGGGCCTCCAAGTGCAGATGTTTGTCGAACAACAGCAAGTATCCCTTAAGTGGATCACCCAAGGTTTATCGAACTCATGGAGGAAGTGGTCAAAGGTATCCCTCTCAAGCAACCCTGCAATCAAGATACAAGAAGTCTCATGTGTCCCCAACGCACCTAATCACTTGTCAGGTGTATAGGTGCACTAGTTCGGCGAAGAGATAGTGAAATACAAGTAGTATAGATATAAGACAACGGTGCCAGAAAAGAGCTTGACGGGTAGTGACGAGGGTTTAACTCATCAATGCCCATTATTATGGACTTGGGTTTTGGAGAAGGAGGGAGCGCTGAAGACATCTATCGGCTAGCAAAAAAGCACACAGGAAACTCGAAGATTTACCCAGGTTCAGGCCTCGTCAAGGTCCCTACTACTGCTTGTCTGCTCGTGGAATTATCAAAGGAATCGAAGATTACAAGGGTGCACAGATGCAATCTGGCGAGGGTTGTTGAAACTAGGGTTGTGTGTGTCCTCCTCGCTGCCCTCTCCTGGCCTTTATATAGATAGGCCAGGTCTCAGGTAGCAGGTCGAGTCGATTACAGCTTAGGGTTTTTCCCTTTGAACTTTCTATCTTTAGCTTCTTGTTCTTCAAGCAATCAAGAGTCCGTAGGCTACTCGAGTTCTCTATTTGGGCCTTGGCAACACCGTGGGCTTCCGCTGTATTCAGGCCGTATATACCAAGCTCGAGTACCTGTAGGGTATACTCATGTCAGTAGCCCCCGAGTGTCTGGTGGAATCACAGATTTGACTGGGGACATTATGAAGCCTTTCGAGTGCATGAATGAGTATATTTTCGACTGCTCTGTTTGTGTCATAGGGATTGTTGATGTGCGTGCCTGATTTAACCGATGTATCAGTATCAGTTAACTACCTTAGGGTAAAACAATGCAATCTACTCGAACTCGAGTCCCCGGACTCGAATCCGGAAAAGTGCTGGTGTAATTCGACTCAAGCCGCGGAGGTCTTATAGGAGTCAAATTCCAGTATATGGGTGTGAGCACTCGACGCATCCGTCTAGGCATGTTCATCTTACCTGTAGGCATGGATATATTTCTGGTAGTGCGCAACAAATGCGTTGCCAGGCCTTATTCAGGTCTTATCTTCACGCTGCAAGCACGACATCCGAATTTTTTGTCATCACGGAGGTGATTCGGGTGACCCAGGAGATGCAGTCTCTTTGTAGGAAAAAATATGAGGTGGTGTCACCATAAACTTCGAGTGTGGATGTTATAAACACACAGTATGATGTACAAATAATCATAGGGTGCACGACCAGCGCTCCCTATGGGAGTAGCCCCCAAGTGCCTGGTTGAGTCGAAGACTCAGGTAGGGACTAAATAACTTTTGTGACTGCTGTCATCTTTTATTGCTTGTTTCAGTCGAATTTGCTTCCGGCGCTCCCTATGGGAGTAACCCATGTCCATAGTCGAATTGCGGATTCGAGTGGTTGGGTTTGCTTTGATTGTCCATGTTCCTGTAGAAAAGAAAAATAAAAATTGTAGGGTGCGCGACCAGCGCTCCCTATGGGAGTAGCTCCTGAGTGCTTGGTGGAGTCGAAGACTCGAGCAAGGACTAAAGTAGTCGAAGTCTTCTGCTGCGTAATTTTGGATGATGTCAGTGCTGACGATGTGATGACCTCAGTTGCCCGCGTGAGCGAGTTCGACGGGACGTGACGAGCGGTGGGTCCCATTTTCTGACTCTGACTTGACCGAGCGTGCGTAATCTCTGTTTTAACTGTGCCTCCTCGATTTCCGCGCATAATGGGGGTAGTGGGGGACGGTTCACGCTTCAGGTCCTCCACGTGTCGAGCACGATGAACGCCACACATCTGGTAGGGTTTTTCCTGGCCGGTAGATTGCATCTTCCAGGGGGTTACGTAGTGATGTTGCGATGGTAATTTTTCACATCTGCTTCTTTTCTCTGCCTTTGCCTCCATCGCCATTGCTTCTGGTCCTCTGCTCCTTAGTGTTCATATTTCTCGTGATGCTGGACCAGCTCCGCTATTCCCCAGTTACTTTCTCCGGTCACACCGCCACCGTAGAATGGGGAAGAAGAAGGGAGGTGCCGCGGCCGATTCCGCCGCTGCCACGGTTGCTGCGAAGAAGGACGGCTTCGCCGCTGTGGGCACCAGCACCGCCGCTGCCGCCGGGAAAAAGAAGGGCACGAGCACTCGCGTCACCAATGGCGCGTGGCGCACATCCGTGATCAAGTCTTCTGAGCTCCGTCTCCTACGCCAAGACGGAGTTTTGTCTTCCGCAGTCGCTGACACGCGTGTCCCCGGCAGCGAGGTAATCCCCTCTCCTCCTGCCGGTTTTCGGGTGATGTTCCTAGTGTTCATCATCCGCGGTCTCTCGTTGCCCCTGCATCCTTTCTTCAGAGGCCTTCTCTGTTTCTATGGGCTCCAGCTGCATCAGTTGTCCCCTAACTCCATCCTCCATGTAGCTTGCTACATTACTCTTTGCGAGTGCTGGCTCGGAATCGAGCCGCACTTTTGTCTCTTTAAGCGTCTCTTCAAGCTGAAGCGCCAGTCGTTGTCTGGCTCCGTAGTCTATGATGTAGGAGGCTGCGGTGACATCAAACTCACGGCGTCCGTCCAAGGGTGGAGGGACAAGTGGTTCTACATCCGCGACCTGAAGGCCGACGGAGACCACTACGGACTCGCGCCCTTCGATCCCGCGATGCCGTGCAAGAGGAGGCGCTCCTGGAAGAACGTAGTGATGCCCGACGAATCTGCGGAGACAGATGTGCTGTAGGAGTGCGTCTGTGACCTCGAGAGTCGCATGGGTAAACAGGAGGGAGGCTACGCCCTCATTCGCACATGGCTGCGCCGTCGCGTCTAGTCCCTGTAGGCCAGAGTCTACCCTATGTTCGAGTGGGCTAGCACGGACGATGTCACTCGCGTATCTGCCGATGGCATTTCCGCGAGTGAGGTAGAAAGTACACCTCCAAGGATGTGCTCCCCAATGATCTAGTCGTACCTCCATTCGAAGCTGCTAATCCTCCTCCCGAGGTACAGTTGTGCTATGTAGTAGCTTTGTTTGTCGACTGCTTCTTTTGACTTGTGCTAAATTGTTTTCTGTGTGCAGGATTGGGGGGTGTCGCCCTGTATGCCCCCTCTTCCTGAGGGGGTTATCCCTCGTGAAGCCTTTGAAGAGGATGAGTCGAAGTCGACCGTCCCATCTCATGTGGAGGAGGAAGCCCCCGAGTCGAGTGGTCCTGACACTCGCAAGCGTTCACGCAGCGAGGATTCGGATGCATCGTCTCCTTCGACTCCGGAAGGTGCAGCTATTGGCACAGAGTCGCCGATACCTGCCGTTCTTGTGAGTGTCGTGGCGCCATCTTCTCGCAAGAAGATGCGACTGCCGAAGGAGTCATCGTCGGAGTCGGGGGATCAAACCTTTGATTTTGACAAGTTTGATTAGTAAGTGTGCGAATCTTCCTTTTGATTCTTCTTTGGAGTCGCATTTTCTTGATGCTAGTTTTTGTTCTACAGTCAGCCGGCGTCATCATCTTCTAGCGACGTCCAATTTTTGAAGGAATCTGGAGTCGCAACCTCCAAAGCCAAGAAAGTGGCTAAGCGCGCCCTTCTCCTCCATTGGTGGCCCACTTCGAACATAATTCATCAAGTTCTCCACACAATGTGGAGCACCAGATGGTTATCCGGACGTCTGCGCATCGATCGACTTCGGAGTCATTGGAGGATCATGTATGTGTAGTATCTTCTCTTCTGATTTTGCAGTCGAACTTTCATCTATGCCATCTGTTGACCCTTTACTATGTCTTCTGTCGCAGCTCATTGTGAAGGAAGCCGCTCACCTAGCGGAGCAGGTGCTTGCGATGGGTCGTCAGCATGCAATGCTGGACAATCACCATCGCACGGTTGAAAGTGAGTGTTTCAACTGACTGTTTATCTTTGTTTGTGTCACAGCTGAGCATAATGCACTCCTTCGTAGCACTGCTTCCCTCGAGAAAACGCTCGTCGCGGCGGTGAAGAGCCGTGATGAGGCAATCGCGGCGCAGGACGAATCACGGAAACGCGAAGAGGATCTGCGCGCCTCCATCACAGCTAGGGAGAAGTTGTTCGAAGAATAGCTTTTCTTGATTGCCAAGGCTCTCTCAGGTATGCCCTTGTCTAGATTTTCGTCGTGTCCCTTCTTTCGAATTTGCTGCTGTGCTGAATTTTGTGCTGATGCTTGATTCGTGTGTAGATGCCAGTGGTCTAAGCTTCGACCCCTAGGCACTCCATCGTGATGATGCCCTGGCGGGTGCCATTTCAGCAGTCGAAGATCGCAGCGCTGCCGTCCAGGGGACGTTCACCAAAGCCAAGGGCGTGCTCAGTCGCCTCCAGGAGGAGCTAGCGCCCAAGGCTGAGCTGATCGAGAATTGTTGGGGGGATACCCCCGGGTAGGGTCACGCCGGGGTATAAAGGCCGAGTTAGCCGAGGTTCGGCAAGGCCAAAGCGGATGCTGGCTGAGTCACCTCAAGGCAGGCCAAATCACGGGGTAACCCGGACCAGGGGGCGTCCGCCTAACTAAGTCGGAAATGCTTATCTAACTTGTATGCAAGAACAGATGTGGCCGGATCAACTATGATCTGGGTCACATCTAGCTTCTAGGAGAAGGAAGGAATCTCGCTGGTCAAAAGAAGCCCTGGTACGCACTGCATGAGCGAAGCGGACAAGGGCAGGACCACCGAAGCGTGGCCGACAAGGGTGACGACACTCATGTCGGCTGACGCAGGCGCCGCAGAGGCTCACGTAGCCTCTGCATGTGTGACGCGGGGGAAAAGCAACCCGGTCGGTTTACTACTTTGGGAGAAGGCAGATTTTCTCAGGAATATGCCTCCACATATGCCCTAAGTGGAGACCTAGCCACCCCTATATAAGGAGGGCTAGGGCCTCTGTAGAAGGGGTTCCGCTATTCTGATTTGGTTGAGGGTTTTAGGGGTGAACTGTGTGTGGGAGTAAGAGAGCTTCTTCTTCCTCCTCTCGCCAATACAGCTCTAGGAGCACTTGTAATCTTGGAAGCAAAGCAAATACAAACTTCTGTGTGAGGAATCACCTCACTATCCCTCCCTGGATTCCCCTAGCGTGTATTAGTCCCCACCTTTAGATTAAAACTGGATCGACTGTATAGGTCGGAACAAATCGAATGTCAAGGTCCACCGGGTCCAGCGTGTTTTGGGCCACGGATCATGAAGGAGCCACCGGTACCCAATTTCCAGTTACCCAGGGGCACGAAGACATATGACGGCAGTACCAAGCCGGAGGATTGGTTGATAAACTATGCTACGGCTATGAAAATTGCCACATGCAACTTGAGATGGGCTTTACGATACGTACCCCAAATGTTGGAAGGGCCGGCAAGGATATGGCTGTTCAATTTGCCACCCGGGAGCATTAACTGCTGGATAGATTTCGAGGAGATGTTCATCAACAATTTTTCAAGTACGTATCAGAGGCCAAATAGGCCACATACCCTAGCTATGTGCAAGCAAAGGCCGAATGAGACGGACCGGGAGTTCTTAACCCGGTGGTGTATGGTGAGAAACTCATGTGAGGGCGTGATAGAATCACAGGCGATAGCATGGTTTGCGCAAGGTTGTAGATATGCAAGCGAACTGTGGCAAAAGTTGCAAAGGAAAATGCCAACCACGTTGGCAGAGATGATCCGGATTGCAGATTCGTATGGTCTAGGTGATCCGACTCAACCTAGGCTCGTGTCGAACGAGTCAAACGATGAGTACTACCAGAGAGATGGAGCCGGGTCATCCCGGAGGAATGACTACAGAGGGAAAAGAAGAGATGACAGACCGGATCATCGATACGGTTCGCAACAAGTTGCGGCTGTGAATCAAGATCAGCCCAGAGCAGGGGGCAGTCAACGCCAGAAAACTGGAGGGCAATGGACTCCGAGAAACGATGGCAAGAAAACTTGGACGCCAGAGCAAAAGAAATAGTGGCAAGAAAAGAAGGATCGTCCGAGGTATACTTATGAGTCGATGTTGGATCAGCCGTGTAAGTTTCACACGCCAAATCCGAGCAACCCAGCGGGTCATACAACGAGGCAATGTGAGTGGATGCGCAAGATTTAACAAGGTGGTTCGGGGAATGCTCAGGCACCCCGGAATGATCAGCCTCGGCAGGAGTTACCCCGGCAGCAATTGCTCTCCGGAGCGAACATGCAACAGCTAATGTTGCCTCCCCCTCCGCCGAGGTATGATACCAATGAGAGAAGGGATGCGGTGCATCAGGTGGAAAATCAGCATCAACCGGATCAGAGGTACCCCGGAAATGAGGGGAGGAATGAGTACAGAGAGCATCATCAGAGTTACTGCGTATTCACCACTGAGGAAATAGATAGAAAGAGCTTGTAGCGCCGACATATGGAGGTGAATGCAGTAATGCCTAAAGTGACGAGGTATATGCCTTGGTCTGACCAAGAAATCATTTGGAGCATAAAGGATCATCCCAAGCTTATGCCAAGTCCTGGTTCGTATGCGTTGGTGCTGGATCCGACATTCATTGGGCCTAGCATTAATGTAAGATTCTCAAAGGTACTGATCGACAATGGCCGTAGCATTAACATCATGTATGCGGACACAATGCGCAAGTTGGGTATCTCAGAGAACATGCTACAGGCCACGAGGACAACTTTCCATGGCATTGTGCCCGGCATTTCTTGCGAGCCCATAGGCAAGGTCCGGGTTGACGTATTGTTCGGCACGAGAGATAACTGCAGAACCGAAAATTTGGAGTTCGAGGTGGTGAACTTGGAAAGTGCGTACCACGCGTTACTCGGAAGGCCCGCGCTGAACAACTTCATGGCAAGCTGTCACATTAGTTACTTGAAGATGAAATTGCCCGGGCCAAACGGAGTGATTACCATTGCTGGGGATTTCCGACGTTCAATGGAATGTGCGTCGGCCGGGTCTAACTTAGTCGAGTCACTTGTGATTGCGCAGGAGAAAAGGAAGATTCGAGAGGTGGCGGCATTGGCTCAGTCCGCGCAGCAGTATATGTAGGCGCCGAGTAACCCGCATGGAAGTGTCTCTTTCCAAGCCACGAAAGATACCAAGAAGATTCCCGTTGATGATATGTTCCCAAAGCGCACCGTAACAATTGGTGCCAGGTTAAGTGATAAATAGGAAAGCGAGCTCGTCAGCTTCCTCCGTGAGAATCGAGACATTTTTGCTTGGTCCACACAGGACTTGCAAGGTGCTCCGAGGAAGTTGGCCGAGCACTCTTTGAATGTGAGACCCGGAGCAAAGCCGGTGAAGCAACCTCTCCGCCGCTTCACCGAAGATAGGAGGAAAGTCACCGGGGATGAGATAGCTCGGTTGCTAGCTGCAGGATTTATCATGGAGGTTCTTTACCCGGATTGGCTGTCTAATCAGGTTCTGGTGGAAAAGAAGAAGGATGGTCCGAATGTGGCGGTGGTTTGGCGTATGTGTATCGATTACACGAACCTGAACAAGGTGTGTCCAAAAGATCCATTTCCACTGCCAAGGATAGATCAGATCATAGAATCAACTGCTGGATGTGAATTGTTGTCATTCATTGATGCATATTCTGGTTTCCACCAGATACCTCTGAATCCGGATGATCAAATAAAGACTGTGTTTATTACCCCGTATGGGGCTTATTGCTATCGCACCATGTCATTTGGTTTACGTAATGCGGGGGCAACGTACCAAAGATGTATGCAAAAATGTTTGCACGACCAGATTGGTCAAAATGTACAAGTGTACGTGGATGATGTGGTTATCAAGACCAAGGAAAGCAAAACGCTCCTTGGCGATATCAGGCAAACGTTTGCGAACCTAAGAAGGTTCCGGATGAAACTTAACCTGGAAAAATGTACCTTTGGTGTCCCGACTGGGAAATTTCTCGGTTTTCTTGTTTCCAGCCGAGGTATCGAAGTTAATCCAACTAAAATCCGGGCCATCGAATGGATGGAACTGCCGAAGTGTCTTAACGATGTCCAGAAGTTCATGGGTTGCCTGGCGTCGTTAAGTCGGTTTGTATGTCGGTTGGGAGAAAAGGCATTGCCTCTTTACCAACTCATGAAAAAGTCGGATAAATTCGTTTGGACGCCGCAGGCCAATGAAGCGTTTGCCCACTTGAAAAAGATGTTAGCCACTACACCAGTGTTAGCCTCACCACTATCAAAGGAGCCAATGTTGCTCTATATAGCCGCAACCAACCGAGTTGTAAGTGCAGTGATAGTGGTGGAGCGCGACGAAGAAGGTAAGTTGGTGCAAAGGCCAGTGTATTACCTGAGCGAAGTGTTATCAGCCTCAAAGCAGAACTATCCACACTATCAAAAGGTGGCGTATGGCGTGTACATGGCCGCTAAGAAGCTGAAGCACTACTTTGAGGAACATCCTATCAGGGTCATATGTGAGGCCCCCATATCCGAGATAATGAGTAACAAGGATGCTAGTGGAAGAATTGCAAAATGGGCAATTGAACTAGCACCTTATGCGCCACAATATGACAGAAGAGAGGCAATCAAGTCTCAAGCTGTGGCGGACTTTTTCGTTGACTGGGCTGAGGTGCAATACGAATCGCCGTTGCCAGATCCGAACTATTGGCAAATGCACTTTGATGGATCGAAAACAAAAACCGGGCTAGGCGCCGAGTTGTACTTACCTCGCCAAAGAAGGACCAGCTGAAATACGTGCTGCAGATCCATTTCGCGGCATCAAACAATGTCGCTAAGTATGAAGCGCTTGTGCACGTGCTTAAGGTGGCAAAAGAGATTGGGGTATGTCGGATCATATGCTTTGGCGACTCGGATTTGGTGGTACAGCAAGTGTCGGGACTGTGGGACGCCCTTGATCCAAACATGGCACTGTACAGATTTCATGTGCAGAAGATATGTGGTTACTTTGAGGGGTGCGAATTTCATCATGTACCCCGGGTGGAAAATGAGGCTGCCGACATGCTGTCAAAGCTTGGGTCAACCCGACAAGCAGTTCCACCGGGTGTATCATTAGAGCACCTCAGGAAACCATCCATCAGACCATCCCCAGAAACTGACTCCATTTATGTCCCGGAGGACACGGAATCTGGAGTTGTGCCCATGGACGTTGACACGAGAGGTGGCGCGCGAAACCCGGGGACTGCCTCGGCGAACCCGGGGACTGCTTCGCAAGACCCGGGGACTGCCTCGGCGAACCCGGGGACTGCTTCGCAAGACCCGGGGACTGCTCAACCTGATCCGGTTGAGGTTATGCCGGTGGATATGATGGAAATTGATGAGGATGTGTTCCCTGTGTGAGCGATGCCAGCTTGGGCACTACCTATATTTCAATTCCTGAAAGATGGAACGTTACGCACTGAGGAAGTGCTGTCCAGGCAAACACAGAGGAGGGCAAAGGCGTACACGATCATCAATTCCGAACTATACAAAAGGAGTGTGACCAACGTCCTCCAGCGATGTGTTGACTCGGAAGAAGGGCTTGACATCCTCCGAGATATACATCAAGGGGAGTGTGGGCATCATGCCTCGTCCCGAGCCTTGGTAGCAAAAGCTTTCCGGCACGGATTCTACTGGCCAAGTGCCTTAGAGTAAGCAGAAGATCTAGTGAGAAAATGTAATGGTTGTCAGAGGTATGCTACCAAGACACATATGCCAATGTCGGAACTCAAGACCATACCAATTACATGACCATTTTCCATGTGCTGCTTGGATATGGTTGGTCCGTTCAAACCAGCAAGGGGAAATATGACTCACATTTTGGTCATGGTGGACAAATTTACGAAGTGGATTGAAGTGAAGCCTATAAGAAAATGTGATGGAGCTACGACTGTAACGTTTCTCAAGGACATCATCTTGAGGTACGGTTATCCTCACAGTATCATAACCGATAATGGCACAAATGTTGCGGAAGGAGCATTCGCGCGTTTTTGCCGGGATAAGAAGATCCGGCTGGACGTAGCCTCGGTAGCCCACCCTGCATCGAACGGACAAGTGGAAAGATCCAACGGATTAGTATTATTCGGGATAAAACCCCGGCTCATTGAACCGCTGCAAAGATCAGCGGGGTGCTGGATAGAAGAGCTACCAGCGGTACTGTGGAGTTTAAGAACAACTCCGAATCGATCAACAGGCTACACACCGTTTTTTCTGGTATATGGGGCAGAAGCTGTATTACCAGCCGACATAGAGCATGATTCGCCTAGGGTCACGCAATACACAGAAGCCGAAGTCCAAGAAGCCCGGCAAAATGATGTTGATCTGCTAGAAGAAGCGAGAGAACTGGCATTGTCCAGATCCGCCATATATCAGCAAAATCTCCAACGCTATCATAGCCGGAAAGTAAGCCCCCGAGTCTTTCAGGAAGGCAATCTGGTGCTCCGGTTGGTACAACGTACTACTGGCATGCATAAATTATCCCCCCCATGGGAAGGGCCGTTCATCGTGAGCAAAGCGTTGCACAATGATTCTTATTATCTTATAGATGCAAAGCCACAGGAAAAGAACAAGGCGGACAGGTCCGGCGAGGAATCTAAGCGTCCATGGAATGTAGCTCTACTTCGTCCTTTCTACACTTAGCAGAGAAGTGTATGTATCCGAGTCTTCTCATATGTCGGTATGTATGCCGACAATGAGCTTATCAATGAAATGTTGGCACCTCGAGTAGTAACTCGGGGACTGCCTTAATAATATTTGTTGTCTTTTGTGCGTTAGCTGGAATAAGTTGTTCTACTTAACTCGGATTAGTAATGTGTGAGCACCAAGAACCCAACTCTTTGACTTGCTGCTGTCCAACAACAATTGGCTTCATGGAAAGCAAGAGAACAAGTTTGGAATTGCATAGCACACGAAAAACGACTAAGGAAAAGAACTTAATCGAGCCGCCATTTGTTTTTCAGACTAACCTTGTGTTTACTTTCAAATTGTTATGCTGTTTTATTTTTGAGCTAAGCCTAAAAGTTTCCTAGTATTGTTAAGACAATTTTTGAGGCTCGGATTCGTAAGTCGTAAAACCGAATCAAGGTAGACACGAGCCGAGCCAAAAGATTGGACGAACAAGAAAAAGAAACTCGGGGACTACGCCCAAGTTAATCCGGCATAGGAACTTAGTAGAAAAATATCACATGTATATGGGATACAATTCCACCCGGCATACCGGGGATCTGACAAATTTTCAAGTTTTTTCGCTCAAGGAGCAGCAGGAGGAGGAAGTTCGGCGTCATCTTCGCCGTCTTTAATATCCAAAGCGTCGTCCTCTTCATCACCGTCCGAGCCACCTTCATCGTTCTCAACCTCTGCGTCCCCAGCCGCTTCCAGGAAGCTCGGTCCCTCAACCCATTCATGAATGGGAGCGTATTCGATGAGGCTATGGGCACGAGCCTGACGCCGAGCTACCCACTCCGGGTCATTGGTCCATTTGGATCCGGTGCGTAGACGCGTCAGGAGGTTGAGATCGATCTTCTCATACCATGTAAGTATGTGGTGAAGAACGGTATCAGCTGCAGCGCGTCCAACGGACTCCCTCCAGAGGTCGAGCTGGGTCTCGGTTTCCATCAGCTTCTCAATAAGAATTGCGGTGGTCTCCGGAGTATCTTCTCCAGGCCAGAACGTGTTGAAGATGTGAACTGTAACGTCGAGGATGTCCTTGCCATAATTCTTGATGAGCTCCACGCGAGATGACAAGCTGACCAACAGGTCCTCCATGTCATAGGGAATCTCTTCACCATCAGGAGCGGCGGGAGTACCCCTTTCTCGGCGGAAGTCCACAATTGCTGTGCTCGCAATAGCAGTGCCCTCTGGAAATTTGCCTGGAAACGACACAAAGGAAGAAGGTAAAGAAAAGACTTATGAAGTAACCCAGAGAAGTATGTCGGATAAGGGAAGGAACTTACGTGATATATGGCTAAGGATCCGGGTCAGCTCCCTAGTGCAGTCATCACGCCTTTTGTGAAGCTGCGCAAGCTCAGCATTCGCCAACCCAAGATGGATGTCGGACTCCTTGAGTAGATCCTGGTCCTTGGCGATCTAGAGAGTGAGGCGCTCGCGCTCTTCTGTGAAATCTTGGCCAACCTTTTAGAGCTCGAACTGGTGCTGGACTTTCATTTTCTCCATCTCGGCCTTGATCCTAGTGATCTCATCGTCCTTGGTCCAGAGGAGGGCGAGCTCATCATCTTTCTTCTTAAGCTCGGCTTGATGTTGCCTTGCTTGTTCGAGAAAATGCAGCATCATATCAGGCACGAGCACACTATCTTCAAGAGATGCTGAAATAGTGTGTTGACCCGGCAGAGCTGAGGTATGAATGTTTGCCAAGCCAAGGAGAAAAGGAGATGGAAAGCACAGTAAGGTTGGACAAACACGACTTACCCTTGATCTGCTCCAGGTTCTTCCGCATAATCTTGTTCTCAGCCTCCACCCCAGCTGTGGAAACCGAATGATGAGATTAGTTCGGCGGAAGAAGATGAAGAAAAACAGAGCAGCACCAAGGGAGAAATTTACCTGTTTTCTCGTATTCCGCGAGAAGTGCAGCTTGCTTTGCGCATAGCATGTTGTGAGTATCCAGGAGACGCTGGAATTCAGCACTCCGGCGATTGGTGGTCATCTGAAAAGAATGCAAAAACATAAATTAGCTTGGTGCATATTCGAAGTGTACAAGATCCGGGCCAAGTGGAACTTAACCCGGCTCTAGGTGTGTGCATATTCGAAGTGTACAAGATCCGGGCCAAGTGGAACTTAACCCAGCTCTAGGTGTGTGCATATTCGAAGTGTACAAGATCCGGGCCAAGTGGAACTTAACCCGACTCTAGGTGTGTGCATATTCGAAGTGTACGAGATCCGGGCCAAGTGGAACTTAACCCGGCTCTGGGTGTGTGCATATTCGAAGTGTACGAGATCTGGGCCAAGTGGAACTTAACCCGGCTCTAGGTGTGTGCATATTCGAAGTGTATGAGATCCGGGCCAAGTGGAACTTAACCCGGCTCTAGGTGTGTGCATATTCAAAGTTCTCATGGAGCTACGTTAGTTTTC
The DNA here is from genome assembly GCA_910589775.1 of Avena eriantha. NCBI lineage: Eukaryota > Viridiplantae > Streptophyta > Magnoliopsida > Poales > Poaceae > Avena > Avena eriantha. Next base: position 296,846,833 of record OU342740.1, read on the forward strand.
TAAGGAGCATCCGGTCGAGTAACATGTTACTCCCCTGGAGGCTCGGGGACTAATGGTTATATCATCATTATCTACAACATGTAAAGGGGAAGCGACGTACCTCCATCATCCGACCCGCGAGGTTGATTGCCTTAGCGGCCGTGTTCATTTGGGCAGAAAATTCGGCGGGGCCAAACCTCTCCGGGAGATCATCGTCATGGATGAATTCCGCTTTGTTCCAATTGTTGACGAATTCAATCAACATCGGAGGGTACCGCTCGCCGGTGGGCATATGGGGCGCCACCAAGCCCTTCGCATGCGCGTCCTTCCTCTCAACCAAGGCAAGGGCTGGGCTGGTGTGCAGAACCATTTGTTGTGCATCGGTTGGCTCGGCAGGGGCGTCCTTCGTTGCTGGAGCTTTCTTGGGGAGCATGGATGCGAGGGTACGCTGCCCAGCCTCGTCGAATGCTGCCTTAGTACCGTCAGGAGCATTTTTGCCCTTTGGCTGCTGGGAAGAGGAAGTGGTTGCAGCGGATTTTCCCTTAGGAGCTGCCGGAGTGTTTCCTCGCCGAGATTGAGAAGACTCGGACGAGGCGGAGGAGCTTGGCGCTGGTGCTCTGGTTGCTAGAGCTGGTACCGTTGCTGATGCTCTTGCCGCCAGAGTTGGTGCTGGTGCCGGAGTTGGTGTTGGTGCTGGACTGGTTGCTAGTACTGGAGCTGGTGCTGGTGCCGAGGTAGTCTCAATAGCTGCTGGTTGCGGTGAAGTCGAAGTTGTGGATGCCATCGCCTCGGCTGGGCCGGTCTCCCCCGCTCCGAGGTTACCCCCCTCTTGATGAGGTGGAATAGAACCCGGAGCAGCCGCAGAGCCCTCTGGAATAGGGCTCAGCGGGCGTGACTCGTCGTCACGAGGGGGAGAAGGGCTAGGTCGGAGCGGTGAAGAGATGCTAGATCCACTCTGAGGGACCTCCACCGCAGCCCTGTCGAATCAAATAGTGTCAGAAAAGAGACTACAACAATGCAATGAAGAACAAGTTGTAGAGGGAAAAAAGACTTACGCATCCGAGGTTTGGGGCTCCTTGGATTTCCGAGCCCTTCGTGCTGGGGCCTTGCCTGCTGGCTTGGAGGCAGTCTTGTCTCCGAACTTCTTTCGCCTTTTGGCAGGCTGAGAAGGTCCGGAGGAGGAACTTGATGCGGCTCCGTGCTTCTTCTTCGGCGCTACCGGAACAGGTTCGCCCGTAGCAAGGGGAGGGTCCTCGTGGATATGCCCACCGGGGTGAGCTAATGCTGGAAAAGCATAAGAAAGGGGGACAGCGTCAACATGTTCCATCACCTCGACATCCGAGTCATCATCATCATCGGGCCAATCTCTAATAGAAGAGAGTTTACCGGTGGGTCGTTTCGTAGCGTCGGTCATCGGGAGGAACATCTCCTGGTCCGGCTCTTCCTCGTCCGGGGTCTCCCGGTCGGGCGCCCACTTAAGGGTCGAATCGGTGCCGTCCTCGAGGGTCTGTTGAAGGAATAGCTGAGGAAAGGAACGAACAACAGAGTCAAAAAATGCAACAATGACCGACATGAAATTAAATCCGGAGTAAGTTTGCGCCACTAAGCTTACCGTGGGAGGAAGCCTATCACGGCAATAATGCTCAATTCCCCACGTCCACTCAGCGGAGAAGTCCTTGTGGGTGGTGAAGAGAGCCTTGACCCGGTGATAGATCTCCGTGTTGCTCAACTCGAAGGATGAGGTCCGGTTGGGGTCGCGGCCAAAGCTCATGTGACACACCTTGTGAGTGTGCTTCTGGAGGGGGGAGATCCGGTTGCGCACGAACGTGATCATAGCATCCTCATTGCGCAACCCGAGCTTCTTCAGCTCCGCGAACCTCTTGTTGACCTGGTTGGCCAAGGCCGTGGGCTTCTTGGGGACGACGTCGCATAATTCCGGGTTAGGTGGACCCGGAGTATAGGGAAGCAGTCGAATCAAATCTTCGATGCCCATATTCCGGACATAAAAGAAAGTCCGGGCCCATCCTTTGCAGGAGTCCAGCCCGGTGACCCGGGGGAAAACGAAAAGCCTCCGGGGTGAGATGGACGCAACTCCGAATTGAGTGAGCTGCTTATCCTCCGGATCGAGTTGGATGTTCGGGATGACATTACGACGAAGGCCGAAAAACCGGATCCATAGCTCCTTCGTGGGCCATAGTCCGGCATAGCCTTCGATCGTAGAAGCGAAAGCAGAAAGAGAAGTAATAGCGTTGGCAGGAAGGTGGTGCGGCTAGAGTTCGTAGGTGTTTAGCCAATCCCGAAAGAAGTCGCTGACCGGCAAACCGAACCCCCGCTGGAAGTGGGACAAGAACACAACGTACTCACCTGGATTGGGTGAGGGGGCTAATTCGGCGGAGGCGAGATGTGCAACAACGCCGGCGGGAATGCGTCTGGTGCGGTAGAGCCAGTCCAGGTCATCTTGGCAGACCCAGGACCCGGCCCACGCACCACGGTCCACCGTCGCGGCATCCTCGTCCATTTCTTGCTTGGCGATGACGAGCTCCTCCTCCGTCATCTGGGGTTCGCTGCCCTCGCTGGCGCTAGCGGCGGCGGGGGAAAAAGGCCTAGATTGGCAGCGACCCGTGGTGGAGGAGGCGTGTAGCGGTGTAGACGATGTAGAGGAAAAGGTGCGGCAGTGGCGCTGCTACCTGGAAGCACTAGCGGCAGCGTTGTCGCGGGGAAGACGAAGAAGAGGAACAGCTAGGGGCAGAGGGGCGCGGCAGGGGGAAAAGCCTAAGGGGTGCGCCCCTCCCCTATTTAACCTCTCCCACGAGGGGAAAGTGGGATCGTGTCCTGCGGATATGCCACACGGTGTGGCCGTGTATAGTTCGCATCGGCCAATCAGAAGGGAGCCACACGGAAGGCCATAGGGTGGGATTGATCCCATGACATGACACATTGATGCGGTAAACGAGGAGGCAGGCGTGACGTGACCCGCACAGTGATAACTGACAATTACTGCGGCGGTTGTTGTAGCTGGCCCTTAAAATGAGGCAACCTAATGATTAGTCTCCACGTGGGTTAGCGTACAAGAGAAGGAAAGAAGACCCGGATGAAACCATGGTAACCCGGCCAGCAAGTGAACACTTGGAATGTGTAGAGGAAAAGTAAAACCATGAGGTCCGAGTTGAAGTGGTAACCCGACCGGCAAGTGAAAACTTGGAACGTGCGAAGGGAACGTAAATCCATATAATCCAAGATAAGAAGGTAACTCGGAAATAGCGTCCAAAGCACAAATATAATTGAACCTGATGTGGCCTTAGCAGCCAAGGCAGCTAAGACCGCACCAGCTTTGGGGACTAATGTTGGGGGGATACCCCCGGGTAGGGTCACACCGGAGTATAAAGGCCGAGTTAGCCGAGGTTCGGCAAGGCCAAAGCGGATGCTGGCCGAGTCACCTCAAGGCAGGCCGAATCACGAGGTAACCCGGACCAGGGGGCGTCCACCTAACTAAGTCGGAAATGCCTATCTAACTTGTATGCAGGAACGGATGTGGCCGGATCAACTATGATCCGGGTCACATCTAGCTTCTAGGAGAAGGAAGGAATCTCGCTAGTCAAAAGAAGCCCCGGTACGCACTGCATGAGCGAAGCGGACAAGGGCAGGACCACCAAAGCGTGGCTGACAAGGGTGACGACGCTCATGTCGGCTGACGCATGCGCCGTAGAGGCTCACGTAGCCTCTGCATGTGTGATGCGGGGGAAAAGCAACCCGGTCGGTTTACTACTTTGGAAGAAGGCATATTCTCAGGAATATGCCTCCACGTATGCCCTAAGTGGAGACCTAGCCACCCCTATATAAGGAGGGCTAGGGCCTCTGTAGAAGGGGTTCCGCTATTCTGATTTGGTTGAGGGTTTTAGGGGTGAACTGTGTGTGAGAGTAAGAGAGCTTCTTCTTCCTCCTCTCGCCAATACAGCTCTAGGAGCACTTGTAATCTTGGAAGCAAAGCAAATACAAACTTCTGTGTGAGGAATCACCTCACTATCCCTCCCTGGATTCCCCTAGCGTGTATTAGTCCCCACCTTTAGCCTATCCATGGCATCTGCCGTGACACCACCACGACAAGAATATGGATGAGCTGGTGGAATCCCTTGTCGGGGGCATTCCTGCAAGCTTCAAGAACTCGCTCCGTGCGGCTGGCGCTTCAATGTCACTCGCAATGGTTCAAGCCCATGGAGTCGAAGTTGCTGGAGCGGTCTCCAAGGCGATGCCTATCATCGCGGATGGCCAGCAGGTAGTCTTTGCTCCTTTCACAACTGCTTGTGGCAAGTACGGGCCACAGCTGATCAATACAGTTGCGAAGTACTCTAAGGAGCTTCAACGAGCCAAGAAGGCGGCGAAGGCTGTGACGTCAGGGGCCGGCGGGAAGTCTGTGGCGTCTGATACAGCCACAGACTCGATGAGGCCCCCAAAACCGAAGTCTAAGTCGAAGAAGCCAGTTGCTCCTTAGTAGTTGCACCTTGTAATAGTTAAATAGCTTATTTCTTTTGTCGAAAACATGCCTTTTGGCGAATGTATCTGCTGATACTTTGTTAATCTTGAATGCACTCGAGTCTTTTGTCTATGCCTCGCCTTAGTCTTCTTATTGTCTCTTGCTTGACTTGTGATAGGGCACATCGAGTGATCCTTTGAGGGAACACCGGGATTCGCCACCCCCTGATGACACCTTGGCGCCGCCACGCTCAAGGGTGGATGAGCTGTCTCTGCTCTCGCGACTCCGTGACCACGTGAAGCAGTTGGAGCGTGAATTGCCCATACTACGTGGTAGCGCGGATGTATGGAAATCGAGGGTGGAGAAGGCTATCACCCAAGAACAATATCTGGTGGGGGAGGTGACGCAAGTAGGCAACCAATTCAAATGTTAGTTTTCTTCTTCCTTATCTTTTCCCTGTAGTCACTCGCAGTAGTTCGTTGTCTTCATACTTCTGCCTTTGCTTGGTATAGTTATCAGTGCGCGCCATCCGCAGGATGAGAAGGATAGGATTGCCATTCACATGAATGACCTGACCCAAGAGAAACTTTAGGCGAGTGGATACTTTTGGGTGGATCATGATCGCGTAATCGCGCTGGCGACCCTACAGGATCGTTCGTCGCGAGTGCTTCACTTCTTGAAGAACTCGCAATCGTGCTTGAAGAATATTTACCAGACAATGTTCCCGCTGGATGTCGTTCCATCGAGCCTGCTGGCCCTTCTTGCTAAATTCCAGGACTTGAGTGCGATCCGCAAGTGTGTACGGCAACAGTTAGTGGCTGGTGCCAAGGCTGCTCTATCGCTGGTGCGACTGCGTAGGCCGGAAATGGACGTTGCAGCAATTGCGGCTGGACCGCCAGCGCCGCCAGCAGCTTTGACTTGGAACATGGTTCCGCACTCCCAGGCGGTGGATCGCCCAGCGGAGGAAATCGTCGACTTCTTCGAGGAGCAAACCAACGTTCCTTTGCTGCAATAGTAGTTTAGTTTGTATCCTGCACATAGTTGTACCGGTATTGTAAAGTTCATATTTATGCTGTGTATAATTGATTAACATTGATGTATATAAAGAGCTTGTTAGCGTGTATGTTTTGTGAGTGCGTTGCACTATGTGATTCCTTTTCGTTAGCCTAACTTGTGTTTATCTCAGCCCCTTGCCAACCTGTCAGGTGCGTTGCAACTGGGTTGGTGTTTGTCAAGGGTTTCGATTGGTGTGCCAGCTACTCAGGATATCGCGTTAGTTCGTAGAACAAATGTGTATAGGGTGGCATAGCCCCTGAGTGGATAATTTGCGAAAAATAAAAAGAAAACACAGAGTTTTGGGGGCACTTAGCTTTATTTATTCGCAGGATAGTACGAGGTACAATGTGTGGCTAGTAAGCCTTGGCTGAGTAGCTTTACTTGCAATGTAAAAACAAAAACGACTAAGGGTAGAAGCGCCGCAGCTGCGCGACGTTCCAAGGGTTGGAGTGTGCGACTCCTATCTCTAAATTTTTAAGGCGATAGGCGCCACCTGCGATTACTTCTGTAATCACGTATGGTCCCTCCCAGGGGGACTCGAGCTTGAGATGCCCTTGCTGTTTCAGTCACAGGACCAGGTCGCCTTCGACGAAGGACCTGGGGCGTAGCCTTCTGCTGTGGTAGTTGCACAGGTTCTGCTGGTAGATCATTGATCTTTCCGTGGCGATTTCCCTCGCCTCGTCAAGGAGGTCGACGGAGTCTTCGAGTGCAAGAGTTGACTCCTGCTCGCTGTAAGCGACCACACGTGGTCCTTTGTATCGTACTTCGGCGGGTAGCACCGCTTCAACCCCGTGCACCATGAAGAACGAGGTGTACCCTGTGGCGCTGTTTGGAGTTGTGCGTAGGCTCCAGAGTACCAATTGCAGCTCGTCTGGCCAGCAACCCGCGGCCTGTTCGAGTGGCCTGGGGAGTCGCTTCTTGATGCCGCCGCAAACGAGCCCGTTAGCTTTTTCGACCTGACCGTTGGTCTGTGGATGTGCTACGGAGGCTGATGGCTCAATGCACGGCGCCCACAAAAATGCTTGATGGCGGTGTTGATGTAGAGCTTGTTGGGAACCCCAAGAGGAAGGTATGATGAGCACAGCAGCAAGTTTCCCTCAGTTATGAAACCAAGGTTTAATCGAACCAGTAGGAGCAAGGAAACACCTCAAAGGTGTTACTAGCTGAGCTTTGGCAGGGCGCACTACTAGTGCTAGTAGCAACGTGGAGACCTGCACAACACAACCACAGAACTTTGTCCCCAACCTGCGATGAGGTTGTCAATCTCACCGTGTTTTGCGGAAAACAAAGGATTAAACGTATCAAATGGAAAGAAGTAAAAGTTTGCAGAAAGTAAACACAAAGAAGTAAACAGTTGTAGATTGTATGTAAAAGACAAGGACCGGGATCCATAGTTCACTAGAGGTGGCTCTCCTTAAGATAGATAACATGCTGGGTGAACAAATTATAGCGGGGCAATTGAAAAAAACCGAGAAAGAAATACATGCATATACTAATCATCTTGACTCCTCTGAGACTTGATTGGGCATTACAACATAATACATAGACCGCCATCCAACTGCATCTATGACTAATAATCCACCTTCAGGTTATCATCCGAAACCCCTCCAGTATTAAGTTGCAAGCAACAGATTATTGCTTTACAAACTGCGTGTAAAGTAAACAATACGATTGTTCTATGAACAAATGATTATTGTTTTCTCCCTAGTAGCAACAACACATCTAGTACCTTAGAGATTTCGATCACTTCCCTAGATTACCAGAGGCATGAACCCACTATCGAGCATAAATACTAACTCTTGGAGTTGCTAGCATCTACTTGGCCAAGATAGCTACTAACAACGGAAAGCATGCAAGATCTGAAATAACAAAGACATGATAGAATCAATAATCAATCTGAAATAGCATCTCAATATCCATCGGATCCCCGCAAACACAACATGTATGAATTACAAATAGATGATCTTGATCATGAACGGAGCTCACAAGATCTAAACATGAAAGCACAAAGGAGGAGAAACTAGCCTTCTAGCTACTACATGGATCCGTAGTCCAAGGATGAACTACTCACGCATCACACCGGAGGCTTGCATGGTGATGAAGAAGGCCTCCATGGTGAATTCCCCTCTCCGGCAGGGTGCCGGGGAGAGCTTCAGATCCCTCACGATCTAGGGATGGAGATGACGGCGGCTACAGACTCTTTCGTGGATTTTTGATCAGGTACTTAGGGTTTTCTTCCCGAGGGTAATATATAGGCGGAAGGAGAGGCCGAGGGGGTGCCGGGAGCGGCCACACCACCCCCTGGCGCGGGCCAGGCCTGGCCACGCGACCAGGTGGTGTGGTGGCTCCCTGGCCCTTCTCCGTCTTGTATTCTGGCACTTGACCACTTCTGGAAAAATAGGCACTTTGGCTTTTGTCCCGTCCAATTCCGAGAATATTCATTTGCTGACTTTCCTAGAACCAAAAACAGCAGAAAACAGGCAGCTGGCACTATGGCTCTTGTTAATAGGTTAGTCCAAGAAATCATATGAAAAGTACTCCAAAGTTGGAACAAAACAAAAGAAAGTGGATAAAACCAAGCATGGAACATCAAAAATTATAGATACATTTGCAATGTATCAGAGGCATAGCTGACGTTGATTCCATGATTCTCGCAGAATTCTTGGAACTCCTTGGATGTGAAGTTTGTCCCGTTGTCCGTGATGATGTTGTGTGGCACTCCGAAGCGATAGACTAAGGACTCGAAGAACTTGACTGCACCTGTATCCTGATTGATTAGTTACTGGTATGGCCTCTATCCACTTGGTGAATTTGTCGACTGTGACCAGGAGGTAGACATAGCCTCCTCATGAGAACTTTGGGAGCTTGCCGACCATGTCGAGTCCCCATTGCGCGAAGGGCCAGGCCAATGGAATTGGCCGGAGTTCTGCGCCAGGTGCGTGTGGCTTGTCCACGAATCGCTGGCAACCGTTGCATTTTTGGACGATGTCCTTGGCGTCACGCATGGCCGAAGGCCAGTAGAATCTAGCTCGTAGAGCTTTGGCGACGAGGGCATGACTGCCGGCGTGGTGCCCGCAAGTCCCCTCATGGATGTCGAGGAGAACAGCTCTTCCATCGGCCATGGAGATGCATCATTGGAGGACTCCTGTGATGCTACGCTTGTATAGTTCGCCGTTGATAACAGCGAATGCCTTGGACTGCCGTGTGATGTGCCGGGCATCAGTCGGATCGTCTTGTAACCTCTTGCTGAGAAGGTACGTGATGTATGGTTGAGTCCAGGATGGCTCGATCATCATGACGCTCATTGGTCCTTCGAGTCCTGTGTCCAGCTCAGGGTCGTCGAGTGCCGTTGGCTCATTGGGCGGCGCAGCCCCCGAGTCTGTTGTTGCGCTTATTTTCTTCTCTGTGGCCTTTGGCTTGATGGAGCGTTCACAGATGCGCTCGAGAAATACCCCAGGTGGTATGGGGGTGCAGGTAGAGCCTATGTTGGCGAGTGTGTCCGCCTCTTGATTGCTTTTGCGGCCTATGTGCGGTAGCTCGCAATCGTCGAAGTCCCCTTCGAGTGTGTCGTAGAGGTCACGGTAGGCGATCATGTTGTCGTTCAGTGCGTCGTACTCATGCATTGTCTGGTTGACGACCAGCTTGGAGTCGCCATATATTATGAGCCTCTTGGCGCCGCAGGCTTTTGCCATCCTCATCCCGTGCAGTAGGGCCTCATATTCAGCTTCATTGTTAGAGGCAGTGAACTGCATTCACATGATATATTTCATCTTGTCTCCCTGGGGTGATGTCAGTATGACACCTGCGTCGGCCCCATCCTTTCGCTTCGAACCATCGAAGTGCATTGTCCAGAGGTAGGACATATCTGGTTTTTCAGGGAGTTGGTTCTCCATCCAGTGCACGAGGAAGTCAGGGAGAACTTGCAACTTTATTGCATCACGTTTTTCATATGTGATGTCTCGTGGAGACAGTTCGATTCCCCAAAGCGCACCCTGTCCGGTAGCATCGGGGTTGTTGAGGATATACCCGAGCGGGGCGTCGTTGACTACCACGATTGGGTGTTCTTGGAAGTAGTGGCGCAGTCGCCGGGCTGTCATGAAGACGTCGTACGCCAGTTTCTGGTAGTGCGGGTACCGCTATTTTGTTGGCGTAAGTACCTCGCTGAGGTAGTAGACTGGGCGTTGTACCCCGTGGACCTTGTTTTCCTCGGCTCGTTCTACTACGAGCACTGTGCCGACCACCTGGTTGGTGGCGGAGATGTACAACAACAATGGTTCCCTTTCGCGTGGGGTCACCAGTACTGGCGAGGTGGACAGTAGGCGCTTGAGGTCTTCGAATGCTTCATGTGCCTCATTGGTCCACTCGAACTTGTCAGCTTTGTGGAGGAGTTGGTAGAAGGGTAGTGCCTTTTCTCCCATTCGACGGATGAATCGACTGAGCGCCGCGATTCGCTCAGCCAGCTGCTGGACACCTCTTATGTTTTTCGGCTTCTCCATGGCCAGTATGGCTTTTATTTTCTTCGGGTTCGCCTCGATCCCTCTCGCGGAGATAAGATACCCGAGTAGTTGCCCAGATGGTACTCCGAAAGCGCATTTGTCCGGATTGAGCTTGATCCGGTAGCGGTCGAGGTTGGCAAAGGTTTCACGCAAATCGTCGATTAGTGAGGCTTCCTCTTTGGTCTTGATTACTATGTCATCAACATAGACCTGGATGTTGCGACCAAGTTGGTTCTTGAGGCAAGCCTGCATGCACCGCTGGTAGGTGGCTCCTACGTTCTTCAGCCCGAAGGGCATTGTGTTGTAGCAGAACACACCAAAAGGCATTGTAAATGCTGTTTTTTTGTGATCTTCCTCCTTCATTCGAATCTGGTTGTAGCATGAGTAGGTGCCGAGGAAGCAAAGGCGCTCGCATCCCACGGTGGAGTCAATGATCTGGTCGATTCGCGGTAGCGAGAAGTGGTCCTTCGGACAGTGCTTATTCAAAGAGGTGAAGTCCACGTACATCCACAGGATATCCGTGTCCTTTTTTGGTACTAGCACCGTGTTGGCGAGCCAAGTGCTTTCCTTGATCTCACGTATGAATTTGGCGTCGAGGAGTCTATTGATCTCCACTCCAACTGCCTTTGCTCTTGGTTCAGACAGTCGCCGAATTGTTTGTTTGACTGGCCTTGCGTCTGGGTTGACATTGAGTGTGTGCTCGGCGAATTCCCTAGGAACTCCTGGCATGTCCCCTGGACACCAGGCTAAGATTTCCCAGTGCTCATGGAGGAATTCGACGAGCGCGAGTTCCTATGCGGGACTCAAGTTGTTGGCGATGAGGGCCGTCTTGGCAGGATCCGATGGGTGGACCTAAACTTTCTTCGTGTGCACCGATGAGTCGAAGGATAGGTCGGGTGAACTTGGACGGCTCAGGGGAGGCAGACTGTTGTCTGTCGACTCCTTTAGTCTCACAAGTTCTTCCTCCATGTCGAAGGACTAGGAAATTCTGTTGAACTCCCTGTCACAACTGTCGGACCTCTCGAAGCTCCCCTTGATTATGATGATGCCATTAGGGCCTGGCATTTTTATCTACAGATAGGAGTAGTGCGGCACTGCCATGAACCTAGAGAACACGACACGTCCGAGGATGCAGTGGTACTGTGAGGGCCAGTCGACGACTTCAAAGTCGATGCGCTCGCGCTGAAAGTTTTTCGGCGTGCCGAAGATGACGTCGAGGTTGATTTTGCCAAGGGGATATACGCCCTTTCCTGGGACGATGCCGTGGAATGTTGTGTCTGAGGCCTCTAAGAAGGTCAGAGGGATCCTCATTGCTCGCAAGGTACTCGCGAACATAAGGTTGATGCCGCTTCCGCCGTCCATGAAGACATGGCTCATGTCGAAACCTCCAATTTGTGCCTTGAGTATGAGGGGACAGTGGCCTAGGCGAGGTACTTGGCACGGATGGTCACGCTTGTCGAAGGTGATGAAGGAATCGCTTCCATTGAGGTACTCAGTGGTAGATGGTGGTGAGTTTGTCGCCAGATTGACTTGGCGAGTGATGGCCTTTTGCACCCGGTTGGAGGGGCGACCCTTTTGGATCATCTTGGTGCCCATGGCTCGCGGGTACGGCTCGCCTTCGTGATGCTGGTCGGGTGCAGCTGCGTTTGGCGGTGGTCCAGGTGGTGGTGGAGGAGCTCCATGTGCCACAGCGCCTGGGGCGGCTCCGTATCCCCTGTTGACTGCGTCGCGATTCATCCGAGCCAGGCTTTCATGGAGTTTGAGGAACTCGCGGCAGTCTTTGAGGAGGTGGCTGGATTTCTTTTTGCCGTCATGTTTGTCTATGTAGAAGTGCACGGTGCACGGCCTGGACAGCTTGTCTTCAATGGACGCGGCGGGCGCTTCATCGCGAGTGCGGCGCTGCCATACTTGCGTGGTTTTCCTGGAGTCGTGGTATCCACCGCTGCAATAGCCGCTGTTGCGGTTGTCGTCGCGCCTGTCGGCGTAGCCGGCTACGACCATGTTGACGTCGTCGCGGTCATCGTAGATGCGCATTCACTGTTTGCTTCAGCGGTCGCGTCTTCACTCGAGTTCTGCTTCCTCATCAGAGTGAATGCGATTCTTCACTGAATCTTCTCCATCCGCCCATCGATTTGCAATTTCCATCAAGTGATCGATGGTCTTGGGCTTCGAGCGGCTCAGCTCCTCCCTGAGCTCTATGCGGCAAATGCCGTCGTTGAATGCGTCGATTGCGCGGTCCTCCGAGATGTTTTCTGCGGAGTTCTTGATGATGGACCACCTCTGAATGTATGAGCGTAGTGCTTCACCCGATCTTTGCTGGCAGCACCTCAGCTCTTTGATTGACGCGGGCCTTTTGTAGGTGCCCTTGAAGTTGCGCACAAAGCTGTAGACCAGATCTTCCCAACTGTGAATGGATCCGCGTGGGAGGTTGTTGGGCCATGCTTGGGCGGCGCCCTGGAGCTGTAGCTGCAGGCATTGCATAGCCGTGCTTCGACTTCCGCCGTGGAGCCTGATGGAGGAGATGTGGTCCTCTAATCAGATTTTCGGGTCCTGCAGACCGTCGAACTTTGTGTTCTCTTATGGGAGCTTAAACCCCTTGGGCATTTGCTTTTGCCTGATGGCCCTTCTAAAGCATCTAGCACCACAGAGCTCCACATCTTCGTCTTCTGAGTCAGTCGATCGGGCACGTCGCGCCCTTGATTTGCCAATTTTGTGCTGCGTGAGGTCATCGCGCGCATCGTAGTCGTGGTCGTGTCGCCGGGAGCGGCGACGTCGAGACATATCGTGACTAGCATCGCTAGATGAAGGCAAGGAGTAGCATTTTGCCAGAGCCTTGCCTTTCTTCGGTTCCGGTGTCGGCTCTTTGTCGAGGGCGGCCTCGATTAACCCCAAGCCTGCGATCGTAGATCGGTGCATGGCAGCTCGAGGGTCTCCAGCTGGCGTCTGGTTGTTGAGGAGGTACATGGTGGCCGCCGTTACCGCAACTTGCGGCGTTCTTGGGAGCACGTTGCCACGTGTATCCACCGTCATGGAGCCGAAGTCGAGGACTTTTGTGGCTTCTACACGCTCTTGTTCAGTGAGGTGGGCGAGTCGAGATCGTCTCTTGTTGGCGATGTACTCGTTGCACTTGGAGGAGGATCCTCCGTGGGAGGAGAGCCCAGCTCGTCGGAGGCTTGACTCATCAGCCGCCTTTTTACGCGCCTCGAGTTGCGCGATTGTTTGTAGTTGGCGCTTGTATTCCTCCTTCAGGAGCCAATGGTAACCCATCAGCAGTTCTTGCGGGGAGCCGAAGGGTAGAGGGTGGCCTCGTAGGGCTTCTCGGCAACGAGCCCACTCAAGGTCGTTGAGCCTGATCACAACACGTTCGCCAGTTTGCTCGTTTATCATAGTTGGAGGTTCGACTGCCCCTCCGTTGTTGACGGGGCGCCGCTAGTGGGGCCGTCGTTTGGCGGTGGTCCGCCATTGGGTATGCCTCTGTTTGGCGGGTCAGCTCCATGGCCACCGTTGCCCGTGTTGTCGCGATTGGCGGAGGAGTCGCCCACATTGATGACGGCGCACATGAAGTGGTTGGGGAAGCTACTGCTCCCACAACTTTCAGATCCGGAACCGTAGGCTCCATCTTCAGTTGCCAGATCGCCTAGATCGGATTCGCGACTTCTGTCGCTGCCGTATTCTCAACTGTTGTTGAGGCATTGAGCTCACTAAGGGTGCCGATTGACGGAGGGAACCACGATGCCGGAGCAATTGATGGTATCGTCGGCTGGTTAGGCATGCGAAGTGTGCCCACCTGACCAACTTGGAAGCGGAAGCTCCTGATCGCCAAGCTGGTCCCATCACCCACGGACTCAAAAGCCGGGCGAGTGGCAGACGTGTGGACAGTGAAGTCGAATGCGCCGAAGAGCTGGCGAATCTCCGTTGTTGCGGAGTTGTAGATCGCAGTTGTTGGGGCCAAAGAAGCCGCAACATCAGCACTCCCACTTCCCATAGACGACGCTAATAGACGAGGGTTTAACTAATCAATGCCCATTGTTATGGACTTGGGTTTTGGAGAAGGAGGGAGCTCTGGAGACATCTATCGGCTAGCAAACAAGCACACATGGGACTCGAATATTTACCTAGGTTCAGGCCTCGTAGAGGTCCCTACTCCTGCTTGTCTGCTCGTGGAATTATCAAAGGAATCGAAGATTACAAGGGTGCGCAGATGCAATCTGGCGAGGGTTATTGAAACTAGGGTTGCGTGTGTCCTCCTCCCCGCCCCCTCCTGGCCTTTATATAGATAGGCCAGGTCTCGGGTAGCAGGTCGAGTCGGTTACAGGTTAGGGTTTTTCCCTTTGAACTTTCTATCTTTAGCTTCTTCTTGTTCTTCAAGCAATCAAGAGTCCATAGGCTACTCGAGTTCTCTATTTGGGCCTTGGCGACACCGTGGGCTTCCACTGTATTCAGGACGTATATACCAAGCTCGAGTACCTGTAGGGTATACCCATGTCAGGTAGGAAGAGACTAAAGGAAATCTGAAATAAAGATGGAAGCAAGCAAACATGTAACAAATCTAGTTGCAAACGATTGTTCAATGCTTAGAAACAAGGCCTAGGGATCATACTTTCACTAGTGAACACTCTCATATAAATATCTTCTCTTTATGATACTACTCTAAACTACTCCCCGGTTGGACACTCTACTCCATGGTAGGGCTATAACAACACACGTCAAAGTTCGCTTTCCCCATCTAGATAACCCCACACTGTCACCTTGAGCGCTAGATGGTTCCAACAAACACCACAATTTCATAGAGACATCCAACTCCAAATATAACTCATAACAAGTATTTGTAATCTCCAGCCTAAGTGCCACACGGTGTGCACACTGTCAACTTCACACACGTGGGGAGAGCAGAGATCTATTAAAGCACTTTAGTAGCAAGGTTGATCTACTGATTACAAAGCTCATGATCACAATATGATCACGCATAGAGAGAGATATGAACACATAGCTACCGGTAGAACCCTTAGCCTCAAGGAAGAACTACTCCCTCATCATCATGGGAATTAGCAATGACGATGGAGATGGTGGTGGATATCGATGGAGATGGCTCCGAGGGCACTTCCCCATCCCGGAAGGGTGCCGGAACAGAGACTTTCTGTCCCTCGAATCTCCCCTTCGATGGCGGCGCCGCTGTGGAGGTTTTCGTGGCTTTCTTCTGGATGATTTAGGGTTTTCTCATTGGGAGGCTTCTTATAGGCGAAGAGGCGATATCAGAGGATGGACCAGGGGCCCACACCACCTGGTGGCGTGGCCAGGGGGACCCGTGCGACCACATGGTGTGGCCAGCCCCTGGCCCATCTCTGTCTCGTATTCTGGCTCCATGTCTTCTGGTAAAATATTGAGTTTGGCTTTTGTCTAGTCCAATTCCAAGAATATTTGTTTTCTAGATTTTTTGAAACCAAAAACAATAGAAACCAGGCAACTGGCACTATGGCATCTTGTTAATAGGTTAGTTCTAGAAAATGCATAAAAATATCTCAAAATGTAGACAAAACATAAGATAGTTGATATAAAACAAGCATGCAACATTAAAAATTATAGATACGTTTACAACGTATCAACTCATATAATCCATATATGGTGGTAAAGGCGGTCTTTGGGATATCCGTTGCACGAATCTTGAGTTGATGATAACCAGTTCTAAGATCAATCTTAGAGAACACTCTAGCACCAGTCAACTGGTCAAACCGATCTTCTACCTTTGGTAGTGGGTACTTGTTTTTGATGGTGACGTCATTCAGCTTTTGGTAATCCGTGCAGAAACGGTTACCTCCATCTTTCTTATCCACACACAAAAAAACAGGCGATCTCCATGGTCATGCGCTTGGTTGAATCAGACCTTTCTCCAGCATAGCATCAAGTCGCTTCTTCAGCTCCACTAATTCAGGCGGGTTCATACTATAAGGTCTCTGAGCTATGGGTCCAGTTCCAGGAACTAGTTCAATGATGAAATCGATATCCCGATCTAGGGGCATACTGGGCAATTCATCCGGGAACACGTCGGGGTATTCACAGACTACTCAGACTTGGTCTAGGGTTGGTTGGGCTAGAATCTTGTTGCATTTTAACTGGTGAGGTAAGGTCTCAGATACATTCTCTGCTGATACTCCAGTGCTACTGGTCATGCTTATGGCTTTCTTGGCACAGTCGATTAATCCTTTATGTTTTGACATCCAATCCATTCCTAGTACTACTTCCAAACCTTTGGTTCCAAGTACTATTAGATTAGCATAAAAATCTATTCCATGGATTCTGATAGGTACGGCCTTGCAAATTTTTCTAGCTTTGGTGGTTGACCCAGGTATTTGAACTATCATAACATGCTTCAATTTTGTTGGTTGAATCTTACTAGTGCATGCAAATTATTCTGTAACAAATGAGTGCGATGCTCCAGAAACAAACAACACTCTTGCAAGTACTGAGTTAATAGAAAACATACCCAGCATGACATCTGGCGCTTCCTGAGCTTCTTTAGCATTCATGTGGAACAGACGACCGTTGCGGTTGAGCGAGTTCCCTGGGGAAACTCTCTTTCTAGGCTGAACACAGCGTTGCTGCTAAGCGGGTGCATTCACATTGGTGGCTGCTACAAGCTTCTTGGGGCACTCATTGGAGTAGTGACCCTTGACTCCGCATTTGAAGCAAGTAATCATGGACTTGTCTTTTCCTGCAATAGGCATAGCATTGCTTCCAGTCCGTGGGGCAGTATTGTTGTTGTTGTTGTTGGACTTGGGCGATGTACGATTGAAGCTATTGGAGTTGCCGGGGTTATTGTGGTGGTTTCCTCCATACTTCAAGTTTCCTCCGCCACGATTGGGATAGTTTGGACGGGACATAGGGGGTATGTTGTTTCTTGGGGCATATCCTACAGACGGGTTGGGGCGATACTTCTGCGTATGGTGGGATCCAGGCTGGTGCATCATGCGACGCTTACGGTTGTCATTTGCTTGGTTGATCTTTCCTTCCATCTAGATAGCAGAGTCCACTAGTTCTTCTAGATCCGCAAAATGGATGTTGACTAACACTTTCTGCATCTCATCATGTAATCCATTCAGGAACCTTTCCTTCTTCTTTGCTTTGGTGCTAATCTCATCAGGGGCATATCTAGCTAAAGATAAAAATTTGTCACAGTATTCCACCACAGTCATTCTCCCTTGCTTCAATTCCCTGAACTCATCCCTCATCCTAGTGACCAAACCTTGGGGCACATGGGTCCGACTGAACTTGATCTTGAATGCTTCCCAAGTCATCGTTTGCCCTTCATTCATGGTACGAGTGCTATTCCACCATGCTCTTGCATCACCTGCCAGATAATGGGTGGCAAACAGTACTTTTTCATTGGCTTCAACTCCTGCTACCTCCAAATTGTTCTCCATGGTTTGCAGCCAGTCATCAGCATCTCAGGGCTCCTCGGACTTACTAAATATAGGTGGGTTGGTATTCTGAAAGTTCTTGAGCTTGGATCCTTGGTATCCTAGTTTCCATGGCCTTGATTATTGTGCGCCATCTAAGCTATCTATTAAAGAGTGGCTAAGTTGGCTTGGCATTCGGCTCTACTAGGTTCACGGTCAAAAACTAACATTTGCAGAATCTGCAACATTAGGTCCTGAGATGAACTGCTTCCTCCGGGGTTACCGCGAGTCATCTGAAGATTGAGATAGATAGTGAGATAAGGGGGAATTTCTAGGGTTTATGGGTTTGTTTTAGAAACTTTAAACTTTGCGTTTGACTCAGGTTTTGAAAACTAACAACTTTCTTCTCATTCATTCATTCATAGCACCCAATACAAACACACACCACAACACAAATAGAAAACAGATGGTTTTAGGAACAATTCTGCGAAACTATGATAAAGTGGGACCGGGTACAACTCACTCCTACGGTAGTGCTCAAGTGCATCTAATCATCATCAATGAAGGCGGCATCATCTTCATTAGTGTGATCCTCCATGGCCTCGTCCTCCAGGTAGTCGTCATCATCACTAACGTAAGAGTAGAGATCTCCATGGATATCTTCACCTTCCTCCTCCTTCGCTTCAAGCTGGACCTCCTGTTCACGGATGGTCTTCTCGAGAGTGGCCACCTTCTTGCGAAGACGATCGATGATGCGATCCTTCTTTTCACGCTAACGACGAAGTGAATAGCGCTCCTTAGCAAGGATGGCGAGGTCTGGTCCTTCTGTCTATCATACAACACCCACCTCGGAGAAGATCCCATAGAATCATGCCTAGGTCTGGTCCTTCTATCTATCATATAACCATTCTTGACTGCAATGGCATGGTTGTGGTTGGCGTAGGAACGGGAGTTGTCCAACTCCTTCTATCTATCATACAACATGAAGTCGAGATTATCCTCCTGGTGCTTCAGCTCCGGATGTCTTGGCATCTCCAAGGGCATTCCCATAGAATCACGCCTTGTGTAGTGAGCAAAGCGAGTTCCCTGGATCTGGTTGATGTTTTGTCCACACAGACGGGCAAGGGCTTCATGCATAGCCCTGGCTAATCCATCTAGCCAGTTGTTCTCCCTCAAGCTGAATTGGATCTTCTCCGAGGTGGGTGCTTCCATCTTGCCTCTGAGATCTGCAATTATTAGCCATTGTAGATCTCCTACTAGCTGATCATTGAGTTGGGTCCCGAAGAACTCCAGGTGCGGGCGCTCAAGATACTCTGTGAGTGCATCTAGATCCCTCTCAAAGATTAGGTGGCCTCCATTGCCCAGCTGGTAGAACTTACAATACTAGACCTCCATCTATAAGAATTTAGGGCGAACAAGTTAGTGGGGTGATCAAGTGTGTCGAATTTTATGTAGAATTGCAAGAATTTTTTAGGAACATGATTTTTTTTGAAAGAATCTCAAGGATAAGAGTGGGAATAGGTTTTCATAAATACTCACTTAGTTTGTTTTGAAACTAAGTTTTTGTTCAGACGTCCATTCTAACTAGGGTCTCCTATGGTTAGGATGGCTCTGATACCAACTTGTCAACACCCAGATTTTTAATCCACGATGCATGTTATGCCATACCTTGCAAACCCAGGATTGCCATTTTTGCGAGACATAACAGAATTGGTACCATAGTACATCATCCATTACAAACCATAATAAAGGTCTTACAAATAAAGGATCTCATGATCTAGTCTTAATACAATCAAAGCAACAGAAAGTAAACGTAGTAGGGGCTCCATCTTCAGGGTCATAGGTAATGCTGACGATGGGAGATGATCCTAGTTGTCATAGACCTCCTGCTATCCATCTTCCTGGTAGTCCTCCTCATAGTCTGGCCACGGGAATAACCAGGGACAAAGCCATGAGTACTCTTTAAGTACTCGCAAACTATCACTAACAAGTAAGGTAGTTCTAGTGGGAATATTAAGCTCTAGGTTTATTTGCAAAGAGCCAGGTTTATTTCATAAGGAGTTCAAAAGTAAAGAACCTAATTTAATTTTCTACATCACCTAAGTGGGAACCTAGTTTTCATGTCCACAACCCTGTTGTGATCAGGTCAAGGTCATAGTTCAATTCACCAGTCATTTTTGAAAACATCTAACAACGGAACAGTATGGCTGCTCCAATTATCCATGACCATGGACGCGGCTATTCGAATAGTTTGACACTCTGCAGAGGTGGTACGCTTTCACCATAATATTCGATACATCCGTCAGGGATAACCCTGAATCATCATACTTAGTATGCAGATAATCAATCATAACCTTTCAATTACACACTCTAGTATAGGCACCTCCCCTATGAGTAGGCCTGGGCGTTCGGTCTGTTCGGTTTGTTCGGTCCGGTCTTTTCGGTCATTCAAAATTTCGGTCATCTAGAAATGATACCCAAATTACATTCGGTCTTTTCGGTCTTTTTGTATTCGGTCTTCGGTCATGACCAAATAGACCGAATTTACAAAAATTCACAACAAATCAAGAAATTATTCCGAAGAAAATTAGCACATGATACAAGATGGAATAAGAATCAAGACAAGATATGCAAGCAGTCTCATGAGTAACTGGATGGAGCAGTCCAGCAGGCTTTCCTCGTGCGTAGGGCATACGTAGTCTGCGACTCTACGGCGGCCAGGACGGTGTGTGGATGCATTTTACGTGTGTGCCTTTAATTGGCTCTAGTGACTAGCCTTTTCCATAGAACGAATGAAGACAAGGTCGTGGGCTATGGCCTATACGGACTAGAGTGGCACTAATGAGCATGCAAAATAATTGAGGAAAGATGGGCTTCAGAATATTTCGGTCCATACGGCCAGTTCGGTCATGTGAGGCGAAGGACCGAAGTAATCGAATTTATTTCGGTCATCTGGTTTTGAAGACCGAAATTATTTCGGTCTCCCAATATACGGTTAGTTCGGTTTTCGGTCTCGGTTTTTTCGGTTTCGGTCTTCGGTTTTTTATGCCCGGCCCTACCTATGAGCTTGGCCTCCCAGCCATGGCCATCTGCCATCCTAGGCACTTCATAGGTGGACATTCACAACGAGGTAGCCTCAGCTCAACCTCTTTCCACGAGGGAACCCATACTAAGGCATATAAACTTCCAGTTAAGCCCTACCCAATTTAGGTATTGTGGTTGTACGATAAAATTGGAATGGTATCGCATCCGAACCCAACCATCAGTTTTTATAAAGGGCCAAGGCTCATGCCTCAACATTTTCATCATCAAATCATTTTGTGTTCATAACACATGTCAAAACATTTCAATAGAACGAACCATCATTCCAAGGTTTTCATAATCATTTTCACCAAGTATTCCCATCTAAAGTGATCAACTTTTATGCTTAGCACTAGCCACAAAAATTGAGGGTATCACTAATAAGGGGGTGCTAATCAAGTGTAACTATCCAAATCTAGTTTTATGATTTTTGTGGCATATAAGTATAACTACCTAGACCTAGTTTTATACTCTTTATGGTATCTATTCTACTTCTCCAATAATCACAAATCACTAACTAAAGGTAAAGAACTTTGGTAAAAGTAAAAGAATAAAGCTTGCAAGTAAAACTTGGGAGTGGTATAATCAAGGTTGCATAACCAAAGCATGCATAATGCATCTTACATAGGTTATCTTGCAAGGCTGGCTTGCATAGTTAACTTGTAGTGTTAGGCTTGCCTTGAGTAGTGCAGTGGTTGAAGTTCTCTTCTTCTTCTTCTTCTTCTTCTTCGTAGTACTCCTCCTCGTATCCCGGGTCGGTACTAGCGTCTATAAATGAATACGAGGTACACAATCAACAGACAATACTTAACTACTTCTATTTAGCACACTAAGGCTCACACTTGATGATCTAGCATCATCACAAACATCACATGAAATAAAGACCTAGTCTTATTTTTCTTATTTTGGAAAAGTAATTTCTACTCATTGAAAATACTTAAGATTTAATATTCTCCAATTAAAATATGGGATCATGTTGACACATGTCATCACCACATATTCTAATACTTGGGAATGTGATTTAAAGTGGTGGTCATATTTTATAAAGTTTAAAATTACTATTTAATAAAATTAAAGTGACTAGAAATGCCTTCAAATCATTCTTTTAGTACTAGTCCAAGATCACTACATGTAAACCTAAATATTTTTACATATTCAGATAGATATTGTCAAATGTGATTTTTGAGAGTTGGAATCAACTCAAAAGCATTTATGGTTGATTTTTGAAAAATGTTTGAAGTGGCAAAAGCCTCTGTCTTGTTATTTTTACTATAGGTGATCTATAATTTCAAATGGTTTGAATCCAACGGGCTTGGATAGATAATTTGAATACCTTTCTAACAAAACTGGAATCATGCAATTTGGTTCGGTGAATATCTTTGAATTGATTTTCGAATCTACTGACAGAATCTAGTTTTAAATAAAATGACAAAATCTATTTGAATCAACAGGCTCTGCGCGGGAAACTAATTGGGACGGCCCAGCTACACGGCACGGGCGTAGCGGGCTGCTAACATGGGGGTCTCACTGGTCAGCAACTAAACTAAACCGAAACGGTATCTTTCACTCTGGGCCATGCGATTAGAGCGCGATCGACGACTGAGCATCGTCGTCTCCGTCTGACACCTTCGGCGAGATTGGACCCTAACGCGAACGGTGGGGGTACGTGGGGGCTCACTAGGGCTCCAGCTAAGGTCGGCGATGGGGGCGATCGGGCTTATCGAGGACGGCGAGTCGAATGGTGGTCGCGGCGGCTCCATGGGTGGTCGCAATCAACGGGCTCCTTCTTCCTCTGCAGCGGCGGACTCTGGTGAAATTCCGGTGAGCTGGTGCTCGCCTTGCTCCAGGGAGAGGTGTGGGAGGTGTCTGAGAGAGAGGGGAGTGGAATGGTGTGCAGAATTGAGGCTGGGGTGGCCTCTATTTATACACCGGCAATGGGGACAGAGCGGCATGGCTCGGGCTCGTCGGCGACATCGTTACAGGGGCTATCGGCATGGCTGAGGGTAGGGGTCGACACGGTGCTTCGGGGTGGTGGTCATGCGCTTGATGGCGCGGCAAGGGGTGGTCGAGAACGGTCGGGAACGGTCGGTGCTCTCTGCGGGAACTGCGGCATTCGAGACGGCGCACAGTGGCTATGGTCCGTGTGGCGGGGAACATGCGTGTCTGGGGGGTAGCCAGGGTCACGATGAGTGCAAGCACGCATGGAGAGGGCGAGGCATGTGTGCACGTGTTAGCTACAACGCTCTAGCACGCTCTCGTCATAGTGGACAGAGAGGTGGGCGCGGCGATCACGGGTGGTCCACGGCGTGTCTTCGGTCGAGGGGTGGATAGAGGGTGGCGGTAGACGGTTGCCTGTCTCCTAATCATCGCTGGAGAGGGCGGCGCTGGCTGTGGCGAGTGGGGCTTGGTCGACCGGCGCGGCGAGCTCGGGCTGCGTGGCACTGGTGCAAACGGCAAAGGGGGAGCTGGTATGCTATGCTGCTAGGCACTAAGGGAGACCAGGGAGAGAAATGGGGAACTAGTGGAGATTGATCACTGCTCAGAACAGCAGAAGTTAGACAGTGTTTATTTGTGTCTGTTAGGTGCTCGACCAAATGGCCGCATGAATTCAAGTTTTGAATTTTTGGATGAAATTTGGTGAGTGTTCTGAGTACTTGCTTGAGTGTCTATGGTTGCTTGGAAAAGTCAAGGTGAATTGATTTGAGTGGTTTTTGAAAAGTGGTGATCTATGCATATGAACTTGATTCAATTTTGAATTGTCCTTTAAAAATATTTGAAAATTTATGTTAGTTTGTAAGGTGGGCTTGTGTTCACTTTTACTTGGTCTAGCAAGGGGTGAAAAGAATTGGGAAAGTTTCTGTTAGAAATCCTTTACTAAAAACACTCAAAGTGGTCTAGTGGATAAGTTTGGTCAAAATGACCATTTGTTTATATGATTCATATTTGATTTTCTTTTCTTTTGATTTTTTTTAAATGGCCTAGATGATGTAGTATTTCTCTTTAAACCATTCCTTATCATTTGTAGCAATCAACATGGTATTTGAACTCATTCATATACTAATGCAATTCACACATACACTCATATTATATTTAATAATAAAAGTTTTTGTTAACCCTAAACTTGGGTGATTAGAACTTGATAATCTTGATTAATTTTTTTGGAGTGTTACGGAGGTCATCATCGTACACCATATGTGTACGAAACCACGAGGGGCCACACTTGGGGCACCTTGGATGTCGTGAGTCAGAGCTGTTGCACGATGAATATGGAGTAAGGGGTGACCTGCGAGGAGCTTCGCAGACTTGAGGTTGGCCACGAGTTTTACGACTTCAACCACATTCCCCTCGGAATGTTAACCGCGTATGGTGTACAAGGGTATGCATTCTATACGCTCGGTGTTGGGTTCGCAACATAGAAAACAAAAAAAATCCTATGATGGGAACTATTATATGCCAAGATCTATCTACTAGATACAAGCAAGGGTGGATATACATCCATAGATAACATAACTTCGCAGAACAACAAAGCTTTGTTAATGACATGGAACTTGTGGATGATGTAGTCGAACGCTTGCCGATCTCAAGATCATGTGGAAGTCCTAGCGCCACAGATCAGCAGCGCATCCATCCTCGCACACACGTTCAGGCCATCGAACAACCTCCACCTCCTTGCTCCAGCGATGCAGCGGAAGCAGCAAATCCTTCCATACAAAATGCCACCGGGAATATGTATCTCACTAATCCGAGACCATGGGGGAATAATTCTAGAGGGGGAGAGAGATCCTTCACGAGGAGGTGTGAGTGTGAAGGAGTGAGAGGGGGCCTTTTATAGGAGGAGGGGGTGCCCCTCCCATGGCCGGCGCTCCATGGGGGTGACCCCTCACCTCCCCATTCATGTGGTGGTAACCCCCTCCACATAAATTTGCCCCTTCACATTCTCTATTAAAGTCTCCACTTTAAATGCATTGAATTTCTCCAAATTTAATGCTCTCTCATTTAATGAAACTCTTTTATTAATTTTATTCAGAACTTTGTTAATTACTTTAATTAACAAACATTCACATAAAACCCCCTGCAACATTTCAATATCACATGCAGAACCAATTTCAGCAATTTCACCTGAAATAATTTCGGTGTCTATTGAAATAATTTCAGCGCATTGCAATTCTTTCGTCTAGAACATATTTGCTCCAAATGGTGTTTGGCATCCTTTAAGTGTGTCACCTTACGGGTCGTGAATAATGCATACATGATCGAGACCCCTCTCAGATCAATAATTTGAAGCTGGACCTTGAGATCCATACTGACTCCCACACATTCAATGATGACTTCTGTGATCGAGAGAACCTTTATCGATAGTAACTAAATCGCTTTGTCTCACGATATACATGTCCGAGATTCGATCATCAGTATATCAATACCTAGTTTGATCTCGTTACCGACATGCACTCTTTTCTCGTTCCCGTGATATAACATTCTAGTGATCATATCACTTGCTTGCAAGCTATCTTAATGTGATATCACCGAGAGGGCCCAGAGTATATCTATCCATCATCGGGATTGACAAATTCCATTCTTGATCCATGAGCCTCAACATAACACCTTCAGAATACCCGAACCTATCTTTATAGTCACCCTGTTACGGTGTGACGTTTGATGTTATCAAAGTATTCTTCCGGTGTTAGTAATTAACATGATCTCATGGTCTAAGGATAAAGATTACTTTGTATGATGCTCTAGCAATATAAACATAATGACTTTGATCGTAATGCTATACTTTGGATGAATGTTCATCACATCATTCGCCAATGATGTGACCTTGTTATTAACAACATCCAATGTCCATGATTAGGAAACCTTGATCATCTTGTTAATCAACGAGCTAGTTTATAAGAGAGGCATAACTAGGAACCCTTTATTTTTTTATTAAACACACATGTATTAACGTTTCCAATTAATACAGTTATAGCATGAGAAATAAACTTTTATCATAAACATGGAATAAGATAATAACAACTTTATTATTGCCTCTTGGGCATATCCCCTTCAGCCCACTTGCACTAGAGTCAATAATCTAGTTTGTAAACTTGCGCATTCAACACCTATGAATTTCTGGTGTTGCATATACGCGTTTTCTAGTAGTAAACATAATCTCCGGATTTGACACTTTCAGATCCGTGTGTATTTGCATGTCTTTGCTTTCTACACATCACTCATTCTCAAATGAGATGGCATTGTATAAATTGATCCTTTGGTGAGACCTTTAGTTTGTTTGGGTTAAAACATGTTGATAGTATTGTCGTACAATATAACTTCATAGTATTAGCCCACTATGAACCACACCTAGTTTGAAAACAAACTACTTAACACAAATGCCCTCCTTTGCTGCTACTATAGCAGTCATATACTTAGCCTTTTTGTTGTAGTATCCGTCACATTGTCTTAACTTTGGAACTCATCCAAATCCATCATGGAACTTCCTTTCCATTACATTGTGCCATCCATAGTCTAAATTGAGATAAATTTAATGTGTATCTTGTGACAAATTAGTATCAATGTAACTTTTTACAATGACCTATTTGTAACTATTTTTCACCTATAAATAACATATTCTAAGTTCTTCCAAAGATCATAAGAATATCCTTTACTATCGTCCAATGATCATCTTATGAGTCATTATGGTATATGCTCATAACATTTAGAGCATATGACATATCTGGATATGTACATATCTGGATATGTACATATCACGGTATTATTGATCAAAATATTCATGTTGTTTCACTCACCAAGTGTCGAAACACTTGAATCTCGTTTCATTCACCAAGTGTTAATACACTTGAATCTTGATTAAACCGTTTCCATGCGGCAAGAACCTTTCTTATTATTTCCATATTGAACTCATTCAATATCTCATATATGTACGTCTTGCACAACCATATTAGCGCCTCAATCTATCCATATAGACATTGATGCCAAATATTCCGGTTTTTCCTAAGTCTTTCATCAAAATCTAATTTTATTGAAATTCTTAACCTGTGTCAATAAACGATACATCATTTCCAATCAACAATATGTACTCTACATAATTCATTGCAAATTTGTCACAACGCTACCACTTAATTTCTTGGAAATGCAAGCATCTTCATCGTTTCCGATGAAATTAAACATTTTAACAATTTCATCATGGTGAAGATTCCAACTCCATTATGCTTGCTTCAACCATTGAAGTTTGCATGCCGTTTTAGCATCCTTTGTTTTAACAATACCCTTCAGACCGTGTCATATACACGTCCTAGGTAACCATTATATTAGAAGAACCTTGTTTTGTTTAATCAACTACCATATATCAAAATTGACATATGTAGTGGTTGCTACAATAATTTGTCCAGAATAGATATCGCTATGAAAGATCAAATCTTGTCGTAGTCAACTCTTTGAACATTGTCATAAACTCTTTTCCAGCATGTCGACTATTTCATAGATGTGAAACATCCATGTCCATCCCTTTTATAGATCCAAAAATGATCGATAGGCTTCACGCCTTTATGGAGGGTCTTTCAAGTTCAAAACTTGATTTCTCGTGTATGGAAACTATCACGGATTTTATGACTTCTATTCATTTTATGGAGTTAGGGCCCATCATCGCTTCTTTGCATGCAGTCGGTTCATCATTGTAAAAACAATAATGACTTGTTTATCAAATCTCACTATTTGATTGTTAGCTGACGCATATGGTTCAAATAGGAACTCTAATCTCCATAATCACAACCTTTGTAATCACGGGGGCCATGAGCATTGTGGCCGCCACCGGGACAATTTCCCGCGCTGTGCTACTTAGCACATATAGCTAAGGTTCAATAACCTTATCAAAGTTTTATTATCCTCCTACTTAACTTTTCACGAAAAATTCCTTCTCAAGAAACTTAATGTTCTGAGAGACAAACTCTTTTATCCTTGGTGTTATGGAGGAATACCCAACAGTTCTTTGGGATAACGTACAAAAAAGTGCTTATCCGACTTTGGTTGTAAACATTTTACTTATGCATAGCATACCAAATTTAAGAAAAGACAACTCGGGTTTTATCTCGAACCATAACCCATATGGTGTCATTTCAACGGATCATGATGGTGCTCTTTTCAGTGTAAAAGCGGTAGTCTCTAAAGCTTTAATCCTTAAAACATAATGGCAGTTTTATAAATGACACCTTTGATCTTACCATATAAAACAAGGTTTGATTTGATCTCTCGAACATACCATACTCCTATGGTTTATCGGGAAACACAAATCCATGGAATGATTCCTCGAATCTTAGGTGTTTTGCTAAAACATGTAACTCAAATATCATCCTTTATGATCGAATCATAAATTCTTTATTTTCTCGTTACAATGATTTTCCACTTCATCTTGAAAGTCTTTGAACAATTTTCAAATGTTTTCATTTCTTCCTTATTAAGTAAATATACAGATATATTCACTCAAATTTATGGAGAAAGCATATGAAGTGGAAAGATCCACCGCACATGGCTACATATAATGGACTATATACATCAATATGCACAATTTCCAATAAGTTAGTAACTTGTTCCCTTTGGTCCTATGAACGGAGTTTCAATTATATCGAGGAAAGTCTCACGAGCGTCATTTGATCAAAATCAAAGACTCCAAAAATCCATCAACATGGAGTCTCTTCATGTTTTCTTTCCAATATAATTTAAACGGTGATGTTACTTCATAAGTGATCTTTAAATCGTTTGTCTTGTGACATTTTAGCATTAGTTTTATGGACATGATTTATCCAACTAGACTTGTAAAAGTTCATCCATCTTCTATGGAATATGGTAATTATTTGAACAACCATTGTTCTCATAATACTGGAACAAAATAACAATTATTTAAACAAACCTTGAAGGAAAGTTTTAATGTCAACGATGAACACAATAACACTTTATTTGTTTTCTATGAACATCATCACATATTCTCTTGCTAGTTATTTAGGCCATTGTAGTTCATGAATTGTGTTGTTCTGTTTGACATTTCATACCAACCAATTTTGTATCCAATACCCAAGAACCACATGGTTTAACAAGCAAAGAATACAACCATAACATGTATATCATCTATATACCTTAGCTGGACATTTCCAATCTTTTATTTTCTGCCAAATATTTTATAGATTCTCTTTTCAGCATTTCCTTTTCCCTTTAAAAGAATCTATCAACATCAACTGTGGCGCCATAAATATGACACATAATCCAAAGCATGCATAGTCAAATACTAATAATTTTGGACTTGCACTTTGAAGTTGATCACCATCATCAAATGTTTGGTGTTCTTTCAAAAATCCATTCTTTAGTAATCTTTTAGTGTACTAAACATTTTACTTACATCTTCTATTCATCCTTATCATGAAAACTTTCATTATCAAGCTACTATAGCTTATAATGACGAATCGTGAGTATAATGTCAGTTCCCAAAAACCTTTTTGGGAGATTTGGATGTCCAGCGTCTCCAACATTCGCAAATTCTCATACAAGATGGGAACATGTATTTTGCTAAATTATACCCTATCATATTGAAACCATAAACATTATTTCAGATATCAAAATATCTTCCACACATGATGGCTTCTGAAACAATTCTTTCAGCTCCTAGATAACCTCGATATTAAAAATAACTTTTGAATATCAAGAATCATGGAGGCAAACATGGTACTTTAGATACTAACATTGGAATTCTTACTCTCGATTTAATACTACTTATTAAGCTTCATGGAGTAAATAGAGTTTGCTGAAAGTTTGCAATAGGACTTCTAAACTTTAAATTGACATTCAAAACAATACGATACCAGTTCGTAAAGCAAATATCCAGAATTCTATAGTTCTATTATCTCAATTAAAACTAAGCATAAGGTAGTAAACGGATGCCAATGACTACAACAAATTATGCAAATTCACTTTGATTTTAGTTTATGATAAATTGAGTTTGACTAATCCAAATTACAAATGAACTCCCACTCAAAAACAACATCCCTCGTGTCTTTTTAGTGATTACATGAACCAAATCCACTACACCAATTCCGATCATCACGCGAGTCAGTGTAGCTTCAAAGGCGAGTATCTATATAGGCATCATATCAACTATATGACTCATGTTTAACCTTTCGGTTCGTGTTCGGAGGCCATGTCTATACATGCTAGGCTCGCCAAGTAAGAACCTTAGTACTCGCGTCTGTAAAACTTTCTTACACCCGTTGTATGAAAGCGCAGAGTCGAGTACACCCGATCATCACGTGATGTCTTGAAACACGATTCATAGAACGGTGCATACTAAAGGAAGAACACAATTTTTATCTTGATATTTAAATGAGGGATCATCTTATAATGCTACTAAAGTGCTAAACAAGCAATATAATAAGCAAACATCAAATGTGTAAAGTGAAATGATATGGTTCTTGCACTTGATCACTACCATGTGCATCATGGTATGATATTTATCATTCCTTTGTGTGTAAGGCCAAGGTCTATGGAACGTACACGTTAGGTGTGTTGTAAGAGTATCAACTATACATCAACTTACAACATTACCATATCATGACACCAGCCCAGCAACGATCTAAACTAGACGCCTCTAATTTATCAATTACAAGTTTTATGTGGCTTAGGGCTTTCGAAGATAGAACCGTTCTTACCTACGAACATGGAACCACAACGATGATTATCAAATTATTAGCAACTCATTGTAAATCAGATAATGACTATAGTAGGATAGACAGACACCCGCTAGCCACTTATGCAAAACTAGTTGCCTATCAAGCGTGGAACAGGTCTCATGTGCGAGGACATGTAAAGTTAGTCCGAGCCACTTCATCCCACTATGCCACCAATATCAAAAATACATGAAAGAAGCAATAACATGATCATCATCGCCCACATACTCATATGTGTACTACCCGTGCAAAGAATCTACGCATAGATCAGGCTCTGATACCACTGTTGGGTTCGTAGCGTAGAAAACAAAAAAATTCCTACGATAGGAACTATTATACGCCAAGATCTATCTACTAGATACAAGAAACGGGTGGATATACATCCATAGAGAACATACCCTTGAAGAACAACAAAGCTTTGTTAACGAGATGGAACTCGTGGATGATGTAGTCGAACGCTTGCCGATCTCAAGATCGTGTGGAAGTCCTAGCACCACAAATCAGCAGCGCATCCGTCCTTGCACACACGTTCAGGCCACCGAACAACCAACACCTCCTCGCACCAGCGATGCAGCGAAAGCATCAACTCCTTCCAAACGAAATGCCACTGGGAACATGTATCTCGCTAATCGCAACCATGGGGGAATAATTCTAGGGGGGAGAGAGATCCTTCACGAGGAGGTGTGAGTGTGAAGGAGTGAGAGGGGGGCTTTTATAGGAGGAGGGGGTGCCCCTCCCATGGCCGGCTCCCCATGGGGGGTGACCCCTCACCTCCCCATTCATGTGGTGGTAACCCCCTCCACATAAATTTGCCCCTTCACATTCTCTATTAAAGTCTCCACTTTAAATGCATTGAATATCTCCAAATTTAACGCTCTCTCATTTAATAAAACTCTTTTATTAATTTTATTCAGAATTTTGTTAATTACTTTAATTAACAAACATTCACATAAAACCCCTTGCAACATTTCAATATCACATGCATAACCAATTTCAGCAATTTCACCCGAAACAATTTCGATGTCTATTGAAATAATTCCAGTGCTTTGCAATTCTTTTGTCTAGAATATATTTGCTCCAAATGGTGTTTGGCAACCCTTAAGTGTGTCACCCTATGGTTCGTGAATAATGCAAAAAAGATTGAGACCCCTCTTAGATCAATAATCAGAAGCGTGACCTTGAGATCCATACTAACTCCCACACATTCAACGATGACTTCTGTGATTGAGAGAACCTTTAATGTTCATAAGTATCACAGAACAAAGGGATTAACATATGATTAAAGAACGAGTTCACTTGATGTGTTATTCACGTAATATATGGGAACCATCATGGATGTACTAGGTCATGCTATTGGTTATTGATCCGAAAGAGTTTTAGAGTCATGTACATATGTTACCGAACCTGATGGGTGATACACTAAATGTTATTCAATCAACTGTGAGTTATTTCCTTTCATAGCATGTGGTTGATAGAGAGAACAACGAAATAGTTCTAGTGATTTATTAGTGATGTTCTGAAGTTATCAGAAGAGTTTTGATATGCAATGGAATAAGGTTACATAGATATGTAACATATACTTTTGGAAAGTATCGGAAGGTTCCAGAATGGTTTCGGAATTTTATCGGAGAGTTATGTGTGCTAGATTTTTTGGCGGGATGAAAGTCCGGAAGAGTTGTGAAGCATGGTACCCCATGGACTGCCCAAAACCTTCCTAATAGGAGTTTGGAATAATTATGGAGGCTTTGAGATTTTTCATCTATTATTCGTATGCATTTCTTCCTTAATTGATTTAACTGGAACTTTCCATATATGAGACATTCTTCAATTATAAAGTGTTGAATACATGTAAATGGATCAATTCAATCATGGAGTAAAAGAAGGAAATCTTACCTGCCATATGGGAGCAGCCTTGTGCCGCCCCACGCCTTCAGTATAGGGGGAGGCGGAGGTTGCCCCCTCAAACCCTCTCCCAAGTTTCTCTCTTCTTATACAAACACACACAACGGCATCCCCAAAACACATAAGTTACTCTCCATGTTTGGCGCAACCCTCTATCTTTCTATATCTCTCCACCTCGGAGATTTCTCCACATACATACTCTGGAAGGCTAGAAAGATCGCACCATGGAGTTGTTCGTTCTGGATAGCAAAGCTCTCGTGGATTGGATAGCTGGACATATAAACACCGACGAAGGGATTGTTCATCCGATCGTCATGAATATAGGTTCATGGGAATCAAGATCTATTCACAGGATCGTCCGTACTTCATCAACAATCATCATCGCGTTCTTTCGCTCACATGCCATCGACTGCAGCGAGTGGGGGAATAAGAGAGGAAGAAAACAAGAGGAAAAGAAACACAAAGATCTAGATCCTAAGATGTTCCCCTCACATAGAGGAGTGGTGGATTAGTGGAGATGTAGATCTGGATCTTTCCTTTCAAATCCCCCAAAAAGATTCAATGAATATGGGAGGGATTGAGAGTATTTGCAAGCTCTTGAAGGTAGAAACAATGGAGGAGAGAGGGAGAGCAAGCAACCAACCCCTTGGATAATAAGGGGGCCTTTTATAGGTCCCCCATGACAACTAGCCATTGCAGAACACTTACCCGAGAGTCTCCGGCCTTCAGGACCAGAGTCTGCGGCCCCTAGGACCAGAGTCTCCGGGGTCCAGACTCCAGCCATGACTCCGGGCGAGCCTCCAGATGCTCCCAACACACACCCCGTATTCTGGGCTAGAGTTTTGGCTAGAGTCTTCGGGTGAAACACCAAAGTCTTCGCCCCCTCAAAAACTGACAGAAAAACCAATACAAAAACGGCCATAATTTTTGCACTCGTACTCCCATTTTAATGATCTTGGGCTCATTTCAAAGATAGTAATGATATCTACAAGATAATGCAGGGAACCATCATAGTCCATCAAGGGAGGATATAATCAAATTATGAAGGGCTCATACCTTTTCCTTGAGCATTCCACTTGATCTTGATGTAGACGATCTTATCTTCCTCAAGATGGAACATATTTCTTGATTGCTCTTGCTTGCACTTGCTTGATGAAGACTTGCGAATTTCTCCCCCATACATCATGGGGAAACCACTTCTTTGAACTTGTCTTCATCAAACCATGATCACCG
This sequence comes from Avena eriantha, assembly GCA_910589775.1. Taxonomy (NCBI): domain Eukaryota; kingdom Viridiplantae; phylum Streptophyta; class Magnoliopsida; order Poales; family Poaceae; genus Avena; species Avena eriantha. Next base: position 296,880,155 of record OU342740.1, read on the forward strand.
AGGATGGCAAGCTTCAAGCATGTGATCTTCTAGAGATGAAGCATCTTTATCTTGTACCTCATTTCTTATAACTCCATTAGGATGATGTATTGAAGATACACATGAGGAACTCTATATTATTCTCCAACACACCCTTGATCTTCTTATTTATTGTTCTTCTTCTACTACTTCTTCTTCAACATGATTCCAATAGGACCAAAGCCATTGGACACTGCTTATTGTTATTCATCTCTTCATTTATTCAACCTTGAGGCCAACACATGGTCCAAGCGATACCAATGGAAAATTAGTACAACTCAATGCAAACATTAGTCCATACAGATTGTAAATAATTACCAAAACCACACATGGGGTCACTCATGCCGTTGTTTAATTCTACCCCATTTGTGTAATTGATGACAATCCCTTTGAGAGGGTTTATAAATTAAAATTAATGAACAAAATGGTTGTATCAACATCAAATACTACACAAGTGTGTGATGTTGGTACAACCACAATATATAGAGCAAACTCACCCACAATCTATGCATGTGTGATGAACTTGAATATCATTGCATATATTGCCAACCATTTTCATTATAGAGTTTCCTCTATATATTCAACATCCAAAGCAATAACAAAGATGCAAGATCATGAAGAGAAAATACTTAAGAACAAACTCAAAGCATAAACCAAATTCCCTTAAACCCTCTAAAACTTCTCCCCCATTAGCATCGATTGCCAAAATGGGTGAAAAGTTCTAGACAACCAATATAGTGAGAATTCATCCAAAGGTGTGCATTTTAACATATCCAATGATGAATACTTGGGAGGAATTAAAACTATAACAAGGACCCAAATATTGAAAAATAAAATAATATGAAAGAAGCATCAACAAATGAAGCAAGCAATCAAAAGATCCGAAATAACCAATTGAGAACAACAAGATATAAAGAGCAATAATAACGCTAGATTGTTTTGGATCAAACTGCTATTCACGTTGCCCCAATTCTTTTCGGCTGTGGGATGGACGTCAAGGACACGTGGTAACGTCGCAATGCAGCCCTGCTATCTTGTGAGGCGGGTCCCGCTGCGGGCTAGGGTGAAAGATTCCATACCGCGGGCAGGTGTACCATGCACCATTGTACCCCGTGTCGTTGGAAGGTGGCATGCGAGAGGGGCCTGCCGTCGGCGTATGCGGGTTCTAACGCTCGTGGTGAAAAGTGTTCCGTGAAAAAATGCTTCGCACTCGCTGGGTTGCGGGGTCTGCCAAGAGCCTATGTGGCATGTTAGAAGGCATGGACAAGATCGGTTTCATGTGATGGAGAGCTCTCTTCGCAGCGTAGGCCATAGACGTCCACGGGTTTTCACGGTAGGCGTACATATGAGCTTCGAACGTAGGCTGTAGACATATACATACGCCAGCAACGTGGCATTGTGGAACCTTTCTGGACGCGTTATTTTATGGTGGATAGCCGAGCTGGCACCGTAGGCTATAGACATATGCGGTTCCTCGCGGGCGGGCTATAGCCGGGCTGGGTGCATAGGTTATAGACATACGCGGGTTTACGCGGATGTTGGCTACATGGCAGCGTGGAGTCTCGTCGGTAGTGTTTCTATGCACCAGACGGACGAGCTAGTAGTCTGCGATGTACCATTTGCGGTTTCTTGCGGTGGAGATCCGGTGTGGACGAATAGACTATATAGGCTGGCATGCGTTCTCGTGGAGATATAGTACAGTGGGTCCCACTTGCGTGGGAGAGCGTATCTTCCTTTCGTAGAATGCACGACGGGGTCCATGCCTCGCCCGTCCGGCTATAAAATACCACGCCTCTTTGTTAGTTCTCTCATCTACGCAGCACAACGTCTTTTAGGTAGACATGATCGACCACCAGAACGACAACATAAGCGTATCCGACATGTTATGGGTGGTGACGTGTTTGTTTTTAGGCGGAGCGGTGCTGCAGATGAGAGCTCGCTGATGCAAAATGCACTGATAGGTTAGGTATAGGTTTTAGGCGAATGCAACATCGTGATCTAAAGCTTGTCGATGTTTGCTGCGTAGATAGGATAGCTACTCGGATTCGGTAATTTGGTAGATTAGTGAAGGAGATATTCCCTAGAGACAAATAATAAAATGTATTGTTTTATATATCTCTTATATGTTCATAATACATTTCATATTGTGCTATAACTGTGTTAATACGAAACATTAATACACGTGTGCTATGTAAAAAATCGTGTCTCTAGTTGCCTCTAGCGAACTAACTCATTGGTCATGAAGATGATCTAGAGTTTCAAGATCATGGGAATTTATGCCAATTGACAATGAGGTCAAATCATTGTTTGAATGATGTGATAGACAAACACCGAACAGTTATATCATAATGAGATCTAGTTACAAAGTTTATCATTAATGATAAACAAAGGAAACCTCGCAACCAGATCCTTAGACTGTGATATAATCCAAATCACCATTCTAGAGGGAGCTTAGATGGTATCAAGTATCAAGCTATAAAAGGGTGATCAAAAAGGTGGCACTCAGGTTTCCAGAGGGGCGCGTAGAGGACTACATATCAAGACCAGGATTTGTCAATCCATGTAATGGATAGATACACGTGGCCATCTCGGTGACGTTGCATTATTGAAGCTTGCAAGCGTGTGACTGGGTCACAACATGGGAACGAGTAAACGAGTTCAGCTGTAACGAGATTGACCAAAGGTATGGAGATACCAAAGATTAAATCTTGGGTGAACTAGGTATCAAGTGGCAAAGGGAGTGGGAAACAACGTTAATGGTTAAAACGATAAGATTCGTGAAATGCATGGGGGTCATCATGGGCATCCAAGTCCCGCTGATGATCATTGATAGGAGAGAGGTCTCGATCATGTCCGGAGTGTTTCCGAACTCGATCGTGGACACGCTTAAGGGCGGGGACGCATAGGGATCGATACAGAACCACAGGAGAATTGAGAGAGAGAGAAACCGGAATAGTTCTGTGTAACACCCGATGTTGATCAGAGGGGTCCGAAAGGAGTTTTGGAGTGAAGGAATATAATAATATATGCATTTTATATTAATTAGTTGAATTAATATTAAAAAATATATATTTATTTTATTTTAATAGGCAGCCCTTTGCTAATGGGCCTCACCCAGAGGGGAGGCCCAAATGGGCAAGGCGCCTAGGGAGGAGGGCCAGGCAGCCAAGCCGTAGTGGGCTCCTGATGACTGCAAGTGTACAGATCGTTCGTAGCTAGTTTCTAAATAAAGATATCGATCCCACAAGGAGCAGGAGTCTGAAGTCTAATAACTCTTGAAAAAAATATTACAAAAGAAATGCTAGATGAAGTTCTAAGTAGCAAGATAAAATGCGAGTACTGTGTAAAAAGGTGTTTTTGGGTTTTAGGTATAAGAGCAATAATAAAGTAAAGTAAAATAACTTAATACAGAAAGTAAGTATCGCATATGTAAGAGAGATTAGAACTGCAATAGGGAAAATCATTCTTAGGGAGTAGCGGATACACCACTAGTATTATAAGGATCTAAGATAAAGATTAATATCATGAACATTCTCAACTATGTATGCGTGGGAGGAACTCCGTATTTGGACAATTAGGCAGCAACCTCTGCTCATATCATCCTCATAACCACAACAGTCAGCAATCGACATCAATCGAGTTATTGCGCTATTAAGGGACATAATCCCGCAGGACATATCCCATGGCATGGATAGTGTTTTGTGAGTTTCCTCGGTTTCCCAAGTTGATAAGTAAGGGGTACCAACAGCTTTGTAGTCACTATAAGTGCTAGCACACCTCCGTCTACCAACTAGTAGTTTCCTCCATCAAGTCCCCACGAGAGGCAAATATTGAGAGGTCGACTGCTCTCAACATCAAGATGTAGAAAATCTAACATATGGTCACAACGATGAATATCATAATAGACTTTATCTTATTTCAATCTCATACTAGGGTTTCTCCATCTCCCCAAGAACTAATGATCTACTCAGACATGGAGGCAATCAACATTATAGCAATGGTAATGGAAACAATCATAGATGAATAGTACTTGTATAAATCCACAACGAGTACGGGAATTACAACAAGATCTAGACAAGATGTAGATGGGATGGATGGAGATGGTGGTGATGCAGCGGTGGTTGATGAAGATCGATGCCTTAGCCTCTTGGATCTGCGTAGGGCCAAGATGGATCCTTGTGGATGAGTTCCCCCTCTAGATGCCTTCCGGAGGTGAGGTTTCTGCAATTTCTATGTGTTCTGTATGTGTCTCCTCCAACCAATTACATGGGGTGAAACTATTTGACGAGGCGGAGGCGGCGCCAACTATACGGCCGGAGCTATACAGCCAGAAAATTTTCTCCCGCCGTGTAGTTGGTCGTTGAACCTTCAGCCTCCCTTGTTCGCTTCTAGTTTTCTTCTGGTATTATTAATATTTCCCAAATAAGCGATTTATGTTGTTTTTTACTCCTGTTCTCCATAGTACAACTGCTCCAAGAATTGTGTCCATTGGATCCATCATCTGTCCTGATCCTGGTGAAAACAGACAAAAAATGTGCACGCGAGCGCCGTAAAATACCAAGATCTTATATCTGCAATGCAAAATAATAATGTAAATCATGATGCAAATATGCACCCATCAACTTCCCCAAGCTTATACTCTTGCTCATCCCGAGCAAGTTTTAGCTTAATGGATGTGATCCTCATATTCATGAAGCTAAGTCGATTAAAATAAATGACGCAGTTGAAGCATGTGTTTATCATATATGATACATAGGAATAAGTTCGTGAATAGTACCTTACTCGAACCATCTAGATAGTATTAGCATGCTTCCACACCTTAGTTATCAATAGTTCATAAAAGATGAATCTCAACATAATGTAAAAGTATCTGGTTCAACCGAATGAGTTAACGAGGTAGTCCCAAGTGTTTTAGGATCAACGTATTCACTTGGGATTCAAAATCTCAAAAGTGTCTCTTTGTCATACTACAATACAGTGGTATATGCCTATTTGCTCTTTGCAGATTCGCTCTTTTTGTCCTTTCTTTTCTTTTCTTTTGCATATATGCTCACACTTTTTGTTTTAAGTGTTGTGCAAAAGAGCTAGCCATATATTCCACCTTATGTAGGAATTCAAAGTTCAACGATCTCAATTATCAAATTCCAACTATATATGAAGCATTCTTATGACTTGGAGATTCTACCTTGACTTGTTCTCGCTCTATTTTGATAGCGCTTTCATTTTCCCCTGTTCAAGGTTTCTTTTTCAACTTAATTGTATAGATAATTTCTCTTTGTAAATCAAACTGTAGACTTACAGCATATTGACCAAATTATCTTTATGCGTTCTATTAATACCAATGGTGTGAAAGACTCCTATTTCTATCATCAAGTGCAAGTAAAGTCATACTCAAGCCATTCGTATATCAATAAAGCAACCATAAACTCAATATTGCTCCATATATAATAATAAACTCGGAATTTCATAAAAGGGATTGACTATTTCTGAAGGGAAATCTAATGATGCAAACTTTATTTCTAGCTTGAACTAACGCAAAAATAATAATAAAACTTATAGGATAGATTACAAGGTCTTAGCGATCTCCCCAAGCTTGGAATCGAGCCAGGCAGTATCAAATAATCCCTTGCGATTATTTGATACCGTGATTATTGTAGATCACCATGGTGCCATGGCATGTAACACTGCGGTGCGTAGCTTCTTGTTGGTCTCCTCTAGAGCAGTTATGCGGCTGTAGCACCTACGCAAATCAGATTGCAGAGTGTCCACTCTATCTGTGAGCTTAGTCACCAATGGAAGGAGGTCTTCCTTCTTATCCATCTCATTGAGATGGTGACGGACTTCGACGCGATGGAGTAGCTCCCGCTCTGATATATCTCCAGTGCCCGCACGTGATCCTTATTCCTGGGGATAGCTTCCTCTTCCTCATCCATAATTGATGGATCAGGGAAGTGGAAACCGTACCTCCACTCTTCTTGAGGCTTAACCTTCATACGAGCACCAATGGTTGGCTTCGAAAGTGGTGCCTTCGCTTGGTTGCTAGTACCTGCACCAATATTAGATAATTCCTTACGCTTGTGTGGCCTTGGATCCGCCATGATGAACTTGACCGTCTCCATACGCCCTTTTCCATGCGGTTTGCGATCTTCTCTCTCTTGTTGGGCTTTCTTCATTGCTGCCCAATCGATCTCCGGTGGATCATAGATGTCACGACAGATGTAGATGTCAACCATGTCATCATTGGAATCGTTGTTGAAGTAGCTTGGCTCGACGTACTCCTTGTACCTCGGGCTAAACCTCACCACCTCCTCGTCATCGTCCTCCATGGTCGGGCTGCTAGATCGGTCCCTGGAAGGAGCAAAGAGCCCCAAGGAATTCCCACGGCCTGGGGCAGGATAGCGCATTGCTAGATTGGTTCCTATAGATTGTGATTAGAGAGAGAGACAATGGCAGTATATAAGGCGGGTGAGAGGTTGGTAAAACTCGCGAGAAACACCAAATTGTCATCCAAGAAAAGAATATTAACAAAACAGGGAAAGAAATCACGGATTTGAAAGAGTCATGCCGTGTACACTAACTATACGAGCGCAACCCGTATAGGTCCGGTCGTATAGTTGGTTCCGGGCAGATATTTCCAAATATCTTGAGTCCAGGTCGATTAAATCATGACTCGGAACTGACAATAAGTTTTTTATGGTAAATAAACGAAAAGACAAACGAAAAGTGTCTAAGAGTTTAATGACCAACTATATGGCCAGAATTTTGGCTCCGGTCGTATAGTTGCGACCATATAAATACAAACACCAAAAATCAAAAGTGTTTGAGAGTTTAACGACCAACTATACGGCCAAAATTTTGGCTCCGGTCGTATAGTTGCGACCGTATAGATACATACACCGAAAAGCAAAACTATCTGAGAGTTTAACGACCAACTATACGTCCAGAACTTTAACTCTGGTCATATAGTTGCGATCGTATAGGCTCACATATCAAAAATAATTTCACAAAGATGATACAGAGAGTTTAACGACCAACTATACGGTGGGAGCTCCCTCTCCGGTCGTATAGTTCCGCCCGTATAGCTGGTAAAACCCCTCTAAAACTTTAGAAAAACACAAGGAATACAAAGGCAGAATTTTTAGGAGTAAAATTTGTGAAAACAAATCACTTATTTGTGTAAGAACACTTTCCTTGCACTTATCATTTGCTTATTCGGGGATGAAAAGTTCCCCCAACAACAAAGACTTCTTCTCTCTTTTAGGAATTGACCTTAATTCATTAAATAATTCTCGTAAACGAAAATCACCAGGACTAAAGTTCCTCTCAACAATATTGGTGTCTTTCTGGGAAATCATGGACACTGTATTTAACATCTTTATTTCCTGCCTCTGCATAATCTGCAACTCAAATTCTTGAAGTGAAAGAATCCAACGGGTTAGTCTTGGCTTATATTCTTTCCTCTCAAGGAGTTCTTTTAAACCATCACGATCCGTATGAACTCTTACCTTTGCATCAACTATGTAAGAGCGAAATTTATCACAAGAGAAAAATACAGTAAATAGTGAAGGAGATATGCCCTAGAGGCAAATAATAAATAGGTTTTTATTGTCATATCTCAATTAGTTTATAATAGTTTCATATTGTGCTATAACTGTGCCAAGTAGAAACATTGGTACATGTGTGGTATGAAACAACAAAGTCCCTAGTAGCCTCTATTCATACTAGTTCGTGTGTCATGAGGATGATCTGGGTTTCAAGATCATGGGCATTTATGCAAATTGACAACGAGATCATATCATTGGAGAATGATGTGACTGGACATTCCTCGAAGGATTGCAACATGATCAATTCATATAGTTCATTGTTGCAACATCTATACCTAGACTCCTTTTCCTTAGACGGTGAGCTCATATTACTCACTGTTTCCCGAGGCTGCTTAGACTACATCAAGCGCCACTTGGTAATACAGTGGTTATAAAGGTGTACGTTGGGTATTCCGAAGGAACAGTAGATGACATGTGACTGCAAGACCAGGATTTGTTCACCCACATGATGGGTAAAGATACATACGGCCGGCTTGGTGAGATTGCATCCATAAATGTTGCAACATGTGACTAGGTCACGGGGATGTAACATCGCGGTAACAAGAAAACAAAACTTGTTGTGAACGAGATTGAACAAGGTATGTGATACCAATGATCGGATCTCGGACAAGTTGTATCCAGAGACAAAAGGACAAGGATGCTACTTTTAGCGGTTCAAACGACATTGTCATCAGGAATGCATAGGGGTCACATGGATATCCCTGGCCCCTCTATTGATCATTGATACAAATCATGTCTAGACCATTCCCGAGCTGTGAGAGGATACACTTAAGGGTACGATGAGAGCGATCATTTGTAAGATGGAATCACAGTAGAGAAAGAGAAAGCCGGAAATGTTCCCGCAGAGAGATCCGAAGTTGTTTGGAGAAAGAATAAAGGAAAAGACCCGGAAAAGTGTTTTCAGATAAATGGGAATTTGAATATATATTTATTATATGTTAATTGTGAATTAATATATTCTAACTAATATTTAGGTTAAGATTTATAAAGGCAACTTTTATATTAGGCCAAATCCCCGGAGGGAAATAGCCTAAAAGAAAAGCTGCAGAAAAAGGAAATAGAAATACAGCCAAAAGCCCATGTGGGCGACAGATACTAGCCGCCGCACGGGGGTGGGTGGCAACCAACCAGCCGCCGGGGCCAGCCAGCTCAACCCCGGAAAACGCGAGCTCGCGTGGGAGCCAGCAGGCCGCCGGGGTGGCCAGCCCACCCGGGCTGCTTGACGGGCCACGGGCAAGGTGCGGGAGCCTACCCGGGCTGGCCTCACCAGGCCGCTGCCGCGGGAATAGCTAGGCACGAGGTGGGCCGTGCCAAAGGCCCACCCGGCCAGTGTTGTGCTGCTATCTGCTGCTCGCTGCTGCTGTGGGCGGTTGGCTGCCTGTTGGGCTGGGATTTTGGCCCATCCGACGATTAGCTCGAAATTCCTGTTTATTCCTTTAGTAATTAGTCCCACATGGCTAACCTAATGGGGAGGGCATACACCCCTCCACCTATATAAAGGGGTGCCCATGGGTGGGATTAAACACACAATTTGAGAAGTCCTTTGGTTGACTTTCTCCCTCCCTCTCTCTATACCTTGTGACCATGGCCCCAAGTCTGGGCTGTGCGATCGAGGCCCACCTGCAGTACGCCGTTGCGCTGCAGGGATTCCTAGCCGGATATCACCTTCCGCACTCTCGGCGGGATCGGGGAGCCAGAGGTCTCATCGTACACCGGATGTGTACGAAGACACGAGGCGCAACACTTGGGGCGCTTAAATGTCGTGAGCCAGAGCTGCTGCATGATGAAGATGAAGAAGGAGCAAGGGGTGACATGCGAGGAGCTTCGCGACCTTGAGGTCGGCTACGAGTATGACTACTTCAACCACGTTCCCCGCGGAAATTTTACCGCATACGGTCTACAAGGGTATGTATTCTATACGCATTGGTCGTTACTTCATTACTACATAGATAGATCCTAGGCTGTTTTGGGGTTCCATCGTAGGAAATTTTTTGTTTTCTGCTACGGATCCCCTTCAGTGGTATCAGAGCCGATATATGCGTAGGTGTGTTGTACGGCCAGTACGCACAAGTTTTGTGCGGGCATTGATCCCTTAGTTGTTACCCTCTAACGTGTACTTGTTTATATCCCGGTATTGTTTGATGAAGCGGCCCGGACCGACCTTACGCGTATTCGTACGCGATACTGGTTCCACGCTCAACATACGGCGTGTACCGTATAAGTGTCTAGCGGGTGTCTGTCTCTCATTCAATAGTTGATATAGCATTTACAACGGGGGGCCCCAAAAGGGGTGTAATAGAGACAATTGTTGGATCCATGTTGTGGTTGGAAAGTTCGTAGTTTAGAAACGGCTCTATTGCGAAAGCCCTAACAACCATGTAAAACTTGCAATAGATAAAGTAGAGGCGTCTAACTTTATTTTGCAGGGGGCATGTGATAATGATATGGCATTGGTCGTTGCAAAGGTAAAGTAGTTTACTTTTCTGTTACTAAGTAGTATAGGAATAGTCATCGTTCCGATGAACAACCTGGTGGAGGCGTCATGGACTTGGCGTCAAACCAATGGCAAGATGGAGATCATGCCGGAGCGCTCGATGGAGATCAAGGCGCAAGAAGCACCATATCATATCACATTATACATATGACGTTGATACCTATTTTACATCTTATTGTGTGCTAGTATTTAGATACTCAACGGTAGCAAATAAGATAATCCTTGTTTAATTCCAATGTTCCGTGTTCCCCTTGTGTGTGCACCACCAAGAAAGTTCTTCGTTTTTTGACTCGAATCCAAGAAAATTCTTTGTTATGAGGCGCCCTGTGGTGAGTAGGCGTCAGACATATCTATGTTCGCATACAGTGGGTGTAAGCCATGTTGCACATCGAATACACACAAGTTAGATTTGGTGAGCCTAGCATGTGCATACATGGCCTCGGAACACAAGAGATCGAAAGATCGAGCATGAGTCACATGGAAGATGTGATTGGCATTATTGACTGTCTACCTTTGATGCACTGATGGCCATGACGATCGGGGGAGGTGCAGAGGATAGGGATCATGCGATCACTAAAATCGTCCAGGAGATGACAATTTTAGTGGAGACCAATTATAAACTGATCTCTTATTATAAACTTAGTCTAGATGTCTATTTGCAAATATCGTAGTAGATCTTAGCCTATCCCATTGAGGTCCTTTGCAACCATGGGAATATATTGCTTAATTTGGAACTTAGCAAAGGGGTCCAACTTCATAGATTAATACCCACGCCTGAGGGATATCCTCGTAAAAGGTGATCTTCTCTTCTTGATACAATAACCATTAGGAGATAATTCGATGACTCCAGAATGTTTGGAAAAACACTTAAGGATCTTGCATTAGAGTTGAGAACTCTTGGAAGGGCTTGATTGCAAATGGAGGTCATGAATGAAAAGGTATATATAAGATATACAAATTATAAATGTGGTTCTTGCAAAACTCGTCGCAGTTTGCAAAGTATTTGATACTTGTCCCGTTTTGTGAAAACAAGGGGATCTTCTTGAGAATTGCTAGTTTTGAGGCAACATGACTTGATGGCAAGCAAAACAGTTGATGGTCGACATCACCTCTTCCTCAAAGTTTCTCATTTCGATTAGTGAACTTGAATATAATTTTGTAATCCTTGTTTATGTGTCTTGCTTTTGGCGAGACGATTATTCATATGAACTAGTTACAAGCCAGTTTTTACTATTCTTATGAACAATACCGCTATGGTCACATTACGATTACAAACAAGTTATTCTCATCACTATGTTAATGATAATAGTTTAAAAATTTATAAAGGATTAGAATGCTAAAAGATATCCAAAGTTTAATAATGAAATGACACTATAGTTTAAGTCATTTTGGTTATTGCATGTTCTTAATGAAGATCGGGGTCCTATATGCTTACTCTAGAGACATTGCAAAACCATGCCTCTTGGGCAGAATGACTAAAACTCCGCATTCTGGTAAAACGGTGATATGCGAAGAAATGTTGAATCTTATACATAGTGATGTATCGTATTTTCAACAAGTAGTGGAAATCATTTGTTAATTGTGGACTTAAGTGAATAAGCATATTTACTTAATGAAACATAAGTTTGAAACGATTTGAACTGTTCAAATGAGTTCACAATAAAGAGGATATTGAATTAACAACTCTCTTCGATTTGATCAACATGACTAAATTATTCAAGTTAAGTTTAGCATAAAAGGAACTTGTGAAAGATGTTTCACAAATTATGATAACTAGATGAATTCAATCTGTGTTGAAATATCTAAACATCATAATCATTGTGTATTAAGATACATATGGTATATATTATATCTTATCAGGGTTATAGTTGTTGTTTAGAGTTAGAGATCAAATTAAGCAAACACTCATTTGAAATGCAAAAGGAACATCTAAAGATTCATGGAAACAACACCATAAGTGTTATGGCATGTTCGAGTTTCTGGAGATTTCGATAAGTCGAAATCGTGGTGAATAAATAAGTCTTTTTAGAGCATTCTTAGGAAGCTATGAATGCATCTTCCACGAAAGGGGCAAACCTGCTATTGTCCTAAGTTGATGTGTCTTGATGAAGATACAAGTGGAAGAAAGTAAAAGATCGAAACAAGGTATTTGACCTTACCTCTGAATTGTTGAGTGGCGCAGCGGAACTTGTTTCGTGAATCCAAACTCTGCAAATAGAGGAGAAACCGTTGATAATGATCATAAAGTTTCAGGAAATACTTTTACTAAAGAAATTAGGATTCAACTATATATTCTACAGGTTTGTGGAATTATATTGTTGATTCACTTGTCATGTTTTCAACAAGACATACCTACGAATTACAAAGAAGCGTGATGGACCTAAGTACGAGAAATGAATGGTCATTTAAATCTCGTTAGTGGAATTCTCGATTTGATGATGATCAAGGAATTTTGGAATATCCAAGATTGTCTAGAGGACCTAGATTTGAGTGGGAGCAAATCAGCTTGGCTAATTCATAATATGTAGTTAACATATTTTGAGTGGGAGCTAAGTGAAATCCCTGGATCTCAAATATGAATGTCATATTTGAGTGGGAGGGTGAAATCATTCTAAGATATGTGGACAACATATGTGAATGATGTGATTGGTGTTAATAATATTTAAGTGAGATAAATAATGATGAAGTTGAAGTTATTAAACAAAGAGATCGATCGAGATAGATTGGTGGGTTTAATAAACATTGAATGTGGAATGCTTTCTGGACTTGACTATGGAAGATGTTCAGAATGTCCTAAGACAAGATTCTGAAGTAGCTCAGAATGGAACAAGGTAAGAAAGAAGTTCTTACTATATGAAGCATTGAGTTAGTATTGCAACTATGGTTGAAAGAAAGAGATGCGTTGCATCTCCTATGCCTCAGTCATAGGTTCTTCCATATAACCATGTTGTATACTCGACGTAATGTGACCCAAAGTTCTGGTTGGTAGGACAAAGTCTTAACTGTAAGAACCTGTCTTTAAGTGATTCCTGAGTTGATCACTGAACCATAATTAAGTTTGTACTTAAATGGCAAGAAGCAAAGTAAGTGGCATAGTTGCATTTCATGCACTGGGATCTACATAGATATAGAAGTATAAAGGCTCCATCTGATGTGATGTATAATGTTATGGCGGAGCTAGTTCGCTTTTAACGTAGAATTATGTGTCCCAGGGCCCATTGCCCATGAGAAAGCCCTCGAGGTTGATCTAAAGTCACTGTTAGCTCCTGGAATCCGGCCTCGTTCTGCTGCCATGACTATAGTATATATACAAAGGATAGCAAAGTGTGTTTCGAAGTGTAGATGACAACGGTGAAAACGACCGTTATCATAAACACTAGAAACAAAAGTCTCACTTTGTCGCCAAACAAATACTTCGACCCATTATACGATAATGGTGTGAATGTCAAAATTTGCAAAAGACATAATGATCTGGTAAAACAGAACATGGACATGACATTTCCCATGAGCATGCATGATCTGTAAACGCATCTGGTATATGGTTTATATGAGTAAAATGCAAGCTAGGTTATTTATACTCTATTGTAAGTGGGAGTCTGAAAGAGATATGCCCTAGAGGCAAATAATAAATAGGTTTTTATTGTCATATCTCAATTAGTTTATAATAGTTTCATATTGTGCTATAGCTGTGCCAAGTAGAAACATTGGGATTTCTTATTATTATATTATTGGGTATTCTTGGTCATCTGAAGAAGTCCAGGGACTTATTGCTGATCACAGGCAATCCACCATTTCCTGAGCTCTGTCATATGCCCTACTCTCTTTTACCTGTTTTATATCTTCTTTACAAATTTGCATAGTCTACCTGCATATTTTGTTTTACAAATTTGCATAGTAACTTGGCTCCTCCAAGTTATGATTTCGTTGTTGGGTCCGCAGCATAGAAAACAAAAAATTTCCTACGGTGTGAACTACACGCCAAGATCTATCTACTAGGTACAAAGCAACGGGTGGACATACATCCAACGAGAACTTACCCTCGAATACAACGAGTTTTATAACGAGTAGGAACTCGTGGTTGATGTAGTCGTACACTTGCCGATCTCAAGATCGCGAGGAAGTCTGGGCGCCGCAACTCAGCAGCGCATCCGCACTCGAACACACGTTCAAGCCACCGGACAACCTCCACCTCCTCGCTCCAGCGATCCAGTGGAAGAAGCAACTCCTTCCAGACGAAATGCCACCGGGAACATGTATCTCGCTAGTCCGAGACCATGGGGGAATAATTCTAGAGGGGGAGAGAGATCCTTCACAAGGAGGTGTGAGGATGAAGGAGGGAATGCGTGGCCTTTTATAGGAGGAGGGAATGCGTGGGGGGTGACCCTCACCTCCCCCATTCATGTGGTGGTAACCCCTCCACATTAAAATGCCTCTTCACATTCCCTTTTAAAGTCTCCACTTTAAATGCAATAAAATTCTCCAAGTTTAATGCTCTCTCATTTAATAAAACTCTTTTATTAAATTTATTCAGAATTTTGTTAATTACTTTAATTAACAAACATTCACATATAGCCCTTTGCAATATTTCAGTATCACATGCAGAACCACTTTCTGCAATTTCACCCGAAACAATTTCCGGTTTCTATTGAAACAATTCCTGCGCTTTGCAGTTCTTTCGTCTGAAACATATGTGCTCCAAAATGGTGTCCGATAACTCTTAAGTGTGTCACCCTACGGTTCGCGAATAATGCAGGCAATAATAAAGTTGTTATTATGTATTCCTTATATATGATATATGTTTATTTTGCATGCTAGAATTGTATTGATCGGAAACATCAATACATGTGTGTTTAATAAACAAAAAGGGTTCCTAGTTATGCCTCTCTTATAGACTAGCTTGTTGATTAACAAGATGATCAAGGTTTCCTGATCATGGACATTGGATGTTGTTAATAACAAGGTCACACCATTGGTGGAATGATGTGGTGAACATTCATCCGAAGTATAGCATTACGATCAAGTCATTATGCTTATATTGCTATAACATCATACGAAGTAATCTTTATCCTTAGACCATGAGATCATGTTAATTGCTAACACCTGAAGAGTATCTTGATAACATCAAACGTCACACCGTAACAGGGTGACTATAAAGATGAGTTCAGTACTACGAAGGTGTTATGTTGAGGCTCATGGATCAAGAGTGGAATTTGTCAATTCCGATGATGGATAGATATACTCTAGGCCCTCTCGGTGATATCACATTGAGATAGCTTGCAAGCAAGTGATGTGATCACTAGAATGTTATATCACGGGAATGAGAAAATAGTGCATGTCGGTAACGAGATCAAACTAGGTATGGAGATACCGATGATCGAATCTCGGACATGTAATATATCGTGAGACAAAGGGATTTAGTTACAAACGTTAAAGGTTCTCACGATAGAAGTCATCGTTGAATGTGTAGGAGTCAGTACGGATCTCTAGGTCCCGCTGCTGATTATTGATCAGAGAAGGGTCTCGATCATGTCTGCATTATTCGCGAACCGTAGGGTGACACACTTAAGAGTTACCGGACACCACTTTGGAGCACATATGTTTCAGACGAAAGAATTGCAAAGCATAGGAATTGTTTCAATAGAAAACGGAAATTGTTTCGGGTGAAATTGCAGAAAGTGGTTTTGCATGTGATATTGAAATATTGCAAGGGGCTATATGTGAATGTTTGTTAATCAAAGTAATTAAAAAAATTCTGAATAAATTTAATAAAAGAGTTTTATTAAATGAGAGAGCATTAAACTTGGAGAATTTTAATGCATTTAAAGTGGAGACTTTAAAAGGGAATGTGAAGAGGCATTTTGATGCGGAGGGGTTACCACCACATGAATGGGGGAGGTGAGGGGTCACCCCCCCCCCCCATGTGCCGGCCATGGAGAGGTACCCCCCCCTCCTCCTATAAAAGGCCACCCGTTCCCTTCTTCATCCTCACACCTCCTTGTGAAGGATCTCTCTCCCCCTCTAGAATTATTTCCCCATGGTCTCGGATTAGCGAGATACATGTTCCCGGTGGCATTTCGTCTGGAAGGAGTTGCTGCTTCCGCTGGATCGCTGGAGCGGGGAGGTGGAGGTTGTTCGGTGGCTTGAACGTGTGTGCGAGTGCGGATGCGCTGCTGAGTTGCAGCGCTCGGACTTCCTCACGATCTTGAGATCGGCAAGTGTACGACTACATCAACCACGAGTTCCTACTCGTTAACAAAACTCGTTGTCTTCGAGGGTAAGTTTTCGTTGGATGTATGTACACCCGTTGCTTTGTACCTAGTAGATAGATCTTGGCGTGTAGTTCACACCGTAGGAAATTTTTTGTTTTCTATGCTGCGGACCCAACATCATTGAAATTATCAGGCCCATCTTAATGGCTATAAAGAAAGAGGTTTTTGGGAGACAACCCAATATATTTTTGCTTTTAGTTTATTTTTGTTTATTTGAGTCTTGGATGTTATTGCTTATGCATTAACCTCTTCTTATCCTTTTTGTTTGGTTTTTGTGTCAAGATCAACCTCTAATGAGAGAGAAGTAAGATTTGGGAAGTTGCTGTCCCGAAACAGATTTTTGTGCCTCATTGTAAACAATCGTGAAGAATCCCTGAACGTCGTACGGATTTTTAATTTTTGTGTGCCTGCCTTAGGTTATTATTTAACTTTCTTTAGTTTTGCACTTTTTGATTTGAGCAGCAGAAGATTTTCGAAAAAATTGATCTTTACCTGTTGGTCTGTTTTGACAGATTTCTGCCATTTTTGCATTTGCCTCTTAAATCGATTTCCTTCTTGAATTATTTTTGGGATTTTGAAAGGAGTTGCTACAGTAGATTATGTTTTGATGGATTTCAGTTGAAACTGGACCCAAAGGTTTATTATTTTATATGCACTAATGTTGGTAATGAAGATTGTGTGAAGTTTTGTATGATAGAAATTTTCAACAGTTAGGAGAGAATGGTGTAATAAGATGGTGAATGGTCAAAGACTCAGGCACTATATTGCTGGAGATTCTTATAATGAAGATATTGATGTTATTCAAGTGGTGACTCCGGAAAAATTTATGAAATATCAAATTCAGAAACCTGCAGAGTCTGTTTTCAAATAGGTAACAGTTCTGGTAAGAAAAGGTCTGCGAAAAACCTTTCAATTTATATTTTTGCAGTTTTTATCTAACGAGGAAGATAATGAGTCGAAAGGGGGATGGAAATGGAGCTCGGGGGCTCACACCACCCCGTGGCATGGGCCCACCTGGTCGCGCCACTAGGGGGTGTGGCCACCCCGGAGACCGTCTCCGACCCATTTTCTGCAATTACCTTCCTTTTGTTGTTAAACTTTGTAATATATAATCCCCCGGATCCCCTGAGGTTTGTATATCATGTTCTCGTCGAGTTTTCGTTTTGATCTGTTTCTGTCAGGAGTTAATCTCAAGTTTAGAGGCACGATGGTCTCCACCAACGATAAGAGCAAGACGCCTGTAGAAGATGATCTCCAAGACCCCCAGCAGGAGGAGGAGATTAAGGGAGAAGTTGAAGAGGAAGTGAAGCAAGACTAGCACCCGCGCACCAGCACCACTGATGCGCTCGACTTTCGACGTAGAGCTCGTTGGGAACCCCAAGAGGAAGGTACGATGAATATAGTAGCAAGTCTTCCCTCAGTTATGAAACCAAGGTTTAACCGAACCAGTAGGAGCAAGGAAACACCCCAAAGGTGTTACTAGCTGAGCTTTGGCAAGGCGCACTACCGGTGCTAGTAGCAACGTGGAGACCTGCACAACACAACCACAGAACTTTGTCCCCATCTTGCGATGAGGTTGTCAATCTCACCGTGTTTTGCGGTAAACAAAGGATTAAACGTATCGAATGGAAATAAGTAAAAGTTTGCAGAAAGTAAACACAAAGCAGTAAACAGTTACAGATTGTATGTAAAGAAAAAGAACCGGGATCCATAGTTCACTAGAGGTGGCTCTCCTTAGATAGATAACATGATGGGTGAACAAATTACAGCGGGGCAATTGACAAACACCGAGAAAGCAATGCATGCATATACTAATCATCTTGACTCCTTTGAGACTTGATTGGGCATTACAACATAATACATAGACCGTCATCCAACTGCATCTATGACTAATAATCCACCATCAGGTTATCATCCGAACCCCCTCCAGTATTAAGTTGCAAGCAACAGATTATTGCTTTACGAACTGCGTGTAAAGTAAACAATACAATTGTTCTATGAACAAAGGATTGTTGTTTTCTCCCTAGTAGCAACAACACATCTAGTACCTTAGAGATTTCTGTCACTTCCCCAGATTACCAGAGGCATGAACCCACTATCGAGCATAAATACTAACTCTTGGAGTTGCTAGCATCTACTTGGCCAAGATAGCTACTAACAACAGAAAGCATGCAAGATCTCAAATAACAAAGACATGATAAAATCAATAATCAATTTGAAATAGCATCTCAATATCCATCGGATCCCCGCAAACACAATATGTATGGATTACAAATAGATGATCTTGATCATGAACAGAGTTCACAAGATCTAAACATGAAAGCACAGAGGAGGAGAAACCAGCCATCTAGCTACTACATGGATCCGTAGTGCAAGGATGAACTACTCACGCGTCACACCGGAGGCTTGCATGGTGATGAAGAAGGCCTCTAGGGTGAATTCCCCTCTCCGGCAGGGTGCCGGGAAGAGCTTCAGATCCCCCCCGATCTAGGGACAGAGACGACGGCGGCTACAGACTCTTTCGTGGATTTTTGATCGGGTACCTAGGGTTTTCGTCCCGAGGGCAACTTATAGGCGGAAGGAGAGGCCGAGGGGGTGCTGGGGTCGGCCAGACAACCCCCTGGCGCGGGCCAAGCCTGGCCGCGCGGCCAGGTGGTGTGGCCGGCCCCTGGCCCCTCTCCGTCTCGTATTCTAGCACTTGATCCCTTCCGGAAAAATAGGCACTTTGGCTTTTGACCCGTCCAATTCCGAGAATATTCATTTTCTGACTTTCCTGGAACCAAAAATAGCAGAAAACAGGCAGCTGGCATTGTGGCTCTTGTTAATAGGTTAGTCCAAGAAATCATAATAAAATTACTCCAAAGTTGGAACAAAACACAAGAAAGTGGATAAAACTAAGCATGGAACATCAAAAATTATAGATACATTTGCAATGTATCAACATCCCCAAGCTTAACTCCTGCTCGTCCTCGAGTAGGTAAGTGATAAAAAGAAAGAATTTTTGAGGTGACATGCACCATCAAAGACTTGATCAAAGTATTTGCAAAACACTCAAAGCTGGGATCATAGTACTTCAATCATAACATGAAAGACAAAGTTCTAGGAATAAGCAAAGAAATTATGATGCAACATGAAAAGACACAAACAAAAGATTCATGAATAACAATGCTTTGCAAGACATTTGTTTGTTTCACATAAAGAAAACATAGCATAAAAGTATTCAGCTTGTCCCTCAATAGAGTAGCAAATATAAATGCATAGGACACCTTCAAAGTTCATAAGAGTGACTAGATACAATAGTTTCAAACAAGCAATAACAAGTTATGCATCAATCAACTAGTCTTGGGACAATGCACATAGAACTAAGAATGGCCACTATGCTCTCAAAGTAGGTTCATAAAGATAGAAGGTGGAGACTCAATATAATGGTGGAAGAAAAGCCTTTTGTAAAAGGAAGTAGGGATTAAAGTCTCATAAAGAGCTTCCAAAAATTATGGTACTTGTAGTTTTCCGCTCTCATTGCCCCTATCATAAGCATCTTGAAGGTGATTAAGGTTAAAGTGACACAACTAAGAGGATATGCTTGACAAGTTATAAACCGAAATCTCATGCCCCTTACTTACGAAGACCGATCCTCATGCTACTCAACTTTAGTCACGAGTAAGCTCTTTTCATTGTAAGTATATGTGTATCATTAAGAACCGACAACGGGGTACCCCTTGCACATGATACGGGAGCTTTCCCATAATCAAAATGACAAGGCAAGCAGACAATGAGCATCTCAGCGATCTTTTTATTTGCTATTTGCATAGGTTTTTATTGAGGATGCTTCATAGAGTGCTCATTATGGTGATGCTGCAAGTTTCCACCATGATTAGGCATGGCTTAGGCTAGCGGCCCAAGCGTTTCTCTAACACACATACAAACTCCATGATCTTACAAGTTCCACTTTTATTTCACACCGCCGGGGTCCGTAAGCAAAAGAACATAATATCAACGGGGTACAAAGTACAAGTGCAATGTTGAAAGCGTTCCCCGTGAAACATGGTTTTGCTAATTTCAACTTATAAAGCGCAAGCATATACGCAACAAAGAAGGACCCAATGGTTCAAGTTTATTAGAGGCAATAAAGTAAAGTGTGCCATCAAGTTCGTGAGAGCTTTAATCACTAGTTTTCTCATAACAAGTGGAAGGTAAACAAAAGCATGAATATACTTGGAATAGCATAAGCTAATAGGTAGGTATGGTGGACTCTTTGGAATAACTTGGTTTAGGGAGTTGGATGCATGAGTGGAACTCATACTTTGTTGTGGAGGCTAGCAAAAGACTGGGAGCGACAAACTAAGAGAGCAATAATGGCCATAATCATGCAGAGCGACAAAACATAATTGATCAAAGCATCAAGTGATACTACAAGTTGAAAACTAAAGGATCATAAAGGCTATGGTGACTTGAGATAGTCATAACATGGTGTGAGCATGTGCCAAGTCAACCCAAATAAAGCATCAAAGGACAATACCACTATACTATGCTTTAATATGCTAAAACAACGCATGATTCATCCAAGGCACATTAAGCAATCTCAATTGTTTATAACAAGTCATGCTACAGCAAAGAATACTAAGCATAAAGCCAAAACAATATCAAGCATGGCATGACAGAGCATAGGCCACAGTAAAAAACGAGCTCTTTTTACCACATAAGCATGAACTCTCCTACTCTTTTCCAAACCAAACCAAACTATTTGCAAACCAAAGTGTGAAAGAAGGGGTCCAACCAATTTATTCAGAAAACTAAGCAAACCAAGAAAACTAAAAACCACAACAAAAACGAAAAAGAAGACGCTCCAAGAACAACACAACTCTGCATGAAACAATAAAAATGAAGCGTTTGGAAGAAACCTGAGATTTTTATTGATGAAGAAGGGGATGCCTTGGGCATCCCCAAGATTTGACGCTTGTACTTCTTGGATATTTCTTGGGGTGACACGCGTGGCATCCCCAAGCTTAAGCTTTAGTCCATCCTTCATCTCATTACTCATTCCTTCCATACACCTGAAATTTTTCCTTCATACAAAACTTCACACAATCTCATTAGCAACATTAGTGCACTTAAGATAAATAAGTCTCAAAGGTTCAGTTCTAACACCAAATAAACTTCCATTAGAACACTAGCTACTGTAGCCCTTCTCTCAAAAAGCTCAATTCCCCAAAGGAACTCAAGAAGGAACTAACAAGAAGCAAATGCAGAAAATGGTAGAAATCTGTCAAAACAGACCAGCAGGTAAAGCCGAATTTTTTTGAAGACCTTCTGTTGCTCAAATCAAAAAGTTCTGAACTAACGAAAGTTCTATAACAACCTGGGTCAGAAGCAAAACAAATTACACCTCAAACCGACGTACAGAGCTCTCTCAGGAATTTTTACGGTGAAGCACAGAAATCTGTTTCGGGACAGCAACTTTCCCAATCATTACTTCACTCTCATTAGAGGTTACTCTTGGCACAAAAAGCAAATAAAAAGGATAAGGAGAGGTTATTACAGAGGTAATAACTTCCAAGACTTAACTAAAACTCTTGGGTTATCTCCCAACAAGTACTTTTCTTTAACGCCTTTAAGTTAGGCATAAGAACCAAAGAAAGAATCAAGTGTTCTCAAATGAAGAAGCATTAAGGCCAAATTTTGTTTTCATAGGAGAAGCAAAAGAAATCTTTTCCCTCTTTGTAGGGAAGTGTTCTATACCTTTATTGAGTGGGAGTTGATATTTAATGGTGCCTTCTTTCATATCAATGATGGCACCAACAGTTCTAAGAAAATGTCTTCCCAAAGTAATAGGACAAGAAGCATTGTATTCAACATCCAAAACATAGAAATCAACGGGGACATAGGAATCATTAACCATAATAAGAACATCATTAAGACTCCCCATGAGTTTATTTTTAACATTAGCATCAAGTGGGACATTCAAATAAAAATCTTCAAGAGGAGGAAAATCAAGCATATCATAAATCCTTCTAGGCATAATAGAAACACTACTATCAAGATCACATAAAGCTTTGAAATCAAAGTCATTCACTTTCATATTAATGATGGGTTCCCAACCATCTTCTTGCTTTATAGGAATAGAAGCTTTATGTTTCATCTTTTCTTCTTTAATCTTTATGAGAGCATCGGTAATGTGTTTTGTAAAAGCCATGTTCATAGCACTAGCATTAGGACTTTTAGCTAGCTTTTGTAGGAACTTAATAACTTCAGAGATGTTGCAACCATCAAGATCAAAATCAACTTTATCATCTAAAGTAGTAGAACTATTACTAGCCTCAACACTAGTGGTGGTAATAGTGGAAACACTAATGTTTCTAGCAATTTCATCTTCTATTTCCCACTTAGCATGTAATTCAGCTAATAGTCTAACATTTTCATCAATTCTTACTTGTATAGCATTAGTAGCTGCAAAGGGATTCTCATTAGTTTCAGGTTTAGCAGCCATTTTATTCAAAGTAGATTGAGCTTCAGCCAAAGATGCTATATTTCTTTCAGCATTAGAGAGTTTTTCCTCAATAGTTTTATTGAAAGCAGTTTGTTTACTAATAAACTCTTTAAGCATAACTTCAAGTTCAGAGGGAGCACTCTTATTGTTGTAACAATTTCCATAAGCATTACCATTGTTGGGAGGATATGGCTTATAATTATTGTTACCAAAATTGTTCCTATAAGCCTTATTACCATAAGCATTGTTGCCAAAGTTGTTATTTCTTATGAAGTTCACATCAACTTGCTCTTCTTGAGCAACCAAAGAGGCTAAAGGAACATTATTTGGATCAATATGGGCTTTCCCATTAACAAGCATAGACATAATAATATCAATCTTATCACTCAAGGTGGAGGTTTCCTCAACAGAATTTACCTTCTTACCTTGTGGAGCTCTCTCAGTATGCCATTCAGAATAATTAACCATCATATTGTCCAAAATTTTTGTTGCAGCACCCAAAGTGATGGTCATAAAGGTACCTCTAGCAGCTAAATCCAATAGGTTCCTTGAAGAATAGTTCAATCCTACATAATTTTTTTGGATGATCATCCAAGCAATCAGTCCATGAGTGGGACAATTCTTTACCAAAGATTTCATTCTTTCCCAAGCTTGAGCAACATGCTCATTATCAAGTTGTTTAAACTTCATTATTTCACTTCTCATGGATATAATCTTAGCAGCAGAATAGTATTTTCCAATAAAAGCATCTTTGCACTTAGTCCAAGAATCAATACTATTCCTAGTTAAGGAATTCAACCACTCTTTAGCTTTTCCTCTCAAAGAGAAAGGAAACAGTTTCAGCTTAATAATATCACCATCTATATCCCTATGCTTTTGCATCTCACAAAGTTCAACAAAGTTATTTATATGGGAAGCATCATCTTCATTACCAATACCAGAAAATTGCTCTCTCATAACAAGATTGAGTAAAGCAGGTTTTATCTCAAAGAAAGTATTTTCAGCCACAGGTGGAGCAATAGGTGTGCTCATAAAATCATTGTTGTTGGTGCTAGTGAAGTCACACAACTTAGTGTTCTCAAGAGTAGACATTTTTTTGGGTTTTCAAACAAGAAAGCAAGCAAGTAAAACTAATTTTTTTGTGTTTTTTGAATAACAAAACAAGCAAACAAAGCAAAAAGAAACTAAGCAAAACAAAAACAACAAAGTAAATAGATTGGTTATGAGGGACTCCCCTTGTGAAGATGTCCTTGACTCCCCGGCAACGGCGCCAGAAAATCTTGATGCGCTCACTTTCGACGTAGAGCTCGTTGGGAACCCCAAGAGGAAGGTACGATGAATATAGTAGTAAGTCTTCCCTCGGTTATGAAACCAAGGTTTAATCGAACCAGTAGGAGCAAGGAAACACCCCAAAGGTGTTACTAGCTGAGCTTTGGCAGGGCACACTACCGGTGCTAGTAGCAACGTGGAGACCTGCACAACACAACCACAGAACTTTGTCCCCAACTTGCGATGAGGTTGTCAATCTCACCGTGTTTTGCGCTAAACAGAGGATTAAACGTATCGAATGGAAAGAAGTAAAAGTTTGCAGAAAGTAAACACAAAGCAGTAAACAGTTGCAGATTGTATGTAAAGAAAAAGGACCGGGATCCATAGTTCACTAGAGGTGGCTCTCCTTAGATAGATAACATGCTGGGTGAACAAATTACAGCGGGGCAATTGACAAACACCGAGAAAGCAATACATGCATATACTAATCATCTTGACTCCTTTGGGACTTGATTGGGCATTACAACATAATACATAGACCGCCATCCAACTGCATCTATGACTAATAATCCACCTTCAGGTTCTCATCCGAACCCCCTCCAGTATTAAGTTGCAAGCAGCAGATTATTGATTTACGAACTGCGTGTAAAGTAAACAATACAATTGTTCTATGAACAAAGGATCGTTGTTTTCTCCCTAGTAGCAATAGCACATCTAGTACCTTAGAGATTTCTGTCACTTCCCTAGATTACCAGAGGCATGAACCCACTATCGAGCATAAATACTAACTCTTGGAGTTGCTAGCATCTACTTGGCCAAGATAGCTACTAACAACGGAAAGCATGCAAGATCTCAAATAACAAAGACATGATAGAATCAATAATCATTCTGAAATAGCATCTCAATATCCATCGGATCCCCGCAAACACAACATGTATGGATTACAAATAGATGATCTTGATCATGAACGGAGCTCACAAGATCTAAACATGAAAGCACAAAGGAGGAGAAACCAGCCATCTAGCTACTACATGGATCCATAGTCCAAGGATGAACTACTCACGCGTCACACCGGAGGCTTGCATGGTGATGAAGAAGGCCTCCAGGGTGAATTCCCCTCTCCGGCAGGGTGCTGGGAAGAGCTTCAGATCCCCCTCGATCTAGGGATAGAGACGATGGCGGCTACAGACTCTTTCGTGGATTTTTGATCGGGTACCTAGGGTTTTCGTCCCGAGGGCAACTTATAGGCGGAAGGAGAGGCCGAGGGGGTGTTGGGGTCGGCCAGACCACCCCCTGGCGCGGGCCAAGCCTGGCCGCGCGGCCAGGTGGTGTGGCCGGCCCCTAGCCCATCTCCGTCTCGTATTCTGGCACTTGATCCCTTCCGGAAAAATAGGCACTTTGGCTTTTGTCCCGTCCAATTCCGAGAATATTCATTTTCTGACTTTCCTGGAACCAAAAACAGCAGAAAACAGGCAGCTGGCACTGTGGGTCTTGTTAATAGGTTAGTCCAAGAAATCATAATAAAAGTACTCCAAAGTTGGAACAAAACACAAGAAAGTGGATAAAACTAAGAATGGAACATCAAAAATTATAGATACATTTGCAATGTATCAACCACCATTGCAAGCATTGGAGTGATGGCACGCCCTATCAAGCTAAAAAGGACTGCACGGATGTCCACTGGAGCTCCACGGTCACTTCCTCCACGCGACAAGAATCCCTTCCATACCCTTATACATGAGCAGTAGTTCTAAAAGATGCCCAAGGAAAAATTACCCTCCAATTGGGATATGCCTTTTTCTAACCATGCAGGAAAAGAACACTTTAAGGAGGAAGAGTAGGGAAAGAATCACAAGGGCTGGGATCCACAACCCAGCATGATCATGAACTGCATTGAGCACAATTCAGATTTGATTCGTACTCTCACCTTTGAGATTGAGCATATGAAGAAATTGATTGAAAAGCTTATCGAGAGAATACCACCACCGAAGGAGTAATTCGTCATTAGGTTTTGGCATCCCCTTGGTTTGTTCCAATCTTGGGGGAGTGCCGCGGTATCACATCATTATCTTTTATCTTTTTACCTTTTTAGTAGACTAGCACAAAGCCCGTGCGTTGCACCGGAAAGACCGATCCAATTTGCATGGAGAATTTTCAGTTTTGCCTCGTGACATCGGTCTCTAGCTCGACAATTTCCTTATCTTGGCCAAATCTATTCACACCGGTTACGGAATTAGACCACCACTTAAAAATTATTTTCACTATCTATATTGACGTGATTTGTAGAAAAATATTCCACAGTAAAAATTGCGTTATTTTTCTATTGCATCATCATGACATCATGCATATTTTGCCTCTATATATTTTTTTAAAAAACCTATTTTATTTTCTACATTAGTTGCCTCCTTTAATGTTAAATTAAAAAACTCGGATTTTTTCTAAATACTTTATTAGTCTAAAACCTATTTATAAAAATCTTTTAAAATAAACAAATAAATAAAACAGTTTTATAAAAACTGGGGAGGCAGCCACCAGCCAGGCCCAAAAGGCCCAGTCATGAGGCCACCTACCACCCTAGGGCCCAATCAACCAACACCCCACCTGACCTGACCCCGGAACCAGACCACCAGCCATCACTCTAAAACCACAACCATCGCACGCACCCAACACAGACAAATCCACACCACACGTCCTGGAGGCTGGAGGACACGCACGCACTACTCAACGCATAACACCACGAACGCACGCGTTCCCGCACTGACCCTGCACGGGACACCGTGTCCATCAGCGTGTCCATCATCTACCAACGCGTCCTGCTCCCCGCGCCGCGAGAGATCCCCTCCTGCCCGCCTGCGTGATTCCCTCATGTCGCCCCCCTCTGAGTGCTGCCGCCATGTCCTCGGCCCTATAGCACCACGCGCCGCCCCCACGCGATTCCCTCATGTCGCCTCCCTCTGAGCGCTGCCGCCATGGCCTCAAAATCCAGTCGTTGCCGGCCATGTCATCGGCCCTACCCGGCAACCACGCGCCGCATCTACTACCTTCCGTCCGTGACATCGAGGGCGCCCGCCGTGCGCGTCTGCCTCCCAGACCGCCATGGTGCCGCACCTCTGCGCGAGCCCGCCTCCCTGCTGCCCCTCCTGCCCGCCCGCACGATTTCCTCATGTCGCCTCCCTCTGAGGGCCGCCGCCATGTCCTCGGCCCAACGGCACCACGCGTCACCGCCTCCCTGCTGCCGAGCGCCTCAATCCAACCTCGTCGACGACCTTCTACGGACCTACCTTGACATGGACTGGCCAAGGATGCCCCCATCAAATCTTCCTCGTGCTACCACTGCAGCAAGTCGTCCGCCTCCTCTCTCTGCCATTGCTGTTCCATTGTATTTCATTGAGATCGTGTTGCTTGGCTTGTTGATAGTCAATCTGTTAGGCATATAAACTGGTATATTTTCATTTAAGAGAGCGAGGTGGTACTATTAACGCCCCTCGGCAAGGAAATCGAGCCAAACAGCGAGAAAGCTAACTCGGTCAAACGATTGGGCCTATGGACCATCGTAGCTCCCACGAAAGGATCAAACTGAGCCCAAGTCCAGGTGACGTGATGCGTGCAAGCGGAACAGGAACTTTTTGTTCACTTTTGGGTGGCATAGGTGGGTAATTGTTCTCAATTTCGTAGGGGTAAACCGTCTAAAAAAGTGTTGGACCAGAAGAAACAATCCGTCCTTTATTATTAGGTATAGATTCATGTCATGAATAGAGAAGTTATCATATAGGATGGGTTGCATTGTGGAAGTATCTCTCCCCTAGCTAGTTATTTATGCATCCCTTGGTGTGAGTTGCCATTATGGAATATTAATGAGAAGTTCTATCATTTAATTTTTGCACATCTTATTTTAGTTTGCAATTTCTGTTATATGATTGATCTTGTTGTTAGTATTGGTATCACTTTGGGATCATTAAGTAAATTTAATTAGTTTTGGCAAACCTAGCTCTAGTTAGTGGTAACACTATTTGAGGATTGAATGGAAAAGAGAAAAGTACTTTTAGAGATATAATTTCATTATATTTCTTTCTTGTTTGGC
Source organism: Avena eriantha (assembly GCA_910589775.1). Taxonomy (NCBI): domain Eukaryota; kingdom Viridiplantae; phylum Streptophyta; class Magnoliopsida; order Poales; family Poaceae; genus Avena; species Avena eriantha. The sequence goes on from OU342740.1 coordinate 296,908,377, forward strand.
TCATAAGCTTAGTATTCTCTAGTTAAGATATTTTGTGTTTTCAACGAAGATTGCATGATTGTTTCTATCACCTGTATATTTGTTTGTTTCCTTCAATTCTTATGCTTGCTACCTAGCCTTGCTAGCCAAAAACCTGTACTAAGAGGGGATACTTCTCGTGCATCCAATCCTTAAACTAAAACCTATGCCATTTGTGTCCACCATACCTACCTATTAGCATTATTGCTAATCCAAGTAAATTCATGTTTTTATCTATCTTCCAAATTAAACTTGTTATGTGAAAACTAGTGATTAAAGCTCTCACGAACTTGATGGCACACTTTACTTTCTTGCACTTAATAAACTTGAACCATTGCGTCCATCTATGTTGCGTATATGCTTGCACTTTATAAGTTGAGAATTAGCAGAACCATGTACCATGGGGAACACTTTCAACATTGCACTTATTATTCAGTTGATATCATGTTCTTTTGTTTATGGATCCCGACAGTGTGAAATAAAAGGGGAGCTTGTAAGCTCATGGAGTTTGTATGTGTGTTAGAGAAACGCCTGGGCGGCTAGCCTAAGCCATGCCTAATCATGATGGAAACTTGCAGCATAACCATAGTGAGCATTCTGTGAAGCATCCTCAATAAAAACCTATGCAAATAGAAAATAAAAAAGATCACTGAGATGCTCATTGTCTGTTGCCTTGTCATTTTGATATGGGATAGCTCTTGTATCATGGGGCAAGGGGTACACCTTTGGCGGTTCTCCATGATACACATGTACTTACAATGACAAGAACTTACTCGTGACTAAAGTTGAGTAGCATGAGGTTCGGTACTCGTAGGCAAGGGGCATGAGATTTTTGACTTATAACTTGTCAAGCATATCCTCATATTTATTGACTTTAACCTTAATCACCTAAAGATGCTTATGATAGGGGCAATGAGAGCTCAAAGCTAGTAAGTACCATAATTTTTGGAAGCTCTCTATGAAATTTGAAATCCCTGCTTCCCTCTACAACGGGCATATCTTTTAATTTTTAGTTGAGTCAGTAAACCTATTCCTTTCTATCTCAAGCAAGTATTTGAGTTGTTGTGTTTCCACCATTCATATGATGATCTATTTAATCTTGTTTCTTATTTTCCTTGCACATTGCTCTTATCTGCGTGAATATTACTTTGAAAGCTATCATTGAAAACCCCAGTATGTTTGAATTCTTGCAAAGTGTTAACCGTTCTTTGACCAAGAACAAAGTTTGCCATCACCAATTATGATTTACTTTGTGTATCTTTATTGTGTTTCCTTTACTCATTGCAAGTTAAGTTATATAATATTGAGTTGTTATCTATTATGATTTGTGTATTGAATGTGATGCTCCTTGACCGTATTCTTTTTATCGACACTTCACTCCATAAACCTGTGGTCATGTTTATTGAGATCAGTTTTCGCTTGGGGACAAGCGAGGTCTAAGCTTGGGGGAGTTGATACGTCCATTTTGCATCACTATTCTATATCATAATTTACTGTTATTCATTGATATATTTCATATTAAGAGATGATACTTATATTATTTCATCTATTTATGCATGGTTGATGACTTTTGGAGGATGAACCACTGGAGTCAGGATTCTGATGGAAAAGGCACTGTCTAGGTGAAAAATTGGCGAAGATCAGAAAATTCTAGAAAATATACGGAAATTCCTATTATTCTAGAAGACGAAGGAGGCCAAAAGGGGAAGTGGAGATGGGCCATAGGGTGCCCACACCACCCCCTAGCGCGGGCCACTCCTGGCCGCACCTCTAGCATCACCCTTTGGCGTATATAATCCCCTCGAAACCCTGGGACTCAGGGAGCAACCACATAAAGTTTTCGCTGCCTTTACGAGGCGGAAACTACAGAGAGAGAGCTCTCCGGCAGGCAGAAATCTGCCGAGGAAATTCCTTCCCGGAGAGGGGAGATCATCGCCATCAACACCGTCATCAAGCTAGACTTCATCGGGATCGCCATCATCATCTCCATCATCATCTCCACCAGCACCATCATCACCACTCCATTCCACTGTAACAATTGGGTTGAATCTTGCATAGTTCTTAGGGGAAACTTTCCCGGTGTTGATTACTTGTTGTAGTTGATGCTATTGAGTGGAACCATTGAATTATTGTTCATGTTCAGATTGTTACTTATCATTATTTCATCTCTGATCTTGATCCATATGATGTCTAGTGAGTAGTTTGTTTAGTTCTTGAGGACATGGGAGAAGTCATGTTGTTAGTAGTGGAATTGTGTTGAGAAAGATTCAATGGTTTGATATTTAAGTTGTGGTGTTATTCTTCTAGTGGTGTCATGTGAATGTTGACTACATGATACTTCACCTTTATGGGCCTAGGGTAATGCATTGTGTATTTGGCTACTAATCGTGGGGTTGCCGGAGTGACAGAAACCTAAACCCTCATTAGGAAACCTTTGCATAAGAGAGTGTAGGATCTCAAAGTTTAAGGCTGTGGTTAGGTTTTTATCTTAATTACTTTCTTGTAGTTGCGGATGCTTACAAGGGATATAATCACAAGTATGTATTAGTCCTAGGAAGGTCGGTACATTAGCATAGGTTCACCCACACAACACTTATCCAACCAAAGAAGATCAATCAACTATATGAAGTGAAAGCACTTGACGATATTCCCATATGTCCTTGAGAACGTTTGGTCATCTTAAGTAATACAACCGGCTTGTCCTTTGCTAAATAAAGGATTGGGCCACTTGCTGCAATTATTATTATTGTCTTTTATTTACTCGTACTTTATTTATCTGCATTATCAAAAACCCCTAAAAATCGGTTTGCTAAGTATTTACAGAGAATTCCTAATCCAGACCACTTGTCAACACCTTATGCTCCTCGTTGGGTTCGACACTCTTACTTATCGAAAATACTGCGATACACCCCCTATACTTGTGGGTCATCATCAACTATGAATGAACTTTCCATAAATGAAAGGCAAACTTGTTGCTGACCAGTACATTATTATCAAAAAAAGTTTCTCGATAAGAATGTTGATGGAAGATAGTAAAAGTTCGAAATCAAGATATTCGATCTTACCCGAGAATGTTGAGTAGCGCAATTGAATATGTTTCGTAGAGTGAAACTCTACAGGATGAGGTGAAACTAATGATAATGATTATAATTGTTTTGATTAAGTACTTTACTAGATGAAGTTGGATTTGATAATGCGTTTTCCACATCATGGAAATACATCATTAACTCACTTGTCATGTTAAATGAACATGACACACCTATGAACTATAAACAAGAGATGATTGACTTAGAAAGTACGAGAAATGACTAAAAGTCATTGGATCCTAATAGGCTACGTTTAGGATTGCAAAAGCAATACAATGCTTGATATTATTAAGTAAGGAAAGTACTTAATCTTCCGTAGATAATTGAGAAGTTATAAGGAGTAAATGGAACCTTAAAAAGGACATATAGGTCGATTTGTCACAAGACTCTCTTGACAAATTCAAACGATTAACTACAATATGTAGTGAAGCTTTAGTCCGTTGGATTTATACTTAGTAATTGGATACTAATGTATCTCGCAGTGGGAAATTTTCGATTTGATAATAGATCAAAGGGTTTTTGGAATTACCAAAAGATTGAGAATACCTACACTTGAGAAGTGTTTAAGTGGGAGTTAAACAGTTCTTGGTCAAATGTTTAAATGACATATTTGAGTGGGAGCTACGAGGATATTATAAATGTCTCATATATGCTAGAATATTTGAGTGGGAGCGTAAAGGTATTCTAATATATGTATGACACATAGTGAATGGTGTAAATGGTATTAGTAATATTTAACCGAGTAAATATTCTTTATATGAGGTTGAACAAAAATGTTAAATATCAAAATCTATAGAGATAGATAGGTGTGTTTAATAAAACCATTAAAGTCAAAATGTTTCTCTAAGATTTTGAAGAGAGTTTGGAATGTCCTAGGTTCCAAAGAAAGTCAGAATGAAACAAGGCAAGAAAAATGTTCTTACTCATAAAGCTAGGAGAACACATTGGGTATTGTTAACAATGGTTAAAAAGGGAAGAAAGGGATGTTTTTTCCAACCCATATGACTATATCATATGTCTCTTACACATATCACCTTGTTGCATACTTGGCTAAAATGTGACCCACGTTCTAGAATGATAGAATAGGTTCCGAGATGATTCATGAATCACTGGACCAGGAAAGATCATACCATTGGACTCTCATTGAATAAGAAGGATTGGCATGGATAAAGAAGTAAGCAACTACTTCAGAGAATAACAAGTATGACAAATTTGGTAATGGAGTTCGACTTCAACTAAAGTATGTTTCTAGTGTGTACATGAGAACTTTGAAAGTTATCATGACTGATCGAACGCCATGTTAACACTAAGAAATAAAGTCTCACTCTGTCGCCAAACGAATACTTCGAAACATTATGTGATAATGTTGTGAATATGAGGAAGACATTGATGATTTGCAAAAGACATATGATCTAGTAACACAGATCAAAGGCGGGATGTTCCTTATAGGCAAGTATGATCATAAACACACGTGTTCATGCTTGAGTAAACAAAGCAACTAGATTATATGTACTCTAGTACAAATGGGAGACCGAAGGAGATATGCCCTAGAGACAAATAATAAATAGGTTTTTTTTATCATATCTCAATTGGTTCATAATATTTTTGTACTATGCTATAACTGTATCAAGTGGAAACACTGATACATGTGAGATATATGAACAAACCATAGTACCTAGTAGCCTTTATACAACTAATCCATTGGGCAACCGATGATCAAGGTTTCCTGATCATGGAGCATTTATGCTAGTTGATGATAGAGTCACATCATTGGTGAATGATGTGATGGACATTTCCCACATAAGTATTACAACATGATCAAGTCACATGGTTTAAACGTTGTAATAATTAGAAACTAAGTGACCTTCTCCTTAGATCATGATATCATATTTACTCACTGTCACCCATGGCTGCTTTGACTGTATCAACCATCACACCGTAATAGTGTGACCATAAAGGTGCTTATTGGGTATTCCAAAGGGACACGCTGAGGCGTATGCATCAAGATTGGGATTTTTTTACCCGTGTGATGGAAAGATACACTAGGTCCACTCGGTGAGATTGTATCCAATAGGTTGCAACCATATGACTAGGTCATGGGGATACAATATCACGGTAACGAATTAAGTGGACTTGTCGGTAATGAGATTGATGATCAAGCATCGGACAAGTCATGTATAAAAAACAAAAGGAATTGGACTCGAAGTTTATGGTTCAAGCGACAAAGCATCATGGAATGCATGAGGGTCATTATGGGCATCCCGGTACCACTACTGATCATTGATTGAGAGTGATCTCAATTATGTCTCTGTCATTCCTGAATCGTAGGGTAACACACTTAAGGGTCTTACGATGTTCTTAGATCGATATGGAAGCATTGGGATCATAGATGGAAAGAAGAGAGAAAGCCGAAAGTGTTTTGAGTAAAGTTCGAAGTCATTCAGAGTGATCGAAAAGGAGTTTTTGATCATGAGAAAATGTTTAAATATGTGTTAATATTAATTATTGTAATTAATAATAAAATAATGTTTTAAATTAACTTTTATTGGGCAACCTCCGCTAATGCGCCAAATCCCTAAAGGGAAAAGGTCCAAGAGGGAGGCCACCCGGAGGGCAGCCGCCGCCTAGGCCCCACCGGCCGAGCCCCTACGGGGCCGCCATGTGGGCGAGAGGGTGGGCGAGTGGGCCAGCGACGTGGGGCCCATCCTGGCCATAGTCGCCGCGCTAGGCAGATGGGGCCCACCCCGATCGGCCGACTCCTTGGCCGTCGTGCGCCACCCCTCCCCTCCTCCTTTAGCCCCACATTGCCAGCTAGCAATGTGGGGTGTGCCTCCTTTTCCCTTATATAAAGAGGGGAATAGAGAGGGAAAATACCCAATAAAATTGGGGAATTTCATAAGGCCTTTTTCTTAGGGAATTTCTCCCTCTCTCTCTGTTGAATCTCACAAGTGCGATTCCAAAAGGAACTGCATACATGGGAGACGACACCACCCCACCGTGCTACTGGATCCTAATTCCAGAGGGTGTACTTACGCATCCCGGCTGGATCAAGAAGAACGGGAGTCATCATCGAACACCGGACGTGTGTGAAACCATGGAGGTGCTGCCATTAGTGGCACCTGGGTTGTCGAGCAAGGACCAGGAGGTGACGTGCGAGGAGCTTCACGATCTTGAGGTTGGTTACAAGTTCGACTACTTCATCCACATTCCCCACGGGACGTTATCCTCTTTCGGTCTACGAGGGTATGTCACCAAAACCTCCATCCCCGTTACTGCTTAACTCATAGATAGATCCTAGCATTGGTGTTGCGATAGCTAGGAAAATTTTGTTTTCTACTACGAACCCCTTCAGTTATATGATGGAGGACACAATTTTGTGAGTTAGACTCTCACCTTAAGGATGGTCCTTAGAAACATTGAGAAGGACTACATTCTATATAAATATCATGATGAGGTTGATCTCATGTGTGCTTGTGTTTGTAAGAAACTAAGCGAATAATTCCAAGATCCCTGTCCTATCGATATTATGATGGAGCTGAAAATGATATTCTGGAAACACTCGAATAGACTGTTATGAGATAACCAATGCAATCCTCAATTGCAAGATCTCACTTGCACGCAAGTGTGGATGAAAGATCTCAGGGGGTGGCGCGAGGGCCAGATCCGAATCTAGCGCCCCTCTTATGTGAGATGAGAGCCAAGAGTGGTTGATCTCAAGGAGAGGGGCGCACCGGCTGGATGTTGGTATCTCTATGAGAGTTGGGCCACACGAAAATGCGTTAGCGTTATGCGTGAAGTGGAGGTGGGTGATTTTTTTGGGGATATATGATGGAGAGCAACTTAAGTTAGGCTTGGTGGCTCTAAGAGTTTATACACAATAGGAAGGGAAATAGATACTCGTATGTAGGAGGTATCCTAATAAGTAATCACATATGGAAGAGGGAATATTACCAAAACCACCGAAACAACACATATACGTATTAAAAACACAACAAATTGTTACCCCTCCGATCTAGATGAGCGACCCTTATTATGGATCGGAGGGAGTACTAAAAATTTGTTGAATCATTAGATGCAAATCAATATACATATTAACAATAGTCTCTTCCATACTTGGATAGTTCATTCTACCAAGAGATAGAGCTTCCAATTACATATGATCAGCTATCGTGTGTTAGTTCAGTCCTAATTGACAAAATATGTTGGATGATATTGTTGCACTCTTTCTTAATCTTGCCGATTTTCTTATTCTCAGTATATAGTTTTTTGCATACTTATTCTCGTTGGGCATTCAAACATTCGTTTTTTACTTGCCACCACAGATGGATTAAAGTGTGTTGAAGTATTACCGATTCTTGCTCTTCATCAATTGAATTCACGAAACTATGTTCTCATGACCACACACCTAGAACTTCCACTCAGTGTCTGTCGGACTCGCCATGTCGCACACTATGTATATAGTGACACAATGGTGAACCATAATTGCAAATCCAATCAGCCTACAAGTCAACAACGTTACAATTCCGTTGATGGATATCGTCATGTACATTATGGCGGTACTTCAAAAGATAAACAACCATGTACACGTGTGAGATCGAAAAATCCCAAATATGTAAATCAAGATATCCCCAAATCAAACACCAAATGTGTGAGATGAAATCAAAAATATTAAGCTCATATTGATGTACGCGTACCATTATCTTGTAGTCGATCTCTTTCGCCCACGACCTAGCTATGCCCACGCGTCGTCGCCCACCGAAACTTTCATGTAGAGCTGAAGTGAGTGAAGAGAAAGTGTGATAGAAGGAGAAAGTAGGTTTGTGGAGGCTAAACTAAAAATCACGTTGTGGATGCCTAGGGTAAGGTGAGACTCACTTGTCGACGAGACACGCTTGACCAACCACTAGTGGAAAAAGGGCCTCCAGTCCTGGCCTGTAAGCGGTTTAGTCCCGGTCCTGGTAACCGGGACTGGAGGGGCGGGACTAAAGCCCCCCCCCCCCCACTAGTCCCGGACCGCTTACCATCCGGGACCAATGGGTATCCATGTGGCCGTCTCTGCGGGCGCTAGGTGCCCCCATTAGCCCCGATTCGTATTACGAACCGGGACAAATGGTTCTCTGCCGCAACAGAAGTTTAGGCACTTTCGGCAGAGAATTCAATTTGTATCTTTTTTTCTCCTTTTCATTTCAAAAATAGTTTTCTGTGCTACCACATACCATACATGTTCGTGCATACATAAGATAACTTATCTTAAGATCGAGCGTACAAATATATACATGATCATGATAGTTACATGGAGATCACAATTCGACGATTTAATTACACGGTCGGGGATCATCGGTAGCGCCTATTCACGCTAAATTTCCCGGCGTCATCTATCATCTCGTTCATCAAGAATCCTGCCAGTTCTTCAGCAATTCCTCGTACGCGTTGCTCTGGTAGGAGCTGATCCCCCATTCTCTCGAACTATATAAGAAAATGAGATCAATATGAATATCAATCATGATAACAAAAAGTGACGGTAATAAAATAATGTTGTGAATGTATTGCTAACATCGACTCTATAATCTTTGTGCTCAGTGGAAAACGTGCGAATGAACTCGCAAACGTAGAATCCACATAGATGCTCCTCGAAGTTCGTCAATTTGTTGCTGATGCATTCGAAGTGTTCCTAGCAACTCGGTGAACCTATCTCCCTCCTCCTCCTGCTGTCGCCTCTTTGCTCTCTCTCGGCTCCTATAAGTATCTCTATCTTTGGGAAACCCCATCTCCCACGTATAACTAGGGCCAAGGCCTCGTACACGTCCTCCGCGTTTGTCATTTCCGAGGACCTTTGTCAGCAAGTCTTTCTCTCTATCAGGACGGAACTTTGTTGTCCCCGCTTTAATCTCCTTCACCACTTTCTGCCATGTATCCCGGGGTATCCTAATCCCGTCACTGCAAATAAGGTCCCCTGTACTTTCGTCATACTCACTTCCATGCCCAAGGAACCAATTCCTTGCCCTCAGATCCCATTCTTCGCGCATTGGTTCTGGAGTGATCCCTTTAGCAAGTAGCTCATTCTCTTTAGCATCCCACTTTGGCATCGTAGCCGCGTAGCCCCTAGCCCCAGGTGATGGTGATATTTCTTCATCGCAGCATTTTTCTTGTTTTTTTCCGACTTTTCCATAGCAGGTTCTGACTCCTTATACTTCACAAATGCATCCCAGTTAGCCTGCTGCTTCGATAGATAGCATTAAAATTTAGGAGGAGTCTTCGTCTTCTGATACTTTTGCCATAATGCTTTCTTCCTGTTCTTGAATAGTTCGGCCATCTTCGTAAGAGTCCACTGCTTGACTTTCTTCCTCAATGCAGCTGCGTCGGCATCATCCTCACATTCTGGCAGGGTGAAATGTGTCATGAGGTCATTCCAAAGACCCTCTTTGCACCTGTCGGCGACATACTCACCCTCTTTCGCCCCTTTGGTCTTATTCCACTCTCGAACGGTGATCGGGATGCGATCCCTAACCATAACTCCGCATTGTTGTTTAAATATAGTTTTAGCCTTTTCGGGTTCCAACGGTTCACCCCGTGGTGATACCACCGTAATTGTATAACGCGTAGATGCGTCCAACTTTTTGGTCGGGCCTCGTTTGGAATATTTTTTGCTCGATGTGGAGGCCTAAGAGAAGAAACATTAGTCAATTTATATATATATATATACAACTCAGTTAATGCATCTACTGATCACCAGACTTCATATATATACCTCGCCGGACTTCGTTAAAGGTCCACCGAAGCCGTCGGCTTCTCCACCACCGGATCCGTCGGCTTCTCCTTGATCATTTCGGTCGACCTCCTCTCCCTCACCGGAGGGGTTCAGATAAATCGACGGAGATTCTGGTGGATCAACATGGGGGGTGTCGTTGATCATATCCTCGAGAATTTCTTCCTGTGCTAGGTCTCTCTGGATTGGATCCATAGTTTTCTACAAAATGCACACAATAACATTTTTCATTCAGTATTTCTGCATAAAATAATACTAAACAATAATATGAACACGCAATTTGCTACAATAATACTAAACAATAGCAAAATTCTAGTGATGCCCTAACCCTAACCCTAAGTCCGGGCGGCCCGCAAGCACCACCACCCTAACCCTATCTCCGGGGGCCCACGAGCACCACCACTCTAACCCTAAGTTCGGGGGCCCGCGAGCACCACCACCCTAACCCAATCTTCGGGGGCCCGCGAGCACCACCACTCTAACCCTACGTCTGGGGGCCCGCGAGCACCACCACCCTAACCCTATCTTCGGGCGGCCCGCGAGCACCACCACCCTAACCCTAAGTCCAGGGGCCCACGAGCACCACCACCCTAACCCTAAGTGCGGGGCCCCACGAGCACTACCACCCTAACCCTAAGTGCGGAGGCCCGCGAGCACTACCACCCTAACCCTAAGTCTGGGGGCCCGCGAGCACCACCACCCTAACCCTAAGTGCGGGGGGCCGCAAGCACCACCACCCTAACCCTATCTCCGGGGGGCCACGAGCACTACCACTCTAACCCTAAGTCCGGGGGGCCGCGAGCACCACCACCCTAACCCTATCTTCGGGGGCCCGCGAGCACCACCACTCTAACCCTAAGTCTGGGGCCCGCGAGCACCACCACCCTAACCCTAAGCCGGAAAATAAGTTGCAACTTGTTGATATGGGTATCCTATCAATCCTATTAAGCCATGTGTCTGGATCTCACATACACCCACCCTTTAGAAGATCAATGCTCTCATCGATCAAGCACACCCCATGAACGTTCCCTCTTGGCACGCGTCTGTGCGTCCAGTGCCGGCACATGTGCCATGCCGTGTCCACTCCGGACCACACGCGCCATGCTCCACATGTCCCGCCACTAACCCGCACACACCCGTTTAACCGCGAGGTCGGCTTTGGTACCACTTGTAACACCCCGTCCACTCCTAGGCCCGGGGGGTGTCACTCCTGGCAGCTTAATAGGATATCTAGATTGGCCCCATAGACCAACACTAGTCTTTTCTGCGCACTTTGTCCTCACTCGTGCGCACCCGGTTACCCACTTCCCGGTCGGTCACCCATCCTAGAATTGCTCTAGGCCAAGCACGCTTAACCTTAGAGTTCTTTTCGAATGAGCTTCCGGAAAAGAAGTTCCCTAGGGGTACTCAGCAAGTCTTTATGCCTCTAAAGGGGACATAACCTGGGGTGACACAATTGCAGCAAAAGATAATACTAACAAGTCTATAGATACTCGCTAACCAACCGCCTAATCAATGATAGACGGATGTCCGTTAATTAGTAACAACAGTTATAACAGTATAAAGTAACAGATCCATCCTCCTTCTCGCTTACCAACGAGAAAGCGGACGAACAACCCAACCGTTGGCAGTTTTATTAACCATTCCATGAGTATTGCACTATTTACTAGTCAGATATTTAGTCAAATTAAAGACGATACTTTAGTTATACTTGTTTATGATCGAGAAACTGTGCTCCAAGTCGTCCATAACCGCGGACACGGCTTTCAGAAAGATTTACCCTGCAGGGGTGCACAAATAGCAACACACACTCGATCAACCTTGGAAAAACCAACTCAAAACCGAACGAGGCATTCACGACAAAGCGATCACAGGATTCATAGATATTTCAGGGGGCCACCCCAATAAGCTACCCGCGACGAAGTTGGCCGACTCCGAGACGGACCCAGGGTTTTTGAGAACGGCTGTAAATGACTAGGAACCCGAAAATGTTACTGGGCTTGTCGATATCGCGAAATCGTGCCGCAATCCAAAACAGTACAGGTGCTCCACGCACAATCATAATTAAACTGGTAAAGCATGGCATAAGTACAGGATAGTAATAAAGTCCCAAACTACTTGTGGCCCCAAGAAATAGAAATGAATCAAGCTCTGGCTCAGGGGGGTCCATAAGGCCTCCCGGATGTGGATAGTGCGAATAGTCAAGGAACAGGAATCAAGTACTCGGGGTCCTACGAGACACAAGTGGGTAGGAAAAACCAAATAACAGATATTGCTCACCGGTGCCTCTTTCATTAGTTATCCCATTACTACTTAGGTTAAGTTGTTTAGGTACCTCGTTATCCATCAGACACTCACATACCCTACACATGCTGTTCTACGACTCGCATGGCTCAAACAACTCCTGTAGTAATGGCTCATGGGATTGAGGAACAGGCTCGGTGGGGTTTAAAAGTAAAGGCTATGCAGTACTTGGGATTCAATTTAATGCAATCGCGACTCAATGATGCAAGCATAAGATAGAGGCAATAGGTACTATATGTATGCGAGCATGTGGTAGTGCTTGGCGTCTATTCGAAAGAAGAACCAAACAAACAGGGCCCACATAAATATAGTGCACAAACATATGAATCAAATGCGACAAGCAAACAAGCATGCCATGATGAATGATGCACACTTTACATGGCATAGCATAGCAATAGCATGGGTGAGGTGTGGGGACAAGAATAAATCATTTTATTAAGTTTTTAGTCATGTTTTGCTCCCATAACACTTGCTGTCCACTTAATATTTATATGATGCATGCTACAATTCATATCAAGGAATGCGTAGTTAGAACAGGCTCATCGCGCTGATCGATTTAGACATCTTATTTGTCAAATTTGGAGTTATAGAATTAAAGTTATTAATTAATTAAGAAAAGGCATTTTTGTTGCAATTAAACAATTTCGAAAATTTAAAATAGTCAAACATTAATTTGGATGACAGATTTGAATTCCTCACATTTTTCTGATTCAAAAACATATGTTATTTGTATGATTTAGAATTATAGGAGTTGAGTGATGATTGATTTCATTTTACTTGGAAAAACTACAGAAAAAGTTTAATACTTTTAGTACTAGGAATAGCCAAATTCAAAAATAAACTTGTATTTGACAATTTTAAACAACTTCAGATAAATTTGCTTTTGAGAGTTTGGCCTAGAAATACTATCTTGAGAACCTAGGTGTTTTCCTTTTAAACGGATGCTTAAAGTACTGGGAGATGCAGCTAGGAGGTCGTGGCAAAAACAGAAATAAAAGAGGCGCGTGCAGGAATTGAACCCTGGACCCCCAGATGAAGATCGAACATGACTAACCACTAGGCTGAACCTCTGTTGCTGATAAAAAAAGGGACGCATGTCTCTTGTAAATAGCGAAGGATGGTTCTGGTACTGACGAAAACTGTACAACAACAAAAATTGACAGCACCAAGTGTGATTTTCAGACGCCGGTTCGACTAAAATTGCCCCAGAGGGGATTCGATCCCATGACCTCCTAGGCGCAACGAACGGGCATAGCCACTACACCAAGATCGAATTCTTATACTAGATCGGGCGCGGCGTCTAAAGGCATGAGGTTGCGTAGAAAACTTCTGTTGAAACTGAAGCAACGGAAACTACTCTGAACTTTTATACAGACAGGGGAGCAGCGGGTGCGCCATGGACGGATCCACATCATCGGCGGCCACAGCTGGGGTCGGAGGCCACAGGAAGAGCAGGGAAGGGACGGGGGGGGTGCTCACTTGATCGATTCCCACCGGAGATGGGGCTGGCGGATGGTGGAAGCAACGACGTCGGCGACTGCAGCTCACCAGCACGGTTACAGCGAGAAGCAGTCGAGGGAAGGCGGCTCCTGGCACCTCCGGGGCCCCTTATGCTGTGAGCGCGACACGGAAGACGACGGTGCAGCCTCTCCGCCGAACCACAGTCTCGGCTGCTACAGGACCGACGACGGGGAGCTGGTCAGTCCGACGACCATGGCGGCTCTCTCCCTCTCGGATGGTGTTCAGGGGAAAAGGAACTTGGTGGCGGCGAAGGGAAGAGGAAGGACTAGGGCTCACAGGGCTCCTCGGCTCGGGGATAAGGAGGAGGACGAGGTGGTGGCCGGTGACGCGGATGACGGGGGGCGACGTCCACCTGCTCCGTCTGACGAAGCGCGAGAGACGAAGGCGACGGAAAGAAGACGGAGAACCAGACGGTGCCAGCGAAGGGGTACGTGGGCCGGAAGGAAGCAGATGCGCCGGGGGCTCCTGCCGTTGTGCTGCTTCTCCGTCTGGCTGCAAGGCCCAGGTTGCCGATCGCTGCTGCTCTCAAATCTGAAGCTGAAAACTGCTGCTGCTGGCTATGCAACGCTACAGATGGTACTGCTACAACCTAAATTGGACTAAAAACATGAAGCTGCCACTAGCTACTGACTGAAGGGGCTCAGATTTAGAGAAAAGTACAACGAGGTGAAGGAGATGCTCATGATCAGTTGTAAGATGGAGTAGGTTTAATCCTTTTTATATTGTGATTTTGGCAATATATAGGTCTCAGATTTGGGGTTAGGGTTTGGAAAGGAGAAAGAAGGGGATTAGGATATTTATCTAGTCTAAAGTAGACTAAATGAGACTAGTTTTAGGCTAAAACTTTAGACGAGCCTTTTGCCTATTTTTATTTTCTAGAAAAATAACAAAACGTTTTGTGGTCACGCCTAAAGATCGGAAAGAGTATTATAATTTTTAATTTGAAATAAGAAAAATGAGGATGGATTTATGTTATCCAATTTTGTTTAATCAAAAACCATTTGTAACTACAAGGCAAAAATAAAATAAAAAGAGAGATAGAAAGAGAAGGTGCTTAATAGATAGATATGGTAATCAGAGGAGGGATGTTTAGGAGGGACAAACCCGCAAAGCATCCCAGATTAGGCAGCTTTGAAGGGAAACAAGAGTGAAGAAGGGAAACACATATCATTTCCATATGGGCATAGCTTGTAGCAAGAACATGCCATAATCCACATAGGCGGGTATATTTCTCTTTAGACCCATCGAAAAGCACAAGAGCTTGATAAAAACCCAAATTCCAACATAAGGAGCTCACATGGTTTTGGAATGGGAAAGTTGCCCACAAGATTATGTGGACAAGGTGTATTTGGATAAAAGTGATAAGAATGCCACACCTGGTATATGGGCTAACAAGAATGCAAGTAAATCGAATGATAGCCTCATATACATGCATGGTAGAATTGTCGAGCAATTTAAGCTCACATGGATCCAAAGTAAGGTGGTAAGTGGAATGAATGGAAGAGACATGCCCTCAACTCAAATTAGGCATTTGTATACAAGTAGAAGGGCCCAAATACATGATATCAAAAAGCGAATACTTTTAATAGGACAAATGCATATGAGGGAAAACCTATGTGAGATCCAGGCACATGGCTTAATAGGATTGATAGGATACCCATATCAACAAGTTGTAACTTATTTTTCAGAAGCTCATTCAAAAAGAACTCTAAGGTTAAGCGTGCTTGGCCTAGAGCAATTCTAGGATGGGTGACCGACCGGGAAGTGGGTAACCGGGTGCGCACGAGTGAGGACAAAGTGCGCAGAAAAGACCAGTGTTGGTATGTGGGGCCAGTCTAGATATCCTATTAAGCTGTCAGGAGTGACACCCCCCGGGCCCAGGAGTGGACGGGGTGTTACAAGTGGTATCAGAGCCGACCCTTGCGATTACACGGGTGTATGCGGGTCAGTGGCAGGACATGTGGAGCATGGCGCGTGTGGCCCGGAGTGGACACGGCATGGCACATGTGCCGGCACTGGCCACACAGACGCGTGCCAAGTGGGAACGTTCCGGGGTGTGCTTGATCGATGAGGGCATCGATCTTCTAAAGGGTGGGTGTATGTGAGATCCAGGCACATGGCTTAATAGGATTGATATGATACCCATATCAACAAGTTGCAACTTCTTTTCCGGAAGCTCATTTGAAAAGAACTCTAAGGTTAAGCATGCTTGGCCTAGAGCAATTCTAGGATGGGTGACCGACCGGGAAGTGGGTAACCGGGTGCGCACGAGTGAGGACAAAGTGCGCAGAAAATACTAGTGTTGGTCTGTGGGGCTAGTCTAGATATCCTATTAAGCTGTCAGGAGTGACACTCCCCGGGCCCAGGAGTGGACGGGGTGTTACACGAGGCCCCGCGAGCACTACCACCCTAACCCTAAGTGCGAGGACCCGCGAGCACTACCACCCTAACCCTAAGTGCGGGGGCCCGCGAGCACCACCACCCTAACCCTAAGTGCGGCGGTCCGCGAGCACTGCTATAATATTACAATATACTACTATAATGCAATATACTACTATTACAATATACTACTATAATATTACAACTATATACACTACAAAATAATATTATAATATACTACTATAATGCAATATACTACTAAAAAAATTACAACTATATACACTACAAAATAATATTACACTACTAAATAATATTACAAGTATACACTACTATTACACTACTAAATAATATTACACACAAAAAATATTATACTACAAAATAAAATTACAATTATATACACTACTATTACACTAGCTACTAAATAATATTACAACTACTAAATAATATTACAATTAACTATATACTACAAAATAAAAATGGAAAAAAAACAAAGAAGTTGGCCAGGGGCGTCGTCGCGGCCGCATCACCCGCACCGCCGCCGCGTAGCCGCGTAGCCGGACGGGGGAGCGAAGGGGAGGGGGCGGCCCGGCCTGATCGCCCATAGTGGCCGGCGCCGTCGCGTCGTCGCGTAGCCGGACGGGGAGCGAAGGGGAGGGGGCGGGGTACCTCTGGCCGGGGAGCGCGCGCGGCGGCTGGAGTGGCGGTGGCGGTTGGGGGCGGTGGCGGCTGGAGTGAGTGGCGGCGGCGGTTGGGGTGGTGGCGGCCGGAGAGAAACGGGCAGCCTGCCGGAGTCAGGTCATCTTCGTGCGTGGGGGTGCTCTGCGTGGGGAGAAGAAGGGGCGCGCGGGAAGAAGAAGAGGCACACCAATATATAGGTGGCTTTAGTCCCGGTGCGTTATACGGACCGGGACTAAAGGTCCCCACCTTTAGTCCTGGTGCGTGCCACCCACCGGGACTAAAGGGTTTTCGGCACCGCCCAACGCGCGCGCGCCAACGCCACACCTTTAGTCCTGGTGTGTAGCACGCACCGGAACTAAAGGTCCTTTTTTCAATTTTTTCACCCCAGGGGCGCGCCTGTTTAAAAAAATTCAATTAGCATATCTTTTAAACATTTGAATTATATAGTTTTTGCATACTTATAAATTTGAGAAAATTTTCAACATGAAAAGTTCTTGAATTTGAATAAGTAATCCAAATCTATTTTCTGTTTTATAAAATAATTATTCTAACTAGTGAAACTAATAACCATTTTGCCATTTTCAATTTAAAAATGCATTAACTATTATATTTTGCATATTTTTGAATCTCAATAAATTTTTAATATAAAAAGTGCTTGAATTTGAATAAGCGATTCAAATCCATTTTCTATTTTATAAAATAATTATTCTAACTAGTCAAACTATTAACCATTTTGCCATTTTCATGTGATTCCGACGCTCCGGTGGTCTTCCTCCGGTGAAACCCTAGACCGGGGGCCCCGGATCGTCTATCCCTATAGCTTTCTCCGTATGAGGGTAGCCCCTTTAGTCCCGGTTGATAAAAAATTCGCGCGAAACCGGTACTAAAGGTCTGTTTCTTCCCGCCTTATTTTTTCCCGCCCGTTTTCTTCCCGCCTTTTCCACCGCTTCCCTCCTCTGACTTCCCGCCATTTATCACTATATATATGTAGGCTTGGTCGTTGCCATAGCACATCTAGACTCATATATGCCGCCTCTCTCCACTCTCTCCCATGGCTTCCACCATACCTCTAACCCCCAGGGACGCGGAGGCGCTTTGCGCCTCGAACTACCCCTGCCCACCGGGCTACCGCGTCCCCACCGGCTGGATGCTGAGCGCCGGAGGCATGCCGGTCCCTCCTGTCCCTCTAGGTGTGGAGCGTCGGATGGCCATCACGAACCACTACTACCTCGAGCTCACGCTAGAGAAGCGGAGGAATCCCAACTGGCATCCCGACTATTTCCCGACTTGGGAAGCCTTGTTCATCAATCGGCATGAGAGGACGCTCGCCAGGCACGAGGAGGACGACCCACCTCCTTCGAACTTCAACGAGGCCGGCCGTCGGCTGTGGTGGCATGGCCGGACTCTCCAGAGTGTCATGGCCTACAACACGACCGACAATAACCCCCGCCTGCGGTACCCTCAAATCTAGCCCACGCGTGCCCAACCTTCAAGGTTCGACTACGGCGACCCCGACGACGGCGCCGGTGACTACGACGACTACAGTGGCGCGTATTACAGGGCTAGGCAGGAGCATGACTAAATCACTCCAACATTAGGCATGTTTCTTAATTTTCAATTGTGCTATGTATCTTAATTTTCAGTTGTGCTATGTATCCTTAGTGTTTATGGGTTCCTTCTCTTGTGATGGTTCCTTCTCTTTGGGTGATCACCTCCCGCGGCTCAGAACCTAGTCGTCAACATCTAGTTTGATTGAGCAAGATGTATTACATGAAAGGGGACCTTTATGTCTCAAATAAAAGTTTAATACATAGATTTATGTCTCAAATAAAAGGTTTAATACATTTTTACACATCACCAACATCTAGTGTTGTGGTTTTCTTCTGCACCGTAGCCATGGAGAATCTTCATCATTTAACAGGATGCTTGGGTCAGTTTTCACTTTGAAGGGCGGAATTTCATGAAACTTATTGTAATCTTCTGACATGTTTGTCTTGTCATCCACTCCCACGATGTTTCTTTTCCCTGAAAGAACTATATGGCGCTTTGGCTCATCGTATTATGTATTCTTTTGCTTATCTTTCCTTTTTCTTGGTTTGGTAGACATGTCCTTCACATAGAAAACCTGAGCCACGTCGTTGGCTAGGATGAATGGTTCATACATGTACGCAAGATTGTTGAGATCCACTGTTGTCATGCCGTACTTTTGGTCTACATGTACCCCGCCTCCTGTCAGCTTGACCCATTTGCACCGAAACAAAGGGACCTTAAAAGTAGGTCCATAGTCAAGTTCCCATACCTCTTCTATGTACCCATAATATGTATCATTTTGCCCATTGTCATCTGTTGCATCAAAGCGGACACCACTGTTTTGGTTGGTGCTCTTTTTATCTTGGGCGATCGTGTAAAATATATTCCCATTTATCTCGTACCCTTGGAAAGTACATATAGTCGAAGATGGTAACCTGGCCAACGAGTACAACTCATCTCCAACAGTGGTGTTATTCATGAGATGTGTCTGCAACCAACTGCCAAAATTCTTCTCGTGTTCCCCTTTAATCAAGGTTTCAGGCTTCCCCGGGTTTTCGGAGCATAGAATATTCTTGTGTTTCTCGATATACGGAGCCACCACGGTGGAATTGTGTAGAACTGTGTAGTGTGCTTGAGTGAAAGAATGTTCGTCCCTACATACCATTGATTTCCTTCCTAGTGTGCCTTTTCCAGTCATCCTCCCCTCATACCGAGATTCAGGAACACCAATCGGCTTAAGGTCAGGAAGAAAGTCAACACAAAACTCAATGACCTCCTCTGTTCCATATCCCTTGGAGATGCTTCCTTCTGGCCTAGCACGGTTATGAACATATTTCTTTAAGACTGCCATGAACCTCTCGAAGGGGAACATATTGTGTAGAAACACAGGACCGAGAATTCTAATCTCTTCGACTAGGTGAACTAGGAGGTGCGTCATAATATTGAAGAAGGATGGCGGGAACAACAACTCGAAGCTGACCAGACATTAGACCACATCAATCTGTAACCCTGATAGACTTTCTCGATCGATTACCTTCTGAGAAATTGCATTGAGGAATGCACATACCTTCACAATGGCTAGTCGAACATTTTCTAATAGAATTCCCCTCAATGCAACTAGAAGCAATTGCGTCATAAGCACGTGGCAGTCATGAGACTTTAGGTTTTGAATTTTTTTCTCTTTCATATTTACTATTCCCTTTATATTCGACGAGGAGCCAGACGGGACCTTGATACTGAAAAGGACTTCAAAAAAGATTTCCTTCTCTTCTTTGGTAAGAGCGTAGCTGGCAAGCCCTTGAAACTGCCATGGATGCTTGTCGTCTCGTCCTTTATGATGTTGCTGGTCCTCCCGTGCTGCCGGGGTATCTTTTGACTTCCCATACAAGCCCAGGAAGCCTAGAATATTCACGCAAAGATTCTTCGTCAGGTGCATCACGTCGATTGCAGAGCAGACCTCATGCACTTTCCAATAGGGTAGCTCCCAAAATATAGATTTCTTCTTCCACATGGGTGCGTGTCCGGTAATGGGGTCTTTCGGAACAGGTTATCCTCCAGGACCCTTCCCAAAGATTACATCCAAATCCGTGACCATACCAAATACATCAGCACCACTACGAGGGACAGGCTTCGTCCGGGTTTCTGCCTTGCCATTGAAATGCTTGACTTTCTTCTTTAAGGGATGACTAGGCGGAAGAAAACGACGATTGTACGGGTACACATTCTTTCTACATTTATCCAGATATATACTTTCAGTCTCATCTAAACAGTGCGTGCATGCATTATATCCTTTGTTCGTCTGTCCTAAAATGTTACTAAGAGCAGGCCAATCATTGATGGTTACGAACAGCAACGCTTGTAGATCAAATTCCTGCTGTTTGTGCTCATCCCACACACGTACACCTGGCTTGGCCCACAACTGTAGAAGTTTATCAACTAATAGCCTTAGGTACACATCAATGTCGTTGCCGGGTTGCTTCGGGCCTTGGATGAGCACTGGCATCATAATGAACTTCCGCTTCATGCACAACCAAAGAGGAAGGTTATAGATACATAGAGTCACGGGCCAGGTGCTGTGACTGCAGTTCTGCTCCCCAAAAGGATTCATGCCATCAATACTTAGACCAAACCATAAGTCCCTTGCGTCACCAGCAAAGTCCGGGAAGTCTCTCTCGATTTTTCTCCACTGCCGACCATTAGCAGGGTGCCTCAACATCCCGTCTTTCTTACGGTCTTCCATGTGCCATCGCAACAACTTGGCATGCTCTTTATTTCTGAACAAATGTTTCAACCGTGGTATTATAGGAGCATACCACATCACCTTGATAGGAACCCTCTTCCTGGATGGCTCGCCCTCAACATCACCAGGGTCATCTTTTCTGATCTTATACCGCAATGCAGTGCATACCGGGCATTTATCCATATTCTCGTACTTCTCACCACGGTAGAGGATGCAGTCATTAGGGCATGCATGTATCTTCTGCACGTCTAATCCTAGAGGGCAGACAAGTTTCTTTGCTTCGTACGTACTGAAGGGCAATTGGTTATTTCTTGGAAGCAGCTTCTTCATTATTACCAACAACTTTGCAAATCCCGAGTCAGTCATACCGGTCTCTGTCTTCCACTTCAACAATTTCAGTGTGCTACCCAGCTTCTTCTGGCCATCTTTACAAGTTGGATACAACAATGTGTTGTGGTCCTGTAACATCTGCTCGAACTGCAACCTCTCCTTTTCTGTGTCGCAGTCTCGCCTTGCATCACTAATGACCCGACCAAAATCATCAACGGGCTCATCTGGTTCCCGTTCTTCACCCCCTTCTTTTTCATTATCTTCAACTACGGTATCATCGTATTCAGGGAACATAGATCGGTAGTTGTCATCATCGTTCTCTTCTTCATCGCCGTCTTCCATAATAACCCCTCTTTCTCCGTGCTTGGTCCAAACATTATAGCCGGACATGAAACCGGACCGAAGCAGGTGGCTCTGAATGACTCTTGAGGAAGTGTGAGCCTGCTCATTCCGACATTCAACACATGGACCACACATAAAACCATCCCGCCGCTTGTTCGCCTCGGCCACAAGGCGAAAAGAACGCACGCCTTCTATGTAAGCGTCAGAGCGTCGGTCACCGTACATCCATGGGTGGCTCATCTGCATCATACAACCATGCATATATATCAAACACAATCACGATGCTTAAATTAGTATCGCGCGGTCAAAACGAGAAAATAGTTGTTAACCTTTTAGGACACTTCAAAACAAAGAGGAGAAACCTTAAGTGTCGCTCTGGCACCTCATATCATGTTTTGTCTTGTGTGAACTCAAGTGACATCGCTCTAACAGACATTTCACCGAACACCTCTAGTGCATATGAAGAAAAAAAGTTAACACAAAGTTATACCCACCTCACATAGGAAAAAAACAGGAGAGAGTGCAGGGCTGGGTGCATATATATAGGGCCCGGCCATTAGTCCCGGTTTGAGATATAAACCGGGACTAAAGGTTCTGCCAGGAACACGCGCGTGTGCCTAGACCCATTTGTCCCGGTTTGTATCTCAAAGGGACTAATGGTTCCTTGCGGATCGGGACAAAGTACCTCAGCCTCCTCGGGCCGCTGGTTCGGGCCATTAGGCCCGGCCCCAGCCATGGCCTGAAATAGTAGCCCGAACTAAAGGCCTATTTTCTACTAGTGAACCTAGTGAGCCGGATCGAATGTATAGATCATGTAGAATCCAAGACACAATACTATATGCCGCCCCTCAGTCTACAATGGCATAACAAAACGTCGGGGTTGTCGTCCACTTAGCACGGCAACAAAATCAGCCGATATCAAGTCTACTAGGGCCCACAATTATCGGCCGTCCTGGTTTGATGCCAAGAAAACTCATCCGTTGTGTAAATAATTATACCTGTCCTACGCCGTAAAAAGAAACATGCCAGCTATAGGGGTACTTTTGTAGTGGCGCGGTGGTGCATGAAACTCTAGTATTTGTCCTCGTTGCAACATTAGTAAATTTCATGGCAGCAGTTTTGGAAGCAAGTGAGTCAACTTCTATAATAATTCTATTCCATTACTGTTACGCACAAGACAAGTTGACTGTCAAACAGTGAAGCCATAGGGTCATTTTTTGGTTACCATAGGGTTTTTCTCTTAGCACCATCGACACATGCCGACGACGGTAGAAACAGTCTCACATGTGGGTAACCCAAACCATGCACGGTGACCAGCTCCGTACATATGGTAACAAAACGGGTCCGTGGCATGTATCTTCAAGAAAAAGAAAACAACTGCTCGCATTTAGCAATATCATGGATCATGACCTTATTAATTTTTTTTTAAAAAAAATCAACTTGACATCCTAACGTGAGACACAGCTAATACCGTCTCATCGCCCGATTGACGTCGTGAAAACATCATGAATGATGTGGCAGCAATATTGTTCATCGCGCGGTAATCTTGGACAAAGGGAGTTCAATGCAGTCCAACTCTGGAGCAACATAATATTCAGCCCTAGTTAATACATCAAGAATGTAAATGCACACACCGTTAGTACAAGAAGAAAAAATCACAACATCATGTTACAATGCTATAGTGAGTACCGCCACGCATCAACATATTTGTCAACACTTGGAACATTGAAATTGGTTATCCAAAGCAACATGTTAAAAAGACTAGATGGGTTAACGTGCTTTGCCGCGCCGCCTAGCATCCGTTTGGACATCGTGAGGTGTACGGTGGGTTTGCATGTGTATTCGGCCTTAGATCCTCACACGATTAGTTTTTTTCTTTTCTTTTAGTGGTGGACATAAATTAAATAGATGGAGCGCACCACCGGTACCTTGTTTGTTTTTGGTGTTAGTTGCCTATTTATGTGTTTATTTAACTTGAACACAAAAAACATGTAAATATGTATACGTATGTACTAGCTGAATGCCGTGCGTTGCCACGGTACTTTGAGCTTGGTTACTCATGTAGCTGCAAATATAATGAATGTAAATGTTTTTAAATCCGAGCGAATTTAGAAGCACAGGTTGACAAGAGACGACTAAACGGACGATGTAAGTACCACACGTACGGACGATGCGAAAACCACCTCGAGACCTTTTTATATAGTAAGATAAGTAACCGAAAGCCAGAAAAGTTTGTTCGTTGCAACACAAAACGTCCATAAAGTATTATTATTAGGTACTCTCTCTGTCTTAAAGTATAAGATGTTTAGTTTTTCTAAAAGAAATACATAGATGTTTTTTAGTGTGTAGGTTTGAAAAGATGTCTAGATACACTTGTCTCGTAAAAACTAAAACATCTTATATTTTAGAGCGGAGGAAGTAGTTGTTTAAAATCTTCATCTGATTTTTCTAATTCATTGAATAAGTTTGCATTACACATTCCTCTGAAGACTATGCTATTCCAGATATTGGTGGCAGCGTGGTATTTGCATTGGGCCGGCATAGTCATACGAGCGTCTGGATGTCATCATCTTCCTGTAATTCGTCTACTGTTATTTTCTGTTTCTAGACTTATGTCGGTTGTATGCAACCTGGTTATACAGAGGCTAAGTGTAATACTTAACTTTTTAAGTAATATATGACTCAGTAAAAAAGGCAAATAGAATATGACCTGCAAATAGGGAACAAAAAAAATACTTAACACGGCAATCAATTATTCAGATAAAATGAACATTAACCCAGCAAGTTATACAAAATGTAACGCCCCTTGGAAGATATATTTCATATTACTTTGCCTTTGTTTGTTGATTTTGTTTCGCATCACCATCCTTCATCATGCATATATTTGTGCCTAAAAATACTTTCAACAAAATCCTATCTTTGTTTTCTATATTGCTACCCATCTTTTATTCAAATTACTACATTTTTCTCCTATTTGAATTATCTAGAACTATTTGCCAATTTTTAAAAAAAATGTTTGTTGGCAGCTGGCCAGGCCCATATGCCCAGTCGGCCACCACCAAGCCATATTCTAAACCTAACTCCAGCCAAACCCTAACCGCACACACCCAACCACACACACACACGGCCACACCACACACCATGCAACACACCCCACACGAGACACAACCACACACCCGCGCACGACGTCACCTACCCAACCCTCGTCTCTCTCTCTTTTTCTCATACGCACCGCCACCACTACTACTTGATCCACATCCCTCTTGTTGCTCCCTTCTGCTCCGCTCCTGTTGTCGGCGCCTTGTCCCGTCACCTGCGCGCCCATCGATGTCGACGTCCCTGCTAGACCATATCGGGTGCCTCCTGATACGGTGTGTGAGTGCCGCCAGCCTCTCTACTCTTCAACGACCTCTACCCTCCATGGTCGCTGCCAGCCGCGCCTACCTGGACCTTTGTAAGCTCTGTGTGCGCTCGACCTCCCTGTCTTCCACCTTTCTCTCCTTCTGAACATGTGTGCCCTCCCGCGAGGCTCCACCTCGAATCCTCTAGGTGCGCGCCCTGCAATGTCGACCTGTGGCGCTGCTCGCGTCCCTGCGCCATTCCTGGTTGCGGGTGGAGGCGGCACTGACGTTTGGCGGCGAGTTGGATGTCGAGCCATCAAGGGTTGTGGGTGGTGATAGGGCTAGATGTCGCGTGAGGGAGGGCTGCGGGAGGAGGTGGCACGAGCAAAGGTGACCACGATGTGGAATCACGATGGGAAGAGATAGACATGAGCTTTTTTTTTTAACGTGGATCGAACCCAACAAATGTGCTAACCAGTTTCACTGGATGAATCTTTTGCCCTCCACACAAGATCCAACAACCGGGAATTCTCGTGGTGAGAACATCCTGAGGAGACCGGTAGACCACCAGAATTAAGCTATAGAATAATGACAATGTGTATGCATATGCTAGATAATGTGTACGTACAATCGATCTTTAATGAGTGACGAGAATAATTCTTTGTTCTCCTTACTGAATCAGCGATAGAATCGGAAGGGGCACTAAAATTTTATAATATTGCTGGCGTGGGGCTAACATTTTACATGTATTGTGCCGCTGGAAAATTTGACACTTACTCATTCGTTTTTCATTCTCTACGGATTTTGTTTCATTTTCGTCCTACGTCTTTCGTTTGCACTAGCTACTTGTAGTGAAATCTTTCTGTGGATGGATGGAGTCACCAAATGAAGTTGGTCCTGACCGAGCTCGTAAAATATCATGGATTCACCAAATGAAGTTGGATGGCTGGAAGTGTGGTTGTACGCCAACTCATCAGAGTTCAAATCGCAGGTTTGACACTATGTGTTGTATAAAATGCGGAGTATTCTTTTAATAGGAGACGATGTTTCCGTCGATAGCGAGGTGTCTGTGGTGACTTTGTCAATCTCAAGAGCTGATTCGCCAACTCAGTCTCTCGGAGGTGCTCATAAGAGTAGAGTGTGCGTGTCTGCGCTCATAGAAGTGGATGCATGTACGTGTTACGATTGTATTGTGTTTCTCAAAAAATGAATGATATATTGGTTTTGGGACATAAAATACACAGCGAGACGTGTGAGGTGACTTCGTCAATTTGAAGACCCGTCGACTCACTCTCTCAAAATGTTCATAGGGGCAAGGTATATGTGTGTGCGTTTATAGTAATATCGTGTATGTTTGTAAAAAAATAGGTATGGAAAATAAATAATTTGACAACTAACTCAAAATGGTCAATATATCATTTGTTGTTTCGTCCAACAAAGGGAGAAATGTTTAAAGAACAAATACCAAAGTGTGGATGATTTGGCATCTAAATGGTCGATCGACATCACTTATTTTGTACTCTCTCTGTCTAAAAATAACTGATCTGAATTTGGCTAGATATAAATGTATCTATACACTAAAACGTATTTAGATACATTTGAATTTAGACAAACCTAAGTCAGTTATTTCTGCACGGAGGGAATACTATAAGCTAGTATAAATTTTGTAGTCCCTCCGACCCATATTATTATTCTCAACTTTATCTAGATTCAGATGTACCTAGTTAATAATTTAGACCACGTCCATCTAAATCTAGACAAAATTAAAAATATTAATATATACCGGAAGGAGTACTAGATGGACCTCACTTATACGTTATTATTATGGATGGGAGTGAGTACTATAGTTTGATATGCCGATGTTGCCAGTGCCCGGGTCTCCCCACCGCCAGGCCCAGTGCAGTAGCCCTAGCTTAGCCAGGCCCAAACCGAAAGTAAAGCCTAATCTCTAGCCCATATGGTATGCAATCACGCGAGAGCCCGTGAGAAGATCAAACCGCAAAGCAAACCCAGATATCGTGCACCTCCCTCCTCTCGCCCCCCACCTCCCACTTGACGGGTCTCCACGCCCGCCGCTGCAGTCCACGCCCAAACCCTAGACGTCGCGTCGGCAGCTGCCACCGCCATGGCCGACCCCGCCACAGCCGCTCCCGCGGAGGTCGGAGCGCCCGCGTCGCCGCCCCCTCCGTCCGCCGAGGAGGCCGATGTCTCGGCGGAGGAGGTCGTCCCGGAGGCGAAGAGGTGGCCCGGGTGGCCGGGGGATAACGTCTTCCGGATGGTGGTGCCCGTGCTGAAGGTCGGGAGCATCATTGGGCGGAAGGGCGAGCTCATCAAGCGTCTCGTCGAGGAGACCAAGGCCAGGGTCCGCGTCCTCGAGGGGCCCGTCGGCGCAACTGAGCGCATCGTGAGTACCCACAATCTTAATGTAGCCAGCTTATGATTGTTTTGCCTGTCAGGAATCCGATGTTGACTTGCTGGGGATTGAATTACCTTGATGGTTAGATTGTTCAGTACCATGGAATTGCGATTTTCTCTGTTCTAGATTTCCAATTAGCCCTGCATCCGCACGTTAGCGAAGTTCGCTCGAAACCTGGTAAATAGGTTGTGTGCTTTGACATAAGTATACTTTGAGATGATTTTCCTTGCAAGTGATGGGAGTGTCTGAGCCTACAGTGCTTCAAGTTCTTAGGATGATTGGACGCTGGGGTCTTTTTGGATTGCTTGCCATTTTCCTGTAATGTGACTGTGTGTTATTTATTGTGGTGAATTGCACATGTACATGCTAGGGAAGTGTTTTCTATCTTAGGGAAGGGGGATGTGAAAAGGGAAGGCATGGGCATATTTATAAGTAGCCTTCACAATGTTTTCCTGGAAAGTCAGTTTGGTTTGTCTAGTGTGGTGCACATAGAATTGTTTCATATGCTTTATTTATTTACTACAGTGTTTCTTTTGGTAAACCATGTTTATTATATTCTTCTGTTAGTTGGTATGTTTGTTTGTTGTTCTTATATAGGCACTGTGTTAGTAACACTATATGCCCGATGACCTCCTTTGGATTCAGGGGCTAAACCATGGCAATTGGGTATTTCAGGTTTTGGTGTCTGGAAAAGAAGATCCAGGCTTGGAGCTACCTCCAGCTATGGACGCTCTGATTAGAGTTTTTAAACGTGTCAATGGAATAACAGATGGAGCGGCCGACGGTACAACCCAGACAGCTGCGGCGCCTGGTGTATGTGCTGCCCGGTTGTTGGTTCCTGGAGCTCAAGCAATTAACCTCATTGGGAAGCAAGGTGCTTCAATTAAGGCAATCCAGGAGGGCACGGGTGCTACAATACGGGTTATATCAGTTGGTAATATATCCTCGCCCGATGTATTTTGATACTAATATACAATTTCTTTTGTACATTCGTGATTGTCCTTCTCTTGAATTTCAGAACTTCATTTCTTTTTGTCTTTCAATTAATTTTCACGATTCGTAGCAAGATTAGCATTTCTATTAGTTCCATGTTCCAGCGCAAAAATGTTTCATCATATCGATAGTATTTGTCTGGCCTTATGAGATGGTTCTTTTAATTTTTTCACTTCCACTGTCAACACATACATTGGTATGCTGTTCATTCAAAGCGTCATCAGAAAGGTGCTTAGAGCTCTGCTCTGATATCTCTATGGAGTACAACTCAAGAATGAACTGTATTCTACTTTTGGTCACCAAAGAAAAGAGAATTGAACAAAATTGAAACTAGGAAAGACAACATAGCCTAGAAATTATAAAGGTTCGTATTTCTAGAGCTGCAAAAATATTATGCACTTAAAAGGACAAAGAAGGATATGCTTATTCGTGGTATTAGTTAACATCTCAATATGCATTAAATTCTCTATTTCGTTGAAAATGTGCAAAGTATATAATACATGTTATATAACTCACAATGGGTATAAATTTGTGTAGATGAGCGAGATCGGCCTTTCTATGTAACGGACGATGAAAGGATAGTTGAGATACAGGGTGAAACAGAGAAAGTTCTAAAAGCACTGCAAGCAGTTTCTAATCACCTCCGGAAGTTTTTGGTTGACCATAGTGTACTTCCATTGTTTGAAAAGACTGTAAGCACATATATTTTAACTCATGCTATGCTTTGCCATATTGTTCCTAATACATCATTTTCCTATACTTTTATCAGAATGCTCCAGTTAGTCAAGATCGCAGTGCTGAAACTTGGAGTGATATGCCACATCATTCAATTGTTTCTACACAAGTAAATCACCAGCCTGAAGTGCGTGATGAATATGTTCTTCCAATGAAAAGGGACCATTTGTATCTTGAAAGAGAACCGCTGGTAGAACATAACATTCATCGCTCAGGTGTGTCACTATATGGGCGAGATCCTGCCCTGTCAGCATTACGACCTTCTGGAATGCATGGTGCTGGCCCTCTACTTACACAGGTATGTCTTCCCTGTTGTTTTGCATGTATCCTCTTTTCTCTCCATAAGGTTTTTGGTTCTAAAAACAATCTGTGGGCTTGCTTTTCCCAAGCCGTGATGTATGTCTTACATTCCTGTTGAATATGCATCCCATCCACCAATCTTTTTACAGATAACATAATAGTTGCTTGCAAGCAGACCCTGATATTTGTTTACATCAAACTGTTGCTGATAAGATAAATGACATGCAGATAACCCAAACCATGCAAATCCCACTTACCTATGCAGAAGATATCATAGGAGTGAAAGGAGCAAACATTGCATATATACGGGCTAACAGTGGTGCTGTTGTCACAATTCAAGAGAGTTTGGGAAGCCCTGATGATATAACTGTTGAAATAAAGGGGACGTCGTCCCAAGTACAAGCTGCCCAACAGCTCATCCAGGTAATAGCACATCATACATTTTTAAATAAATGCTGTCGTTTATATCTACTTCCTCCGTTTCAAAATATAAGATGTTTTAGCTTTGTACAAGGAGTGTATCTAGACCCCTTTTAGTGTGTAGAGGTTCATGTAGGTTTGGAGTGAACCTACACACTAAAAGGGGTCTAGATACACTTCTTTCACAAAGCTAAAACATCTTATATTTTCAAACGGAGGGAGTACTTGGTTTTTAGATGTTCTAATTTTGATCTTGAAATCTTGTCCTCTTCATTCAGGACTCCTTGGCTGCACACAGAGAACCTGTGAGGAGCAGCTATGCAGGATTAGATCCACTATATAGGTCGAGCTACACACAGTATGGCAGTTCAACCTATCAGTCATCGTCCCTGCCATCTTATTCTAGCATGGATGGTGGCGGATATTCTTCGTCGGGTCTCGGCGGATATGGTACGACCTACCGGTACTAGCTGTTACCTATTTGTCATCAGGCCACCCTGTATCCGCCTCTGGGCAATCGTTGTATATGTCAGCAACATTTACTCCGCTGACTTCGTGTTCCTCTGAGAGGGACTGCTAGGGTCGTATCGTATCCCAGTTGCGTGTTTTAGTTTCTATACTTGGTCTGTAGATGCTCTTATTTCCAGGAACTCTACTGTTTAGTCTTTTGTGTGTGGTGAATGATTTGATGGCGATCGCCTGTGCTGAAAGAAATGCGGTTCATCTGTTGGTACAATATTCTTATGGCGCCAGTTACTGAATTTTTTTTGACGTTTTGTATAAATAGTATTGTTCTTTGTTGACATTATGGCTTGATGCAGCATTAATCGGATTTTCAAATTCTGAATTACGCTAAGTTGCAAAATCTTGTCTTCATTCATGCTAATGCTCAATTGCCTGTAGTTTGAGCGCTGAGCGTCCAGCCTCCTGCGGGAGATAAAATCCCCTGATCCCTGGGTGGAGCTGCTGACATGTGTCTTTTATCAAACTTCCCACATTTGCTTCCATTAACAGCGAACGTAACAAAACCGACCCTGATTGTAGCAAAAATCAGCAAAACTGATCCTGATTGTAAGCAAAAATCGGTTTGCTTCCAAAAAAGAAAAGAAAAAAGAAAGCACAGCCTTGCTGGACCTACCTCGTTGGAGACATCAACAGCCTTGCTGGACCTCGTAGCAACACTCTTAATAATATTATAGCAAAAACATGAAACAATTGTAGAAAAACTGATTTCGCCGGAGATTAGCCGGAAGATCTCGTAGGAACAATTTTGTACCATTGAAGCATAAACATGGAAACAATTGTAGCAAAAAAATAGGCTATGTAGCAAAATCGACTTAGATTCTCGCCGAGACCTCATTGCAATTTTTTTTAACTATTATAGCAAAACCAAAGAATGGTTGCAGGAAAAAATTCACAAAGTTTCTCCCGTGATGCAAATCTTCACAACTGTGGTAGCAACGACGAGCACCATCCGTAGCATTGGTGCCCATCACTTGCAGCACCACCACCCCGCCTTTGCAGCATTCAAAGCCCGGGCTCGCCGTAACTCGCCACGGCCCCGCCGCTCACAGTCGGTGGCTGCTCGCAGCACCACCTCCACGTGGAAACACGTGGTTTTGAGGACAGGCGGCGTCCGTGGTAGTGGAGGTCGACGAGGTGGTACAACAGTGGTACGATGGAGGTTGGCCTACATCATGCATGAAGCACCACCTTGGGTCGAGTTCTCCTATGAGGGAGCCTGCTGCAGCAGCGAACCTCACTAACCGCGGACACGGAAGGCATCAGCGCACACATGGGGGTGGAGGCGGCGGGGCGCGCACACAGGAGCTTGAGGATCCTATGACACATACTGGTTGCCGACACAGATGTGAGAGGAAAGATTAGGGTGCGGTGGCGCATGGGAACGATTTTAGGGCTTTAGGCATGGATCAACGCCAGCGTGTGCGTCCTGGTAGAGGGCATAAGTCAAAAACGGGCAATAGAAAAGAAGGAGAAGAAGACCCTGACGTGGTGGGGCAGATACCATAGCTGACTCCTCGTCCTACGACGCGTGGAGAGCGGAGGACGCGCAGCAAGAGATCCCTTGGGTTAACCAAAGGGTTTTCCTTATGAAAAGGATCATACTACGCGACCCCGGGGATCAAAACTTATGCTCCGTGTTGCCACGTGTCCCCTCAAAAGCTCCAAATCCCGCTTTTGCTACATTAAACACCGTTTTGCTACACAATGTTCCACTCCAGAAATAGAAAAAGACTACCCTCGCTGGATGCCTCATCGGAAACCTCACCGAAGACATCGTAGCAAAAAATGTGTGCTAATATAGCAAAACCGATTCCGCCGGCAACATAGCCGGGGACTCCGGCAGGAGACTCACCAGAAACTTCGTAGCAAAAAAGTTGTGCTAATGTAGCAACACCGGAGAACTTAGTAAAAAAATTGAGTTAGCGTAGCAAAAACCAACTTTACCGGATATATCGCCATTGACCAAAAATTTATACTCGAAACATTGTAGCATTTGGAGAACATCAATCAAAAACGAAACGAGTAATAGCAAAAAATAAACAAGCATATAGAAAAATCAGTCTCCGAGCTTCTTCCAAGGTAGAAAAGGTGCAACATCATACAACCATGGTAGAAAAAGCACCTACCATTGGTAGAAACATTGAAGACCCATGGTAGCAAAATCCAACCGTCGTTGGTAGCAATGTCGTGCACCCAAGGCAGCAAAGCCTCCCGCTGTTGGTAGCAACACCGTACACCCGTTGTAGAAAAACCACCCCGCCATCGGTAGCATCTCCGGCATCCCTTTGCAGCAGCACCCTAGGTCGTTAGCAACGCTAGGCCGGTAGCATGGTGGTTACTCCAGCGAGGTCTTCCCTGACGGGACCCAACATGGTGGTGGTCGATTCAGCGGTGGAGCTCGGAGCGGGCGCGGTGGCCAGAGGTCGGCGGGGCTCGCAGGGGATGCGTTGGCTACAGGAAGAGGAGGTCGGGACACAGTGGTCGAGGTTGGCAGAGGTCGAAGCGGGAGCGACCGAGCTCGGAGCCGGCGTAGCAGGGCGAGGGGGGAGATCAAAGCGGGCACGGTGGCTGGAGAAGGAGGAGGTCGAGACGCGGTGGCCTGTGGCTAGGATTGTGCGGGCGGGTCGTTTATAGGGGAAAGGAGATAAGGTAGGGGGTGGATGGGGCCCACTAAAACGCAACGTGTGACCCGAACGATGGAATATCATTTGTAAGGCAGGAGCATGAAGAGCTTCTATAATCCATTTTCTTTGGACAAAGATATTTTTAGATCATATATTGTAGGTTTGGTCTCGAAAGATATAATAGAGAGAATTCAACATGTATCTTTGAGATTTAGATTTTGCAGTATATAGCTAGCTGAGTTTTGATCAAATAAACAGCTGTGATTATAGCAAATCGCTGAGAAGATAGAAGAAAATTTAATTGTTGTTGAACTAGAAGAGTCAGGTTCCAACTGGGAAAAGCCAAGTGAGAGGCCATGGACCATCTTGTGTTGTCTCCGGCAACATGTTTAACGGTGGTAATGGCGACTCCACAGTCCCTTGTCTCATATTGTAGACGCCGGACTCGAGCTCCATATAGTAAGAAGAGTTGTAAGCGTGTGCATAACATTCGCTCATAAAGTAGATGCAGTCTTCCTGTGCCCCGCCGCTCACACCCACAACTGCAGGGAGGGACTCGGAGCATCCTTCACTGATGAAGAGCGCATGCCCCATCAGTGCATCAACCTTGCTCCACCCTGGTGCCTGGCCGTTAAGGTGGTCCGCTGCCTCCAAAACTAGAAACTGAGACGGCACACGGGTCCCATCGAGCCTCCGATTGATCATCTGCTCCACCATTAGCAGCCGATCGCCGGACACGACCAAGTAGAAGCAGTGCTGAAGAACGAATGGAGAAGTATGATCTCTTGGTATCTTAGTGCCACTTATTATGCATCGGGCGGATGTGACGCTGATGCCGCCTTGCTCGGCGCTGCCGGCGATGTCTAGAGCATAGAGCCCGTATTCATGGTACCCCCTGATCACCGTGAGGACGTAGAGCTTCCCTTGGTAGAGCGTCATGTCCGCCGCGTCGGGTCTGCAGTATCCAGGCGCCATCCACTCCACGCCCATAGATTCGGCCCAGCCGCGAGCGTAGACTCTGAGGTTCTTCAACGTCCGGACGGCGACGAAGTGATCGGCCACCACCACCTTTCGTACTTCGTCGACGGCAAGACGACTGGGCACCGTTAAACGATACCAAATGCTGGCGGGTCTGATCTCTTGAGGGGTCACGTCTCCAGACCGAGGGTGCATCAGCGAGCACCTGTCGTCATGGTGTACGAGGAAGAGCATGCCGCCCGTGGACACGCGGTGGAAGACGTCCTCGGGGATGGGCATGCGGTGGAGCGCGCCGTCGGGGAGGCTGAGGAAGGAGCCGTCGCGGAGCGCGGCCAAAGGGAGGAGCGGAGGCAGCAGGTGCTGCACCGTCCGCGCGCCGGAGCGCCACGCGCGGCACACGGCGCGGAGGCGGACGCGGTCGGCGTGGGACAGCACGCGCGAGAGCACGAGGAATAGCAAATCAGGATGGAGGTCCGTCCATCGGGATCGAACCCGCGCCGCCGCCATCGCCACGATTTCTAGCTTCTGATTCTCGTGATTGGGCGAGGCCGGTTGATTCTAGGGCCGTGACTTTGAGAGCCAAAGAGTCGGCAGCAAATTGGACTCTGTTAAGGAATGAGACGCCGCCATCGCCACGATTTCCAGCCTTCAGATTCCCTTCATTCTACTCCCTCCGTTTTAAAATATAAGATGTTTTACCTTTGTGAAACAAATGAATCTAGACCCTTTTTAGTATATAGGTTCACTCCAAATCTCTCCGAACCTACATAATAAAAATAGTTTAAATATATTCTTTTAACAAAACTAAAACATCTTATATTTTGAAACGGAGGAAGTATCTTTCCAGATCCGTGATAAATCTAACTTTCTGCTGAATTTGTTGGTTGACATCGAGACATCGTACGATATAGTTACATCGTGCACCAACACAAGCAATCAATTAAATACAGCTGCTTCCGTAAATTTAGTTTAGCAGCAAGCACAACACATCAAGCTAGCTCACTTTTGGCAGTCGAGTTCCTGGTCCAAACGGTGGTAGCTACTCCGTAGGAAAGAAGGGTCCTAACGACCTCCTTAGAAGGATTAATGCTAAAGAAATTGAAAACGATTGATCCTTGGTGTTAGACTGTATATTCTATATATCGTAACTTGTAATCTGTACGTACTCTTTGGTACTTCTATATAATGAGATAGGCCACGCCCCAGAGCGTTGAGCCAATTCCACCCAAAATATCCTGTGTTTTTTTGTTTAACATGGTATTAGACTAGGTCAACTTTTCCTACCCTAGCCGCCGCCGCCCCTCTACCTGGCCGCCGCCGCCGCTGCAACCCTCGGCCGCCGCCATGACGGAGCCGGGCATCGCCTCGGCCTCCCTGCCCTCCACCGTTGCCTCGTCGCCGGGTCTCGGCGTCTCCACGGCGCCCGCCATACCGGCGTCCCTGGCGGATCTGCTCTCCTCGGCTGCTGCTACGAGCCAGATGGCTCCGTCCTCTTCGTCGAACCCGCTGCACCTCGGATCGCCGGCGTTCTCCAGCGGGTTCTTCCCGCCCCCGCCCACGTTCACGTCATCGGCCCCCTGGTGCCGTTCGGCGCCACGCCACCGGCCTCGTCTCCGTTCGCGCCGTCGAGACTGTCGGCCCACCTCACCAGACCGCCGATCCCCTCGCTGTCTGGCTTCGCCGCGGCACCCCATGAGGCTCCGACGTTGCCCTTCGCCCACGCCGTCCCCGACGTCCCGGCGTCCACCGTCTCCGATGGTGCTGCTACTCCGGGCCCGTACCAGCTGGCGAACCTCATCACCGTGCGCCTCACACAGGACAATTACCTGTACTGGCGTGCTCAGATCCTGCCGCTCCTCCGCAGTCGCCACCTCGATGGCTTCGTTGATGGGAGCTACCCCTGCCCGCCATGCACGGTCGTGGCGTACACTGCGGATGGTACAAGGGTGACTGCATCGAACCCCCTCTACCGTGCCTGGGTTGCCCAGGACCAGGCCATCGTCTCCGCGCTGCAGTCCTCCTTGACGGAGAGTGTCGCTGGCCTGGTGCTGTTTGCCGTGTCCTCCTTCGACATCTGGAGTACGTTCGAGCACAGCTACTCGCAGCAGTCTGAAGCTCGTGGTACGGCTATTCGTCGTCAACTAGGCGACTGCAAGAAGCTCAACTCCTTGGCACACGACTTCTTCCACAAGGTCAAGACACTCTCTGACACGCTGACGTCCATTGGGCAGCCGCTCCGTGATGCTGAGTTTACGGAGTACGTCCTCCACGGCCTCGACAGCGACTACGACAACCTGGTGGAGCACGTGAACGGTCGTGGCACTCCGCTCGCGCCCCGCGACCTCTACTCTCGCCTCATGTACACGGAGGCCCGCGTCGAGGAGCGCCGCGCGACGCACCACGTCCACGACCCCGCTGCCAACGCGGCATACCGCGGCGCCCCTGGTGGTCGCGCGCCCGCGACCCGCCCACCCTAGGGTCTGCCTGCTGGCCCTCCTGCTGGCGGCGCTGGCCAGTGGCAGCCGCGCCCACCTCCCCCGCCGTCCAACGGCGGTCGTCAGCGCCCCACATGCCAGCTATGCGGCCTCCTCGGCCACCTCTCGTCCAAGTGCCACCGTCGCTTCAAGCGTGACTTCCTCGGCATCGGCAACGACGGGCGTGGCAACGAGAAGCAGGCTGCCATCGCCGACAGATACTCCAGCCACACCACCTCCTACTCCATTGATCCCACTTGGTACTTTGATACAGGTGCGACAGATCACACGACTAGCAAGATGAACAAGCTCCACTCGCACGAGCCCTACCGTGGGCATGACAAGGTCCGCACCGCTGATGGTTCAGGTATGCCCATCACTCATGTTGGCTAGGCGTCTCTCCTTTCTAACTCCTCACATAGGCTCCACCTTCATAATGTCCTTCGTGTTCCACTAGTCACTCGCAATTTACTCTCTGTTCGTAAGCTTACTTATGACAATGATTTTTTTGTGAGTTTCATCCTTTTCATCTTCTCATTAAGGACCGAGTTACGCGGGAGGTTCTTCTTAGAGGTCGTGTCCGCAACGGCCTGTATGTGCTGGAGGCGCCGCCGGCCCCGGAGGTTTTCAGTGGTGTGCGCGTGTCTGCTGCATGCGCGCCTTGGTCATCCTGCATCTCCTGTCGTGAGCCATGTTCTTCATCGTCATGAGCTCCCGACGTCGTCTAGTAATAAAAAATTAGCAGTCTGTGATGCTTGTCAGCAGGGAAAAAGTCACCAGCAACCTTTTGTTTCGTCTACTCATGTAGTCAATAATCCTCTTGAACTTGTTTATTCGGATGTATGGGGCCCTGCCCAAACCTCTGTCAGTGGTCATAATTATTATGTTAGTTTCATCGATGCCTATAGTCGTTTTACATAGCTCTATTTAATCAAGAGTAAAGCTGATGTGTTTAATGTTTCTTGCAATTTCAATTGCATGTCGAGCGTCTTCTCAAACACAAGATTATTCATGTTCAGTCGGATTGGGGGGGGGGGGGGTGAGTACCGCAACCTCAACACATTCTTTAATAAGTTTGGGATCTCGCATCGTGTCTCCTGTCCACATACACATCAGCAAAACGGTGCTATTTGTAGCATCCCATCTGTCTCACATATGTAATGCTACATGGTCTAGTAATATAACTGCTACTTCCTACATATAATTGTTGCATCATAATTATATCATGCTCATGTCATCATGCCACCTTGCATTTGAGCATCATATAAAACCCTTTTCTTTTGGTTCTTATCTCATATGCATTATTAATTGTATTTGCCTCTTGATATATTATATTTGGTTCTTGATAAATGCTTGCTGCCCAAGTTGAGTTGGGGGCATATCTTTTATTAACTCCACCACCTTTCTTGTCACCACCCCATAATTCCACCATCCAACTATATGCGAGCTTTGCATTTCTTTTGGTTTTACCTCTAGCTCATGTGGGTTGGGATGGATCCACTTACAATTCCACACGCTCCCATACATGCGTCATGTTGTTTTCACATTATTGATATGTGGAGCCACCTTTGCATGCATTATGTGTGGTACCCCTTTTCCTATCTTCCATATGGAGTGTTTTGGAATAGTTGCTCATGTTGGAATATTGTTGAGGATATTAAACACCTAGTGGAATGTACACACTAGCATGTCCCATTTATATTCAAATTTGAGCAACTCCATCTACTCCACATGGAGCATCATTTTAATTATTTTAGCTTGGCCTCATTCATATTTTGGAATGCATGTGTATAAATGCCATGATTATTTATTTTGTTTTCACAAGATTAGACATGGCAATTAATGTTCATGCATGGGCCATGCAAGTCACCCCCACTATGTGCTCCTTTGGTTTTCTTTGTTTTGTTTGAATGTTCTTCTTTTGTGAGCTCCCCCTTTTTCTCTCAACCCTCATCATCTTGTTTTCCTCTCCTTGCCATGTGCATCACAAGCCCCACCCTCACCACCATCTCCTTTCATCTCTTGCATGATCTTGTTTCGCTCATCTCAAAAACCCTAAACACCTCTCTCTCTATCTCTATTCTAATCATCACCATGGGTCCAACCAAAACCACTCACCACTCACCTCCATCTCACTCCATCCCTTGCTTGATCTTGCACTTGTACATGTGAGATCAAAACCCCAACCCTATGCCCTCACTCTCCATATCCATCGCCCCTCCCTAATCTAAACCCTCACCACCACCCTCCTCTCTATCACCCCACCCGAGCCACCGCACCCTAACCCTAAGACCCTAACTACCCCACCCCCCTACCCTAACCCTTGGCCACCACCCTTCCAACCTAACCCCAACCCTAGACCGAGCCTTGCTCAACCACCCTACCCCGAGCTCACCTCCCCTCTCTGTGTTCTCTCTCTCGCTGCCAGCCAGGTCCCACCCGAGCCACCTGTGCCCCTGGCCCACCTGCAGCCACACCACCTCCCAGGCCGAGCCTCGCCGGGCACGTGAGCGAGGAGGGAGGGAAAAGGTGCGCGCCACCTTTCCACCCGAGCCTCCCCATGTGCTTTCCCTCCCTCGTCCTTATCTACCTACCCCTCTCTCCTCTGCCGCATCTCCCCGGGCCTCTGCGCCGCAGCCCTACCCCAGCTACCCTCCCCTTCAACCTCCGGCCACCACCGTCGGCTTCGGCGTCCACCAGTAGATCGAGGAGGCGGGTGTGTTGCTCTGGGTGTCGAGGAAGCTCAGCGCGGTCCCCGTCGTCGCCCTGTGCACGGAGCGAGGAGGAGACGGCCCCTGTACCGCGAAACACCGTCGTCGCTCGAACAAAACCCTAATCCTGCCGGCCGTCTGCATCGTCGCCGATCCACCGCTTCCCGGCCCGATCTAACCCCACCAACAGCACCTCGGTGAGCCCCTGTGCCCCCTTGACAACCTCTCGTGCGCCGTTGTTTCCTATACACACCGGTCACTCCGACGAACGCTCTCTGTGCGCCGGCATGCACGAGTGTCTGCTCGTCGCCGCGCCTCGCAGCACCTTACCTAGCCGCGGAACAGCAACCCACCAACAACCCCTCCGAGCCGTAGCGGTCGCCGCCGCCGCGCGCGCACCAGATCGTGGGTTCGATCTCCCGCCGCGCCACACAACTTTTCCGTCAGTTTCGTCAGTAAACTCAGGGAAGAGAAACAGTAGCCCGTGTGCACTTTGCAAATCCCCCCCAACCTTTTCGTTTTCTATACCCGCGCTCCACCTAACCCCACCTGTCAGCCGCTGTGGCCTTTTTACAAAAAGGCTCCTGCACTTTGTTTCCCTCAACCCATAGTCCCTAGCTTCCACACGTGGCAACCCCCATTTCACCCGCTGGCGCGTGGGCCCGCTCGAGCGCCGGGTCCACCTATCAGTCGCCGTGGCTCACGTCCACTGCGGTGAGAAAAGCCGCGGCTGTGCACCGTTGCCTCCTGGGCCCGGTCAGCGCAGGTCCCACCCATCTGTGGCTGTGGCTAGCTCGGCCTGTGTATAAAAAGTCTGGGTGTTTGTCTGTTTTAAATAAAAGAATTTCAGAAATGTTTTAATATGATTTCAATTCTGTTTTTAATAACTTTTAATTTGTAAATCCAAATAATCCAAATAATATATGTTTTGGAATCAGAAAAATGTGAGGATTTCAAATATGCTTTTCAAAATATTATTTGAGCACTTTAAATTTTCGAGAGAATTAAAATTACAATAAAATGCCCTTTTCTTAATTAATTAATAACTTTAGTTCTATAACTCCAAATTCGATAAATAATATGTCTAAAATGATCAGCTCGACGAGCCCGTTCTGTCTATGCGTTCCATGTTCTGAATTGCAGCATGCATCATATAAATATAAAGTATACAACAACTTATTTGGAGTTAAAATGTGACCAAAAACTTAATAAATGCTTTATTCTTGTACCCCACACCTCACCCATGCCATGCTATATTATTGCCATGCAAATTGTGCATCATTCATCATGGCATGTTTGTTTACTTGTCGCATTTTAATTCATATGCTTGTGCACTTTATTTATGTTGGCCCTTGTTTGTTTGGTTCTTCTTCGGATAGACGCCGAGCAGGGGAAATATCAGGAATCACAGGAGTACTACCCAGATCCGTCTCTCGCTTCAACTGAGCTGCCAGGCAAGCACTACCACATGCTTGCATACATATAGTACCTATTGCCACTATCTTATTTTTGCACCATTGGTACGCGATTGCATTAAATTGAATCCCAAGTACTGCATAGCCTTTACTTTTAAACCCCACCGAAGCTTGGTCCTCCATCCCATGAGCCATTACCACAGAAGCTGTTTGAGCCATGCGAGTCGTAGAACAGCATGTGTAGGATATGTGAGTGTCGGATGGATAACGAGGTACCTAAATAACTTAACCTGAGTAGTAATGGGATAACTAATGAAAGAGGCACTGGTGGGCAATATCTGCTATTTGATTTTCATGCTCACTTGTGTCCCGTAGGACCCCGAGTACTTGATTCCTGTTCCTTGACTATTCGCACTATCCACATCCGGGAGGCCTTATGGACCCCCCTGAGCCAGAGCTTGATTCATTTCAATTTGTTGGGGCCACAAACTAGTTTGGGGTTTTATTACTATCATGTACTTATGCCATAATTTACTGCTTTATTTAAGATTGTGCGTGGAGCACCTGTACTGTTTAGGTCCGTGACACGTTTTCGCTGTATCGACAAGCCCAGTCACATTTTCGGGTTCCCAGTCGTTTACCACCGTCCACACAAACCTTGAGTCCATCTCGGTGTCGGCTAACTTCGTTGCGGGTAGCTTAATGGGGTGGCCCCCTGAAATATTTCTGAATCCTATGATCGCTTTGTCGTGAATGCCTCGTTGGGTTTTGATTTGGTTTTTCCGAGGTTGATCGAGTGTGTGTTGCTATTTGTGCACCCCTGCAGGGTAAAACTTTCTGAAATCCATGTCCGCGGTTATGGACGACTTGGAGCACAGTTTCTCGACCATAGACAAGTATAACTAAAGTACCGCTTTTAATCTGACTAAATACCTGACTAGTAAATAGCACAATACTCATGGAATGGATAATAAAACTGCCAATGGATGGGTTGTTTGTCCGCTTTCTCGTTGGTAAGCAAGGAGGAGGATGGATCTGATACTTTATACTGTTACAACTGTTGTTACTAATTAACAGACATCCGTCTATCTTTGGTTAGGCGGATGGTTAGCGAGTATCTATAGACTTGTTAGTTATTATCTTTTGCTGCAATTGTGTCACCCCAGGTTTATGTCCCCTTTAGAGGCATAAAGACTTGCTGAGTACCCCTAGGGTCTCACACGATAAATTGTTTGATTCAAATGAACAGGTGTATTCGCAAGATGGATACTGGGCGGAGGAGACAAATGATGTTGGCAACGATCACTCGGTGTAGAGATTCCGGGGATGGGGATCCGTGAGATCTGTGGGCGGGATGTGTTTATTTATGTGGCATCTTATGCCAATTTGCTTTTTATCTGTACTCGGATCTTGTTTTCCGCTTCCGCCTGATACTCTGATGTTTGATGTATGAGGAGCTATCCTAAAATATTATCTCTATCTAGGATATTTGAATCTTGCCGTATGGCGTTGCAATATTTCTATTTTTTAGATCGAATGGCTCTGAAAACTGTTGTATGGTAGGTTGCATACATACTCACTTGTGTATGTATTTGATCTCTTTGCCTGTTGCCTACGCCGCTCGCTCTTGTCCCGATGTCTTGGAAGTGGTTAGGACGGCCGACGGGTCTACACGTGGGCAGTCCTCTGGGCCCCCGCTGTACTATTTTAACCACTTCCGCTTCATCCAGGCTCGAACTTAGAGCGTAGGGTCCGAGGTAGTTACAATTGGTATCAGAGCCATCCCGTCCTTTAGGGTCTCAGCCAAATGGTCGTTGTCAGTCTAGCAAATATTTTGGGTAGCTATGTATACTAGGGAAAAACAAAACGTGACAGTAGGACTGCTTCCATTTTTCTTCTTACCCACCCACCCACCCTTTTTCTGGTAAGGAAGTGTAACGTTTTCAATTCTCTTCTACAATTCAAACTAGGATTCACGTGTTCGGGGTTCCGTAGTACCATAGGTTGTGTGTGAATTCCTTGTCTATCTGTTGCATCCAAATGTTGTCACTATCTGCCTTTAGGTTATCAACTGTTGGTACATTCCATACCGACAGGCCTTTGTAAACTGACGCGATCCATCTGATTCGTTGTATACCGGCGCGATCTGTCCTACTCTTTGCTATCCGACGCTATCTTGTTTGGGGTGTTCGTTTCCATAGTTACTAATCTTTAGGTTCATCTTAAGAAGAAGGTGTTGGGATATGTGTTTTACTTATTCATGTGCGGAGTAATGATTTGAGTGCGGGATGGAGTCGCGACCATACCACTACTTTTATCATTCGCTCTTGTATATTGAATCAGTAGAGTTACTAATCTTGATTCGTTAAGTGGTTTTGTGCATATAGTGGTATTTTAATGCCGAAATTTGCGGAAATTTTTTCTTTGTTAACTTTGTGTACCACACTCCTTGTTCAGTCATGTGCGATATGCTTAATATCTTCGAGGTGCTTTGAACTTTGTCGATATTTTAATATCATCTTAGTAATTTGTATCCTTTAAATCTTGGTTAATTCCATTTTGGTACTATTTTGGATTATTATTATTCTCCATTATAGTACTGACTTGTGTTTTATATCAATCACAGGATGGCACCACCACGCCGTTCTGAGGAGGACATACCACCTGAACTGGGGGCTGCGTTGGCAAGTATTGCTAATGCCTTGGGAGCAATGCAGCAGAACCAACAGCGATTTGAAGAAAGTGTTAGGAGGAATGAGTTTGTTCCGCTACCTCCACCTCCCAAGCGAGGAGACATCAAGAGTTTTCTGAAGTTCAACCCACACCAATTTGAGGTGTCTGAT
This sequence comes from Avena eriantha, assembly GCA_910589775.1. Lineage (NCBI taxonomy): Eukaryota > Viridiplantae > Streptophyta > Magnoliopsida > Poales > Poaceae > Avena > Avena eriantha. The sequence goes on from OU342740.1 coordinate 296,951,846, forward strand.
CAGCCACTTGACGCTGATGATTGGTTGCGGGATATGTCAAGGTTGCTGATGACTGCGGATGTTCCAGAGCAAGATTGGGTAAAATGTGCCACACACCTTCTGAAGGGAGATGCAGCTCTGTGGTGGGAGATTTACCTCAAGGCAAACCACTCTGGTTTTCAGCCTACTTGGGAGCAGTTCACTGGGGCTTTCAAAGAGCAATATCTGTCAGAAATTGTCATGGAAAGGATGAAGGAAGTGTTTCTCAACCTCAAGCAGGGCAATGACAATGTCAATACCTATATCAGAAACTTCATGAACCTTTCTCGGTATGGTGGCGATGAGATCTCTGATGACAAGAAGAAGCAAAAGAGGTTCAGGCAAGGACTCAATGCATCCATCAAATATGCAATCACTCATGCAAGGCCGGGGTCTTTTCTAGAACTCCAACATACAGCTCTGCAGGAAGAAGCAAGTAGGCAAGTGTTTGAGGACTCAAAGAAACACAGCCGCGACGCAACAAGCTCTTTAGCTATGACAGCTCCTTCTAAGCGCCGCGTGTGGGTTCCTAACACCCCACCGTTGCTCCTGGCTCCACCAAGACCGTCAAGCTACACGGCAAGGCCACCAAACTCCTTCACCGCGGCTCCTAGGGGCTACAACCACAACTACCCTGGAGCGCCTGGCGGAGTCCCTGGCTACGCTGCTCCACGTCCACCTGGTGCTTGCTACACTTGTGGAAACACTGGGCATCAACACTGGAGTTGTCCAATGAACAACAAAGCTCTTCCTCCACCACCTCCAAGACCTGCGGCAAGTTCTTCTATGGTTCGTGCACCTCCACCTCGGGCTCTCTACATCAACACCAAGCCCGGGTCTACGGTTGCTCGTGCCAACTGTGTCAACGTCGCTCAAGCTAACCATGCACCTGGAGTTGTGATGGGTACGCTTCTCGTTAACTCAGTCCCTGCACGAGTTTTTTTTGATTCTGGTGCTTCACATTCTTTTGTTTCTCACAAGTTTGCATATGAGCATGATCTGGCTATGGTTCCCGTATTGCATCGTCTTGTGGTACAATCTCCTGGGTCAAACATGAGGGCTGCTCATATCAGCCATGACAATCAAATTGAGACTGGTGGCTCTTCGTTCCTGGCTTCCTTAATTATTCTGGGCAATTCTGACATTGATGTTATCTTGGGCATGGATTGGTTAACAGCAAATGCAGCTGTGATTGATTGTGTTGAACGCTCGGTTTCTCTGAAAATTCCTGAAGGCCATATAGTCTATTCTCCAAGTCTGACTCCTACAGTTCAGCTTTTCTCTTTGGCGGCTCTGAATGATGATGCTATGGAAGCTATTCAGAGTGTTCCGGTGGTCTGTGAGTTCCCAAATGTTTTTCTGAAGAGTTGCCGGGTATGCCTCCTGATCGAGAGGTCGAGTTTGTGATTGAGCTTGAACCTGGAACTGCTCCTATCTCCAAGCGGCCTTATAAAATGGGTCCTGCTGAGTTGGCTGAACTCAAACGTCAGCTGGATGAACAAGAGAAGTTGGGTTTCATTCAGCACAGTACTTCTTCTTGGGGTAGCCCAACCATCTTTGTGAAGAAGCGAGAAAAGACTGATAGACTTTGTGTTGACTATCGGGCTCTCAATGCTAAAACCATCAAGAATAAATATCCCCTTCCGCGGATTAATGATCTCTTCGATCAGCTAGCTGGAGCTGTGGTATTCTCTAAGCTTGATTTGAGAAGTGGATATCATCAAATCAAGATTCGCAAGGAAGATGTTCCCAAAACAGCTTTCACCACCCGCTATGGCCTGTACGAGTAAACGGTCATGTCTTTCGGTCTCACCAACGCACCTGCCACCTTCTCGAGGCTTATGAACTCGGTTTTCATGGAGTATCTTGATAAGTTCGTCGTGGTATATCTGGATGACATTCTAGTCTATTCTAAGTCGAAGGAAGAACATGAAGAACACCTTCGGTGTGTCCTAAACAAGCTTCATGAGAACCGCCTGTATGCAAAGTTCTCCAAGTGTGAGTTCTGGCTGCCTGAAGTCACCTATCTTGGTCACGTCATCTCTGCCAAGGGCATTGCCATCAACCTAGAAACTATTCGAACAATTGTTGACTGGCTTCCACCCAAAAATGTCAAAGAAGTCCGAAGTTTCCTTGGTTTGGCTAGTTACTGTCGTCGCTTCATTTAGAACTTCTCGAAGATTGTGAAGCCTCTTACCGATCTCCTCAAAAAGGCAAGAAATACCTTTGGTCTCCTGCATGTCAAGCAAGCTTTGAAACACTCAAAGAGAAGCTCACTTCCACACCAGTCTTGATTCCTCCAGATACTTCAAAGCCTTTCTAGATATTCTGTGACGCCTCCTTGCAAGGATTGGGTGCGGTTCTTATGCAAGAAAAACAAGTTGTTGCTTATGCCTCTCGACAGCTGAAGACGCATAAGATCAACTATCCTACACATGACCTCGAACTCGCAGCAGTTGTCTTTGCTTTGAAAGTATGGAGGCACTACTTGCTTAGCAACCGTTGTGAAATCTTTTCCGATCACAAGAGTCTGAAGTATATCTTCACACAGCCTGATCTCAACCTTCGTCAGAGAAGGTGGATTAAAGCAATTAATGATTTCGATCTCACAATCAACTACACTCCGGGCAAAGCTAATGTCATGGCCGACGCTCTCAGCCGAAAAGCTTATGTCAACAACCTCATGGTGGAAGAACAACAACCTCTCTTGTGTGAGGAATTCCGCAAGCTCAACCTTGAAATTGTGGATCAAGGGTATCTTCTGAACCTTCTGGCAACTCCTCTCTTGGAAGAAAATGTTTGCTCCATTCAACTTGGTGATCCTTACACTAAAAATATCATCTTCAACATTCAGCTTCTGAAGTATGAGTCCTTCCACGTCGACGACCAATGCGCTCTTTTCTTTAAACACCGGATGTTTGTTCCGAACTACCCGGGGTTAAGAGAGCAAGTTCTCAAGGAGGCGCATGATTCTGTTCTTTCTATCCACCCTGGCAGCACTAAGATGTACATGGATTTGAAAACACAATATTGGTGGCCTGGGTTGAAACAATGTTGTGCCAAGTATGTCTCCGAGTGTGATGTCTGCCACAGAGTTAAAGCTATCCATCAGAAACCTTCTGGTCTTCTACAGCCATTGAAGCCTCTAGAATGGAAATGGGAGAGAGTAAAGATGGACTTCATAACTGGGTTTCCAAGGTCGCAGAAGGGAAACAATGCAATCTTTGTTGTCATCGACAGGCTCTCTAAAGTGGCTCACTTCTTTCCCGTCAAGGAAACGATTTCTGTAGTTTAGTTGGCTGAGCTCTATATCAATAGAATTGTCTCCCTGTATGGGGTTCCTCTTGAGATCAGCTCAGACCGTGGAAGCATCTTCACTTCCAAGTTCTGGGGAAGTTTCCAAAATGCTTTGGGAACAAAATTGAACTTCAGCACAGCTTACCACCCTCAGTCGCAAGGACAAGTGGAAAGGATCAATCAGATTCTGGAAGATATGCTCCGTGCTTGCGTTATCTCTTTCGGCATGAAGTGGGAAGAATGTCTTCCTTATGCTGAATTCTCTTACAACAACAGCTTCTAGAAAAGTCTAAAGATGGCACCATTTGAGGTTCTCTATGGTCGCAAATGCAGAACTCCGATTGGTTGGTCGGGCGTAGGTGAAAGAGCATTGTTTGGCCCTGACATTGTAACTCAAGCGGAGGAGAAGGTTCACATCATTCTTGAAAATCTGAAGGTTGCTCAAAGTCGCCAGAAGAGCAACTATGACATAAAGCACACAGACATGGAGTATGTCCCTGGTGATCTTGTTTACCTTCGTGTCACTCCCATGAGAGGCACACATCGTTTTGGTATCAAAGGAAAGCTGGCTCCTAGATACATCGGTCCTTTCAAAGTTCGTGGAAGAAGAGGAGAAGTTGCTTATGCTCTTGAGCTCCCTGAAAAACTCAAAGTCCATGATGTGTTCCATATCTCTCAACTCAAGAAGTGCTTCAAGAATCCTGGCAGGACCGTGGACCATGAACTCATCAATCTCCAAGAAGATCTGTCTTATCAAGAACACCCCATAAAAATCCTAGAAGTCGCAGAAAGAAGGACTCGCAACATGTCCATAAAGTTCTGCAAGGTGCAGTGGTCGCACCATTCCGTTGATGAAGCCACTTGGAAACGCGAGGACGAGCTCCGTGCCAAGTATCCTACCCTCTTTCTGTCTTCTTCTTCCTAGAATCTGGGCGAGATTCCTGTTTAGTGGGGGAGAGTTATAGCATTCCGTCTGTCTAACATATGTAATGCTACATGGTCTAGTAATATAATTGCTACTTCCTACATATAATTGTTGCATCATAATTATATCATGCTCATGTCATCATGCCACCTTGCATTTGAGCATCATATAAAACCCTTTTCTTTTGGATCTTGTCTCTTATGCATTTATTAATTGTATTTGCCTCTTGATATATTGTATTTGGTTCTTGATAAATGCTTGATGCCCAAGTTGAGTTGGGGGCATATCTTTTATTTAACCCCACCACCTTTCTTTGTCACCACCCCATAATTCTACCATCCAACTATATGTGAGCTTGCATTTTATTCGAGTTTACCTCTAGCTCATGTGGGTTGGGATGGATCCACTTACAATTCCACATGCTCCCATACATGCATCATGTTGTTTTCACATTATTGATATGTGGAGCCACCTTTGCATGCATTATGAGTGGTACCCCTTTTCCTATCTTCCATATGGAGTGTTTTGGAATAGTTGCTCATGTTGGAATATTGTTGAGGATATTAAACACCTAGTGGAATGTACACACTAGCATGTCCCATTTATATTCAAATTTGAGCAACTCCATCTACTCCACATGGAGCATCCTTTTAATTATTTTAGCTTGGCCTCATTCATATTTTGGAATGCATGTGTATAAATGCCATGATTATTTATTTTGTTTTCACAAGATTAGACATGGAAATTAATGTTCATGCATGGGCCATGCAAGTCACCCCCATTTTGTGCTCCTTTGGTTTTCTTTGTTTTGTTTGAATGTTCTTCTTTTGTGAGCTCCCCCTTTTTATCTCAACCCCCATCATCTTGTTTTTCCTCTCCTTGCCATGTGCATTACAAGCCCCACCCTCACCACCATCTCCTTTAATCTCTTGCATGATCTTGTTTCGCTCATCTCAAAAACCCTAAACACCTCTCTCTCTCTATCTCTATTCTAATCATCACCATGGGTCCAACCAAAACCACTCACCACTCACCTCCATCTGAATCCATCCCTTGCTTGATCTTGCACTTGTACACGTGAGATCAAATCCCCAACCCTATGCCCTCACTCTCCATATCCATCGCCCCTCCCTAATCTAGACCCTCACCACATCCCTCCTCTCTATCACCCCACCCGAGCCACCGCACCCTAACCCTAAGACCCTAACTACCCCATCCACCTACCCTAACCCTTGGCCACCACCCTTCCAACCTAACCCCAACCCTAGACCGAGCCTTGCTCAACCACCCTACCCCGAGCTCACCTCTCCTCTCTGTGTTCTCTCTCTCGCTGCCAGCCAGGTCCCACCCGAGCCACCTGCGCCCCTGGCCCACCTGCAGCCACACCACCTCCCAGGCCGAGCCTCGCCAGGCACGTAAGCGAGGAGGGAGGGAAAAGGTGCTCGCCACCTTTCCACCCGAGCCTCCCCATGTGATTTCTCTCCCTCGTCCTTATCTATCTAGCCCTCTCTCCTCTGCCGCATCTACCCCGGGCCTCTGCACCGCAGCCCTACCCCAACTACCCTCTCCTTCTAACTCCGGCCACCACCGTCGGCTTTGGCGTCCACTAGCAGATCGAGGAGGCGGGCATGTTGCTCTGGGTGTCGAGGAAGCTCAGCGCGGTCCCTGACGTTGCCCTGTGCACGGAGCGAGGAGGAGACGGCCCCTGTACCGCGGAACGTCGTCGTCGCCCGAACAAAACCCTAATCCCGCCGACCGTCTGCATCGTCGCTGATCCACCGCTTCCCGGCCCGATCTAACCCCACCAACAGCACCTCGGTGAGCCCCTATGCCCCCTTGACAACCTCTCGTGCGTCGTTGTTTCCTGTACACGTCGATCACTCCGACGAACGCTCTCTGTGCGCCGGCATGCACGAGTGTCTGCTCGTCGCCGCGCCTCGCAGCACCTTACCTAGCCGTGCAACAGCAACCCACCAACAACCCCTCCGAGCGCACCAGATCGTGGGTTCGATCCCCCGCCGCGCCACGCAACTTTTCCGTCAGTTTCGTCAGTAAACTCAGGGAAGAGAAACAGTAGCCCGTGCGCACTTTGCAAATCCCCCCCAACCTTTTCGTTTTCTATACCCACGCTCCACCTAACCCCACCTGTTAGCCGCTGTGGCCTTTTTACAAAAAGGCTCCCGCACTTTGTTTCCCTCAACCCGTAGTCCCTAGCTTCCACACGTGGCAATCCCCGTTTCACCCGCTGGCGCGTGGGCCCGCTCGAGCGCCGGGTCCACCTGTTAGTCGCCGTGGCTCACGTCCGCTGCGGTGAGAAAAGCCGCGGCTGTGCACCGTTGCTTGTCGTATTTTAATTCATATGCTTGTGCACTTTATTTATGTTGGCCCTTGTTTGTTTGGTTCTTCTTCGGATAGACGCCGAGCAGGGGAAATATCAGGAATCACAGGAGTACTACCCAGATCCGTCTCTCGCTTCAATTGAGCAGCCAGGCAGCCACTACCACATGCTTGCATACATATAGTACCTATTGCCTCTATCTTATTCTTGCACCATTGATATGCGATTACATTAAATTGAATCCCAAGTACTGCATAGCCTTTACTTTTAAACCCCACCGAAGCTTGTTCCTCCATCCCATGAGCCATTACTACAGGAGTTGTTTGAGCCATGCGAGTCGTAGAACAACATGTGTAGGGTTTGTGAGTGTCGGATGGATAACGAGGTACCTAAACAACTTAACCTGAGTAGTAATGGGATAACTAATGAAAGAGGCACCAGTGGGTAATATCTGTTATTTGGTTTTCATGCTCACTTGTGTCCCGTAGGACCCCGAGTACTTGATTTCTGTTCCTCGACTATTCGCACTATCCACATCAGGGAGGCCTTATGGACCCCCCTGAGCCAGAGCTTGATTCATTTCAATTTGTTGGGGCCACAAACTAGTTTGGGGTTTTATTACTATCATGTACTTATGCCATAATTTACTGCTTTATTTAAGATTGTGCGTGGAGCACCTGTACTGTTTAGGTCCGTGACACGTTTTCGCTGTATCGACAAGCCCAGTCACATTTTCGGGTTCCCAGTCGTTTACCACCGTCCACACAAACCTTGAGTCCATCTCGGTGTCGGCTAACTTCGTTGCGGGTAGCTTAATGGGGTGGCCCCCTGAAATATTTCTGAATCCTATGATCGCTTTGTCGTGAATGCCTCGTTGGGTTTTGATTTGGTTTTTCCGAGGTTGATCGAGTGTGTGTTGCTATTTGTGCACCCCTGCAGGGTAAAACTTTCTGAAATCCATGTCCGCGGTTATGGACGACTTGGAGCACAGTTTCTCGACCATAGACAAGTATAACTAAAGTACCGCTTTTAATCTGACTAAATACCTGACTAGTAAATAGCACAATACTCATGGAATGGATAATAAAACTGCCAATGGATGGGTTGTTTGTCCGCTTTCTCGTTGGTAAGCAAGGAGGAGGATGGATCTGATACTTTATACTGTTACAACTGTTGTTACTAATAAACAGACATCCGTCTATCTTTGGTTAGGCGGATGGTTAGCGAGTATCTATAGACTTGTTAGTTATTATCTTTTGCTGCAATTGCGTCACCCCAGGTTTATGTCCCCTTTAGAGGCATAAAGACTTGCTGAGTACCCCTAGGGTCTCACACGATAAATTGTTTTATTCAGATGAACAGGTGTATTCGCAAGATGGATACTGGGTGGAGGAGACAGACGATGTTGGCAACGATCACTCGGTGTAGAGATTCCGGGGATGGGGATCCATGAGATCTGTGGGCGGGATGTGTTTATTTATGTGGCATCTTATGCCGATTTGCTTCTTATCCGTACTCGGATCTTGTTTTCCGCTGATGTTTGATGTATGAGGAGCTATCCTAAACTATTATCTCTATCTAGGATATTTGAATCTTGCCGTATGGCGTTGCAATATTTCTATTTTTTTAGATGGAATGGCTCTGAAAACTGTTGTATGGTAGCTTGCATACATACTCACTTGTGTATGTATTTGATCTCTTCGCCTGTTGCCTACGCCGCTCGCTCTTGTCCCGATGTCTTGGAAGTGATTAGGACGGCCGACGGGTCTACACGTGGACGGTCCTCTGGGCCCCCGCTGTACTATTTTAACCACTTCCGCTTCATCCAGGCTCGAACTTAGAGCGTAGGGTCCGAGGTAGTTACATATTGAGCGCAAGCACCGTCATATCGTTGAAACTGGCCTCACCTTACTTGCTCTTGTCGTTGTGCCTTTCCGGTTTTGGAGTGATGCTTTTTCCACTGCATGTTTTCTGATTAATAGAACTCCTACTAGAGTACTAAACATGGAGACACCTCTTGAACTCTTGTTTAAGGAAACTCCAGGCTATACGTTCTTCAAAGTCTTTGGTTGTGCTTGCTGGCTTCATCTAAGGCCCTATAATAACCGTAAGCTTGAATTTCGTTCGAAAAAATGTGTCTTTCTTGATTATAGTGCTCTTCACAAAGGCTACAAGTGCTTACACTTTCCTAGTAATCGTGTTTATATCTCTCGTGACGTTGTCTTCGATGAGAATCTGTTTCCTTTATCGAATATGTCATTGTCTGCCTCTGTGCCACCCACAAATTCCACTCCTGTTAGTCCTGGCCAATTTGATGATGTTGCATATTCGCCTGTGTTATTGCCTAACCACGGTGCAGTTACTGGTCGTGGAGCTCGCCTGGAGGTTCTGGACACTCCTGTCGATGACGACGTTGATCGGTGCATGGCGCATGCACCTGCGCCGCGCCCCGGGGCGCCCTCGACCCCGTCGGGCACCAGGCCGGCCTCGGCCCCACCTACCAGGACGGCCTCGCCCCCACCTGCTGGGCCATCATCGCCCTCGCCCGTGGGTGGGCCGCTGGCCCTGTCGCCACCTCCAGCTGGGTCGGAGCCGCCCTGCGCGTCGCCTGCGCGTTCTGCCTCTGCCACGCCGCCTAACTCTGGGCCGCCGTCCCCGACCGCGTCTTCATCGCCGTCTGCTTCGAGCGATGCTGCTGCACCACCACCTCCTACTTCCGTTGCGCTGCGTCCTCATACGTGCAGTTGCAGCGGTATTCATCAGCCAAAGGAACGCACAGATGGCACTGTTGCCTGGATCACTTCCTGCTTGGCTCAAGCGCAGTCCGATCCCTCTGCTGAGCCTCGTCATTATCTGGCTGCGATGAGCATCCCGCACTGGCGCGCTGCCATGGATCTTGAGTTTCAAGCTCTACGCCAGAACGGTACTTGGCAGCTGGTTCCTCCCCGTCCTGGTGTCAATATCATTGACTCCAAGTGGATCTTTAAAGTGAAAAAGCATGCTGATGGTTCTATTGAGCGGTACAAGGCTCGGCTGGTTGCTAAAGGCTTCAAGCAAAGGTATGGGCTCGACTATGAGGATACTTTCAGTCATGTGGTCAAACCCACCACTATTCGATTGCTGCTCTCTCTTGTTGTTACTCGGGGCTGGGATCTTCGTCAGATGGATGTTCAGAATGCTTTTCTCCATGGTGTTTTGGAGGAAGAGGTCTACATGCGCCAGCCTCCTGGCTTTGTTGATCCTGCTCGTCCTCAACATCTCTGTCACTTGGTGAAGGCACTCTATGGCCTGAAACAGGCTCCTCGTGCCTGGCATGCACGGCTTGGCGCTGCACTCCGCACTCATGGATTTGTGTCCTCCACAACTGATACTTCATTGTTCCTTCTACAGCGCCCAGAGGTTACCATGTATCTTCTGGTTTATGTTGATGATATTATCCTGGTTAGTTCCTCTGCTGCAGCTACGGATAGTCTAATTGTTGCTCTAGGTTCTGATTTTGCTATCAAGGATCTGGGCAAGCTACACTACTTTCTTGGGTTGGAGGTCACGTATCCTGGAAATGGCCTTGCTCTCTCTCAGCAGAAGTATTCTCAGGATCTGTTACGGTGTGTTGGTATGCTTGAGTGCAAAGCTGCTACTACGCCCATGTCGTCCACTGAGACTCTGTCTGCTACTGATGGTACTCTACTATCTGATGTTGATGCTACTGAGTAGAGGAGTGTTGTTGGAGGTCTTCAGTACCTCACAATCACTTGGCCTGATGTTTCCTATGCAGTTAACCGTGTCTGCCAGTATCTTCATGCTCCACGGGATACTCATTGATCTGCTGTTAAGCGCATCTTGTGCTATGTTCGTTCAACTCTCACATTCGGGCTTCCTCTTCGACCAGTACCCTCTGGCGTGCTTGCGGCTTTCAGTGATGCGGATTGGGCGTGTAACCCAGATGACCGGCGATCAACGGGGTGCCATGCTGTGTTCTTTGGTCCTAATTTGATCGCCTGGAGTGCACATAAGCAAGCTACAGTATCTCGGAGTAGCACTGAAGCTGAATATAAGGCTGTTGCCAATGCCACAGCCGAGCTCGTATGGGTCCAGTCTTTGCTTCGAGAGTTAAAGATTGCCCAAGACCAGCCTCTTGTCCTTTGGTGTGACAACATCGGTGCTACATATCTGTCCTCAAACCCGGTATTCCATGCCCGAACAAAACACATCGAAGTTGACTATTATTTTGTGAGAGAACGAGTTGCACAGAAGCTCCTGCAGATCAAGTTTATCTCCTCCAAAGATCAACTTGCTGATATCTTCATCAAACCATCGTCGTTTCCGCTGTTCACAGGATGTAGACACAATCTTAACTTACTGAATACTTCAGGTCACAGTTAAGATTGAGGGAGAGTGTTAGACTGTATATTCTGTATATTGTAACCTGTAACCTGTACGTACCCTTTGGTACGTCTATATAATGAGATAGGCCACGCGCCCCAGAGCGTTGAGCCAGTTCCACCCAAAATATCCTGTGTCTCTTTGTTTAACACTTGGTTATGCTAAAGCATTGTAAATAATTGAGGGTGAGCCTCAATACTTGTTTGTAGCCAGGATTTCCATCTGTGTCGTAAGAAATGTAATTCCACGTGCATGCGTTTATCTATTGGTGTGCAATATTTTTATGGAGCCAGTTGCTTAAGAAAGAGCCTGACCTAAAGTACTCTCCTATGGAGACACATTGTGGCTCACTACAGGAAATAATAAGGGCGCTGACGGCCTTTTCCCACGCCGACAATTTTTAGTCGGGACCGTCGGCGTAGGGCACGAGCCGTGCACTCTAGCAAAACGGCCGACAGCCGTCGGTGTAGCGCAGAAAAGCTGTCGGTGTAGGAAGACTGTCGACATAGGGACGAGGCCGTGACGGCGTCATAGCTACACCGATGGTATAGTTTTTTTTACTTTCCACTCCCACCCCCTCCCCTGTGTGGATCACGCCTTTTTCAGTCTTAGAAAAATTAAAAGAAAATACAAAACACTTCAAATTTTAAAATTCTTTAACATGTAGGTAGGTAATGTAGTCTAGTTTGTAGGAAATTAACAAACATTAATTTCGATATTTTTTGCAAAAAAACTATATGTTTTGGTAAAACAGTCATAACTTTTGCATACAACTTCGGGTCAAAAAAATTTATATGAAAATCGATCTACGCGAAAAGTTACATCCGGTTTCAACGATCTATGGTTGTTTACCGACTTTTTAGATTTCTCAAATTCAAAATGGATTTTTTGATATGATTTTTTGAAGGATGACACTATTAGATGGATTTCATTTGAAAAACCTTGCAGTACACTATTGAAAAGACATGATGCATGATTAAAGGGATGATATGGATTTCATATTTGGCTTTATTTCATTTTTTAAATCAATTTAGACATATTATTTGTTGAATTCAAATTTACGGATTTGAAGTTATGAATTATTTCATATTAAATAAAAAAGGGAAAAAAAGTAAAGACCATTTTACTGTTATTTGAATTCAAGATTATTATTACCTATTCATTGTTATTTACTTAAATAATTGTTTGGAATTTAAAAAAATAAAGACGTGTGACGGTTAATAGGACTGATATTATAGTATTATCAATAAGATCTAATTTCTTTCTCAGAAGGTCATTCGAAAGGAACGAAAAAGTTAAGCGTACCGAGACTGAAGTAGTCCGAGAATGAGTGACCTATTGAGCTAGGGCAACGGCTATGCAAACGGTCGTTAGACGTCTAGATGGGGCCTTATGCTGACGGTAATCTAGCCTATGACAGAAACCATCGGCATATTGTCTGTTCCCTGTAGTGGCTTGATGCAACAATTATTAGTTTTCCAATTTTGAATTACCCAAAGTTTCAAAACTTGCTCATCGCATGCCCAAAAGTTACAACCAGCTAATTCTCAATTCCGAGTAGTAGTTTGTGTAAATCTTTTTTTCATTTTTTGCGAAATTCCACCGATCTATTAGAAATCATCAACGGCAGTAAAAACAGACCCAAAAGTAATAAAAATTACAAATAGGTCAATGGACCACCTAGCGATGACTACAAACACTAGCACGACCCGAAGGCGCGCCGCCATCCTCGCCCCTCCATCACCGGAGTCAGGCAAAGCTTGTCGTAGAAGAGCTTGTTGTAGTAGACAGATGGGAGTCGTCATGCTAAGGTCACAAAGGACCAGCGCACCAGAGCAGTAACCATCGCCAATGATGACAATCATAGATCGAAAGAGACTGGCCTAAAATCACACCAACGAACACGAAAACGGACTAGATCCCAGGAGATCCATCGGACAAACGACTCCACGCGCCCTCCGTTGATGCTAGATGTACCATCAGAGCGAGGATAGAGCGGGGAAGACATTATTCTGACTCCAAGACGTAGCCATCGCCTCAACATCCCGAAAAAGGCACTAAAAAGTAGGCTAAACAAAGACCAGAAAACCTCCCGTCAGCAAGAGGCCATGGTCCGCCACACCTCCAAGGCTCTAAGGCCACCGGAGACGGAGCGGAGAAGTATGAAAGAGTTTCTAGAATCTGTTTTATGTCGACAAATATTATGCTTTTACCTCTTATTGTATGTTGGCTCTCAACAAGGTAGTACTCCCGATATACAGGAATGACTGACTTGGATTTGTCTAGATTCAAATGTATCTATACATATTTTCGTATTGTGCATAGATACATTCGAATCTAGATAAGCCTAAGTCAAGTTATTTCTAAACGGAGGGAGTACTAGAAAAGAGCTCTCACTCAGAGCCATACACACAATTTTCCATAGAATTCAACATAACTCCACATAAATCTTTGAGATTCAGATTTGAAATAAAAACGGCTAGTTTAACTTTGATCAAATAAACGGCTGTGATGATAAGTATATCAAATCTCCATGCTGTGTTGTGTCTCAATCTAAGGTGCCGTCCGAGGTTGCAGATAAAGAAAATTGATAGATTACGTGAAAAGAGTCAAGTTCCAACTGGGAAAAGCCAAGTCGGAGGGCAGGTCGAAGCTCCGCCCGGCCACCACCACTCCAGATCTAGCACCGCCGCTTCATATCCGGCCGCCGGAGGGGGAAATTCAGACCTTGAATTCGAGGAGGAAGTAGACGACGCGCTGGAGGAAGAGGAAGGCGGCAACGACGCGCGAGGGTAAGAGGGAGGCCACAGAGGGGCGCGGGGTAAGAAAGGCAGCGCAGCTTAGGGCGGGAGTAAGGCGGCCGGCAGCGTTGAGCGAGGAAGTGCCAAAGACGGGAGAGAGAGCGAGGAAGAGAAGACATCGCGCGGACCTCAGGTTTTATCAGAATTTTGGCAAGAGTTTGTTTGCAAAATTACCTGGCCGATATCTTTTCCGGGACGGAGAGAGTACCTCTTATTGTAGGTTGGCTCTCAAAAAGGTACTACTAGAAAAGAGCTCTCACTGAGAGCCATACACATAATTTTCCATAGAATAATTCAGCATAACTCCACATAAATCTTTGAGATTCAGATTTGAAATAAACAGCTAGTTTAACTTTGATGAAATAAACGGCTGTGATGATCAGTATATCAGATCTCCATGCTGTGTTGTGTCTCAATCTAAGGTGCCGTCCGAGCTACAGATAAAATAAAATTGATACATTACCTAACAAAGTTTTAAATAGCCGGCTATAGCCTGAGAGCTATAGCCTTTTGAGAAGCCCCCGCTACGGCTATGCCCTCTATAGGCTAAACGGAGAATAGCCGCTAATAGCCAGCTATAGCCCGATTTAGCCCTAAATTAGCCGTCGCTAAATTTTTGCTCTTTGAATTTTTCTTCTTTTTTCTTTTTGTTTTCCTTTTTTGAATTTATGTTGAATCTGATTCAATAAAAGTTGTGAGTTAATTGGTTGTGTTGAATAGTTGCATGACTTGTAGCTCGCATCTTGTTTGAATCATAGTTTTTCTCATCTTTTTAAAAGATTTGACTAAAATTTACTCTATTTTTAAAAATATGCTAAAACGAAATAGCCTTCTATAGCTGCGCTATAACTTTTCGTAGACTCTGAAAAACCCGCGGCTAAATGGAATAGCCGGCTATTTAAAACTTTGTTACCTGAAACGGATCAAGTTCCAACTGGGAAAAGCCAAGCCGGAGGGTATGGAACATCGCTTGCTGTCCTCGCCGTCGACGCCTTCAATGGTGGTAACAGCGACTCCATAGTCCCTTCACTCGTATTGTAGACACTGGACTCGAACTCCATATCGTCGTAATTGTGAGAGCCTGTGTAACAGTCGCTCAAAACGTAGACGCAGTCTTCTCGAACCCCGCCTCGGACAGGGAGAGACTCAGAGCAGCCTTGGCTGACGAAGAGCGCATGCCCCATCGATGTATCAACCTTACTCCAGCGTGCCTGACCGTCAAGGTCTGCTGCCTCCGAAACTAGAAACCGAGACAGCATACAGGCGCGATCGGGGTGGCTCCGGTTGATCGTCTGGTCGACCACTAGCAGCCGATCCCCGGACACGACCAAGTAGAAGCGGAACTGATACCACCATTTACGATCTCTTGGTATTTGACTGTGTTAAGAATAAGCACTCCGTGTCTGCACCGACACGGTATCACGTATACGAGTTGTATACGTATAGAATTGCGCTACACCGAGGTGTGTGTGTTGAGTCCAATTCGTATACTTGCATGTAACTGAGTACTACTAGGATTAGAGTTGGGCTAGAAATCGAGTTGGTATACTAGAATCCTAGTATATATATGCATGTACCCCGGGTTGTAAACACACCGTGAGTTTAAAGCAATAAAAAGAGGACGCACGATACATGCGTGTAGCGATCATATTGTTTCCGTATGTGCGTGTGTGAGTTGCTATGGCCGGGAAAGTAATCTAGCTCTAGCTTCATATGTGTGCGTGTGTTCACCGGAGTTTCGCCGTCGCAGTCGCCGGAAAGTACTCAGAGGCTGGGTCTGGGCCAACAATTGGTATCAGAGCCAAGGTCTTCGTTCGTGATCTGCTGAAAGTACAAGGAGGTCATGGCGATGGTGATGTTTGGCGAGACCTGGGCAGCGGCACCGGTGACAGAGACGGTGGGGGCGGCTTTGTATCCGCGCCTCGATCGCAAGGACTACGGGCTATGGGCACTCAACATGGAGGTGGCCATGGAGGCTCAGGAGGTTTGGGAGGCCGTCAATCCAGGAGGCGACGAGTACGTCAAGGGAGGCGCGAAGTACCGGAAGGATCGCCAAGCGTTAACGGCGCTCTATTCTGTAGTGCCGAAGGACGTGATGCAGCACCTTGTCAAAAAGAAATCGGCAAAGGATGCATGGAAGACGATCAAGATCTTGCACCAAGGTCATGCCCGCGTGAAGGAAACGCATCTTCAAACTTTGACGAAAAGCTATGAAGATCTGAAGATGGAGGAGAGCGAGACGGTTGATCAGTTTGCCGCCCGTTTCGTTACCCTCATCAACACAATCAGGGGATATGGCGAGAGATTAGACGAGGTCAAGAACGTCAGAAGGTTCCTGCGTGCAGCGCCGGCGCGCTACATGCAGATCGTCACATCGATCGAACAATGTCTCAACATGAATACATTGACGGTTGAGGATCTCGTCGGAAGATTCAAGGCACACGACGAGAGAATCCGGATCAGCTTTGGTGATCTAGAATAGGTTGAGCACCTGATGCTCACGAAGCAGCAGTGGATGACTCTTTCGAAAGAAAAGCAAGGAGGATCCACGAGCGGCAAGGAGAAGCAACGCCCAACGAAAAAGTACATCGCGGGGTAGGAGGACGAAGATGACACCCCGCCGCGGAGGAAGTTTGACATAAAGAAAGTAAGGTGTCATAACTGCGGCGAGCTCGGTCACTTCAAGGCTGATTGCCAGAAACCACCAAAGGAAAAGGAGAGGGCTCTCATCGCCTAGGAAGGAGATGATGGACCGATGATGCTGATGCTCGAAGTAACTGAGCTGAAGGATGAGGAGGATCCTCCATCACCGACTACGGAGATTGTGGCGCAAGTGGATCACGATCTACCGTGTGTGGATCACGAGGAACGGAGTGCCCCGTTACCATGTGAAGCAACGTTTGAGGCAAGTGAAGCCTCGGGACTAGTTCATGGTGATCAATGCGTTGGAATTTTACCCGCAAATCCGTCCGGCAATAAGTTCTTCATGCTTGTGGTGGATGATCATAGTAAATACATGTGGATTGTGTTGCTGAAAAGTAAGGATCAAGCTCAACAAGCATTCGAGAAGATCAAGGAAGCCGAAGAGTTCAAGGTGGAGGCGAAGATAAGAGCCCTACGCATTGATCAAGGGAGTGAGCTGCATCAAACTGTGTTGACCATGGCACGGACCATGATGAAGAGTAAAGGCTTGCCAGGAAAATTCTGGGGTGAGGCAGTCAATACGGCTGTGTATTTGCTGAACATAGAGCCAACTGAGAGTGGCGTTGGTATAACACCGTACGAAGCATGGTACGGATGGAAACCATCGGTTGATCATCTTCGCACTTTTGGGTGCATGGCGCATGTCAAGACGGAGTTCGACCATAAGAGTAAATTGGCGGAGCAGAGGACTCCAATGATCATGACGGGCTATGAAAGCTCAAAGGAATACCGCTTGTGCAATCCTTATACCAATAAGGTGGTTGTCAGGGGCGACGTAATCTTTGAGGAAGGCGAGTCATGAAATTGGGGCTCCAACGAACCGGGATATCCAACTTTTCACGTCACGTGGGATCTTGAGTATGAAGAAAATATGGATCAACCAAGCTTCTCTTGTCAGCAAGTCCGGACCCAGAAGGCGTTGAAGGCCTAGGAGGTGCTCCAGGCGTGGACACCAGGCCAGAAACACAAGAGATTCTCCTAGAAAAAAAGAGTCTGAAGATAAGGCTAGTCCGTGGCCAGAAGACACGGGGCCGGAAGGGCACGCATGTGCAGTGATACCTGCACTTTTTGGCCCATCAATTAGAGGAGGAGGGAGAGTTGAAGCGAGCCCAGCAAACAGGCCAGCAAGGCTAGAAGGCGATGGTCCAAGAGTGTGGACTGGTGGTCAGACAGATGGAGGAGACCCAACAATAGGGGGTGCAGATCCATCAAGAGGCTTTTCATGTGGTATAGAGAAGCTAGAAGAAAACACGCCAGCAAGGGATTCAAAAAGAAAAGATGAATCGCTACAGGTAGGCAACCTGTGCCTTGCTACTCCGGAAGAGCCAGAAGACGATGTTGGTCAGTAGCAGGTAGAAGTCAGAATTGCTAGTTACGGTAGAAAGCTAGCTTTGCTAGTCAACCAACGTGAGCTAGCTCCTACGTATTTGTTCTATTGCATCGGGAAGGCTGAGGAAGGAGCCGTCGTGGAGCGCGTCCAAAGGGAGGAGCGGAGGAAGTAGGTGCTGCACCGTCCGGGCGCCGGAGCGCCACGTGCGGCACACGGCGCGTACGCGGACGCGGTCGGCGTGGGATAGCACGCGTGAGAGCACGAGGCCTAGAAAATCCGGCTGGAGGTCCGCCCATCTGGATCGAACCCGCGCCACCGCCATCGCCCCGATTTCTAGCTTCCGATTCTATTGGTTCTAGGGCCCTGATTTTTGGGAGACACAAAATCACCCGCAAATTGGACTCTTTTATTTTAAGGATGAGGCGGCGACATGGCCGGGCTTTTCTACTAGGGGCATGCTAGGTAGGTAGGGTTGAAAACGGAACGGAAACGGACGGAAACGTACGTTATCGTTTTTGTTTCCTCTTGTGTTGTCGAAATCGGAAACGAAACGAAAAACTTCGGAAACGAACATGGAATCGAAAATCATAGGAAACGAATATAGAGCGGATACGGGACGAATACGATATGAAAACGGACATTTGTCAGAATATAATAGTGGTGTAATACATTAAAAGTAACATATAACAAATAAAGAATATTTCATAACTTTGAAACGCGACAATTGAACATAAAGTAATACAGATAATTAAACACTTCGACAAGCACATAAGTTCACATAAATAGTTTCACATAAACGCTAAGACACTCACTTGATTAGTATGCCACCTAGACTGGTTGCATGTATTACATAGATCCTTCATATATCCTATGGTTGAACAAGAGCAAGAGAAATCACTGACGCAAAATACTATTTCGTACATGAGCCTGATTGGTTATATTTCTGGAAAGTTTCCTTATTTGTTTATCCGGAATTTTCTTACCGTTTCCGTTTCCGCCAGAAATGTCTCCGCCATTTTTTTCGTTTCCGTTTAAAATATTCCGTTTCCGTTCCTTTTCCGCAACATGTCGTTTCCGTTTCCTTTTTAACTCCCCATTTCCTTTTTCTTTGAAAAAGGACGAAAAGTTTTCTTACCGTTTCAACCCTAGTGCTAGGCATCCCCCGGGATCAAAACCCCCGATCCCCCGGGTCCTGGAGCTGACACATGTCCTTTTTACCCGAAAAAAATACGAACGAGAGAATGTGGATGAGTCCCACCCTTTTGTCTTTCTCCTAGCGGCCTCCCCCACCCACGAGCACCAAAAAACAGCCGACGACCTACTAGAACTACACCGGACCACCGCCCCCGTTGCATCTCCGCCATGAGGATGCCGACGAGGAGCACCTTGCAGCAGGGCTAGGGATTATTCCGCATCTCCACTGCGAGGCCGCCGACAAGCAACATGTTGCAGCAAGGCATTGGCATTGGGCATAGCTCCGCCGGGAGGCTACCGGCAATAGCATGTTGTGGCAGAGGCCTCATCCCCGGTAGCAATGGTGCCGACCGGATGTAGCAGGGTCGGCGGCCAGTTGTAGCAACGCCGGTGACCGGTTGTAGCAGGGCTGGCGGAGAGCAAGGGCGACAACCAGATGTAGAGGGCCAGTGGGGCGACGTAGGAGGGCCGTCGGCCAGCTGTAGCAACACCGGTGGTGGGATGTAGCAGGCCCGACGATGGGATGTAGCAAGGAAGGCGGCTAGATGTAGCAACATCCGCGACCGATTGTAGCAGAGCTAACACCTGGATGTAGCAGGCCAGCGGTGGGTTGTAGCACGGCGGCGACCAGATATAGTAGGGCGGGCGACCATATGTAGCAATGGCAGCGGATAGTTGTAGCAACTTCGGAGGATAGATGTAGCAACAGCGACGAGTGCTTTGCAGCTCTAGTTATAGAGCCTTGCCCCTGCCCCTTGCCCACACCCCCTGGCAACGGACAATGGGATGGTTGGATGTGTGCACCTGCAGCCTCAGGAGATCATGTAGTAGTGGCGCGTGACGGCCTATAGCAGCACGCCACCGTGAAGATGCTAGGTAGGGTAGAAGAACGGCGTCGGCGCGTCGGTCGGAGAGGAACGGCTGCGGCGCGTTCGCCGTAGGAACGGTGGTGGCGTCTGGGCTGGAAGAGGAACGGCGGAGGCGCATGGCGAGAAATCAAGGGCGTCTGAGACTCGTGGGGAAGAAGAGAAAAAGGAGGAGACACCCATATGGGTGGGACCGGAGGTTGCGTGGCTGCTTTAACCGCTATGGGAGAGGAGGCGCCTCCAGCGAGCGACCCGAGGGATTGTATTGTTTGATCCTCGAGGTGATACGTATCGTTTTCCTTTCTATTATGAGCTAATTACACTTTTGGTCACACACTTGTCCTCAGATTGCGTTTTAGTACCACATCTTGCAAACCGGACAAATTGGTACAACTTGCACTAACCGAACGTTTTTAGTCTAAACCTGCTTTCTTGCTGACACGTTGATGACCCATAAGTATAGGGGGTGTATCGCAGTATTTTCGATAAGTAAGAGTGTCGAACCCAACGAGGAGCAGAAGGAGCTGGCTAGTGGTATGGATCAGGAATTCTCTTCAAATACTTAGCAAACGGATTTTTCGGGATTTTTGATAGAGCAAGTAAACAAAGTACGAGTAAATAAAAGACAGTAGGAATAAATGCAGCAAGTGGCCCAATCCTTTATGCAGCAAAGGACAAGCCGGTTGTATTACTTAAGATGACCAAACGTTCTCGAGGACACATGGGAAGAATGTCAACTGCTTTCGCTTCATATAGTTGATTAGTATTCTTTAGCTTGCTAAGTGTTGTGTGCGTGAACCTGTGCTAATGTACCGACCTTCCTAGGACTAATCCATACTTGTGATTATACCCCTTGCAAACATCCGTAAGTACAAGAAAGTAATTAAGGTAGAAACCTAACCACAACTTTAAACTCTAAGACCCTTACGTCCCTTGTGCAATGGTTTCCTAACGGGGGTTCAGGTTTCTGTCACTCCGGCAATCCCTACGATTAGTAGCCAAATACACAATGCATTCCCCTAGGCCCATATAGGTGAAGTGTCATGTAGTCGACGTTCACATGACACCACTAGAAGAAGTACACCACAACTTAAATATCAAACTATTGAATCTTTCTCAACACAATTCCACTACTAACAACATGACTTTTCCCATGTCCTCAAGAACAAAACGAACTACTCACAAGACATCATATGGATCATGATCAGAGATGGAATAATGATGTATAACAATCTGAACATAAACAATAATTCAATGGTTCACTCAATAGCATCAACTACAAAGAGTAATCAACACCGGGAAAGTTTCTCCTAAGAACTAATGCAAGATTCAACCCAATTGTTACAGCAATATGGAGATGGTGATGAGGGTGCTGATGTTGATGCTGGTGGTGATGATGATGATAATGATGATCTCGATGAAGTCCATCTTGATGGTGGTGTTGATGGTGGCGATTTCCCCTCTCCGGGAAGGAATTCCCCCGGCAGAAATCTGTCTACCGGAGAGATCTTTCTCTCTCGGTGTTTTCTGCCCCGCAGAGGCGGCGGAATCTTTCTGTGGTCGCTCCCCGAGTCTTAGGGTTTCGGGAGGATACTATACGCTAGAGGGGAGTGCCAGGGGTGGACCAGGGCAGCCACACCACCTGGTGGCGCGGCCCAGGGTGGCTCGTGCCAAGGGGTGGTGTGGGCCCCCTGTGGCCCATCTCCAGCCCCCTTCTGCCTTCCTTCGTCTTCTGGAAAAATAGGATTTTCCGTATATTTTCCCGGATTTTTTGATCTTCGCGAATTTTGCCTCCAAACAGCACCTTTTCCATCAGAATCCTGACTGCAGCGGTCCATGCTCCAAAAGTCATCAGCCATGCAAAAACAGATGAAATAACATAAGTATCATCTCTCAATACAAAATATATCAATGAATAATAGTGAATTATGACATAGAATAGTTATGCGAAATGGACGTTTCAACTCCCCCCAAGCTTAGACTTTGCTTGTCCCCAAGCGAAACTGAGCTCAATAAACATGGCCTTAGGTTTATGGAGTGAAGAGTTGATAAAAGAATACGGACAAGAAGCATCACATTCATCAAATACATAGATCATAATAGAAGACAACTCACTATTATATAACTCAACTTGTAATAGGTAAAGGAAACACAATAAAGATACATGAAGTAAATCATAATTGGTAATGGCAAACTTAGCTCTTGGTCGAAGAATAGTTGATAATTTGCTGGAGTTCACAAATAATTGGTTTTCAATGATAGCTTTCAAAGTAGTAAACACCAAGATAAGAGCAAAGTGGAAAACAAGGAACATAAGAAACATGATTGAATAAATCATCATATGAATGAATGAAACACAACAACTCAAAATACTTGCTGAGGTAGAAGGGAGTAGGTTTACTGACTCAACTAAAAAGTAAAAGAAGGGCCCTACAAAGAGGGAAGCAGGGATTGCAAGTTTCATAAAGAGCTCCCAAAAATTATGATACTTACTAGCTTTCAGCTCTCATTGCCCCTATCATAGGCATCTTTAGGTGATTAAGGTTAAAGTGGTTAAATATGAGGATATGCATTGACAAGTTGTAAATTGAGAATCTCATGTCCCTTGAATACGAGGGCCGCTCCTCATGCTACTCAAGTTTAGTCACCGGTAAGTTCTTATCATCGTAAGCATATGTGTATCATAGAGAACTGCCAACGGGGTACCCCTTGTCCGATGATACGGAAGAATCCCCATATCAAAATGACAAGGCAAGCAGACAACAAGCATCTCAGCAATCTTCTTATTTACCATGGGAATATGGTGCTTTTTTCTCTCTTTCCTCTTTTCATAATATCTCTTTTTTTCTTTTTCTCCTTTTCTTTCTCAATATCAGACTCTTTTTTTATAAGAAGAATGCTTCATAGATGCTTGTTATGGTTACGCTGCAGGTTTCCACCATGTCAGCATGGATTAGACCAGCGGCCCAGGCGTTTCTCTAACACATATACATAACTCCATGGACTTACAAGCTCCCCTTTCATTTCACACCGACGACATCCATAGACAAAAGAACATGATATCAACTAGGTACAAAGTACCAGTGCAATGTTGAAAGTGTTCCCCATGACAGCATGGTTCTGCTAATTCACAACTTACAAAATGCAAGCATATATGCAACATAGGTGAGCACAATGGTTCAAGTTTATTAAGTGCAAGAAAGTAAAGTGTGCCATCAAGTTCGTGAGAGCTTTAATCACTACTTTTCACATAACAAGTTTAATTTGGGAGATAGATTAAACAAGAATTTACTTGGAATAGCAATAATGCTAATAGATAGGTATGGTGGACACAAATGGCAAAGGTTTTGGTTTTAAGGAGTGGATGCACAAGAAGAATTCCCTCTCAGTACAGGTTTTTGGCTAGCAGGGTTGGGTAGCAAGTACAAGAGTTGAAGGAAATAAACAAACATACAAGCGATAAAGACAAACATGCAATCTTCCTTGGAAGCACAAGAGATCTTAACTAGAGAATACTAAACTTATGAGCAAATCAAGAAAGAAAGATGATGAAATTATTTTTTCTTTAGAGGTACTTTTATCTTTTCTTTCAACTCTCAAAAATAGTGTTGCTACTGACCAAGCCAGGTTTGCCAAAACCAACTAAATTAACTCAATGATCCCAAAGTGATACCAATACTAACAACAAGATCAATCATATAACCACGAATTGAAAACTAATATAAGCTATGCAAAAGAGTAAATGATAGAACTTCTCATTAATATTCCATAACGACAACTCACACCTAGGGATACATATCTAACAAGAGAGGGGACACTTCCATAATGCAAACCATCCTACATAATAACTTCTCTATTCATGATATGACTCTACTAATAAGGTAAAAAGGTAGAAGATAGTGATATGATACCGCGGCACTCCCCAAGCTTGGAACAACCAAGGGGATGCCAAACCTGATGACGAATTACTCTTTTGGTGGTGGTGGTATCCTCTCGATGAGCTCTTTGATAAGTTTCCCCAAGTCCTCAATCTCGAAGGTGAGATTACAAATCAGCTGTGAGTTTTGCTCAATGCGGCTCATGATCATGTCGGGTTGAGAATTCCAGCTCTTGCTATTATTTCCCCACTCTTCCTCCTTGAAGTCTTCTTTTCCTGCATGGATAGAACGAGGCAAATCCCAATTGGAGGGTAATTTCCCCTTGGGCATATTCTGGTATTGATGCTCATGGATAAGGGTATGTAAAGGATTCTTGGTGCGTGGAGGAAGTGACCGTGGAGCCAAGCAGTGACGAGGAGCTTTCCCCCAGTCTGCATCCATGTAGTCCTTCTAACCCTGGCAGGTTTTGTCACCACTCCAATGCTTGTAATGGTAGTGCCGGTTTGCGGATGTTGGCCTTGCTCCTCTTCACCTTCACTCTTGATCTCCTTCTCCTTCCGGGGGTCTTGGAGGTCTTCCTCCATAGGCTCCTTCCCTTTATCCTTGGCGGACACCATTGTGCTTCTAAACTTTCAAAGAGTATGTCCTGGCAGAAACAGATCGAAACAAAAACATGACAAAAACATGATATACGAGCCTCGGGAGATCCGGGGGTTATATATTACGAAGTTTCATGACGAAAGGAAGGTACTGGGAGAAAACGAGTCGGAGGCGGAGTCAGGGGTGGACTCACCACCTGGTGGCGCGGCCAGGGGTGGGCCCGCGCCACAGGGGTGGTGTGAGCCACCCTGGCTCCGTTTCCGTCCCTCTTTCGCTTCGTAGCTTTCCTTATTGTCTAAAAACTGCAAAAATATAGTTGGATAGTATTTTCGCGGAACTTTTCTTACCAGAACTGTTACCTATTTGAAAACGGACTCTGTAGGTCTCTGAATTTGGTATTTAGTAGATTCTTCCGGAGTCACCACTTGAATAGTCATCAATATCTTCATCTTCATACACTTATCACTTGAGTCATGAAACCGTTCACTTTCTCATTACACCATTAACTCCACTACCTGGAAATTTCTTTCACACAAAACTTCACACATTTCTCATTAGCAACATTAGTATAAGTGAAGTGATAAAGCCTTTTGAGTCCACTTTCAACTGAAAACCATCAAAACATAAGCTACTGTATCAACTCCTTCCTAAAACTCAAAAATAATTCAAAAAGGAAATCGATTAAAGAAGCAAATGCAAGAGTGACAAAATCTATCAAAACAGACCAGCAGGTAAAGATCAATTTGTTCGAAAATCTTCTTTTGCTCAAATCAAAAAGTGCAAAACTAACGAAAGTTAAATAACAACCTGGGGCAGAAGCACAAACAATTACAGCTCAATCCGGCATACAGAGATCTCTCACGAATTTTTACGGTGAAGCACAAAAATCTGTTTCGGGACAGCAACTTCCCCAAATCTTACTTCTCTCTCATTAGAGGTTGATCTTGACACAAAAACCAAACAAAAAGGATAAGGAGAGGTTATTACTGAAGTAATAACTTGCAAGACTCAAAGAAACAAAAACAAACTGACAGCAAAAACAAATTGGATTGTCTCCCAAAGAGCTCTTTCTTTATAGCCATTAAGATGGACATGATAATTTTGAAGATGCTCACATAGGAATATGAATTGAAGTGAAAGAGAGCATTAAGAAGCAAAAATACACACATTTAAGTCTAACCCACTTCCTATGCAAGGGAATTTTGTAAACAAACAAGTTGTTGAAACCAAAGGCTACTTGCATAAGAAGGCAAAACAAGTGCAACATAAAAACTTTCAGCATAAAACGAGGAAACTTGATATTATTGAGATGCATAAGAACACTTTTCCCTCTCTCATAATAACTTTCAGTATCATGCATAAACTTAACAATATAACTATCACAAGGACCATCGTAACAATAATCACTTATTCTAACAGAAAACACAGGAATACTAGCTCTCATAACACTACTTTGTGAAACAATATTAGAGGTATCCTTACAAAGGATAGTGTGTCCCTATTTTTCATATTTAGTAACAAAGTCTTTCACATTTGCTATTATAGGTTCATCAACCATTTGTTTATCAGGTTCAACAGCTTTAGTTGTACTTTCATTAACCATACTAGCTATCATATAATGTTCCTTTATCTTAACTGGGAAAGGCATTTTATCAATGTAAGGTTTAGGTAAAACATGATTAGCAGTATAAACTTCAGTATTTCTTATAGGAATACCCTTATCAACATATTTATAAGGTTCATGATACTTATTCCACTTCTTTTTAGGCACTTCAATATAAGAAGCAAAAGCCTTAAAATAAGAAGCAATAGATTGAGAGTCTAGACCATAAGCATTTTTAATATTTTGAAAGTCATCAGTTCCCATAAAAGATTCAATGCATTCATAATCATAATTTATACCTGATTTTCTACCTTTGTCATTCTCCCAAGCTTCGGCATTGTCTTGAATACGGTCCAGAAGATCCCATTTAGCTTCTTCTTCCATGCGAGTGAATGATCCAGCGCAAGAAGCATCCAGTAAATCCTTATCATGTAGAGGGAGCCTTGCATAAAAGTTACTGATAATAATATTGTTGGGGAGCTCATGAATGGGACATTTGAGCATTAGTAACTTCAATCTCCCCCAAGCTTGAGTTGTACTCTCTCCATCAAGAGGCCAAAAGTTGTATATTTGATTCCGATCTTTATGAATCTCACTAGGAGGATAAAACTTTGAATAAAAGAGAGGCACTATTTCCTCCCATTCCAGAGCTTGACCATTCTTCAGCCATTCCTTAGCTCTTCCTTTCAGCGATAATGAGAATAACTTCTTCTTAACTTGATATGTAGTAATACCTTCACACTTGAACAACCCGCATAATTCATGTATAAAGAGTAAATGATCACCGGGATGGACAGTTCCATCCCCAACATAATAGTTATCCATAACACGATCAATAATTCTTGTAGGTATTTTAAAAACATCATTCTCAGCAGGTGGTGGCTTATCTACTACCTTAGCAGTGGTAGTAGCATTACCAAATAAGAAACTCAGCGAATTATCAATAACGAAAATAAAGCAACTAGCAGAAGTAAACAATACTCACAGTAGAAGTTTCCTTTACCAGTTCCACTCTCCAATAGCGCTTCACTCCCCGGCAACGGTGCCAGAAAATAGTCTTGATGACCCACAAGTATAGGGGGTGTATCATAGTATTTCCGATAAGTAAGAGTGTCGAACCCAACGAGGAGCAGAAGGTGCTGGCTAGTGGTATGGATCAGGAATTCTCTGCAAATACTTAGCAAACAGATTTTTAGGGTTTTTGATAGAGCAAGTAAACAAAGTACGAGTAAATAAAAGACAGTAGGAATAAATGCAGCAAGTGGCCCAATCCTTTATGCAGCAAAGGACAAGCAGGTTGTATTACTTAAGATGACCAAACGTTCTCGAGGACACATGGGAAGACTGTCAAGTGCTTTCGCTTTATATAGTTGATTAATCTTTTTTAGCTTGCTAAGTGTTGTGTGGGTGAACCTGTGCTAATGTACCGACCTTCCTAGGACTAATACATACTTGTGATTATACCCCTTGCAAACATCCGTAAGTACAAGAAAGTAATTAAGGTAGAAACCTAACCACAACTTTAAACTCTAAGACCCTTACGTCCCTTGTGCAATGGTTTCCTAACGGGGGTTCAGGTTTCTGTCACTTCGGCAACCCCTACGATTAGTAGCCAAATACACAATGCATTCCCCTAGGCCCATATAGGTGAAGTGTCATGTAGTCGACGTTCACATGACACCACTAGAAGAAGTACACCACAACTTAAATATCAAACTATTGAATCTTTATCAACACAATTCCACTACTAACAACATGACTTCTCCCATGTCCTCAAGAACAAAACGAACTACTCACAAGACATCATATGGATCATGATCAGAGATGGAATAATGATGTATAACAATCTGAACATAAACAACAATTCAATGGTTCACTCAATAGCATCAACTACAAAGAGTAATCAACACCGGGAAAGTTTCCCCTAAGAACTAATGCAAGATTCAACCCAATTGTTACAGCAATATGGAGATGGTGATGAGGGTGCTGATAGTGATGATGGTGGTGATGATGATGATAATGATGATCCCGATGAAGTCCAGCTTGATGGTGGTGTTGATGGCGACGATCTCCCCTCTCCGGGAAGGAATTCCCCCGGTAGAAATCTGTCTGCCGGAGAGATCTTTCTCTCTCGGTGTTTTCCGCCCCGCAGAGGCGGCGGAATCTTTCTGTGGTTGCTCCCCAAGTCTTAGGGTTTCGAGAGGATAATATATGCTAGAGGGGAGTGCCAGGGGTGGACCAGGGCGGCCACACCACCTGGTGGCGCGACCCAGGGTGGCCCACGCCAGGGGGTGGTGTGGGCCCCCTGTGGCCCATCTCCAGCCCCACTTCTGGCTTCCTTCGTCTTTTGGAAAAATAGGATTTTCCGTATATTTTCACGGATTTTCTGATCTTCGCGAATTTTGCCTCCAAACAGCACCTTTTCCATCAGAATCCTGACTGCAGCGGTCCATGCTCCAAAAGTCATCAGCCATGCAGAAATAGATGAAATAACATAAGTATCACCTCTCAATACAAAATATATCAATGAATAATAGTGAATTATGACATAGAATAGTGATGAAAATGGACGTTTCAACTCCCCCCAAGCTTAGACTTCGCTTGTCCCCAAGCGAAACTGAGCTCAATAAACATGGTCTCAGGTTTATGGAGTGACGAGTCGATAAAAGAATACGGACAAGAAGCATCACATTCATCCAATACAAAGATCATAATAGAAGACAACTCACTATTATATAACTCAACTTGTAATAGGTAAAGGAAACACAATAAAGATACATGAAGTAAATCATAATTGGTAATGGCAAACTTAGCTCTTGGTCAAAGAATAGTTGATAATTTGCTGGAGTTCACAAATAGTTGGTTTTGAATGATAGCTTTCAAAGTAGTAAACACCAAGACAAGAGCAAAGTGCAAAACAAGGAACATAAGAAATATGATTGAATAAATCATCGTATGAATGAATGAAACACAACAACTCAAAATACTTGCTGAGGTAGAAGGGATTAGGTTTACTGACTCAACTAAAAAGTAAAAGAAGGGCCCTTCAAAGAGGGAAGCAGGGATTGCAAGTTTCATAAAGAGCTCCCAAAAATTATGATACTTACTAGCTTTCAGCTCTCATTGCCCCTATCATAGGCATCTTTAGGTGATTAAGGTTAAAGATCAAATATGAGGATATGCATTGACAAGTTGTAAATTGAGAATCTCATGTCCCTTGAATACGAGGGCCTCTCCTCATGCTACTCAAGTTTAGTCACCGGTAAGTTCTTGTCATCTTAAGCATATGTGTATCATAGAGAACCGCCAACGGGGTATCCCTTACCCGATGATACGGAAGAATCCCGATATCAAAATGACAAGGCAAGTAGACAACAAGCATCTCAGCAATCTTCTTATTTACCATGGGAATATGGTGCTTTTTTCTCTCTTTCCTCTTTTCATAATATCTCTTTTTTTCTGTTTCTCCTTTTCTTTCTCAATATCGGACTCTTTTTTATAAGAAGAATGCTTCATAGATGCTCGTTGTGGTTATGCTGCAGGTTTCCACCATGTCAGCATGGATTAGAACAGCGGCCCAGGCGTTTCTCTAACACATATACATAACTCCATGGACTTACAAGCTCCCCTTTCATTTCACACCGACGACATCCATAGACAAAAGAACATGATATCAACTAGGTACAAAGTACCAGTGCAATGTTGAAAGTGTTCCCCATGACAGCATGGTTCTGCTAATTCACAACTTACAAAACGCAAGCATATATGCAACATAGGTGAGCACAATGGTTCAAGTTTATTAAGTGCAAGAAAGTAAAGTGTGTCATCAAGTTCGTGAGAGCTTTAATCACTACTTTTCACATAACAAGTTTAATTTGGGAGATAGATAAAACAAGAATTTACTTGGAATAGCAATAATGCTAATAGGTAGGTATGGTGGACACAAATGGCAAAGGTTTTGGTTTTAAGGAGTGGATGCACGAGAAGAATTCCCTCTCAGTACAGGTTTTTGGCTAGCAAGATTGGGTAGCAAGTACAAGAGTTGAAGGAAACAAACAAACATACAAGCGATAAAGACAAACATGCAATCTTCCTTGGAAGCACAAGAGATCTTAACTAGAGAATACTAAACTTATGAGTAAATCGAGGAAGAAAGATGATGAAATTATTTTTTCTTTAGAGGTACTTTTATATTTTCTTTCAACTCTCAAAAATAGTGTTGCTACTGACCGAGCCAGGTTTGCCAAAACCAACTAAATTAACTCAATGATCCCAAAGTGATATCAATACTAACAACAAGATCAATCATATAACCACGAACTGAAAACTAATATAAGCTATGCAAACCGGGTAAATGATAGAACTTCTCATTAATATTCCATAACGGCAACTCACACCTAGGGATACATATCTAAAGGGATCAGAGTTTCTTTCACTAACTAGACGTAGGAATATCTCTTGTTAGTGATTGCTATGAACTTTGACATGACCTCTAGGAATTATTAAGTTTTTGGGGAAGTTATTTTGAATTCAAGTTTGAAATTTAAATCAAATTGAAAGTATTTGAAAATTAGAAGTTAGTAATATTGAACTGTTTTCCAAAATACCTTATTAACATTGTTTGATTAGATTATAATTAGTAAACCACAATAAGGATTTAAGGCAATAAAAATTAAATAAGAAATGGATTCTTATTTCCTGATTATATAATAATGTTACAAATTGTAAGAAATACACCAAAAGTAGAAGATTACGGAGAATAAAAATACAATTTTATTAACTTATAATAATATCTTTACAAGATTCTTTACAAAAAGAATAAAAAGAAGGTTACAATTAAAACCTATACTACCTATCTACTCCTATACTAAATCTTGTATCTCCAGATCTTGTTCCTGTAAATAAGATAAAACAACTAAAAAAGAAAATAAGGGTTAAATAGTTAGTTTTAATCTCAGTGGTGAATAGTGAAATGCACTGTTCGAATTACACCATTGAGTAATAAAAGAGGGGCAAGTTTCACCAGACAGTAACTAGTAAAAGGGTAATAGGTGGAGATACTTTCACTAGAACTGATCCACACGACCAAACCACACATACATACAACTCAGTCACCAAAATGCATGGAGTGTGCTATCAAGACAGCAGCAGCAGTACAAGCACTCCAACTGAGCACTCAGTCGAAGCACATCTACAGACAACACATCTCTCCTTCTCAAGCACATGCTGAGAGCTCATCGAGCTTGCCACAACCTTAACAAGAACACCAACCAGTCTACAAAATCAACCATTAGTTCACCCCAAAATGGTGACATAAGGAGGGGGTGGTGCAGAAGGATAACAAGGCCAAGTTCCAGATCATAGGAGACCAGGAGGTGCAGGCCAAGATCAAGCCAGCAAGAACCAGTCCACAAGATCAAGCCAGCAAGAACTAGTCCACAAGCAACACCATCACAGCAGCAACAAACAACCTGTGTAGTGAGTTATACAAAACCATCACATACTAATGAGCATGTGTTGTTTTATACATGATCCTCTCAAATTCACCCAAGTGGGGTGTATCCATCATAGAGGAATTTGAGCTAAAAGCCAAACAGTTAATCTTTGCAAACAATACCAAGCTCTCAGCCTATGCATCATGGATCTAGGAGAATGAACCATGCTTATACATCCACTTATTCATCAGCTTTAACTGAATGTTTCTGGGCACATCCAAAGGATGGCAGCACCTCAGAAAGTAGTTCATATTAAAGCTATAATACACAACATGGTTTAGCAAATCATTTTCTTAAAGGCTATAAGAATCATGGTTCTAAACTGATTACCAAAGCACACTTGAGAGGGACACATTGGATACAAACCTTAGTTTTTATCTAGTATTGCCTCAGACCAGCATCACAGGCATGATGAAATTATTGAGTATCATAGACCAATATATCCAGCAAGAGTTTTCAACTCATTTTAGCATCAAGTCACTCTAGAACATAGGTAGAATAAAGCTAGTACTAGAATAAACCATGTGTACCATTCCAAGGAAGGTGTCACAAGGATTTGTCCTAACCAAGCAGATCCTACCCAGTGATTACATAATCCAGGTTATTTAAAAAGAATATTCAATCATCTTCCTAATATATTAATTAGGAATCGTTCTCTTACATAGAAGAACTATTACCAGAGACATCAATAATAATTCCCAGATAGCCAAATACATGTTCCAGTACTGAAACTAGATAACCATCATCACTAATCACATACTAAGCTAGATTAGAGTCATAGCATCCCATTTGTGCAATGACAGTAACCAGCTTTAGATAAAAGTTTATATCACGGAACTATTAGCAACTTCCAAGCCATTAGTAGGAAATGGATTAGCACATAATAACCCCAGAAATAGTTCTGAATAGCTCAGTATCCTCAATTATCAACATAGGGGAGTGAAATCTTAATAGAATAGGTAAACCATAGATAGGAATTTCTCACTGGGAGCACACAGTGGCTAGAAAGAGGAGTAAAGGGAGAATACGAAGGGGAAGCAAAAGAATTTACGCATGGTCCTCGCTAGTGTAGAGAAGAGGAAGTAGAGAGGACGACGAGCACACACGGTGGCACGAGGAGCACCCGAGGGCGCTGCAACCCGTACCGGGCCATGTGGCGGCAGCCACAGTCACGCATACAGCAGCGGCGGCACCAAAGAGTCGCCAGCAGCTAGCACAACACCACCAGGGCAACGAAACTCCACATCGCCGGCAACCCCAAATCCTAGGGTTTGGGATGGAGCCAACCTGGGCGGGAGAGGAGTCCAAAGACGAATCGAACTGGACCAGTCGTCGGAGCAGCGTCGGCTACCTCGCCACACACCACGACAGCGATCAGGAAGGCCTAGAGCGGCGGTAATCGAGCGACAACAGCGTCGGCAACACAATGCCCTAGCAGATCGAGGAAGAACACGAGGGGGCGAGAGGAGTGAGGGGTGCGTACTAGGTCGGTGTGGTCTAGTACCCCTCACTAGAGAGGGTTTGACCAGCCGGGTTGGGCCGGGTCAGCCCAATGGGCTAGGTCCGGTTTTAAAAGTGAAAATCTAATTAAATTGTAAAATGACCAAAATACCCCTAGGAATTAAATGGTTCTAAGAAATAAAATAAAAATCCTAAAATTATAAATAAAATATCAATGGACTCATAGAAATGTCCTCTATTCAAGAAAAATAACAAGTGGAATTTTAGGAAATTAAATTTAAAATCATTATTATTAAAGTATCAATTCCTTTGGAATTTTATAAAAATATACCAAACACTTAAAATTAAACAAAATCCATTTTTAAGATTCTAAATGGGAGTGTTATTATAGAAAAATGCTAGTGTGTAGTTTTAAGAAGGAAATCAAGTGTGATTAACATAAAGTCTTATTTTCTTAAAGGAATTTTAGTTAAATATTTAAAAGAGCTAAAAATTAAAGAAATTCAATTTTAAACTCTTTAAATAGTACTAGTCATTATAAAAATACTAAATTTAATATCTATGAAAAATTCAAAGACTTAAAGTAATATTTTTATTTTAATTAAAGAAAATAGCAAACTTTTACTAAGAGGGTAAAACATGCAAATAAGCAAATAATAAACCTTGCATGACATTACTATACATTGCATGTTGCTTCTTTAAATATTGTCCTTATCAGGCAATAATGGTTCTCTATAGAAACCGGAGTTTGAGGTCAGGTGGAAGCATCCGACTTCACTACCTTGCAATCACAAGGCAAGTTCATCACTTGCTCATGTCCTTTGAAGAGTCTTTATCAAAGATATTGCAAATTGTGTGTTATCATCTATGATCTAGAGAAATAAAATATTATCTTCTCTAATAAATAAGATGTAGTTATCATCCTAAGTGATGATAAAGATTGGCAATGGAACTTAGGGTTCCAAGTGCACAAGTCACCATAGGATTAAGAACCCATGACATCAGTGATTCTAGCACCGTATATTATGCATTAACCATGAGATTTGGAATGGGAAGGAGAAGTCAGCTGTATCTTCTTCTTTTCATATATAGGCAAGATGACCTTAACGTGACGTTGTGATTCCTTGTGCGGATCCAGCATATGGGTGGGCACCCTTAGGCCCCATGTTTTTGGTATCTAGATTATCTATGAGCGGCTGCCGGAGGTATAGTCGGACCTTTATGGAGATTTCCAGGGGCATGACCGGCTCATAGAGTCTTTGAGAACTCATCAAGGTTGTATCTTGCCCGAAAGGGAGCTTAACGGAGGTGTAGTCAGCCACGAAGGGTCGTGCAGACATATGGGATCGCGGAGAAGGTAGTGATTGGCTTGGATCACCTACTGGGCCCCACATCACGGAATTGTGGATGGGGAAGTACGCTTGGTTGTGCAACAAGGAGTTGATCTCTCATGGGTAAAGCAACACCTCTGCAGAGTGTAAGAACTGTAACTTGTTACTCCCTGTTCTGGGAAGGAGCTACGAACGCGGTAGGAAAGGAACTCCATGAAGTTCTGGTCAACCTGTGAAGGCTGATGGGCATAGTTTTTGGATAATAAAATCAATCTTTGAAGAAATGTTTTTGAAAACCGCATAGAGCCAAGGACTGACAGTTCGAGGTGGTAGATAGAGCATCAAACTTCCCACCTTGCATATAATGAACTTGCTAGGTAACGCTGTTACTCACCCTTTCCTTTGAACCCCTGCTTAGAATCTGAGAATCTAGAAGACACTTCGATATACGCAGCTGAAGGGCAAGAGGATGTCTACTACGAGTAGCCAGACCTGTCCAAAGGAGTTGAAGGGGTGGACTACGAAATACGCTATGGAGTGGAGGGCAATGAGTCCAAGTAGTTGCCTTAGTTATTAGTAAACCAGTTGAGCTGAGCAGCCTAAATCTTATAAAATAAGTTGTTGAGCTCAATTCAGAGTATGAGTTTGAACTTTATATCTTCCGCTGAAACTGCTTAAGTTTGGTTTGTAATTTGTATCACTTGAAGTTTGGAACTTTTGGTTTTGTAATAATAATGAAGTGTGTATGTTTGTAATGTGGAGCCGCAATGTTTCTGTTGTACCACTCTGAGGGATGTGATATTTACAGAACGGTGTTCTGTGGATGTCATGTCAACGACTATAATGTACTACACATGCAGTGGTATGCTGGGTCACCGCAGAGGCGCTCTACAACAAGGCCATAAGGTTGTATGTTGTGCTCGCGTCCCCGGAGGAGAGGGCGCGCATGGCGGATCCAATCAGGTGGCGGCCGGTGCTCAACCCCAACGTGACAAGGGAGGAGCACGTCCACAGGCTGCAGGCCCGTGTGAATGCAGAGGTGTGGTATCTTCCACCGTCATCGCCCCCGGCTCTGTGAAGCTCGAATCCGAGCTCAGTGGTGACAGCACCATCTGGAAGGAGGGCGATAGCTGGGCAACACTCACAACAGAGTCCTACTAGAATTCGGCAAGAGATGATTCTCCGGTATGATTCTTGCATATTCTCGTTGTCAATTGTTTGATTTGTTCACTGAACTTGCAAATTCTCGCTGTCAGTTGTAACTGAATTTGTTTGCAAAAGGAGATGATTGTGGCAAACAAATTGGAGATGGTGACAAGGAGAGACTTGAATTAGAGGAAGACAATGTTTGTCTGGTTAGCAAGCTTACTAAATTGGAGATGGAGCTGCAGAAATGCAAGACGGAGAAGAAGAAAATGCTGAAGAATCATAGAATGGAGATGATAAATAGGGATAGGAAGGAGTTTGCAATGTTTATTGTAGTTTGTGCATCTGCAATGATGTATCCCATTGTTGTTTTGATATTCAAGGGCTCTACTTAGTTGATCTATGCCACTTGTTCATATTGTGAGCCTTTTCTTTATAGTACTTGTAAGTTGATAAGAAGCAATAGGAAATGTACTAATTATGCTCAATATATTCTGAATTGCACCATCAAAAGTGAGTAGTAAAAAGTATTGTATACTTATTACATAGATGAAACTGAAAATATACTAATTAAACCAAATGTCATCTTCGGCAGGAGCATTTTGACCGATTGGAAACTCCTCTTCATTGGGATCTGGCACCATTACATTCAAATCAAGAATTGTCCTTGCTCTTGCTTCACTTCTAGATGCTTCATCAACAACTACATTGACAGGTCTCTTTTTTCCTTTCCCTCTTGTTCTGGTTTGGTTGCTTGGACCTGCTGTAGCTTTTCCCTTGGATTTTGGTGGTGCATTATTTCTTCCTCTTCCTCTACCTCTTAGACTACCTCTAGTAGATGCAGTAGTGATCCTTTCTCTGCCAACAGGGATGCTTTCTCTAGCAGCTACAACAAAGGCATTTTCTGGCAATGGCCCAAGTAGCCTGCTTATTGCCACATGCTCATT
Source organism: Avena eriantha (assembly GCA_910589775.1). Lineage (NCBI taxonomy): Eukaryota > Viridiplantae > Streptophyta > Magnoliopsida > Poales > Poaceae > Avena > Avena eriantha. The sequence goes on from OU342740.1 coordinate 296,988,162, forward strand.
TTCCTGTTTTTTGCAATTTTTCATTTTTCAATTGGAAAAGCATAATCAAGGCAAAATCAAATAGTAAACCAATAATTTTATACCTCTTCTCGCATCATGAACACCATGCTTTCCTCTTGATTAGTAGGATCCATAATGAGGTTAGGAGTATGTGGGATAACATGCTGCACAAAAACATTAAATTTTTGAACTACATTGGTACAAATTCAAATGAAGTCACACAAAGTATTTAATTAAAAAATATACCTCAAGAATAGATGGAATGTCTATTTCTTCATCCTCCCCAACAATATTATTCTGATTTGTTCTTCCAAGCTATCCAGATATTTTTGGTGATCCTTTTTGTTGTGATTATCTTTGCCACAAATTGAGCAATGGATTGTCACTCCTTCCTTTGAATATACTTTGACCCCCTTCTTTATGACCTCCTCGGGTGCCTGCTTCCTATTTTTCTTAGGCATTCCCATTACTTTGGTGAAAAAAGGTGGATAAATGGGTTGTGCATCCATGTTCTCCTAGAAAGCATTGCCTCTTAGTTGAACTAGGTTGAATGCATATGCTTTATTGAAAGAGTCAATAGTGTAGCAGCTGTGAACAAGATTTTCTGGATTTATGTTGTCTTTTCTACAACAAGCAATGACATGATGACATGGAATTCCACCAAGTTGCCATCTCTTGCAGTCACAAGTTCTTGCTTTGAAGTCCACACTAGTCTTTCTCAAACTCATGGCTATTGACAGGGTACTTGTAGTTACCTGTAGGGGTTACAAAACACTCATTGCTCCACTCCAAGAATTTGTCCAATTTCTTCTTAATCTTTGGATAAATTATTCCCTTCATTTTAAGTGACTCTCTCTGTTTGCTCTCTGTTCTTCTTAGAATCTTGTAGAACAGAGTTTCTATCATGGATAGAAATGGCATTTCTCTGGCTTCTAGAATGTAGTTGTTGAACACCTTAGAGTGATTGTTCAGAAGCATGTCACTCAAAAGCTTGGACACTATCAGTCTTGAGCTTTTCCAAACTTCTCTACCATTTGGGATAACAAGTTGACCTGGCAATATCCCAAATGTCATTCTTCAATGTCTCACCTCTATGGCATGCCCTCTGAAATTTTTGAATAATATGTCTCACACAAAATCTATGTTCAACATCAGGGAACACCTTCTCACCAATGTTTATTAGTCCCCGTAGAGAAAAACAATGAATGACTGGTCAAGCTCTCTTTTTAGTCATGTTCTAGATTCTTTAAAAGAATGACCAGTCACACTTCTATGTTGTCACACTTTACACTTTTCCCTATTCAAGATTCCTGGCAATGGCTTGTTCTGTCGAAGCTTATCCTTATATTCATGGCGTACTACTCAGTTTAGTATTCAGAGTGTACTACTCAGAGCAACATTGTATAAAATGGAGAGTAAGAAAGACACTGTGTACAAAAGAAGAGCAACATTGTGGAAAGAACAGATGACATGCATGAGCTTAGGGAACCAAGGGTAGATGAGAGATGGATGAGTGCTTCTGAAAGTGTGATGCAAATCCATGAGATTCAAAGGTATGTTCCTCCAATGCGCAAAGCTGCAGGTGCTATGTGTAGGCTGAAGAAGGCTATGCAGTTTCTGGCTAAGAAGATCTCTAGGAGTAAGGATGAGTAAGAAGATTTCTAGGAGTAAGGACAATGTAATAAAGTTATGACTATTACCTTTTGTCTATCACTCATGATGGTCCATGGAGCTGTGTTTGTAATGTTGAGGTCATCTCTTAGAGTTGTAAGAAACCATTCCCAAGAGCTGGTGCACTCCACCTCACACACACCAAATGCAATTGGGAATATGCAATCATTTGGGTCTATTCCTATTGTTGTGAGTAGCACACCTTTGTATCTTGTTTTAATATGGCAACCATCTAAGCAAATGAAAAGCTTGCATACAGAAAGAAAACCCCTTTTGCAAGCATCATAGCTCCAATAAATAGTGGCCAGATGCTCCTTCAAGTTATTGGCTGAATTTGTGGTGAGCAAGAACTTATAACCAGGGTTGCTTCTCCTGAGCTCTTGCCCATATTCATGTAGATGCCTAAAATGTTCTTCCTCATCACCATGGATTATTTGCAATGTTGTTGTCCTTGACCTGCATAGCTTCCACCTAGGTGGGATCATTTTGAATTCCCTGACAACCTTTGCAGCAAAACCCTGCATACCAAGCTTTTGAATATCCCTGAACTCATGTAGAAACTTGTTAACAAGAACTTTCTGTGTGATTGCTTTTATTGGCCAGCTTCCCTCACATGTATGGTGGACTTCATATGAAGGGATCACAAAGCCACCAGTCCTTTTAGCATCATTGGATGCCTTCAAGAACCAAGTACATCCTGGAGCACATACTGCATTTAGCCTCCTTCTTTCATTTTCTATCTTCTTTATATTTCTGATGATGTATGTGGTTAAATTTTCTCAACTCCACAACAAAGCTAAACTTCATCCCAAGCCTAAATGAAGGATTATCCAGATCAACATCTGCATTGAAAGCCTTTATCCTGTTCTTTAGAAGCAGTGTGTCACCCCCTCCAGGCATATCTAGATGATCATCTTCTAGAGATTCCTCATCTTCTATGTCATCCCGAATTTCTAGCTCATTATGATCATTGACTGATATATCAATATTTTCTGCAAAAATATCATCATCACCTGATTCAGCATTGTAGTCACTATCATAAAAATCACTATCAGCACAATCATCATTGTCACTTTGATCTATGTGCTAATCACTTTCCATCCCTGGAACCTCCACAACAGATGAATGGGAGTGCTCAGCTTCTCTAGAACCTTCACTGTCATCACAAGCTAGAGTGGGATCATGGTTAGTGTGTCACCCCCTCCAGGCATATCTAGATGATCATCTTCTAGAGATTCCTCATCTTCTATGTCATCCCGAATTTCTAGCTCATTATGATCATTGACTGATATATCAATATTTTCTGCAAAAATATCATCATCACCTGATTCAGCATTGTAGTCACTGTCATAAAAATCACTATCAGCACAATCATCATTGTCACTTTGATCTATGTGCTAATCACTTTCCATCCCTGGAACCTCCACAACAGATGAATGGGAGTGCTCAGCTTCTCTGGAACCTTCACTGTCATCACAAGCTAGAGTGGGATCATGGTTAGCTGGATTTGAATCATGAACTACTAGAGTTGGATCAGATTGATTTGGAAGCCTCACAATGGCATCATGTCTTAAACCCTTCAGAAAGTTTGTGTGGTCAATAAATAACATAAGTGTCTTGAAAGAACTAGTGGCATTAATCATTTGTCTGATGTCAGACTGCTTTTCAATAAGAACTAACCCATCATCTAGGTCCATATCTGGTAGTAACCAATAAACTGACAGCCTCTCATCTTTGGTGTAGCCCAAAATAGTAAGAATGTGATTAATCCATCCAAAGGACCAAGTGTCACCAGTGCAGTTATCAAAATGAGCAGTTGATGCAGATTCATAGGTGATTTTGCCTCTTAATCCACAGAAAAATCCACTGTGAACAACTTCAACACTGAACATGTCATCATCCTTTCTTGGAAAAATAACTACAGAGTATCAAAAAAACAGACACAATTCAGTTTTCTATAACAAAAATTAGACAAACTTTATAAAAGGTACAAAAACAGACACAATTCTCTTCTTAACAAGTGGGTAATGACCAGGGGTGACATAAAACTTTGGGTATTCAGGGAATGACCAAAATTTGACAGGTATGTTTACAAAACCACTTGGTCATGAGATAAAACACAAAAGAAGAGCAAAATTGCAGCTAATTGTCTTGTTATTGTAAATGTCTGTTAACTAAATATTCAGTTAAGCCGCAACAGGTGGTGATCATCAACAAACCATGATCAAACTCAGTTCTTCGACCCACTTGAGCTTCCGTGCACGCACATTAGGTTCATACAGTACATATTGCACCAAAAGACTAAACTTTATAACCTAGATCGATGGAATTCAACGGCTCCGACGAGCTTTCTAGCCATGGCCGAGAAGAGCCAATGTTCCCTCTACAAATCGGGAACAAATCACTACAAAAACCGTACCATTCACTCTGCAATCGACTACTACCCTATTCCCCATCGATTTCTCGAGCTAAAAGCTGCAACAAAGCCAACGATCAAGCGCCCACCTTGAGCTCGCCGTCGGGCACGCGGAGTAGCCGAATAGAGGTAGATTGAGGGAAAAGGAGGGTTTACCATAGGGCGGCAGGTCTTCGCCGTGCTCGCGGTAGTGCATGGCCGGGGGGATCAAGACGGAGATGACGACCTCAATGACGCCGCGTACCTTGCCTTGTACCTCGCCAAAAATGGCGCGGGGTGTTATGTTCTTGACGAAGGGAAGAAAGAGAAGATAAAGAGGAGACGGAGGGGGTTTTCTGAGATTTCGTCAGAGCTAGCACGTACAAAGGACTTAGTCATAAATATTAAATCTTCCCTGGACGTACACATGAGTAATTAAAATAAAGATATGGCTGACATGGCAAGTTTGGACTAAAAATGTTCGGTTAGTGCAAGTTTTGGTACCAATTTGTACGGTTTGCCAGATGTGGTACTAAAACGCAATCTGAGGACAAGATGTGGGACCAAAAGTGTAATTAGCTCTTCTATTATTAATACAATACTACTTGCTACTGTTTTTTTAGTAAACAACGCTTTATTGATCAAATAACATCAATACATAAGGTTCCTCTGATGCACTCCAGAATAGAATGAAAAACCTCGCTTGAGGAAACACTACTACAAGATTTAGCTAGAGTGTGCGCTTCTATATTCAGAGAACGGTTCACATGAATAAAGGAGATCGAGCTCAGGCAACTGGCCAAAAGCTTGATATCGCCCACCAGAATGCGCACTAAAGACTGATCCATCACACTGGAGTTCAAACGTTGGACCAGCAAGAGACAATCAGAGGCAAAAATTGCCTTGGAGAACCCCTCGTCCTGGGCCAGTTGAACTGCTCGTCGAAGAGCCAATGCTTCCACATCTTCTGGCGGTAGGAAGACCTGAAGCTGCCGACGGCAAGCCACCAAGCACGCTCCATTGTGATCACGAATGACAATTCCCACCCCCATACTTCTTGTTGCCTCAAAGATTGCCGCATCACAGTTGACAAGAACCTCTCCCGGTGGCGGTGGAGACCATTTAGAAGCAGGTGATTTGGCCTCACACCTAGTGACCTAAGGTTGCTTGAACAGGTTACATCTGATTAGATCAGCATATGCTAAGATTTTTGCACACGTGCGGTTGGGGTTTGGCTGAGCCGAAGAATTCCTCGCCTCATTCCGCGCTTCCCAAATGTGCCAGAAACTAACCGCCAAAGTTGTAGACTGAAGATCAGTAGACTGTTCCATGAAATCGAACAGCCGTTGTCTAAGGGTAGCAAAGGATTTGCGCTCCAGCTTCAGATATATGCGTTGTTTGACTTCTCTCCAAACTGTGTGAGCAAACCGGCATGTCAACAACGCATGTGCAATATCCTCGTTTCTCCCACAGAAAATAACAGCCCCGTCTCTGGGATTTGTCGCTTAATAAGCTATTCTCCAGTAGGTAGACAGTCATGAGAGAAGCGCCAGAGATGAATCTTCATCTTACCCGGTGCCTTAATTTTCCACAATGCCTTCCATTGCTTTTCACTAGCCATCCAATTCGAACTCAGACCACCCCTCCTGCTACGATTCTAAACGAACTTGGTAGACCATGCTAGGTTATACCCTCATCGCATAGTATACGTGCCATGACGAGTGAAAGGCCAGCATGCGAAGTCTATTTAGGAGAACTCTTTACCTCAACCGGGTCTCGAGACTCGAGACTCAAGACTCGCGCTAACTTTTTTTTCTTCTTTTCCGCTACCCGTGCGCCACCGTCTCGTCCAGAGTCTCCTTGGCCTCTCAAGGCATACTCAAAGCTTCAGCTTGACACTTTTTAGATCATAAGAGGGCAAACAAAAAATCTTCAGTAGATTACCTAAACGTTCTCGGCACCTCCTCCAATAAGGAGCAGACGTTTGGAGTCTAGAATAAGTGTTTTAGGTTAAATTATGTTTTAATTGAGAAGTTTTAGGTTAAATTATATTTAAATTTGAAAGTGTCCTTTTTTGAATGGAACGGCATCGAGAGGCCTGGAAGCTGCATTAAGTGAACAACGGATACACTATTACAAGGAGGCCCCTGGCTTTACTTGCACTACAAAATCACATATTTCAAGATAAAGGCTCCCAAATTTGTAAAAAAAGACCCTAGGATGGGAAAAAAGAAAAACAATCATGTCCTTGTCGTCTTCCTTCGCTGCTCGTCGGTGACCTCAAGGCACGGGCACCACTGGGGATAACACCACTTGGGGTGGCGCTGGCGTTGATCCCCGTACCGAGATCAAAGAAGATCATCTACACCTAGAGGAAGAAAGAGCTAAGGAAATCCCGAGCGTGGAGTGGCCTCTCTGGTCGAAGATAGCATCGGCGACGCAGCCTTCACTTGGGAAGTCTGCCACATGCAGCCTCCGAGGGAACAAACACTAAGCTCCCCCCACACACACATCGCTAGAGGACAAGCGGCGAGATGCTCTCAACCTCTCACTTGTTGCCATGGCCAGCCAAGAGGAAATAGAGCAGACGGAGGCCACCCTTGCAGCGATGCACACACCCCTTTCTCAAACCACACAACAACATGTCTGTAGCAACCCCCCCCCCCCCCCTCGCCATCATGGCCAGCCAGTAGGACCAACACGACCAAGAGGTTGCAGATCAAGCACCCATGACTTATTGAAAGGGCCCCCGCTCATGGCCTCATCCACACCAAACTCCCACCGGAGGAGCTCGCAGGAGAACAACCTTCTGACGTCGTGCAAAAGCGTTAGAGGGAAGAAACCCAACAAAGGATGAACTTGAGGCGACCAAACTCTGCAAATCCTTCCCTCCTCGTCACTATGGCCGGCCGAGGAGAGGAGCAGTAGCCGCCCGCACAAGATCGTTCTACCAGTAGTCGTATTGATGGAATCACCGAAAAAACACTGCCCCAACACCTCCACAAGAATGGCGAAGGTAGGGGACCTCAGTAGCCGCCAGATCTAGCTCGGAGACGACTGTGGATTCCTCACGACATAAAGTCGACTTCCAGAACAGGGCCGCAGCTTACTCCCAGTATATAAACTAAACTCCCCGGCGCCTCTCCTTAGCTTCCCTCGACCGGCATTGCCAACGAGTTTGGCCTCGGATCAGCCCAGTTCTCTCGAGAAATCTCTAGGGTACTATAGCAGGGGGAGAGGGAAGAAGAACGTGTCCGGAAGTAGTGTCATATTAAAATGTGATTAAATTTCAAAGTATCAGTTCAAATGTGGTTTGAATGCATGTGATGATGCCCTATTTTAGGGCACCTGAAATTTCTCTAGTACCCTATCTTGGGCATCTGAAAAAGCAGAACAAATTTTCGTGCCCAAAAACTACAAAACTTGTGCCCGAAAATCGAAAACAAGTGCCCTATTATTGGGCACCGGTTGGAGATGCTCTAACAAAAGCGTCCTAAACCTATCACCTATTATTGGGCACCAGTTGGAGATGCTCTAACAAAAGCGTCCTAAACCTATCACGACTTGGCATCTCCGAGCCAAGCGCACGCCCCCACACACATCAGTGACTATTCACGCCTTGACCATGATCGATGCAAAACTGGTTCAGATTTGATTCTCAGTCTATAGTAACTATCTTTTTCATACTTTCCACACTATTGAACCAAAAGTTGATAATTAAAAATACCGCGCAAAAATGTAGCCGTTCTTCACGGCCTTGCTATCGTTCTACCTTGACCATGATTGATGCAAAACTGGTTCAGGTTTGACTAATCTCTTGATAAATATTACTTTCATACTTACCACATGACTAATGCAAAATTCAATAACTAATAATGCACATAAAACTTCCATTCTTGATTGCAAATGTGTACAACGGGTGCAAACTGTAAGAACTCGTTTGGCTCCCATCATTTAGGGCTAGAATCAAGGAATTCATTTGTGATTCCAAGAATAAACTTGTTTGGCTGCCACATAATTGGTTACGGAATTTATTTGCAGATTTCATGGTTTCATTTTATGCCTAACCTTAATCCTTTTTGGTACCGTGTCATTTTTATGAAATTGCCAAATAAAATGATATCATCAATGTCATTTTATTTCATTTCTACCAAATAAAATGAAATGATGGGAGCCAAACGAGCTCTAAGACATTTTACTGAATGAAGAAGGGGATTAAAAAGTTATCCATCTTCTCTTTTCTCTCAAGCTCCTCCTTTTCAGCAATCTGCTGCAGCGTAGTCCACCCTTTTCTTGCTCGCTTCCTTGAACTGCCGGCCGCCTGTGTAGAATCACTTGGTGCAGATTTAGTATTCGAAGCTGACATGCTATAACTTCTGGGGGCCTTGCCAGTGACTGAAACACAACTCTGCCCTTTGTGGTTCAGTGTACTTCTTGTCTTCAATGGTTCTACTGAACCTTTAGGTACAGTCACCTCTGCCAGTTTGTTCTTCCGAGGAGTAACAAAATTTGACCCAACTACAAATTCTTCTTGCAAAGTGCTATCAGACACAGGCTTGATTTCATTCATACATTTATCATGTGTGGTGCTTTCTACCTCAATTTTCTGTGGGATGTCTTCCTGAACAGTTGCAGCTGCTAACTGGCCACGATCCATCGTTGGAAAAACAACCCTTTTCTCTATTTTAGAATCTTCAGGAAGATTAGATTTTGGCCCATTACTATGTATATCCTTTTCAAAAGAATGTTTGATTCCCTTTTTAGGGGCTACTGTTGCCATGTTCATACTCTCTCCTTTCAACATTATTGTGCTGGTTATGTCCATGCTAGCAGGCTTTCTTGATGATAAAAGGCCATTCACGACACCCTTTCCACTACCCCGTATTAGGTTTTGGTCTCCACAGAAATGGCATGCATAGACAACGCTGTTTTGGCCATAATTTGACTTATTGCGCCTCTTTGCTTTCTTTTTGTTTTTCTTTATACGGATTGTGCAGTTGAAGCCTGGTTGCAAGACTGATTCACACCTGCAACATTTGAAGAATTTTTCTTCAGTGTTCCATATTGATATGGTCAAAGGTATAAATATAGAAAAGAAAATGGAGCATAACTAACAAACTACATCGATCACATATACAATCTAAAAATATACAAGAATATCGTAGCCACTTTAACCTGGCCACTGATAGCATATGGCATCGTACTGCAGATTGGAGATGTGTTTTTACAGCATTGGTGTTAGTGTTCTGAGTTAATATCATCTTTTTAAGGACCGTTATGGAAAAGGAGTGTAAATGCGCTGCTGTGAGCCAAACACTTAATTCCAAATATTCCCCAGGCACCGCAGTTTTCATCAACATTACTACAAGCTGACTTCTTGCAGACAAGGCATATAAAAAATAAATATGATACATACATAATAACAGATCTAAGATCAAATATTAAGCAAGACGGACAAACTTTGCAGTAATTTGTTCTAACCTGGAATATTCAGACAACATTATCAGCACAATTTCTTCTTTCTTCTATGGTAGTAAGCTCGCATTTTGACAAGGATCCAGAAGAATCAGGCAATCAGCTAAGGTGCATTTCAAGAAAGAGCCAATGGGAACATGGCAACATGCAAAATGTTAGTCCTACAGAATGCGAGACCAGTAAACTTCATCTTTTTTCTTACTTTTGTGTAGCTCATATTTTGACATGCTGTATGTTCAATCATTTTGTTGGCCTTATGACCAACCATCTAAAGGTTATCTGCACATGAGAAATTACTCTCGAAACAAAGCTATATGGAAAAGTATCTCAGCAACAGTGGATGCTGGAAACAGAACAGAAATCACTGAAACAAAGTGGCACCACTTAATAATGTAATTCAAGAATCCTGATATTTTTTAAGAGGCAGGAGTTTACAATCAAAGAACCAAAATCGGGTAGTAAGGCCTGAAACTTTCCCATTTAACTCCAATCAAGATAATCGGCAAGGGGACAACAATATAGCCATCATGTCAGAAAACCCTCACTATATTGCTATAGAACAGATCATAGTGTTCTTGTTTCTTGTAAGACTGAGATTGCCACATGAAAATATGCAGACAGGCTACTTGCTAGAAGAAGAATTTTCCTAAAATAATGTAATCGTACATCATTGAAACACAAATGTACTGGAGGTCCCGGGTTCAAATCAGCCTCATTGCATAAAAAGCAAAGGAAAGTCCGCTTAGAAATTCCCTTCCCCAGACCCCACAACGTGTGGGAGCTTTACACCCTTATCATTCGAAAACAAATCTATATCTCTCATAAAATAAAACCCCACTAGAGAGTCATTTAAGTTGTCTATCTCAACATGCAGCATAGCCACATCATTGATTAATCGTAGCCGTTCGATTCTCATCACTTCTAATCATGTCTATCTGTCATCCATTTGATACTTCGTTTTGTGTTGTTCATGTGCATGTCAACTGAAACCAACCCATTAGGCTTCCTTTATCATTTACTCCCGTCTCTTCGCTCAGCTAGGAAACATTAAGGAAACGAAAAGACAAGCCATTTATTTCGGACAAATCATAATTCACTTGTGTGGGGTATGAGTGGACTGTGGACAACACTACAGCAGCATCCCGGCATATCTCATTCTTCTATGCCTTATGAAGACGTAGCTGCATATGGGATTCTACCTTGAAATCAGATTTCAAGTTCTTACAGCAACTACTCGGCACTGCACCTCCACTAAGCTGCTCGGTTTGTTTTGCAACTATGCGGCGGCATCCTTTTTCCGAACCAAGCAAAGAAGCCTAGCGATTAGTTTTCAAGCAATTATTTTATTCAGCTAATGCTGTCGTTTCATACTTGTGTAGAGGTTATGTGGTAGGTTCATGGGCAATTTGAGTTACATCTATTTCCCCTGTTTAATATATCGTGGTCAAACATGGACAGTACTCCAACTCCAAAGTTACTACTTCCTCCTTGAAGTATTGTTTCATATGCATCTCTAACGTGTCCCTCTATGAATTTATCATGACAAGATACCTGATTTATGTTCGTTAATTACATGAGGGTAAAACAATAAGGAAAAGACAGAGAAAAAATTGGGATGTGAATCTGTTCTCCTTTGATAAAGGTAAGTTTTCTAAACAATGCCACAAACTCATCTAACTCACAAGTACCATCAAGTGTATACTCTAGATCAGGTAAAGAAAAAAAACACAAGTGAATAACGCAAATTTATCTACTTTCCAAGTATTATTGAATTCATATCTTACCAGGTCACACCTATGTTAGAAAAAGAGATTCTTTTGGACTGCCAGTCCGACAAATGAGAAGGTAAGTACAGAGGCAAAATAGTTGATCGAACGCCCTCTGCTATTAGATGTTTGTGAGAACATACGTTGCTAGTGGAACATTAATCATGCTAATATTTCCATGTTCGGTGTAAATTTTCAACGCGACGACATGTTGTGTGCAATATTGCTTCTCAAGTTTCCCAAAATTGAATTTGAGCAGTTTCGTTTTGGCCTGCAATGTCTAGCATAGACAGTTTATTTCTTGGTTGCGGCACACTAATTATTGATATTTGTATTTGCTAAATGAGACACAACTTTCAGTACAATGGTTGATTGGTGGTTTTTTTCTGTCAAACCTTTCCGTACAATGGTCTAGAATTCTATAAGTTGTTATATAGTGACATTCAGAGAATAACTACGCATTACTTCACGTCTTGGAATACGAAGGCAACAAAAAGGATACCAAGATATGTTAATTATTTTCTTAACTTCAGATAAGACCGTATTGTGTTTTTCGTTACATTGTAGCCAAACTGTATTTCGTCCAATATAGCTACTGTACAACCTTTTGCTTGGCTTCCCCCTGCAACGCCCGGGGAATCCATCTAGTCTATACCTAATAATAAAGTACGAAGTGTTTCTTACGGGTTCCGCTTTTTTTAGATGATTTTGCCCCTACCAGTTTGATGATATTTACCCACCTATGCCACCCGTAAGTCATTGCAGCCAAGATTTAACTAGAATTATATTCGATTGATGCAAAGACCCGATATTCCCTTAACCCAAAACTCCACCTGTGCCACGAGTCCTATGAAGTTCCGGTGCAGGAAGTCAAAATCCCGTTCTGTCGCCGCCTAGAACTACCGGGTTCCGGCAACTCGCACAGCTGCGTCACACGACGCTCATGAACTTCACCATGGGATACGAGTTTAGGTTGCAGATGTTTGCCTCCAGCACCACAGTCTTAGGTTGCAGATGTTTGCTCCAGCAGCGCAGTCCAACTGCGGTGCTTGGAGTATACGCCGCCACGCGAGCCCAGATCGCCTCTGTTCGCACACGGCCGCGCAGACCAACTGCGATGGTTGGAGATGCACACCCTTATGCTCAGCTCGTCCGGACGAGTGGCAGCACCGGGAGGCTGCGCGCAGGTGGCCAGAGAGTTGCCGCTGGTTCAGCCTACCGCGTCCGTGTGGCAGCAGTCGATCGCCGATGTTGCTGTGCCCGATGATGGGATTGTCCAAGGAAGGTGAGGGCAGCCCAGGGCGCCACGATACATCCGTAGCTGGATACTGCCACGAACATGGCGTGGCTGATGATGCATCGGCAGCAGCAGCTGGATCGTTGTCTTGATATTCAGAGAAAAATTATCCATCTACACAAGCAATTTGGAACTCTAGCATGTAGTCTCCAAGATTGCAGGACTACTCGGCTTGACCATGGTACACAACAACATGCGGCTTGTGGCTTGTGAGTAGTGATGTCTGGTACGCTTCTTGGTCTGATGGCAGGCATGATTTTATTTTGTAGTTGATGCCAATCATTTGCTGATAGATCGGGGATTGCTATTGGAGAAGGATGTCATGGCATTGTTGCATACATCAACCTAGGATACAAGTTCAACTAAGTGTACCATGCTTTGCCGGATTGCACTTCAGAAACAAATTTTGCGTCTTCAGTTTTGAGAAATTATCATCACCGTTGTGAGTACATAATAGATTTTTGTAGCATATGACACAATGAAGATGTTTAATTACCTTGGTATGTAAATAATGATGGTACATGTAAGATCATGAGCATGTGTATCTCAGCTCTAAGATGCTTTGATTTAATGCGGCGCCGTGGCAACGCACGGGTTCTGTGCTATAAACTATAACGGTCCAAGACTAACACTACAACAGGGGTTAAAATGGCAAAGATAGTAGGCAGATTGATACGTTCAGTAGTAAGTACAAACACAAGTATGGATGAATCTAAGGCTACATAGTAAGCTGTAACTCTCACCTCTGGCAAAGGAAGTTGGAAGCGCCTATTGGAATCCCAGCCGCCTCGGCGTCTGTGGCGAGGCGGTGGCCCAGCAGCGCTCCGATCGGTCCAACCGCGGTCTCCCTGATCGCCCACGCGGCCAGCCGCTGCAGGTGCTGGACCCTCAGCAGGGAGGCCGCGTCAGCCTTCGTCTTCCCGGAGGTCTCCTCGCGGAGCGACACGGCCTGGTTGGTGGACCTGGATGCAGACGAAGGGCCAGGGTTGCCCAGCTTCTTGCCCATGAAGATGCCTACCTGCTGCCGCCGCTTCTTCAATCACCGGTGGGTGCGCCCACGGAGGCGGGGGAAGGGAGGCGCCTCAGGGCGGCGGCGGGGCGGCGATTTGTTAAGAGCAAGCCCCAGGCCGAAATCCGGCGAATTTTTCCGCATGAAAATTTCGGTCTTGGCACCTAAAACTTGCCAGTCGCGAGCCAGGTGACGCCGGCGATAGTATTTGAAATAGCGGAATTTAAATCATAATTAGGCGAAATATAAGTAAATTTGGGCGAAATTCATGCTAATCCGGGGATATATTATAGCTTGTAGACGAAATCCGTTCATTACATAGCCTATTTATGCCAAAATTTAAACTAAAAATAGGATAACATAAACTAAAACGCAGCCTGCACCGAGAACGGCCTACTTCATGCCGAGGCTCCGGTAGAACTGGGCATCGTAGTTGTTGCCGTCGTCGTCGTCTTCGCTAGGCGGGCGGCAGCTGCTTCCCTGGCCCGGCTCGCCGGCTTGTGCATGCCAGTTGCTCGGCCCGCTTTCGTCGGAGTCGTTGTCGTCCAGGACGACGACGTCGTTGCGGCGACGGGCCCGGCAATTGGCGGCGCGCAGGAGCGCCTGATGGCATTTGGCCTCCTCCTGCTCGTGCTCAGCCTTGGACCAGGAGAGCGCGCCGACGAGCCGCATCGGCGGCACGTCATTGAGGGAGGCTTCCATCGCCAGTTTGAGGACGTAGTTGTCCCGCTCGTCCTCCGGCGTGTCCATCGGCTCCCTCTTCGTCTGGACGAGGCAGAGTCGCCCAGAAGGAGGAGAGGGTTATGGCTGTGGCGAGGTGCAGGGACCGCCGATGGTGATGTCGCGGGCGGCCCGTGGGGGTTGGCGGCGTGTCATCGCCGCAGAGGGGGGAGAAGCCGGCTCACACTTCACTGGCAGAAGCGGCAGCACGTCGCGCCTCGCTAGAGGAGCGGGAGGTAGAGGCCGAGGACAACGAGGAGAAGGCTGCCATACCCCCTTGGCAGCTAGGAGGTGGCACGCAGGCCAGCACAAGGTGCTCACCAGCGTCCTCGCCGGGTACGTGACGTGGGGCGAGTTGTCGGCCTCGATGTGCTCGAGGACCGCGACGAGCATGCGCCCAGCCCACGCTAGGCGTCGCCCTTCGGCATTCTTCCGCTTAGGCATCGGCGGCGGCCCCTCGTAGGCCGCCATCTCTCGTTCGTGCCGCTCGCGGAAGTACTTTGTCCATGCAGCATGGTAGTCGGGGAAGTGACGCGGATCTGCGCAGTCCTTTTCAGACATCCCGGCGAGAATGGCGATGCTCTGGGGAGGAGGCGGCACCGCCACGCCGCCGACGTTCAATGCCCATCCTGTCGGTGCATAGAAGTCTGGCGGCGCCGGGTAGTTGGCCTCGTAGAGGAGGCATCCCTCCCACTGGGTGAGGGAGTGGTGACCGAAGCCATTCACCGTCGCACCGTCGCCGAGAAAGTGCTCCGCCATGTTTTCCCAAGGATCAGTCGGGCTCAAAGAGGCGGGTAGATGGGCTAGAGTTTTTCCGGTGTGCAACTACCGGCGAGGAGGGGCCTATTTATCGGCAGTGACAAGGCGGGAGGGGTGTAGCCACGTGGGAAGAAATGGTGGGAGGGGCGTACAAACTGAGGCACTGGATCACCATAACCACGTTGCATGGACGATGATTGGGTGGTGGCCTGCATCATCTATAGAAAGGCCGGTCATCGGCAGCGCATTGATTCGTGCGAGAGCCGAGGCGATGAGGACGAACGGCCTCTCTCGCCGACAGCTTGGCCCCACTTGGCTGTTTTGGTGCTTCTCGCCAATTCCTCTCCATCCGGTGCCCCCCGGCGAACCCCAGGGCACTGAGTTCGATCTGAGTTCGTCGGCTACATTATGTGCCCAATCCGGCAAGTTCGGGCTCCTGGGCGTGGCTGGGGGAGTTTTAGCCGAATTTATCCAAAAATGGGCCTCGAGGGGTGTCCGTGGAGGCCTGAGTGGAGATGCTCTAAGGTAGGTGGATTAGCCCAATCATAATTGCGTCTGGATGGCCTAGTTTCGGTTGTGTTGGCCCTAGCCCGCTATGTCATCAGTCATCTTCAATGACCAAAGAAAATCCACCAGATTTAACGAACCACCATTTTTGGGTAAACATCATATAAGAGCATCTCCACGGGAGCTCCTAAAAGTTGGGCGATAAAGGCTGACAGTGATTTTGGGGCTGGCGCCCGAACTGCTAGCAGTTTGTGGAGACAGTCCCACACCAGCGTCCCCAAATGATCACGCCCAACGATCGAAACGTCCAAATTCAAAACCACTCGAGCAAAAAAATTCATAGTTTTCCTCCACACACCATCCAGATAGTTCGTAGTTCATCTCACGACCACAACAGCCCAAAACTCAAAAATCTGGCGGCGACATCATATTAGAAACCAAGCCATCATCGTCCTCTATCGCCGACGGAGTTCGCTACACCGACAATGCCGATGGTGGAGAAGTAGTCATGCTAATAGGTGCCTACAATGTTCCAGCAAGTGCCCATGCCGGTGCACTAGGTGTCCACGCTGGTGTAAGCTGTTGTCATACCTCCCACGATGCCCACACGATCGCGTCATTGTACCAAATCCTCGCCTTCTCGTTCATAGTAGGCGGTCAGGATCCTCGTGTGCTTGGACATTTGGTTGTTCATTGTCTGGAGCAAGCCGACCTAGGAAGCTAACTAGGTTGCGGCATCCTCTGTCGCCTCAATCTTGAGCTTGGCCTCGGCTTTGGCCAACAATTCTTTCCACCTTATGTCGTTCTTTTCATCACGGCCTTGGTTGTTGGAGGTCACGTCGGTGATCATCTTCTCGAAGGGGAGGCCTCAAGTGATGTCGTTGATGCCGTGTCATTCCTCACATCCTTGGACTTCTTGTTGCCGATGGGGTGGCTGTTTGAGGCAGCCTCCTGTGCGTCCACTTCGAAGGGTTTGGCTGATGCGGGTCTTGTCCATGACAGTGGAGGAGCGATGGGGCGAATGGGAGCCGCGCGCTGGCCGGACTCTGGTGGAGATGTACTTATGGTGTCTAGGAAGAGGACAAGATGTCGAGGCAGAGTGGGATCTAGAGGAGGCATGGTGGTCGGGAAGAGGACGAGGAGAGGAGAGAGAGGAAGTTGGTAGGGAGAAAAAAGAGAGAGGTGGGCTAGGTCGCTGTAGGTGGACCGAGAAAGACATGAGCAAGGCTATAATTGTGTACGACACTCCTAGTGGACTCCCTTTGTGTACGGACTATATCGAAAGTGTCAACCAATATATTGCGTTTGTCCAGACAAAAATATGGAAAACGCTCGCTTCCAACCGGGGGATCGCGTGAGTTCACGTCCTCCGTCTTCTCCGTGCGACACGTGCCCTCATTGCCAGAGAAAAAACTCCAACACGGTCCCACCACTCTCACCTTACCCTTTTGACCCTTCCTCATTGATGGCAACAAACGTAACCAATTTTCATTGGGACTCTAAGTTCAGAGTGTTGTAGCAAGCTTCTTTTCCCCACAAGGGTGACTCGAGGGTTTATATCAAACTCTCGGGGAATTGCGTGGGTATTTGTCTTCTCCTCTTCAAGCAAACTGTAAAGTAAATAATTTGTCGTGTATCCCCAACTCCACCAAATGGTTGTCATGCACAAGGTTTCGTATTAGTAATATGAAATAAAATATAAAATAAAGTAAATAAAGTAAAGGAATACAAACTAGATGATATGGAAGATAGTAGAGTTGTTTTTGAGTTTTTATGGGTGATTGCGAGTAGAGAAAGTATTTTTTGTATTTTCGAAATAATAAATTACAGAAATGGTAAAGGATAGTAGATGCAATGGAAAGCCGTTTCTTATGATAAAAATCAGACTAGGGTTCATGGGTTCACTTGTCTACTCTCTTTTTAGGTTAGTGATCACAAAAC
This sequence comes from Avena eriantha, assembly GCA_910589775.1. Taxonomy (NCBI): domain Eukaryota; kingdom Viridiplantae; phylum Streptophyta; class Magnoliopsida; order Poales; family Poaceae; genus Avena; species Avena eriantha. The sequence continues at coordinate 297,005,702 of OU342740.1, forward strand.
AATTCTTCAATGATAAAGATTCATGAAAATTCTATAAGTGCTTGATAAAAGGAATTAATATGGACATCACATACTAATACTGAGATATAATACATCTCTCTCTTATACTCCTCAAGAAAGGGAAATCTCCATACAATCTTGATTTAAGAACAAATCAGAGTATAGCAATATTATATGATGTTTGAAATACTAATATGCTACCTTGATCTAACAAGGTCATCACACTGTCACATGATAACTATAGCACATGATTTCAATTTATCCCTAGTGAGGCAGGAAAAGAAAGGTAAAAAGCAAAGTAGATCTTGAATATTATGTGGCACAATTCAATCTCTACCCCCATGCTACTCCATCTAACACACACTTCTCCTTATACAAGTTCTTGCATACAAGTTGGATCAAAACAAGCAATGAAGAATGGGGTGCATGATATGCATCTATTAAAACATCTTACACAAAATAGATTCCAGTCTCAAATATCAAATCAAAAAACAAAGATCCACCACATAGGAATTACAAATATGAACATAATCATGTTGGGTAGCTCATATGGTACTAGATCTATGAAGAACAAGAGAGAAATAGATCAAGCTATTGCCACAAACCCCATAGCCCGGAGGTGGACTACTCCCTCTTCATCATGGTGATGATGCGAGAGATATTGGAGATGGTGGAGATCTCCCCAGTGGTGGCTCCAACGTAGTTCCCCCCTCCAATCTTTGCTAGATCTGACTCTATTTGGTAGTGTTTTCATCTCTGGTGGCTTCTGGTGCCTCCCTTCCCTAGGATTCCCCGGGGGGGCCTTATATAGGGGTTTTTAGGGCAAGATAACTTTGTGGGCGAAAGAATCAAGGCGATCGGATGGTCGAGGAGAAAACGAGCATGGGTGGCGCGCCCACCAGGCCTGGGCATGCCACCTAGGATCGTTTCGCCCTCCTAGCCCTCCTGGTGAGATTCCAGTGCTCTAGATGTTTCTCGTGGATAAGTATTGGTATTCCCAAAAGTGTAGGTCCATTTGATTTTGTATAGGTTTTTCCGCCCTGCAGGGTTATAGCCAAAATAAAGGGGATCATTGGTAAATCCTCAAAAATCAATGTAAAATAGGGATATAACATTATATATGATGCAAATGTGTGGGAAAACATATTAACAAACTACAAAGTTCATGTATGCATTTTACATGCACCAACATCCCCAAGATTAACCTATGCTCGTCCTCGAGCATGAAGGTGATAAAACTAAACATGGACTTTGGAGTTTGTTACCTTTGCTTCCTTCATTATCATGTAGAGTTCATAGGCTCAATTCCTTTCAATGAAACATAATATGCAAGTGTACTATCAAGTTGTATCTTTTACGCATCTATAAATATGCTAAACAATAAGTGATGGTGTGATAAAACAAATGATGAACAAAATAAAACTTCAAGCGCACTTTGATGAACCTATAGAATAAGAGACTTTTTTCATGATTGGCATTGGTGTTTTCATGCCTTTATTTTTGGGCTACTTCTTAGTTTCATGCCTTGACTAGAAGACTCACTTCTTAGTTTTATGTCTTCCCTTGAGATGTTTTGCATCCCGTACCGAAAGTAAGCATTGAATACATATGTTAATCCTCCATAAAGAATAAAAATAGAATTTTGAGCTATGTAATTCATGTCAACAATACTAATACGGATGGGGTTCCAAGTATCTTTTTATTTCGCTTTGTTTTAAAGCTTCATATGGTTTATGTGCTAAACATCTTTACAAGTCGATTGTTTCATGCACCTAGCCTATGACCTTACACTCCTCATGCTACTCAACTTAGGCATGTCATTGTATACTCATGTTGGTCTATAAAACCACATCACTGAAGTACCTCTTTCCCCTATGTAGCTATATGCCCCCCTTTATGGCATTTATTTATTTGCTTATTTATTCATTTAGCATAAAAGACAATATAATTCCTTGATTGTGTTCAGCGTGGGAGGGGGTAGTATCTCTACTCCAGAAGAACAAGAAAAATAGACATATGAATCATATCAACAAGGATCATCATGCTGTAAATTTCCACCATGTCATGCATGGCTTTGGCTAGCGGTTCAGGAGCGTTTTCTACCAACATGCCTACTCCAGTGTGCACACTTCATTTCACATCATTACAATCCATAGTTAGAACTTAAACATGATTAATATTCAACATTTAACATTGAAGCTTTGTGCCATGCTAGTCATGGTTTAGCTAACAACCACTAATAAGATGTGAAGCACAAAAATTTCCATAGTGGTATCACCCCAAACCTTACTTTCTTATGAGCTTTAAAATACGTGAAAAGGGTGTTTTTAAGAGTGTTTGGAGGATTAACATACATACTATACTTGAAAATATCTTTTGCCACAAGTAGGTGGATATGCCTAGTCTAGTTTTAAGGGGCTTGGAACAAGTCTTAGCTTGTGTAGAAAAGGCTTAGCAAAAAGAGATCTAAAGAGTGTGCCATCTAGTTTATAATGTCAATATTTATTTTCTCACATTATTTCTTAATGTTGAACATAAATATGCACAAGAAAAGGATACAATTTAATAGGCATAGAACAGATCATGCTTCATATAAAGTACTTGAACTTGAGAACTAAACACAACATGAATTTTAGCTTTTGTTTTTATCTCCCCTTTTCGTTTGTTCCATGGCATTATTTTTCAGTTTTAATCTCATCAAGGTAGAGTTTATTTTCATTATATAATCATAAACATTTATAATGATGGTTGTGGTGGTCTTTCTAATGCAAAACAAAAAATTAAAATGACAAAATAGATGCTCCAAATTTCTACGATAGTTCTATGTTGCTCAAAAAACAAAGTTTAGAGGTTTGCAAACCGAGAGTTGAGTTGGTCTAGTGGGGTTCCTTGGGCATCCCCAAGCTTATGGTTTTCACTATCCTTGGATTGATCTTGGTGTGGTGTTTCTCTATTCCCTGTCAAAAAACTTCAACACAAAACTTTTTCTCCCATCTCTTTTTTGAGAGGTGACATTAGTGGCACAACAATATAATAGTTTCTGCATATATATCAAAGACAAAATTCTTTCCAAATTTTCCAGAAATCATATAATGTTCCTACATATCCCTAGAATATAATATGACTCATACAAATCATCTTAGGACACTTGGGAATGGTTAAAACAAAACATGGCAGAATCTGTCCAGATTTTCAGCGACAACAAAACGATTTTTTTGTCCACTTAGACATGTCAGGAATTTTAGCCAATTTTTGTTCATATAGAGGATGTAAATTAGTAAATTCTGTATGAATTGGAGTGCAATTGGAGTTACATAAAAAATCAGAAAATTCACGCACTAAAAACTATTATGCAGAAATTTACTTCTCCAAATGTTTAGCAACTTTTAAAATCCAAAATCGGTTCCACTTGGTACTTTATTAAAAAAATAGAAATAAAACCAAAACAAAACTCTCTTGCTATACCAAGAGTTTATAAACAAAAATCCAAGATAAAAATAACCGGGTTGCCTCCCACAAAGCGCGATCTTTATAGCCATATAACTAGGCGTTACTTACCTGGTTTAGGTGATGTGGAACTCATGGGATAGATTGTGCTTCTTAGATACCTCCTTATTACTTGGAAAGTGTTCCATACACTCCTTGTAAGGAAATTGAAACTTCACATTTCCTTTTTTTGTATCAATGACTGCACCTGTGGTTCTCAAAAAAGGTCTACCAAGTATTAAAGGACTTGAGGTATTTCTCTCCATATCCATGACAATAAAATCAACAGGTACAAATGTCATATGTAATTCAACCATAATATCTTAAACTTTTCCTTAGCATGTTTAGTTGAATCATCAGCAAGTAAAATATCTATTGAGCATTTTTCCATAGATTTCAACTCAAGTAAGTCATATAGATCTTTAGATAAAACTGAGACACTAGATCCTAAATATAGAATAGCATGATATGTCTCTTTTCCAATAGTGATTAATACCTTGGGTATCCATACATCCCCAAACTTAGGTGGTACCATATCTTTTCTATTATATCTCTCAATCTTTTCTTTTATAACATAATTTGCTAGGTAAGAACCAAATCTTGCTTGATAACCATTAAAGGATTGATCATTAGAAAACTTTTGTAACAAGTTAATGATTCATGCAAGCTACATTTATCAAGATCAAGTAGAGGTTCTTTTGTTTCACTTAACATTTTAACTTCTTCCACTTGTTTATCTCTATTATATAAATTGAAGATTTTATGTCTATCATCAAATACATCTTGTGACACTTTAGTTTTTTCAAGGATTTCCTTGACTTTTACTTATAAGAGTAGGCCATCTAACAATATGTAAGCATTGTTGGCAGTTATATTTATGAAGGAACCTCCACTTTATTTATCTAAATAGGCCATTGAGTTTTTAGTTAGCCCTCTATAGAAGATATGCATTAACATCCAATCTCTAAAACCATGTTCTGTTCCAAAAGCTATTTCTCTAAATCTGTCCCAAGCTCTTATAAGAGGTTCATCATTATTTTGTTTAAACATGATAAGCATTTCCCTAAGATGACCTATTACTTTAGGGGTTCCAAATCTTTCAACAAAAGCAACTTTAACATTAAATCAAGAGCTAAAATTTCCAGGTGGCCATTTTAATATCCAATATAAAGCCTACCAGCAAGTGAATATGGAAAAAGTATAAATTTAATCATACTATTGTTTTTATTACTCATGTTTAAATCTTTGCATGTTTCATTAAAAGTTCTCAAATGCGGCATAGGGTTCTCATTAGGCTTCCCATAAAAACGGTTTTCATAAATAGCTTTAGTAGCTGCAGGGTCTATTTCAAATGGTTCAAATGCTACCTCACTTTATTTTGGGGAGTTCTTTACACTAAAGGGCCAATAAGCTCTCTTTTCTATTTTTATGTATTTTTGTGTTTTTAAAGAAAAACTTAAAAAGACTAAAAACAAGACAAAATAAACTACTTTAAAAATCTAAGAGGAGAAGAAAAATCTCATAGTGGTGCAACCTCCCCAAGCTTGGGTTGTTGCACAAGTTCATGAAGATGACGATGCCAGAAAATAATCTAGCAGTTGCCATAGGAGTTTAACCACACTACAACCACTATGATATGTCTCCACCAATTCCCCGGCAACGACGCTAGAAAATAGTCTTGATGGCAACAAACGCAGCCACTTTTCATTGGGACTCCAAGTGAAGAGTGTTGTAGCAATCTTATTTTCCCCACAAGGGTGACTCGATGGTTTATATCGAACTCTCGGGGAATAGCGTGGATATTTGTCTTTTCCTCTTTAAGCAACCTGTAAAGTAAAATAATTTGTCTTTTGTCCCCAACTCCACAAAGTGGTTGTCAAGCACAAGGTTTCGTATTAGTAATATAAAATAAAATATGAAACAAAGTAAATAAAGCAAAGGAATACAAACTAGATGATATGGAAGATAGTAGAGTTGTTTTTGAGTTTTTATGGGTGATTGCAAGTAGAGAAAGTATTTTTGTATTTTCGAAATAATAAATTGCAGAAATTGTAAAGGATAGTAGATACAATGGAAAGGTGTTTCTTATGATAAAAATCGGATCAGTGTTTATGGGTTCACTTGTCTACTCTCTTTTTAGGTTAGTGATCACAAAACAATTCATCAATAGTAAAGATTCATGGAAATTCTATAAGTGCTTGATAAAAGGAATCAATATGGGCATCACATTCTAATATTGAGATGGAATACATCTCTCTCTTATACTCCTCAAGAAAGGGAAATCTCCATGTAATCTTGATTTAGGACCAAATCAGAGTATAGCTTTAAGCAATATTATATGATGTTTGAAATACTAATATGCTACTTTGATATAATAAGGTCATCACACGGTCACATTATAACTATAGCACATGATTTCACTTTATCCCTAGTGAGGCAGTAAAAGAAAGGTAAAAACCAAAGTAGATCTTGAATATTATGTGTCACGATTCAATCTCTACCCCCATGCTACTCCATCTAACACACACTTCTCCCCATACAAGTTCTTGCATACAAGTTGGATCAAAACAAGCAATGAATAATGGGATGCATGATATGCATCTATTAAAACATATTACACAAAATAGATTCCAATCTCAAATATTAAATCATAGAACAAAGTTCCACCACATAGGAATTACAAATTTGACCATAATCATGTTAGGCAACTCGTATGGTACTAGATCTATGAAGAACAAGAGAAAAATAGATCAAGCTACTGCCACAAACCCATAGCCTGGAGGTGTACCACTCCCTCTTCATCATGGTGATGATGCGAGAGATGTTGGAGAGGGTGGAGATCTCCCCGGAGGTGGCTCCGGTGGACTTTCCCCTCTAATATTCGCTGGATCTGACTTTGTTTGGTGGTGTTTTCATCTCTGGTGACTTTTGGTGTCTCCCTTCCCGAGGATGCCCTAGGGTGTCCTTATATAGGGGTTTTAGGTCAAGAGAACTTTATGGGCGAAAGAATCAACGTGATCAGATGATCGATGAGAAAACGAGCATGGGTGGCGTGCCCACCAGGCCTAGGCGTGCCACCTGGGCTCGTTTGGCCCTCTTGGCCCTCCTAGTAAGATTCCAGTGCTCCAGATGCTTCTCGTGGATGAATAATGGAATTTCCAAAAGTGCAGGTTGATATGTTGCTAACGTATCCATAATTTTTGATGTTCCATGCTTGTTTTTTATCTACTTTCTTATGTTTTGTCCATACTTTGGAGTACTTTTTATACACTTTCTTGGACTAACCTATTAACAAGATGCCATAGTGCCAGCTGCCTGTTTTCTGCTATTTTTGGTTCCAGGAAAGTCAGAAAATGAATATTCTCGGAATTGGACGGGACAAAAGCCATAGTCAGTTTTTCACCGAGGGGGACACAGAGCCAGAATACGAGACGGAGAGGGGCCAGAGGGCCGCCACACCACCTGGCCGCATGGCCAGGCCTAGCCCACGCCAGGGGGTGGTGTGGCCACCTAGGGCACCCCTCGGCCTCCCCTTTCGCCTATAAGATGCCTCCGATACAGAAACCCTAAGTACCCGATCAAAATTCCACGAAAGAGTCTGTAGCCGCCGTCACCTCTATCCCTAGATCGCGAGGGATCTGAAGCTCTTCCCGGCACCCTGACGGAGGGGAGAATTCACCCTGGAGGCCTTCTTCATCACCATGCAAGCCTTCGGTGTGATTCATGAGTAGTTCATCCTTGGACTACGGGTCCATGTAGTAGCTAGATGGTTGGTTCTTCTCCTTTGTGCTACCATGTTTAGATCTTGTGAGCTCTGTTCATGATCCAGATCATCTATTTGTAATCCTACATGTTGTGTTTGCGGGGATCCGATGGATATTGAGATGCTATTTCAGATTGATTATTGATTCTATGATGTCTTTGTTTTTGTGATCTTGCATGCTCTCCGTTGTTAGTAGATATCTTGGCCGAGTAGATGCTAGCAACTCCAAGAGGGAGTATTTATGATCGATAGTGGGTTCATGCCTCTAGTAATCTGGGGAAGTGACAGAAATCTCTAAGGTACTAGATGTGCTATTGCTACTAGGGAGAAAGCAGCAATCATTTGTTCATAAAACAATCGTATTGTTTACTTTACACGCAATGCGTAAAGCAATTATCTGTTGCTTGCAACTTAATACTGGAGGGGGTTCAGATGATAACTTGAAGGTGGATTATTAGTCATAGATGCAGTTGGATTATGGTATATGTATAATGTTGTAATGCCCAATCAAATCTCATAGGAGTCAAGATGATTAGTATATGCATGTTTTCTTTCTCGATGTTTGTCAATTGCCCCGCTGTAATTTGTTCACCCAACATGTCATCTATCTTAAGGAGAACCACCACTAGTGAACTATGGACCCCGGTCCTTTCTTTTACCATCAATCTACAACTGTTTACTGCTTTCTGTTTACTTCCTGCAAGCTTTTACTTTCTTCCACACAATACGTTTAATCCTTTGTTTTCAACAAAACCGGTGAGATTGACAACCTCACTGTAAGTTGGGGGAAAAGTTCGGTGGTTGTGTTGTGCAGGATTCCAAGTTGGCAACAACACCTTGGAGGTGTTTCCTTGCTCCTACTGGTTCGATAACCTTGGTTTCATAATTGAGAGAAAACTTGCTATTGTGCTCATTCTTGGGGTTCCCCAACGGGCTCGATATATTTTGGGCCATCAAGCTATTTTTTGGCACCATTGCTGGGGAGTCAAGGACATCTTCACAAGGGGAGTCCCTCATAACCAATCTCTTTACTTTGTTATTTTTGTTTTGCTGAGTTTATTTTTGCTTTGTTTGCTTGTTTCTTTATCAAAAACACAAAAAAATTAGTTGTACTAGTTTGCTTTCTTTATCAAAAACACACACAAAAATTAGTTCCCACTTCAAGTTGTTTTTATGTCTAGTTCTGCTCCAATCACTATTTCATTATGGATAGCCCACTCGGTTTCCTATTTGGGAAAACTACTATCACTGCTAAGGTAGTAGATGAATCACCGCCTGCTAGAACCTCCATGGAAGATTTTATAAGGTATAGAGAATCTTATAAGGGTAAAGTCATGAGAGCCGTGTTAAAAAGGTTGGATCTAATTGCTAAAAAAATTCTTAAACGCCATGATATAAATTGTTGCTCTAAACAGGATACTAAACATCTTAAATTCCAATGTGACTTTAGTAAAGAATTTGTAATTATGAACTATCATTGGAATAACTATATTCATCTTGGATTTGAAGAAGTAGAACAATTCATTTTGTTTATGGGAGCTTCTAAAATAGAATCCTTCATGTCTAAAAACTATGAAACCTGTGTTGCTTGTAAAGACCTTAAATATATGGTCTCTTATATCCTTGATCATTGCATATAAAATTTCAGCAATAATTGTTATATCATTGATTATAAAGAGAGACCCAGTCATGCACAAGAATGTGTCCACAATTTGCAGGAGCCTATGGAAGAAGAAATTGCTGAACCTGAAAGCTCATTAGATGAAAAAGAGGAGGAGAGTGATGGACAAAAGGAGGAAGAATGGATTAGCTACCATTCCTACCTTCTAATGAGAGTAACTCTTTATCCCTTACATTATTTGATTGTCCCCCATGCTTACCAAAGGAGGATGAATGTTATGTTCCTGTGGATTCTCTTGAAAAATATACTATGGGTAAAACTTGTGATAATAATTATGCTCCTGTTATCTATGATAATCCTTTATTAGTGCCTAACTTCGAAATACATGGTACTAAAGAGCGTTGCTTAGAAAATGTTTATGATAAAGCTCTAGATGATGGTCCTATATTGGTTGATAATATTAATTGTACTACTATTAAAAATGAGATTGGAGGGGTCTTGACCTTATCTTGGAACCCCATACCTCTTGAGAATGATCACTCACCTTGTTATAAAATTGTTAAAAGTGGGTTTGAAGGTTTTAATCCCACTATTTTTGAGCTTGATAAAAATTATGTGTTTGTATATCATGAAAAGCATGCCTTATGTGATAGTTATATTGTTGAGTTTATTCATGAGGCTACTGAAAATTATTATGAGAGAGGAAAATATGGTTGTAAAACTTTTCATGGTACTGAAACACCTCTCTATTTGTTGCAAGTTTTGAAGTTACTCTCGTTTTATCTTCCTATGCCTGTCACTTTGTTCTTTGTGAATTTATTTGCGTATAATATTCCTATGCATAGGAAGTGGGCTATACTTAAATGTGTTTTGAATTTGCTTCTTGATGCTCTCTTTTACTTCAATTCATATTTCTTATGTGAGCATCATCGAAATTCGTATGCCTAACTTAAAGGCGTTAAAGAAAAGTACTTATTGGGAGATAACCCAAAAGTTTTAGTTGAGTCTTGGAAGTTATTTCTTCAGTAATAACCTCTCCTTATCCTTTTTATTTGCTTTTTGTGCCAAGAGTAACCTCTAATGAGAGAGAAGTAATGTTTGGAAAAGTTGCTGTCATAAAACAGATTTTTGTGCTTCACCGTAAACATTCGGGTAAAATCGCTGTACGTCGTTTTGAGGCGTGAATTTTTGTGCTTCTTCCCCAGGGTGTTATCTAACTTTCGTTAGTTCAACACTTTTTGATTTGAGCAACATAAGGTCTTCGAAAAAATTGGGTTTTACCTGCTGGTCTGTTTTGACAGATTTCTGCCATTATTTGCATTTGCTTCTTGTTGGTTTCTTTTTGGGTTCTCTTTGGGGAATTGAGCTTTTTGAGGGAAGTGCTACAGTAGCTTGTGTTTTAATGGAAGTTTTATTGGTGTTGAATCTAAACCAAAATACTTATTATCTTGATTGCACTAATGTTTCTAATAAAGATTGTGTGAAGTTCTGTATGAAGGAAAAATTTTAGGTGTATGGAGGGAATGATGTAATGAGATGAAGAATGGACTAAATATCAAGCTTGGGGATGCCACGCATGTCACCCCAATAAATATCCAAGAGGTACAAGCGTCAAAGATTGAGGATGCCCAAGGCATCCCCTTCTTCATCAATAAAAATTCCAGGTTTCTTCCAAACACTTCATTTTCATTGTTTCATGCACAGTTGTGTTGTTCTTGGAGCGTCTTTGTTTTTGTTTTTTTGTTTGCTTGGTTTGCTTAGTTTGCTGAATAAATTGGTTGGACCCCCTCTTTCATGCATTAGTTTTCAAATAGTTTGGTTTGGATTGGAAAAGAGTAGGAAAAGTTCATGCTTAAGTGGCAAAAGGAGTTTGTTTTTGACTGTGGCCTATGTTTTGTCATGCCATGCTTGATATTGTTTTGGCTTTATACTTAGTTATCTTTGATGTAGCATGACATGTTATAAACAATTGAGATTTCTTAATGTGCCTTTGAAGAATCATGCGTTGTTTTAGCATATTAAAGCATAGTATTGTGGTATTCTCCTTTGATGCTTTATTTGGGTTGACTTGGCGCATGCTCACACCATGTTATGACTATCCCAAGTCACCATAAGCCTTTATCATCCTTTAGTTTTTGACTTGTAATATCACTTTATGCTTTGATTAATGATGTTTTGTCGCTCTGCATGATTATGGCCATTATTGCTCTCTTAGTTGGTCGCTCCCAGTCTTTTGCTAGCCTCCATAACCAAGTATGAGTTCCACTCATGCATTCAATTCCAAATAAAACCAAGTTGTTCCAAAGAGTCCATCATACCTACCTATTAGCATTTGCTATTCCAAGTATATTCTTGTTTTTATCTACCTTCCGAATTAAACTTGTTATGTGAAAACTAGTGATTAAAGCTCTCACGAACTTGATGGCACACTTTACTTTTTTGCATTTAATAATCTTGAAGCATTGCGTCATTCGTTGTTGCGTATATGCTTGCGCTTTATAAGTTGAAGCTAGCAGAACCATGTATCATGGGGAACGCTTTCAACATTGCACTTATTATTCCGTTGATATCATGATTCTTTTGCTTATGGATCCTGGTGGTGTGAAATAAAAGGGGAACTTGTAAGATCATGGAGTTTGTATGTGTGTTAGAAAAACGCCTAGGCCGCTAGCCTAAGCCATGCCTAATCATGGTGGAAAATTGCAGCATAACCATAATGAGCACTCTATGAAGCATCCTCAATAAAAACCTATGCAAATAGCAAATAAAAAGATCACTGAGATGCTCATTGTCTGCTTGCCTTATCATTTTGATTAAGGGATGGCTCCTGTATCATGTGCAAGGGGTACCCCATTGGCGGTTCTTGATACGTCCATTTTGCATCACTATTCTATGTCATAATTCACTATTATTCATTGATATATTTCGTATTGAGAGGTGATACTTATGTCATTTCATCTGTTTTGCATGGTTGATGACTTTTGGAGCATGGACCGCAGCAGTCAGGATTCTGTTGGAACATGTGCTGTCTGGAGGCAAAATTCGCGAAGATCAGAAAATCCGGGAGAATATACAGAAAATCCTATTTTTCCAGAAGACGAAGGAAGCCAGAAGGGGGGTTGGAGATGGGCCACAGGGGGCTCACACCACCCCCTGGAGCGGGCAGCCCTAGGCCGCGCCAGCAGGTGGTGTGGCCGCCCTGGCCCACTCCAGGCACTCCCCTCTGGCTTATATCATCCTCCCGAAACCCTAAGACTCGGAGAGCGACCACAGAAAGATTCCACCACCTCTGCGGGGCGGAAAACACCGAGAGAGAAAGATCTCTCCGGCAGACAGATTTCTGTCGGGGGAATTCCTTCCCGGAGAGGGGAGATCGTCGCCATCAACACCACCATCAAGTTGGACTTCATCGGGATCATCATCATCACCACCATCATCACCCTCATCACCATCTCCATATTGCTGTAACAATTGTGTTGAATCTTGCATAGTTCATAGGGGAAACTTTCCCGGTGTTGATTACTCTTTGTAGTTGATGCTATTGAGTGAACCATTGAATTATTGTTTATGTTCAGATTGTTATACATCATTATTCCATCTATGATCATGATCCATATGATGTCTTGTGAGTAGTTCGTTTTGTTCTTGAGGACATGAGAGAAGTCATGTTGTTAGTAGTGGAGTTGTGTTGGGAAAGATTCAATAGTTTGTTATTTAAGTTGTGGTGTACTTCTTCTAGTGGTGGCATGTGAACGTCGACTACATGACACTTCACCTATATGGGCCTAGGGGAATGCATTGTGTATTTGGCTACTAATCATAGGGGTTGCCGGAGTGACAGAAACCTGAACCCCCGTTAGGAAACCATTGCACAAGGGACGTAAGGGTCTTAGAGTTTAAAGTTGTGGTTAGGTTTCTACCTTAATTACTTTCTTGTACTTATGGATGTTTGAAAGGGGTATAATCACAAGTATGTATTAGTCCTAAGAAGGTCGGTACATTAGCATAGGTTCACCCACAAAACACTTAGCAAGCTAAAGAAGATTAATCAACTATATGAAGCGAAAGCACTTGACAGTCTAATGTTTGGTCATCTTAAGTAATACAACCGGCTTGTCCTTTGCTGCATAAAGGATTGGGCCACGTGCTGCATTTATTCCTATTGTCTTTTATTTAATCGTACTTTGTTCACTTGCTTTATCAAAAACCCCTAAAAATCTGTTTGCTAAGTATTTGCAGAGAATTCCTGATCCATACCACTAGCCAACACCTTCTGCTCCTCGTTGGGTTCGACACTCTTACTTATCGAAAATACTGCGATACACCCCCTATACTTGTGGGTCATCGGTTCTCTATGATACATATATACTTACAATGACAAGAGCTTACTTGTGACTAAAGTTGAGTAGCATGAGGTTCGGTACTCGTAAGTAAGGGGCATGAGATTTCAACTTATAACTTGTCAAGCATATCCTCTTAGTTGTGTCACTTTAACCTTAATAACCTAAAGATGCTTATGATAGGGGCAATGAGAGCTGAAAGCTAATAAGTACCATAATTTTTGGAAGCTCTTTATGAAACTTGAATCCCTACTTCCTTCTATGAAGGCCTTTCTTTTACTTTTATGTTGAGTATCCACCTTCTATCTTTATGCACCTATTTTGAGAACATAGTGGTCATTCTTAGTTCTATGTGCATTGTCCCAAGACTTATTGATTGATGCATAACTTTGATATTGCTTGTTCTTAAACTATTTGTATCTAGTCACCCTTATGAACTTTGAAGGTGTCCTATGTTTTTATGTTTGCTACTCTATGAGGACAAGCTGAATGCCACTATGCTATGTTTTCTTTATGTGAAACAAACAAACGTCTTGCAAAGCATTGTTATTTATGAATCTTTTGTTTGTGCTTTTTCATGTTGCAACATAGTTGCTATGTCTTATTGTTAGAACTTTATCTTTCATGCTATGTTAAAGTACTATGATCCCCGGCTATCAATGTTTTATAAATTCTTTGATCAAGTTTATGATGGTACATGTCACCACAAAAAAATTCTTTCTTTTTTATCACTTACCTACTGAGGACGAGCAGGAGTTAAGCTTGGGGATGTTGATACATTGCTAACGTATCCATAATTTTTGATGTTCCATGCTTATTTTTTTATCTACTTTCTTATGTTTTGTCCACACTTTGGAGTACTTTTTATATACTTTCTTGGACTAACCTATTAACAAGATGCCACAGTGCCAGCTGCCCGTTTTCTGCTGTTTTTGGTTACAGGAAAGTCAGAAAATGAATATTCTCGGAATTGGACGGGACAAAAGCCAAAGTCAGTTTTTCACTGAGGGGGACACGGAGCTAGAATACGAGACGGAGAGGGACCAGAGGGCTGCCACACCACCTGGTCACGCGGCCAGGCCTGGCCCGCGCCAGGGGGTGGTGTGGCCACCTAGGGCACCCCCTCGGCCTCCCCTTTCGCCTATAAGATGCCTCCGGTACAAAAACCCTAAGTACTCGATCAAAATTCCACGAAATAGTCTGTAGCCGTCGTCATGTCCATCACTAGATCAGGAGGGATATGAAGCTCTTCCTGGCACCCTGTCGGAGAGGAGAATTCACCCTGGAGGCCTTCTTCATCACCATGCAAGCCTCCGGTGTGATGCGTGAGTAGTTCATTCTTGGACTATGGGTCCATGTAGTAGCTAGATGGCTGGTTCTTCTCCTTTGTTCTACCATGTTTAGATCTTGTGAGCTCCATTCATGATCAAGACCATCTATTTGTAATCCTATATGTTGTGTTTGCAGGGATCAGGTGGATATTGAGATGCTATTTCAGATTGATTATTGATTCTATCATGTCTTTGTTATTTGTGATCTTGTATGCTCTCCGTTGTTAGTAGGTATCTTGGCCGAGTAGATGCTAGCAACTTCAAGAGGGAGTATTTATGCTCGATAGTGAGTTCATGCCTCTAGTAATTTGTGGAAGTGACAGAAATCTCTAAGATACTAGATGTGCTGTTTATAGGGAGAAAACAACAATCCTTTGTTCATAGTATAATCGTATTGTTTACTTTACACGCAATGCGTAATGCAATTATCTGTTGCTTGCAACTTAATACCGGAGGGGGTTCGGATGATAACCTGAAGGTGGATTATTAGTCATAGATGCAGTTGGATTACGGTCTATGTATAATGTTGTAATGCCCAATCAAATCTCATAGGATTGAAGATGATTAGTATATGCATGTTTTTTTTCTCGATGTTTGTCAATTGCCCCGCTGTAATTTGTTCACCCAACATGTTATCTATCTAAAGGAGAACCACCACTAGTGAACTATGGACCCCGGTCCTTTCTTTTACCATCAATCTACAACTGTTTACTGCTTTTTGTTTACTTTCTGCAAGCTTTTACTTTCTTCCACACAATATGTTTAATTCTTTGTTTTCAGCAAAACCGGTGAGAATGACAACCTCACTGTAAGTTGGGGACAAAGTTATGTGGTTGTGTTGTGCAGGATTCCAAGTTAGCAACAACACCTTGGAGGTGTTTCCTTGCTCCTACTGGTTCGATAACCTTGGTTTCATAACCGAGGGAAAACTTGCTGCTGTGCTCATCATACCTTCCTCTTAGGGTTTCCCAACGAGCTCGATATATTTTGGGCCATCACAGGTCCATTTAACTTCGTATAGGTCCTGAAACATCAAAACATTGAAAACATGGTTTTTCTACCCTGCAGGGTTATAGCCAAAATAAAGGAGATCATTGGTAAATCTCCAAAAATCAATGTAAAATAGGGATATAATATTATATATAATGCAAATATATGGAAAAATATATTAACACACTACAAAGTTCATGTATGCATTTCACATGCATCACTCACCGCTCGTCCGAAATCAGTTTCTCCCGGCTGCTCACACTGCGTTGCGAGATGGAGCTCGCACTACGTTACTCACACTGTGCCGCGAGACGGAGCTCGCACTACCCTGCCAAGACATGGGGCTTAGATTGCACAGCTCCGCTTTAGTTAGGCCACGCCCTACCGCTGTAGTCGTTCTCTAGCTCGCCTCCTTGAACCACCGTCCCCAAACCCCTTCTCCTTGGTTCTGCTTTGTCCTCGCCATGGCCGTCCCACTGGTGCATGTGCTCACCGCCGCCGCCACGCTACAAACAGGAGGCGGAGGTTTTTGCTGCTTGCCAGAGGCGGAGGTTGCTCGCCGGCGCTACAATTTGGAGGCGGATGTTTGTCTCTGGCGACAACGTTCGTCTACGTGGTAGACTGCAGTCCAGCATTGAGGAAGACGAGGCTCGTCTCTGGCTGTGCGCCGCCGGACACAAACGTCCCTGGAAAGACGTCCACGTCGCTACGCTCCATGGTTTTTGCTATTTTGCAACAATTGTCACGTTGATTTGCTATGTATTATTAAGTTTTTTGCTACAATTATTTTTATGGTTTTGTTACCGTAATATAATTTTTTTGCTATATTTGTTTTGCGGTTTTGCTACTATACTAGAATTTTTTTGCTACAAGTTCTCCGGTGAAATCGACTGCGATTTTGCATCATAAGTCTCATTCGAGAGGACCTCACTGGAAATATTTTGCTACGATGCTACAAAGTCATAATTTTTTTGCTACAATCATTTTGTGGTTTTGCTACAAATAGTTTAAAGTTTTGCTACATCTACGACAGCATAATATTTTTTGTTATAATGTCTCCGGCGAGACCGGTTTTGCTACAATAGTCTAAAAC
The DNA here is from genome assembly GCA_910589775.1 of Avena eriantha. Lineage (NCBI taxonomy): Eukaryota > Viridiplantae > Streptophyta > Magnoliopsida > Poales > Poaceae > Avena > Avena eriantha. Next base: position 297,022,326 of record OU342740.1, read on the forward strand.
TCTTGCTACAATAGTCCATAACTTTTGCTACAAATAGTTCAAAGTTTTTGCTATAACCTCTCCGACGAGGTCAGTTTTGCTACAACAACACAATATTTTTTGTACAATGTCTCCGACGAGGCCGGTTTTGCTACAATAGTAAAACTGTTGCTACAATAGTCCATAACTTTTGCTACAATGTCTCCGGCGAGGTCTCCAATGAGGTTTGTGTTTTTCTTTTTGTTTTGTGAGTAAACCCTTTTTTGCTACAATTTGTATCTATTTTGCTACATTTGTATTTATGAAGCAATAGTGGGAGTTTGAGAAAAAGCTAGAAAAGGACACGTGTCGGCACCTCCATCCGGGGATCAGGGGATTTAACCCCCGGCAGACGCTCAGCACGCCCCCAACAATATCGTATGGACACGACTGAAAGTTGTGTTTTGGTGCGGACTCCCAATAGGCTTTTGGAGAGTGACTTGGGATGCGCTAATATTTTTTCCAGGGAATGCTCTAGTATCTTCTTCTAATGGAGAAGCATAATACTACCTAAATCCTTTGGAATTCATTAGGAACTATTTTAAGAGTCATTAAAACGAGCAACACCACGTAGGGCAGCATCCACGTAAACTAGCATCTTCCTTAGCAAGTCACTAAGAGAATTATTAAGTGGGTACCGAAATTTGAAATAGTGCAAAGTTGTCCATATATGGTGGTACCTCTTCGTAGTCATGATATGGATAGAGGGCCTCAACTAGAGCAGATAAATCTAACTTTCTCCTGGAATTTCTGGTTGACATCTAATTTTACAGAAATCAGCTGTTTTCCTAGAGTGATAGAATATCTAGTAGAACACTTTGTATACTTATTAGAGAACCTCCACTCGCATTCCCAATAGGACCTTCACAGGCCCTTTTCCCATCCGGACGGTGAAAATTCGCCCACTTGTGTTCCCAGGACCCGATTTTTTGCCGGGTTCGGCCAAAATTTCATTCGACATTCCTGGTTTGAACCCAACGCACCGATGAAAGGACATGTGTGCCCCATGTGTGGTTTTGGTAATTAATGGCAATCCGAAAGGACATATATGCCCTCATATGTGGTTTGGGTAATTAATGACAATCTCTATGGACTAATGTGTAAATTGAGTTTCACTTGTAGGTTTGTCCATTGGTATCGCTTTGGTAACAGCTTGTATCTCGATAGGACTGAATGTATCCAGGTGTTAGGTTAGTCTAATGGGACCATGTGTTGGTTTCAAGGTTAAAAAATAAGAAGCAATGTCCAAGGGCTTTATGCCTATTAGAATCATGTAGAAAAAGAAGAAGATCAAAAGTGTCTTGAAGAATAAGTTGGAGTTCATCATGGCTATCTTAAATACATCATCAAGAAATGAAGGGCAAGCTCAAGGTGCGCCATCTCTAGAAGATCTCATGCTTGAATATTTCCATTCTCGGCGATCATGGAGTGATGAAGACAAGTCCAAAGAAGACGTTTCCCCATAGAGTATGGGGGAGCATTTCACAAGTCTTCATCAAGCAAGAGCAATCAAAAAAGGCGATCCATATTGAGAAGGACAAGATGGTCTACATCAAGCTCAAGTGGAACACTCAAGGCAAATGTATGATCTTGACATGTTTTCTATTTATCGGTCTCTTGTAGTGTTGGGAGACCGGGTTTAGGATAGATAGCCGTACTATCAAGAGGGGCTCTCGAGTGGGTGACTCGATCGTATCTTTCGGAGAGATCTCAAACCTTTGCATACATAGTATCATATTTCTTGGTTGTTTTTGGATCTTGTCCATGTGAGGATCTAGAGCTTGTGGTTATCTTCATAACAAGCTCTAGTTCATCAAAAAGGATTTCGATCCCTTGCATATCTTATTGCGTTTTTGATCTTGTGAGTTTTAGGCTCCACACCTTCGGAGATATCTCATATATATATTCATGGTATTTTCTCCCTTGGCGGATTCTACACGTCGTTATCTTTCCAACAAAATTGGTTTCATCTCGTTCGGAGTTCGGATACAAAAGTTATGGGCAGTTTAAGTTCTGAAGTTTTTCTGATCGGTAGTTCTGCGAGCCACCGGTAGTACCGCTAGGGAATTCTTGCCACCGGTAGTACCGGGGGAAGTACCGGAGCCACTTCCGCTCATCCTAGCTGCGGTTCAGTAGCCTCTCTGTTTTGGGGGTCCTATTTGGGGGAAGTTTGCTCGGAAGTTTAAGATGTAGTACCAACCCGGCGGAAGTACCGTCGCTCCACCGGAGGTACCGCTCGAGCATCTTGCCACTGGTAGTACCAATGAAAGCTCTGGCCTCACTTCCACCAAGGCTGGTTTCCGGTCAGTATCCTCTCTATTTGGTGATTGCTATTTTTACGGATCTTTGATCGGATGTTCTGGCGGTAGTACCGTCCCAAACGGTAGTACCGGTGAACCGGCGGTAGTACCGTCTAGGCTCGCTTTTCTTTCTCTCGCATCACTGTTCTTTTGACAGTTGTCTGATTGAGACCATTAGTACCGCTCCCCCACCTGTACTACCGGCCGTGCATGAATCTGTGTGTAGCAGGCAGATTGGGGAGCCCTTTAAAAGGGGTCCTCTTCCCCTTCGTGGTCAATAGCTCTTTTCTTGGCTTTTGACTTTCTCTCTCTCCATTGTTGACCTTGAAGAGCTTGCCCTCTCCCCTTCCCTCTCCTATGATTCTTGCATCTTTTTGAGGGATTTGAGAGAGGAGATCTAGATCTACAACCCCACAAAACCAAATCCCTTCTTTGTGAAGGAATCATTGGGATCTAGATCTTGGAGAGTTTTGTGTTCTCCTCTTGTGCTCTTCCTCTCTTATTCCCCAATAGCTTTTGTAGCTTTGGTGGAATTTGAGAGTGAAGGACTTGCCTCTTGCATTTGGTGCATAGGTTTTAGTTCTCCTAGGACATTCAGTGAGTTCAAGCTCTTGGGCTTGTTACTCTTGGGTTCTTAGAACCCTAGACGGTTGTGTGGAGTTGTGGTGAGCTCTTGAGGCCTCCAATTCAGTTGTGGAGATTTCTCAAGCTTGTGGCCTGTTGTGGCATTGTTCTTGGGGACTCCAATTGTCGTGGAGTTTCGTCAAACTTATAGCCTTTGTGGCGTTTCTTGGGAGCCATCCAATTGAGTTGTGGAGATTTCCCCAAGCCTTGTATGGGTTCGGTGACCGCTCTCAAGTGTCCCATAGTGGATCATGAGTAGGCCTTTTTGGCAAGCTCATGGGAGAATTGGGTGAGTCTTTTATGGTGTCAGTGAGTTGCGTGCCTTCACATCTTGAGGTGAGGCCTTGTGTGGCATTGGGTGAGCATCGAACCACCACACCTCAAGGTGAGACATTTGTGGCGTTCGGAGTATATTCCACCATCGCACCTCTCCAACGGAGATGTAGCTTATTTGGAAGTGAACTTGGGATAAAAATCATCGTCTCCGCGTCCATCGGTTATCTCTCAACCGAGCCATTTACTTATGCAATTTACATTGTGATAGCCATCATGCTTGAAGTATTTTATCTTGCTATCACCTTTTTGCTTGTCTTTTATAGCATCCCATCTGTCTAACATCTGTAATGCTACATGGTCTAATAATAAAATGCTACTTCCTACATATAATTGTTGCATCATAATTATATCATGCTCATGTCATCATGCCACCTTGCATTTGAGCATCATATAAAACCCTTTTCTTTTGGATCTTGTCTCTTATGCATTTATTAATTGTATTTGCCTCTTGATATATTGTATTTGGTTCTTGATAAATGCTTGATGCCCAAGTTGAGTTGGGGGCATATCTTTTATTTAACCCCACCACCTTTCTTTGTCACCACCCCATAATTCTACCATCCAACTATATGTGAGCTTGCATTTTATTCGAGTTTACCTCTAGCTCATGTGGGTTGGGATGGATCTACTTCTAATTCCACATGCTCCCATATATGCCTCATGATGTTTTCACATTGTTGATATGTGGTGAGCCACATGGCCACCTTTGCATGCTATGTGAGTGGAACCCCTTGACAAGCTTCCATATGGATTGTTTTGAATGTATGCTCATGTTGGAATATTTTGAGGCTATTATGCACCCAGTGGGGCATACACACTAGCATGCCCTCAATATATTCAAATATGGGCATATTCCATCTATTCTTGGGACACCACTCTTTTCTTTTGGCTTGGCCTTAATTCCATATTTTTGGGAGTGCATGTGTTAATAAATGCCCATGTTCATTTACAATTGTTTTCACAATAATAAATAGGGCATTTACTATTTATGCATGGCCCATGCAAGCTTGCCATACCTCCTCTATTTGGATTTATTTTGAACTTTGGAGTAAAGTTTGTTGGTTTGGGAGATCATCAAATAGTCCTTTTCAAAGGATCTTAATGGCACATCTTGTCTCCTTTAATCTCTCACACATGCTTATCCTTGCATGAGCAAAAACCTTGGGGCTTTTCTTCTTTGCTCTCTCTCCATGTATTTTTGGAACTCTTATATCTTCCCTCTAGCTTTAACCCTCTCTCTTCACTTGCTCAAGACTAGTTCCTCTTCCTCTCTTTATCCATTTGTTGCCATTATCTAACCCTAACCATAACCTCCCTATCTAACTCTAAACCTACACCACACCAAAACCCTAGCTACACCCTCTTCTCATTCCATCCCTCCTAACCTAATCACCACCGCACCAGGCCGAGCCACCCTAGGCCCGCACCACCTAGCCCTGCCCTAGCTGGCCATGGCTAGACCGAACCTAGCCCGAGCCACCACTGCTGAATCCCCATGCCGGTCTAATCTAGCCGAGCCTCTCCCCTCTCTTTCCCTTTCTTTTCCTCACTGCCAACCTCACCCCACCGAGCCCCTGCACCGTGCCACACCGAGCCGCAGTCCCAGGCGCCTAGCTGCCCAAGCCCTGCCTGGTCCACCGACCCGAGAGAGAGAGAGAGAGAAGAAGGAGGTGGCCACACCACCTTTTCCACCCCGGCTAACCCATGTGCACCCTCCCCTCTGCCTTATCTACTCCCCTCCCTGCTGCGTCGACCGCCAAATCTCACCTGGGCGATGCCCTTCTCCTCCCAGATCCCCACCGCCCTGCTAGCCATCGCCATCATCTTCCACCGCCACTCTCGGCCTACCTCCGGTCGTCGACGTTGGGGAAGTGGGTGTGGAGTCTGGTCGTCGGGGAAGATCAAGGAGAACTCCAGGAGGCTGCCTATACCCGCCGTCGAGGAGGAGACAGACTGGAGCCGGAGACCACCGCCGCGCCCGAAGCAAAACCCTAGCTCATGAGCGTCAGCGTTGTCGTCGTCTGCCTGCGCCCCAAGCCGATCCATCGCCTCCGACATACTCACGGTGAGCAGCCCGACCCCGTAGACATGCCCCTGCGCTATGTCGCTTCCTGGGCGTAGAGTTCTTTTCGTCGAGCACCTGCCGCGCATCCCCTAGTCATCAACCGCACGCTCGAGCGTCGTAGCTGTTGTGTGCCTCGGTCGCGTTCGGTCACCACCGAGTCCGCACCGACGTGCCGCCTCTTACGACCTAGCTGTGCTTCCTGGGGCGCTCGCCCACGTCACCGCCGTGCACGTCTGTCTCTGCCGCGTGCGGGGAAGGCGACGGTGCTTCGCAGAATCTTATCCGGCCGCGTAGCCGTTACCCAACGCCTAACCCAGCTAGCCTCAGCGGTAGCCGCCGCCACGCGCGCGCACCGCGTCGCAAGTTCGATCCCTGCCGCGCCTGTTTTCCTTCTTGTCCGTCAGTTTTGTCAGAAACGGGGAAGAAAAACAGTAGTTGAGCCCCTTTTGCGAATACCTCCCCTGCCTTTTTGGTTCCTCAACCCGCGCTCCAGCCCGGACCCACCTGTCAACCGCTTGGCAATCTTACAAAAAGGCACCTGCCTTTTGGTCATTCTCAACCCGCGCTCCCCTGGATCCACCACGTGGCCGCGCCCTGTTCGCGCACCCGCGTGTGGGTCCGCACGCCATGGGTCCCACCTGTCAATCTCACCGGCTAGCTAACCCCGCGGTGCGAAAAGAACCGAGCAGAGCCGCTGCACCGTGTCTGCCAGCTCAGCGCCACGCCAACATCGGGCCCGCGTGCCAGTGGCTGTGGCTAGCTTCCTCTGTGTACAAAAAGTCTCTGTACTTTTTCTGTCTAATAAGAAAAAATATTTTCAGAAATGTTTAATATGTTTTAATATCCAGAAATTAATAACTTTTTATTAGTAAATCCAAATAATACAACTAATATATTTTTTTGAATCAGAAAAATGTGAGGATTTCAAATATGCCATCCAAAATAATATTTGACTAATTTAAATTTTCGAAATTGTTTAATTGCAATAAAAATACCTTTTCTTAATTAATTAATAAGTTTAATTCTATAACTCCAAATTTGACAAATAATATGTCTAAATCGATCAGCGCGACGAGCCCGTTCTGTTTATGCATTCCATGTTATAAATTGCAGCATGCACCATATCAATATTAAAAATCAGAACTGTTTATGGTAATAAAACTTGACCAAATAATTAATAAAATGAGTTATTCTTGTTCCCACACCTCACCCTTGCCATGCTACATTATTGCCATGTAAATGGTGCATCATTCATCATGGCATGCTTGTTTGCTTGTCGCACTTTATTCATATGCTTGTGCACTTTATTTATGTTGGCCCTTGTTTGTTTGGTTCTTCTTTTGAATAGACGCCGAGCAGGGAAATTATCAAGAATCCTAAGAGTACTGCCCAGATCCATCTCTCGCTTCAACTGAGATGCCAGGCAGGCACTACCACATGCTTGCATACATATAGTACCTATTGCCTCTATCTTATTCTTGCATCATTGAGTCGCGTTGCATTAAAATGAATCCCAAGTATTGCATAGCCTTACTTTTAAACCCCACCGAAGCTTGTTCCTCCATCCTATGAGCCATTACTACAGGAGTTGTTTGAGCCATGCGAGTTGTAGGACATCATGTGTAGGGTATGTGAGTGTCTGATGGATAACGCGGTACCTAAACAACTTAACCTGAGTAGTAATGGGATAACTAATGAAAGAGGCTCCGGTGAGCAATATCTGCTATTTGGTTTTTCATGCTCACTTGTGTCCCGTAGGACCCCGAGTACTTGATTCCTGTTCCTTGACTATTCACACTATCCACATTCGGGAGGCCTTATAGACCCCCCTGAGCTAGAGCTTGATTCATTCTTATTTCTTGGGGCCACAATTAGTTTGGGGCTTTATTACTATCCTGTACTTATGCCATGCCTTACTGTTTATTTAAGATTGTGCGAGGAGCACCTATACTGTTTAAGAATTGCGGAATGTTTTCGTGGTATCGACAAGCCCAGTCACATTTTCGGGTTCCTAGTTGTTTACAGCCATTGTCGCAAACCCTGGGTCCGTCTCGGAGCTGGCCAACTTCGTCGCGGGTAGCTTATTGGGGTGGCCCCCTGAAATATTTCTGAATCCTGTGATCGCTTTGTCGTGAATGCCTCGTTGGGTTTTGAGTTGGTTTTTCCGAGGTTGATCGAGTGTGTGTTGCTATTTGTGCACCCCTACAGGGTAAATCTTTCTGAAAGCCGTGTCCACGGTTATGGACGACTTGGAGCACAGTTTCTCGATCATAGACAAGTATAACTAAAGTACCGCTTTAATCTGACTAAGTACCTGATTACTAAATAGTGCAATACTCATGGAATGGTTAATAAAACTGCCAACGGATGGGGGTTGTTCACCCGCTTCCTCGTTGGTAAGCGAGGAGGATGATGGATCTGTTAATTATACTATTATAACTGTTGTTGTAATTTCACGGACATCTGTCTATCATTGGTTAGGCGGATGGTTAGACAGTATCTATAGACTTGTTAGTTATTATCTTTTGCTGCAATTGCGTCACCCCAGGTTGTGTCCCCTTTAGAGGCATAAAGACTTGCTGAGTACCCCTAGGGTCTCACACGATAAATTGTTTGATTCAGATGAACAGGTGTATTCGCAAGATGGATACTGGGTGGAGGAGATAGATGATGTTGGCAACGATCACTCGATGTAGAGATTCCGGGGATGCGGATCCATGAGATCTGTGGGCGGGATGTGCTTATTTCTGTGGCATCTTATGCCAATTTTCTTCTTGTCCGTACTCGGATCTTGTTTCCCGCTTCCGCTTGATACTCTGTGGATTGATGTATGAGGAGCTATCTTACACTATTATCTCTATCTAGGATATTTGGATCTTGCCATATGGCGTTGCAATATTTCTATTTCTTTTAGATGGTATGGCTCTGGGAACTGTTGTAAGGTAGCTTGCATACATACTCACTTGTGTATGTATTTGATCTCTTCTCCTGTTGCCTATGCCGCTCGCTCTTGTCCTGATGTTCTTGGAAGTGGTTAGGATGGCCGACGGGCCTACACGTGGGTGGTCCTGGGCCTCCGCTGTAAAACCCTTAACCACTTTTGGTTCATCCAGGCATGAACTTAGAGCGTAGGGTCCGAGGTTGTTACAATTGGTATCAGAGCCATCCCGCCCTTCAGGGTCTCAGCCAAATGGTCGTTGTCAGTCTAGCAAATATTTTGGTAGCTATGTATACTACGGAAAAACAAAACGCGAGAGTAGGACTGCTTCCATTTTTCTTCTTACCCACCCACCCACCCTTTTCTGGTAAGGAAGTGTAATGTTTTCAATCCTCTTCTAAAAATTCAAACAAGGATTCACGTGTTCTGGGTTCCGTAGTACCATAGGTTGTGTGTGTGTGTGTGTGTAATTCCTTGTCTATCTGTTGCATCCAACTTGTTATCGTTATCTGCCTTTTGGTTATCAACTGTTGGTACATTCCATACCGACAGGCTTGTGTAAACCGACGCGATCTATTTGATTCGTTGTATACCGACGCGATCTGTCTTACTCCTTGTTATCCGACTCTATCTTGTTAGGGGTGTTTGTTTTCCATAGTTGCTAATCTTTAGGTTCATCTTAAGAAGGAAGAGGGTTGGGATATGTGTTTTACTTATTCATGTGCGGAGTAATGATTTGAGTGCGGGATGGAGTCGCGACCATACCACTACTGTTATCATTCGCTCTCGTATATTGAACTGATAGAGTTACTAATCTTGATTCGTTAAGTGGTTTTGCGCATATAGTGGTATTTTAATGCCGAAATTTGCGGATTTTTTCTTTGATAGCTTTGTGTACCACACTCCTTGTTCAGTCGTGTGTGATATGCTTACTATCTTCTAGGTGCTTTGAACTTTGTTGATATTCTAATATCATCTTAGTAATTTCTATCCTTTAATCTTGGTTAATTCCATTTTGGTACTATTGTGGATTATTATTATTCTCCATTATAGTACTGACTTGAGTTTATATCAATCCCAGGATGGCACCACCACGCCGCAATGAGGAGGACATACCACCTGAACTGGGGGCTGCGTTGGCAAGTATTGCTAATGCCTTGGGAACAATGCAACAGAACCAGCAACGCTTTGAAGAAAGTGTCATGAGGAATGAGTTTGTTCTGCTACCTCCACCTCCCAAGCGAGGAGACATCAAGGGCTTTCTGAAGTTTAACCCACGCCACTTTGAGGTGTCTGATCAGCCACTGGATGCTGATGATTGGCTTCATGAGATGTCAAGGTTGCTGATGATTGCTGATGTTCCTGAGCAAGAATGGGTAAAATGTCCCACTCACCTTCTGAAGGGAGACGCAACTCTATGGTGGGAGAATTACCTGAAGGCAAACCACTCTGGTTTTCAGCCTACTTGGGAACAGTTCACCGGGGCTTTCAAAGAGCAATATCTGTCAGAAATTTTCATGGAAAGGATGAAGGAAGTGTTTCTCAACCTCAAGCATGGCAATGACAATGTCAATACCTATATCAGAAACTTCATGAATCTTTCTCGGTATGGTGGCGATGAGATCTCTGATGACAAGAAGAAGCAAAAGAGGTTCAGGCAAGGGCTCAATGCATCTATCAAATATGCAATCACTCATGCAAGGCCGGGGTCTTTTCTGGAACTCCAACATATAGCTCTACAGGAAGAAGCCAGTAGGCAAGTGTTCGAGGAGTCCAAGAAACACAGTCGTGACGCGGCAACCTCTTCAGCTATGACAGCTCCTTCTAAGCACCGCAGTGGGTTCCTAATACCGCACCACCGCTCCCGGCTCAACCAAGAACTCCAAGCTACGTAGCAAGGCCACCAAACTCCTTCACCGCTGCTCCTAGGGGCTACAACCACAACTACCCTAGAGCGCCTGGCGGAGTCCCTGGCTATGCTGCTCCACGTCCACCTGGTGCTTGTTACACTTGTGGGAACACTAGGCATCAACACTGGAGTTGTCCCATGAACAACAAAGCTCTTCCTCCACAACCTCCAAGACCTGCAGCAAGTTCTTCTATGGTTCGTGCACCTCCACCGCGGGCTCTCAACATCAACACCAAGCCCGGGTCCACTGTTGCTCGTGCCAACTATGTCAACGTCGCTCAAGCGGAACATGCACCTGGAGTTGTGATGGGTACACTTCCCGTTAACTCAGTCCCTACACGAGTTTTATTTGATTCTAGTGCATCGCATTCTTTTATCTCTACAAGTTTTGCTGATGAGAATGGGTTACCTATGGATCCTCTCCCTAAACCTTTAATGGTTCTCTCGCCCGGAGCAACTATGGCATCTTCCAAGATCAGCCACGACAATCAAATTGAGATTGGTGGCTCTTCGTTCCCGGCTTACTTAATTATTCCGGGCAATTCTGACATTGATGTTATCTTGGGCATGGATTGGTTAACAGCAAATGCAGCTGTGATTGATTGTGCCGAACGCTCGGTTTCTTTGAAAATTCCTGAAGGCCATAAGTCTATTCTCCATTTCTGACTCCTGCAATTCAGCTTTTCTCTTTGGCGGCTCTGAATGATGATGCTATGGATGCTATTCAGAGTGTTCCGGTGGTCTGTGAGTTCCCAGATGTTTTTCCCGATGAGTTACCAGGTATGCCTCCTGACCGAGAGGTCGAGTTTGTGATTGAGCTTGAACCTGGAACCGCTCCTATCTTCAAGCGGCCTTCTAAAATGGGTCCTGCTGAGTTGGCTGAACTCAAACGTCAGCTTGATGAACAAGAGAAGTTGGGTTTCATTCAGCACAACACTTCTTCTTGGGGTAGCCCAACCATCTTTGTGAAGAAGCGAGACCACACTGATAGACTTTGTGTTGACTATCGAGCTCTCAATGCTAAAACCATCAAGAATAAATATCCCCTTCCGCGGATTAATGATCTCTTCAATCAGCTAGCTGGAGCTGTGGTATTCTCTAAGCTTGACTTGAGAAGTGGATATCATCAAATCAAGATTCGCAAGGAAGATGTCCCCAAAACAGCTTTCACCACCCGCTATGGCATGTATGAGTACACGGTCATGTCTTTCGGTCTCACCAATGCACCTGCCACCTTCTCGAGGCTTATGAACTCGGTTTTCGTGGAGTATCTTGATAAGTTCGTCATGGTCTATCTGGATGACATTCTAGTCTATTCTAAGTCAAAGGAATAACATGAAGAACACCTTCGGTGTGTCCTAAACAAGCTTCGTGAGAACCGCCTGTATGCAAAGTTCTCCAAGTGTGAGTTATGGATGCCTGAAGTCACCTATCTGGGTCACGTCATCTCTGCTAAGGGCATTGCCGTCAACCCAGAAACTGTTCGGACAATTGTTGAGTGGCTTCCACCCAAAAATGTCAAAGGAGTCCGGAGTTTCCTTGGTTTGGCTAGTTATTGCCGTCGCTTCGTTCAGAACTTCTCGAAGATTGCGAAGCCTCTTACCGATCTCCTCAAGAAAGGCAAGAAATACCTTTGGTCTCCTGCATGTCAAGCTAGTTTTGAAACACTCAAAGAGAAGCTCACTTCCACACCAGTCTTGATTCCTCTAGATACATCAAAGTCGTTCCAGATATTCTGTGACGCCTCCTTGCAAGGATTGGGTGCGGTCCTTATGCAAGAAAAGCAAGTCATTGCGTATGCTTCCCGTCAGTTGAAAACTCATGAGCTCAACTATCCAACACATGACCTCGAACTCGCAGCAGTTGTCTTTGCTTTGAAAGTATGGAGGCACTACTTGCTTGGCAACCGTTGTGAGATCTTTTCTGATCACAAGAGTCTGAAGTATATCTTCACACAACCTGACCTCAACCTTCATCAGAGGAGGTGGATTGAAGCAATTAATGATTTCAATCTGACCATCAACTACACTTCGGGCAAAGCTAATGTCATGGCCGATGCTCTCAGCCGAAAAGCTTATGTCAACAACCTCATGGTGGAAGAACAACAGCCTCTCTTGTGCGAGGAATTCCGCCAGCTCAACCTTGAAATTGTGGATCAAGGGTATCTTCTGAATCTTCTGGCAACCCCTCTCTTGGAAGAAAAAGTTCGCTCCATTCAACTTGGTGATCCGTACACTAAAAACATCATCTCTAAGATTTAGCTTCCGAAGTATGAACCTTTCCACCTTGACGACCAAGGCACTCTATTCTTTAAGCACCGGATGTTCGTTCCGAAGTATCCGGGTTTGAGAGAGCAACTTCTTAAAGAAGCTCATGATTCTGTTCTTTCTATCCACCCTGGCAGCACTAAGATGTACATGGACTTGAAAACACAATATTGGTGGCCTGGGTTGAAACGATATTGTCCCAAGTATGTCGCGGAGTGTGATGTCTGCCGCAGAGTTAAAGCTGTCCATCAGAAACCTTCCGGTCTTCTACAGCCATTGAAGCCTCTGGAATGGAAATGGGAGAAAGTCGAGATGGACTTCATAACTAGTTTTCCAAGGTCGCAGAAGGGCAACAATGCAATCTTTGTTGTCATCGACAGGCTTTCTAAAGTGGCTCACTTCTTTCCCATCAAGGAAACAATTTCTGCAATTCAGTTGGCTGAGCTCTATATCAACAGAATTATCTCTCTGTATGGGGTTCCTCTTGAGATCAGCTCAGACCGTGGAAGCATCTTCACTTCCAAGTTCTAGGGAAGTTTCCAAAATTCTTTGGGAACAAAGTTGAACTTCAGCACCGCCTATCACCCTCAGTCGCAAGGACAAGTTGAAAGGATCAATCAGATTCTGCAAGATATGCTCTGTGCTTGCGTCATCTCTTTCGGCATGAAGTGGGAAGAATGCCTTCCTTATGCTGAATTCTCTTACAACAATAGCTTCCAGAAGAGTCTAAAGATGGCACCATTTGAGGTTCTCTATGGACGCAAATGCAGAACTCCGATTGGTTGGTCGGGCGCAGGTGAAAGAACATTGTTTGGCCCCGACATTGTAACTCAAGTGGAGGAGAAGGTTCAGATCATTCTCGAAAACCTGAAAGTTGCTCAAAGTCCCCAGAAGAGCAACTACGACAGAAAGCACACGGACATGGAGTATGTACCTGGTGATCTCGTTTACCTTCATGTCACTCCCATGAGAGGCACGCACCGGTTTGGTATCAAAGGAAAGCTGGCTCCTAAATACATCGGTTCTTTCAAAATTCGTGGAAGAAGAGGAGAAGTTGCTTATGCTCTTGAGCTCCCGGAATAACTCAAGGTTCATGTTGTTTTCCATATCTCTCAACTCAAGAAGTGCTTCAAAGATCCCGGCAGGACCGTGGACCATGAGCTCATCAATCTCCAAGAGGATCTGTCTTATCAAGTACACCCCACAAAAATCCTAGAAGTCGCAGAAAGAAAGACTCGCAACAAGTCTATCAAGTTCTGCAAGGTGCAGTGGTCGCACCATTCCGTTGATGAAGCCACTTGGGAACGCGAGGATGAGCTCCGTGCCAAGTATCCTACCCTCTTCGTGTCTTCTTCTTCTTCCTAGAATCTCGGGGCGAGATTCCTGTTTAGTGGGGGAGAGTTGTAGCATCCCATCTATCTAACATCTTTAATGCTACATGGTCTAATAATAAAATGCTACTTCCTACATATAATTGTTGCATCATAATTATATCATGCTCATGTCATCATGCCACCTTGCATTTGAGCATCATATAAAACCCTTTTCTTTTGGATATTGCCTCTTATGCATTTATTAATTGTATTTGCCTCTTGATATATTGTATTTGGTTCTTGATAAATGCTTGATGCCCAAGTTGAGTTGGGGGCATATCTTTTATTTAACCCCACCACCTTTCTTTGTCACCACCCCATAATTCTACCATCCAACTATATGTGAGCTTGCATTTTATTTGAGTTTACCTCTAGCTCATGTGGGTTGGGATGGATCTACTTCTAATTCCACATGCTCCCATATATGCCTCATGATGTTTTCACATTGTTGATATGTGGTGAGCCACATGGCCACCTTTGCATGCTATGTGAGTGGAACCCCTTGCCAAGCTTCCATATGGATTGTTTTGAATGTATGCTCATGTTGGAATATTTTGAGGCTATTATGCACCCAGTGGGGCATACACACTAGCATGCCCTCAATATATTCAAATATGGGCATATTCCATCTATTCTTGGGACACCACTCTTTTCTTTTGGCTTGGCCTTAATTCCATATTTTTGGGAGTGCATGTGTTAATAAATGCCCATGTTCATTTATAATTGTTTTCACAATAATAAATAGGGCATTTACTATTTATGCATGGCCCATGCAAGCTTGCCATACCTCCTCTATTTGGATTTATTTTGAACTTTGGAGTAAAGCTTGTTGGTTTGGGAGATCATCAAATAGTCCTTTTCAAAGGAGCTTAATGGCACATCTTGTCTCCTTTAATCTCTCACACATGCTTATCCTTGCATGAGCAAAAACCTTGGGGCTTTTCTTCTTTGCTCTCTCTCCATGTGTTTTTGGAACTCTTATATCTTCCCTCTAGCTTTAACCCTCTCTCTTCACTTGCTCAAGACTAGTTCCTCTTCCTCTCTTTATCCATTTGTTGCAATTATCTAACCCTAACCATAACCTCCCTATCTAACTCTAAACCTACACCACACCAAAACCCTAGCTACACCCTCTTCTCATTCCATCCCTCCTAACCTAATCACCACCGCACCAGGCCGAGCCTCCCTAGGCCCGCACCACCTGGCCCTGCCCTAGCTGGCCATGGCTAGACCGAACCTAGCCCGAGCCACCACTGCTGAATCCCCATGCCGGTCTAACCTAGCCGAGCCTCTCTCCTCTCTTTCCCTTTCTTTTCCTCGCTGCCAACCTCACCCCACCGAGCCCCTGCACCGTGCCACACCGAGCCGCAGTCCCAGGCGCCTAGCTGCCCAAGCCCTGCCTGGTCCACCGACCCGAGAGAGAGAGAGAAGAAGGAGGTGGCCACACCACCTTTTCCACCCCGGCTAACCCATGTGCACCCTCCCCTCTGCCTTATCTACTCCCCTCCCTGCTGCGTCGACCGCCAAATCTCACCTGGGCGATGCCCTTCTCCTCCCAGATCCCCACCGCCCTGCTAGCCATCGCCATCATCTTCCACCGCCACTCTCGGCCTACCTCCGGTCGTCGACGTTGGGGAAGTGGGTGTGGAGTCTGGTCGTCGGAGAAGATCAAGGAGAACTCCAGGAGGCTGCCTGTACCCGCCGTCGAGGAGGAGATGGACCGGAGCCGGAGACCACCGCCGTGCCCGAAGCAAAACCCTAGCTCATGAGCGTCAGCGTTGTCGTCGTCTGCCTGCGCCCCAAGCCGATCCATCGCCTCCGACATACTCACGGTGAGCAGCCCGACCCCGTAGACATGCCCCTGCGCTATGTCGCTTCCTGGGCATAGAGTTCTTTTCGTCGAGCACCTACCGCGCATCCCCTAGTTATCAACCGCCCGCTCGAGCGCCATAGCTGTTGTGTGCCTCGGTCGCGTTCGGTCACCACCGAGTCCGCGCCGACGTGCCGCCTCTTCCGACCTAGCCGTGCTTCCTGGGGTGCTCGCCCACGTCACCGCCGTGCACGTCTGTCTCTGCCGCGTGCGGGGAAGGCGATGCTGCTTCGCAGAATCTTATCCGGCCGCGTAGCCGTTACCCAACACCTAACCCAGCTAGCCTCAACGGTAGCCGCCACCGCGCGCGCGCGCCGCGTTGCAAGTTCGACCCCCTGCCGCGCCTGTTTTCCTTCTTGTCCGTCAGTTTTGTCAGAAACGGGGAAGAAAAACAGTAGTTGAGCCCCTTTTGCGAATACCCCCTGCCTTTTTGGTTCCTCAACCCGCGCTCCAGCCCGGACCCACCTGTCAACCGCTTGGCAATCTTACAAAAAGGCACCTGCCTTTTGGTCGTTCTCAACCCGCGCTCCCTGGATCCACCACGTGGCCGCGCCCTGTTCGCGCACCCGCGTGTGGGTCCGCAAGCCACGGGTCCCACCTGTCAATCTCACCGGCTAGCTAACCCCGCGGTGCGAAAAGAACGGAGCGGAGCCGCTGCGCCGTGTCTGCCAGCTCAGCGCCACGCCAGCATCGGGTCTGCGCGCCAGTGGCTGTGGCTAGCTTCCTTGGTGTACAAAAAGTCTCTGTACTTTTTCTGTCTAATAAGAAAAAAATATTTTCAGAAATGTTTAATATGTTTTAATATCCAGAAATTAATAACTTTTTATTAATAAATCCAAATAATACAACTAATATATGTTTTTGAATCAGAAAAATGTGAGGATTTCAAATATGCCATCCAAAATAATATTTGACTAATTTAAATTTTCGAAATTGTTTAATTGCAATAAAAATATCTTTTCTTAATTAATTAATAACTTTAATTCTATAACTCCAAATTTGATAAATAATATGTCTAAATCGATCAGCGCGACGAGACCGTTCTGTTTATGCATTCCATGTTCTGAATTGCAGGATGCATCATATCAATATTAAAAATCAGAACTGTTTATGGTAATAAAACTTGACCAAATAATTAATAAAATGAGTTATTCTTGTTCCCACACCTCACCCTTGCCATGCTACATTATTGCCATGTAAATGGTGCATCATTCATCATGGCATGCTTGTTTGCTTGTCGCACTTTATTCATATGCTTGTGCACTTTATTTATGTTGGCCCTTGTTTGTTTGGTTCTTCTTTCGAATAGACGCCGAGCAGGGGAATTATCAAGAATCCCAGAAGTACTACCCAGATCCATCTCTCGCTTCAACTGAGCTGCCAGGAAAGCACTACCACATGCTTGCATACATATAATAGCTATTGTCTCCATCTTATTCTTGCATCATTGAGTCGCGTTGCATTAAAATGAATCCCAAGTATTGCATAGCCTTACTTTTAAACCCCACCGAAGCTTGTTCCTCCATCCTATGAGCCATTACTACAGGAGTTGTTTGAGCCATGCGAGTTGTAGGACAACATGTGTAGGGTATGTGAGTGTCTGATGGATAACGCGGTACCTAAACAACTTAACCTGAGTAGTAATGGGATAACTAATGAAAGAGGCATCGGTGGGCAATATCTGTTATTTGGTTTTTCATGCTCACTTGTGTCTCGTAGGACCCCGAGTACTTGATACCTGTTCCTTGACTATTCGCACTATCCACATACGGGAGACTCTATGAATCCCCCTTTGCTTGAGCTTGATTTGTACTTTATTTCTTGGGGCCACAAAGTAGTTTGGGGCTTTTTACTATCTTGTACTTATGCCATGTTTTACAGCTTTATTTATGATTGTGCGTGGAGCACCTGTACTGTTTAGGATTGGCGGAGTATTTTCGCGGTATCGACAAGCCCAGTCACACTTTCGGGTTCCCAGTCATTTACAACCATTGGCGCAAACCTTGGGTCCGTCTCGAAGCCGGCCAACTTCGTTGCGAGTAGCTTAATGGGGTGGCCCCCTGAAATGATTTATGAATCCTATGATTGCTTTGTCGTGAAAGCCTTGTTGGGTTTTGATTTGGTTTTTCCGAGGTCGATCGTGTGTGTGTTGCTATTTGTGCACCCCTGCAGGGTAAATCTTTCTGAAAGTCGTGTCTGGGGTAATGGACGACTTGGAGCACAGTTTCTCGATCATAGAAAAGTATAACTAAAGTACCGTCTTTAATTTGACTAAATATCTGACTAGTAAATAGTGCAATATTCATGGAATGATTAATAAAAACTGCCACGGAAGGGTTGTTCGTCCGCTTTCTCATTGGTAAGTGAGAAGGAGGATGGATCTGTTACTTTATGCTGTTATAACTGTTGTTTCTAATTAACAGACATCCGCCTATCATTGGTTAGGCGGATGGTTAGTGAGTATCTATAGGCTTGTTAGTTATTCTCTTTTGCTGCAATTGCATCACCCCAGGTATATGTCCCCTTTAGAGGCATAAAGACTTGTTGAGTACCCCTAGGGTCTCACACGATAAATTGTTTGATTCAGATGAACAGGTGTATTCGCAAGATGGATACTGGGTGGAGGAGACAGATGATGTTGGCAACGATCACTCGGTGTAGAGATTCCGGGGATGGGGATCCGTGAGATCTGTGGGCGGGATGTGCTTATTTCTGTGGCATCTTATGCCGATTTGCTTCTTGTCTGTACTCGGATCTTGTTTCCCGCTTCCGCTTGATACTCTATGGATTGATGTATGAGGAGCTATCCTACACTATTATCTCTATCTAGGATATTTGGATCTTGCCGTATGGCGTTGCAATATTTCTATTTCTTTTAGATGGTATGGCTCTGAGAACTGTTGTAAGGTAGCTTGCATACATACTCACTTGTGTATGTATTTGATCTCTTCGCATGTTGCCTACGCCGCTCGCTCTTGTCCCGATGTTCTTGGAAGTGGTTAGGATGGCCGACGGGCCTACACGTGGGTGGCCCTGGGCCTCCACTGTAAAACCCTTAACCACTTTTGGTTCATCCAGGCATGAACTTAGAGCATAGTGTCTGAGGTTATTACATCTTTCTTAGCATAGGTTGTTGGTGCACTTAGTGAACCCAGTGGTTTTAGTTTTTGTGCTCTGATAAATTATACATTAATTTTATTCTGCATTTATTAGAGCCTAAACTGTAATTATTTTAAAATGCCTATTCAACCCCTCTTGGCGACATATGTTTCCCTTTCACAATCTTTATGGACTTATATTTTCATTGAGTTTTACTTGTAGGATTTGTCCATAGGCAATGATTGAGCCATATGGCGGTCTCAAGGCTGAAAGAATAAGAAACTGAAGAAGGTCAAGTGATGACCAAGATGTTCAAGAAGTGATCCAAAGATTGGTCATGATAGATTTGAGCCTATGACAAGTGTGTCTTGAAGAACAAGATGGAGTGATCTCATGTGTACCTTCAAGGCACCAATATAATAAAGAAAGAAGAAATAAAGTGCAAGTTCAAGATGAGCCATCTTGAAGATTGCTTGCTCAATATGTAGAGCTCGTTGGGGAACCCCAAGAGGAAGGTATGATGAGCACAAAAAAAAGTTTTCCCTTAGTTATGAAACCAAGGTTATCGAACTAGTAGGAGCAAGGAAACACCTCCAGGGTCTTGTTTCCAACTTGGAATCCTGCACAACACAATCACATAACTTTGCCCCCAACTCACAGTGAGGTTGTCAATCTCGCCGATTTTGCTGAAAACAAAGGATTAAACGTATTGTGTTGAAGATAGTATTTGCTTTGGAGAAAGTAAATAGAAAACAGTAAATAGCTTTATAGATTGATGGTAAAAGAATGGACCGGGGTCCATAGTTCACTAGTGGTGATTCTCCTTAAGATAGATGACATGTTGGGTGAACAAATTACAGCGGGGCAATTGACGAACATCGAGAAAGCATACATGCATATATTAATCATCTTGACTCCTATGAGATTTGATTGGGCATTACAACATTATACATAGACCGTAAGCCAACTGCATCTATGACTAATAATCCACCTTCAGGTTATCATCTGAACCCCCTCCAGTATTAAGTTGCAAGCAACAGATAATTGCATTAAGCAAACTGTGTAAAGTAAACAATATGACTGTTATATGAACAAATGATTGCTGTTTTCTCCCTAGTAGCAACAGCACATCTAGTACCTTAGAGATTTCAGTCACTTCCCTAGATTCCTAGAGGCATGAACCCACTATCGAGCATAAATACTCCCTCTTGGAGTTGCTAGCATCTACTTGACCAAGATAGCTACTAACATCGGAAAGCATGCAAGATCACAAATAACAAAGACATGATAGAATCAATAATCAATCTCAAATAACATCTCAATATCCATCGGATCCCCGCAAACACAACATGTAGGATTACAAATAGATGATCCTGATCATGAACGGAGCTCACAAGATCTAAACATGGTAGCACAAAGGACAAGAACCAACCATCTAGC
The DNA here is from genome assembly GCA_910589775.1 of Avena eriantha. Taxonomy (NCBI): domain Eukaryota; kingdom Viridiplantae; phylum Streptophyta; class Magnoliopsida; order Poales; family Poaceae; genus Avena; species Avena eriantha. Next base: position 297,042,565 of record OU342740.1, read on the forward strand.
TACTACATGAACCCGTAGTCCAGGGATGAACTACTCGCGCATCACACTAAAGGCAGGCATGGTGATGAAGAAGGCCTCCAGGGTGATCTCTCCCCTCCAGGGTGCCGGGAAGAGCTTCAGATCCCTCCCGATCTAGGGATGGAGATGACGACGGCTACAGACTCTTTCATGGAATTTTGATCGGGTACTTAGGGTTTTCGTCCCGGAGGCAATATATAGGCGAAGGGGCAAGGTCGGTGGAGTACCAGGGGCCCACACCACCTGGTGGCGCGGCTAGGGCTGGCCTCCGGACTCCATATTCCTTCTAGTGAAATATTGACTTGGGCTTTTGTCCGGTCGAATTCCGAGAATATTTCCTTACTAGCTTTTTCTGAAACCAAAAACAGCAGAAAACAGGAAACTGGCACTATGGCATCTTGTTAATAGGTTAGTTCCAGAAAATGTGTAAAAATACTCCAAAGTGTGGACAAAACATAAGAAAGTAGATATAAAACAAGCATGGAACATCAAAAATTATAGATACGTTTGCAACGTATCAACATCCCCAAGCTTAACTCCTGCTCGTATTCGAGTAGGTAAGTGATAAAAAGAAAAGAATAATTTTTGAGGTGACATGCACCATGATAATCTTGATCAAGGCATTTATAAAACATAGATAGCTGGGATCATAGTACTTTAACATAGCATGAAAGATATAGTTCTGACAATAAGACATAGAAACTATGTTGTAACATGAAAAAGCACAAACAAAAGATTCATGAATAACAATGCTTTGAAAGACGTTTATTTGTTTCACATAAAGAAAACATAATGAGAATGGTATTCAGCTTGTCCCTCATAGTGTAGCAAAACATAAATGCACATGACACCTTCAAAGTTCATAAGGGTGACTAGATACAAATATTTTAAGAACAAGCAATATCAAAGTTATGTATCAATCAACAAGTCTTGGGACAATGGACATTAAACTAAGAATGGCCACTATGCTCTCTTAATAGGTGCATAAAGATAGAAGATGGAGACTCAACATAAAAGTAAAAGAAAGGCCTTCATAGAAGGAAGCAGGGATTCAAGTCTCATAAAGAGCTTCTAAAAATTATGGTACTTATTAGCTTTTAGCTCTCATTGCCCCTATCATAAGCATCTTTAAGTGATTAGGGTTAAAGTGAACAAGCTATGGAGTATATGCTTGACAAAGTATAAGTTGGCAATATCATGTCCCTTGAATACGAGGGTCGCTCCTCATGCTACTCAAGTTTAGTTATCGGTAAGTTCTTGTCATAGTAAGTACATGTGTATCATAGAGAACTGCCAACGGGGTACCCCTTGCCCGATGATACGGAAGAATCCCCATATCAAAATGACAAGGCAAGAAAACAATAAGCATCTCAACATCTTCTTATTTACTATGGGAAAATGGTTCTTTTTTCTCTCTTTCCTCTTTTCTCATCTTTTTTTCTTTTTTTTCTCAATATCTATCTTTTTTTATAAGAAGAGTGCTTCATAGATTTCTCATTATGGTTACGCTGCAGGTTTCCACCATGATTAGGCATGGATTAGACTAGCCGCCCATGCATTTCTCTAACACACATACATAACTCCATGGACTTACAAGCTCCCCTTTCATTTCATACCGACGACATCCATAAACAAAAGAGCATGATATCAACTGGGTACAATGTACAAGTGCAATGTTGAAAGCGTTCCCCATGACAGCATGGTTCTGCTAATCCCAACGTATAAGTGCAAGCATATACAACATAGATGACACAATGGTTCAAGTTTATTAAGGGCAAGAAAAGTAAAGTGTGCCATCAAGTTCGTGAGAGCTTTAATCACTAATTTTCACATAACAAGTTTAATTCAGAAGGTAGATAAAAACATGGATATACTTGGAATAGCAAATGCTAATAGGTAGGTATGGTGGACTCTTTGGAATAACTTGGTTTTATTTGGAGTTGGATGCATGAGTGGAACTCATACTTGATATGGAGGCTAGCAAAAGACTGGGAGCGACCAACTAAGAGAGCAATAATGTCCATAATCATGCAAAGTGACAAAACATCATTAATTAAAGCATAAAGTGATATTACAAGACGAAAACTAAATGATCATAGAGGCTATGGTGACTTAGTATAGTCTTAACATGGTGTGAGCATGCGTCAAGTCAACCCAAATAAAGCATTAAAGGAGAATACCACAATATTATGCTTTTAAATGCTAAAACAACGCATGATTCTTTCAAGGTACTGGTACATTGCAAATGTATCTATAATTTTTGATGTTCCATGCTTGGTTTTATCCACTTTCTTGTGTTTTGTCCACACTTTCGAGTACTTTTCACATGATTTCTTAGACTAACCTATTAACAAGAGCCACAGTGCCAGCTGCCTGTTTTCTGCTGTTTTTGGTTCCAGGAAAGTCAGAAAATGAATATTCTTGGAATTGGACGGGACAAAAGCCAAAGTGCCTATTTTTCTGGAAGTCATCAGATGCCAGAGTACGAGACGGAGAGGGGCTAGGGGGCCACCACACCACCTGGCCACGCGGCCCAGCCTGGCCCACGCTAGGGGGTGGTCTGGCCGCCTCCGGCACCCCCTCGCCCTCCCCTTCCGTCTATAAGATGCCCTCGGGACAAAAACCCTAAGTGCCCGATCAAAAATCCACGAAAGAGTCTGTAGCTGCCGTCATCTCCATCCCTAGATCGGGAGGGATCTGAAGCTCTTCCCGGCACCCTGCCGGAGAGGGGAATTCACCCTTGAGACCTTCTTCATCCCCATGCATGCCTCCGGTGTGATGCGTGAGTAGTTCATCCTTGGACTCTGGATCCATGTAGTAGCTAGATGGCTAGTTCTCCTCCTTTGTGCTTTCATGTCTAGATCTTGTGAGCTCCGTTCATGATCAAGATCATCTATTTGTAATTCTGCATGTTGTGTTTGCGGGGATCTGATGGATATTGAGATGCTATTTCAGATTGGTTATTGATTCTATCATGTCTTTGTTATTTGTGACCTTGCATGCTTTTCGTTGTTAGTAGCTATCTTGGCCAAGTAGATGCTAGCAACTCCAAGAGTTAGTATTTATGCTCGATAGTGGGTTCATGCCTCTAGTAATCTGGGAAGTGACAGAAATCTCTAAGGTACTAGATGTGCTGTTGCTACTAGGGAGAAAACAACAATCCTTTGTTCATAGAACAATCGTATTGTTTACTTTACACGCAGTTCGTAAAGCAATAATCTGTTGCTTGTAACTTAATACTGGAGGGGGTTCGGATGATAACCTAAAGGTGGATTATTAGTCATAGATGCAGTTGGATGGTGGTCTATGTATAATATTGTAATGCCCAATCAAGTTCCAAAGGAGTCAAGATGATTAGTATATGCATGTATTGCTTTCTCGATGTTTGTCAATTGCCCCGCTGTAATTTGTTCACCCAGCATGTTATCTATCTTAAAGAGAGCCACCTCTAGTGAACTATGGATCCTGGTCCTTTCTTTTACATACAATCTACAAACTTTTTTTTGTTTTGTGTTTACTTTCTGCAAACTATTACTTCTTCCCATTCGATACGTTAATCCTTTGTTTTCCGCAAAACACGGTGAGATTGACAACCTCATCTCAAGTTGGGGAGAGAGTTCTGTGGTTGTGTTGTGCAGGTCTCCATGTTGCTACTAGCACCGGTAGTGCGCCCTGCCAAGGCTCAGCTAGCAACACCTTTGGGGTGTTTCCTTGCTCCTACTGGTTTGATTAAACCTTGGTTTCATAACTGAGGGAAACTTGCTACTGTGCTCATCATACCTTCCTCTTGGGGTTCCCAACGAGCTCTACATCAACACCGCACCAGCATTTTCCTGGCGCCAACACTGAGCCATCAAGAATTTTTCTGGCGCCGTTGCCAGGGAGTCAAGGACATCTTCACAAGGGGAGTCCCCCATAACCAATCTCTTTACTTTGTTATTTTTTTTGCTTTGTTTGCTTGTTTCTTATTCAAAAACACAAAAAAATTAGTTTTACTAGTTTGCTTTCTTATTCAAAAAACAAAAAAAATTAGTTCTACTAGTTTGCTTTATTTATCAAAAACACACAAAAATTAAGTCTCCTTTAGTTGTTGCCTCCTCCTTAGCTCACCATGTTGATCCCTAAATTCACCATGAAAGACCTTTCAGTTGGTAGTGGTTCTTGAAGGGAATATGCCCGAGAGGCAATAATAAAGTGGTTATTATCTTATTCCATGTTTATGGTAAATGTTTATTTTGCATGCTATAATTGTATTGATCGGAAACATCAATATATGTGTGTTAAATAAACAAAAAGGGTTCCTAGTTATGCCTCTCTTATAGACTAGCTCGTTGATTAACAAGATGGTCAAGGTTTCCTGATCACGGACATTGGATGTTGTTAATAACGAGGTCACGACATTAGTGGAATGATGTGATGAACATTCATCCGAAGTATAGCATTACGATCAAGTCATTATGTTTATATTGCTATAACATCATACGAAGTAATCTTAGTCCTTAGACCATGAGATCATGTTAATTGCTAACACCAGAAGAGTATCTTGATAACACCAAACGTCACACCGTAACAGGGTGACCATAAAGGTGGGTTCAGTGCTACAAAGGTGTTATGTTGAGGCTCATGGATCAAGAGTGGAATTTGTCAATCCCGATGACGGATAGATATACTCTAGGCCCTCTCGGTGATATCACATTAAGATAGCTTGCAAGCAAGTGATGTGATCACTAGAATGTTATATCACGGGAACGAGAAAAGAGTGCATGTCGGCAACGAGATCAAACTAGGTATGGAGATACCAATGATCGAATCTCGGACATGTAATATATCGCGAGACAAAGGGATTTACTTACTAGCGTTAAAGGTTCTCACGATCACAGAAGTCATCGTTGAATGTGTAGGAGTCAGTATGGATCTCTAGGTCCCGCTTCTGATTATTGATCTGAGAGGGGTCTCGATCATGTCTGCATTATTCGCGAACCGTAGGGTGACACACTTAAGGGATACCGACACTATTTGGAGAAAATATGTTTTAGATAAAGATTTAAGAAAGCGCTGGAATTATTTCAATAGACACCGAAACTGTTTCGGGTGAAATTGCTGAAATTGGTTCTGCATGTAATATTGAAATGTTGGAGGGGTTTTATGTGAATGCCTATTAATTAAAGTAATTAACAAAATTCTTAATAAAAATAATAAAAGAGTTCTATTAAATGAGAGAGCATTAAATTTGGAGAAATTTAATGCATTTAAAGTGGAGACTTTAAAAGGGAATGTGAAGAGGCATTTTAATGTGGAGGGGTTACCACCACATGAATGGAGGAGGTGAAGAGACACCTCCTCCATGCGCCGGCCATGAAGGAGGGGCACCCCCCTCCTCCTATAAAAGGCCACCCTCTCCCCACTTCTCACAAACACCTCCTTGTGAAGGATCTCTCTCCCCCTCTAGTATTATTCCCCCATGGTCTCGGATTAGCGAGATACATGTTCCCGGTGGCTTTATTTGGAAAGGAGTTGTTGCTTCCGTTGCTTTGCTGGAGCGAGGGACGGAGGTTGTCAGGGTACCGGACCTGTGTGCGATCACGGATGCACCGCTGCTTTGCGGTGCTGGACTTGGTGGTGTTGGAGTTGGATCTGATGGACATGCTGGAGCCGGACCTGCTGGACTTCATCACGATCTTGAGATCGGAAAGTGTACGACTACATCAACCACGAGTTCCTACTCGTTAACAAAACTCGTTGTCTACGAGGGTAAGTTCTCGTTGGATGTATGTCCACCCGTTGCTTTGTACCTAGTAGATAGATCTTGGCGTGTAGTTCACACCGTAGGAAATTTTTTGTTTTCTATGCTGCGGACCCAACAGTGGTATCAGAGCCAGGTTTATGCGTAGGTGCTTTGCACGGGTAGTACACATATGTTTATATGTGGGCGATGATGATCATGTTATTGCATCTTCTATGTATTTTGGATATTAGTGGCATAGTGGGATGAAGCGGCCCGGACCAACCTTACATGTCATCGTACATGAGACCGGTTCCATGACTGACATGCAACTAGTTTTGCATAAGTGGCTGGCAGGTGTCTGCCTCTCCTACTATAGTCAATATCTGGTTTACAACGAGTTGCTAATAATTTGGTTATCCTCGTTGTGGTTCATGTTCGTAGGTAAGAACGGTTCTATCTCCGAAAGCCCTAAGCCACGTAAAACTTGCAATTGATAAATTAGAGGCGTCTAGTTTAGATCGTTGTTGGGCTAGTGTCTTGATATGGTATTGTTGTAAGTAGATGTATGATAGATACTCTTACAACACACTCAACATGTAAGTTCCATAGACCTTGGCCTTACACACAAAGGAATGATAGAGATCATACCACGATGCAAGTGATAGAGATCAAATGCATGGACCATATCATCTCACTTTACACATTAGATGTTAGCATCTTATACTGCTAGTTTGGCGTTTTCTGTAGCATTGTAAGATGATCCCTCATTTAGATATCAAGATACAAATGTGTTCTTTCTTAAGTATGCACCGTTTTGTGGATCGTATTTCGAGACATCACGTGATGATCGGGTGTACTCGACTCTACGCTTTCATACAAACGGGTGTAAGACAGTTTTACACACGCGAGTACTAAGGTTCTTACTTGGCGAGCCTAGCATGTACAGACATGGCATCGGAACACGGACCGAAAGGTTAAGCATGAGTCATATAGTTGATATGATGTCCATATAGATGCTCGCCTTTGAAGCTACATCAACTCACGTGATGATCGGACTTGGTGTAGTGGATTTGGTTCATGTAATCACCAAAAAGACACGAGGGATGTCATTTTTGAGTGGGAGTTCATTAGTAATTTGGATTAGTCGAACTCAATTTGTCATAAATTAAATCAAAGTGAATTTGCATAGTTTGTTGTAGTCATTGGCATTCGTTTTCTACCTTATGCTTAGTTTTTATTTGAGATAATAGAACTATAGAATTCTAGATATTTACTTTACGAACTGGTATCATATTGTTTTGAATGTCAATTTAAAGTTTATAAGTCCTATTGCAAACTTTCAGCAAACTCTATTTACTCCATGAAGTTTAATAAGTAGTATTAAACCAAGAGTAAGAATTCCAATGTTAGTATCTAAAGTATCATGTTTGCCTCCATGATTATTGATATTGAAAAGTTGTTTTAATATCAAGATTATATTGGAGCTGAAAATTGTTTCAGAAACATCATGTGTGAAAGATATTGTGATATCTGAAACAATGTTTTTGGTTGCATTATGATAGAGTATAATTTAGCAAAATACATGTTCTCACATTGTATGAGAATTTGTGAAGGTTGGAGACGCTAGGCGTCCTAATCTACCAAAAAGGTTTTGGGAACTGATATTATACTCGTGATTCTTCCTTATAGGCTATAGTAGCTTGATCATGAAAGTTTTCATGGTAAGGATGAATAGAAGATGTAAGTAAAATGTTTACTACACTAATATATTACTAAAGAATGGATTTTTGAAAGAATGCCAAACATTTGATGATGGTGATCCACTTCAAAGTGCAAGTCCAAAGGTATTAGTATTTGACTATATACAAGCTTTGTACCATGTGTCATGTTGATGACACCACTATTGACGTTGATAGATTCTTTTAAAAGAAAAGGAATTGCTGAAAGAGAATCTATAAAAAATTTGGCAGAAAATAAAAGGTTGGAGATGTCCAACTTGGGTATATAGAAGATATACATGTTATGGTTGTATTCCTTGCTTATTAAACAATGTGGTTCTTAGGTATTGGATACCGGTATTGGATACCGAATTGGTTGGTATGAAGTGTCATACAGGACAACGCAATTCATGAGCTGCAATGGCCTAAGTAACTAGCGCGAGAATAAGTGATGATGATCATCGAAAACAAATAAAGTGTTATTGTGTTTTTCGTGGTCATCAAACCTAGCCTTCAAGATTTGTTTAAATAATTGTTATTTTGTTCCGGTATTATGAGAACAATGGCTGTTCAAATAATTACCGTATTCCATAAAGGATGGATGAACTTTTACAAGTCTAGTTGGAGAAATCACATCCATAAACACTATTAATAAAATGTCGCAAGACAAATGATTGAAGGATCACTTATGAAGTGACATCGCTGTTTAAATTATATTTGAAAGAAAACATGAAGAAACTCCATATTGATGGATTTTTGGAGTCTTTGATTTTGATCAATTGACGCATGTGAGACTTTCCTCGAGATAATTGAAACTCCGTCCATAGGCCAGAGAGGAACGGATGACTAGCTTATTGGAAATTGTGCATGGTGATGTGCATAGTCCATTATGTGTAGCCATATGCGATGGATCTTTTTGCTTCATATGCTTTCTTCGAAAATTTGAGTGAATATATTTGTATATTTACTTAATAAGGAAGAAGTATGAAACATTTGAAAGTTGTTCAAAGACTTTCAAGATGAAGTGAAAAATCATTCTAACAAGAAAATAAAAAGAGTTTATGATTTGATCGTAAAGCAAGATATTTGAGTTACATGTTTAGCAAAACACCTAAGATTTGAGGAATTGTTCCATGAATTTGGATTTCTCAATAAACCATAGGAGTATGGCATATTCAAGAGATGAAATCAAACCATGTTTGACATGGTAAGATCAAAGGTGTCATTTATAAAACTGCCATTATGTTTTAAGGATTGAAGCTTTAGAGACTACCGCTTTTACACTGAAAAGAGCACCATCATGATCCATTGAAATGACACCATATAAGTTATGGTTTGGGATAAAACCCGAATTGTCTTTTCTTAAATTTTGGTATGCTATGCATAAGTAAAATGTTTACAACCAAAGTCGTATAAGCACGTCTTTGTAGGTTATCCCAAAGAATTTGTTGGGAATTTCTCCATAACACCGAGGACAAAAGAGTTTGTTACTTGGAACGTCAAGTTTCTTGAGAAGGAATTTTTCGCGAAAACTTAAGTGGGAGGACAATAGAACTTTGATAAGGTTGTTGAACCTTAGCTATATGTGCTAAGCAGCGCAGCGCCGGGAAGTGTCCCGGTGGCGGCCACAATGCTCATGGCTCCTGTGATTACAAAGTGTGTGATCTCGGGGATTAGAGTTCCTATTGAACTATGTGGGTTGGTAAGAATCAAATAGTGTGATTTGATAAGCAAGTCGTTATTGTTTTGACAATGATGAACCGACTACATCCAAAGAAGCGATGATGGGCCCTGACTCCATAAAATGATTAGAAGTCATAGAATCCGTGATAGTATCCATACACGAGAAATCAAGTTTCTGAACTTGGAAGACCCTCCGGAAAAGCGTGAAGCCTATCGGTTGTGTTTGGATCTATAAAGAAATAGACATGGATGTTTAACATCTATGAAATAGTCGACATGTCGGAAAGAAGTTTACAACAATGTTCAAGGAGTTGACTATAACAAGATTTGATCTTTCACAGCGATATTTAGTCTTGACAGATTAATGTAGCAACCACTACATATAATTTGGTATATGGTAATTGAATAAACAAAACAATGTTCTTCTAATAGAACGGTTACCTAGGACGTGTACATGAAACGGTCCAAAGGGTTTTGTTAATTCAAAGGGTGCTAAAAGGGCATGCAAACTTCAATAGTTGAAGTAAGCATAGCGGAGTTGGAATCTTCACCATGATGAAACTATTAAAAGAGTTTAAATTCATCGGAGATGATGAAGATGCTTGCATTTGCAAGAAATTAAGTGGGAGCACTAAGACATATTTCTAATACATTATGTAGAGGACATATTGTTGATTGGAAATGATGTATCTTGTATTGACACAAGTTAAGAATTTCATTAAAATAAGATTTCGATGAAAGACTTGGGCAAACCCGGAATATTTGGCATCAATATCTATATGGATAGATTAAGGTGCAAATATGGTTGTGCCAGACATACATATATGAGATATTGAAAGGGTTCAATATGGAAACAACAAGAAAGGTTCTTGCTGCATGGAAAGAATTGTATCAAGATTCAAGTGTTTCAACACTTGGTGAGTAAAATCACATGAAGATTTTGTTCGATTATACCATGATATGTATATATCCAGAATGTCCTATGCTCTAAATGTTATGAGCATATACCAGAATGATTCATAAGATGATCATTGGACAATAGTAAAGATATTCTTATGAGCTTTCGAAGAACTAAGAATATATCATGTATAAGTGACAAATAGTTAAAGGTAGTTCATTGTAAAGTGTTACATTGATACTAATTTTGTCACAAGATACAAATTAAATTTATCTCAATTTAGACTATGGGTGGAACAATGTAATGGAAAGGATGTTCCATGATAGATTTGGATGAGTTCCAAAGTTGAGACATTGTGACGGATACTACAACAAAAGGCTAAGTATATGACTGCTATAGTAGTAGCATAGGAGGGCATTTGTGTTAAGTAGTTTGTTATCAAACTAGGTGTGGTTCAAAGTGGGCTAATACTATGAAGATATATTGTGTGACAATAATATCAACATATTTTAACCCAAACGAACTAAAGGTCTCACCAAAGGACCAAATTTATACAATGCCATCTCATTTGAGAATGAGTGATACGCAGAGACGCAAAGACATGCAAATACACACGGACCTAAAACTGTCAGATCCGGAGATTATGTTAACCACTAGCAATAGCGTATATGCAACACCAAGAGAGCCATAGGTGTTCAATACGCAAAGTTTTTCAAACTAGATTATTGACTCTAGTGTAAGTGGGAGACTGAAGGGAATATGCCCGAGAGGCAATAATAAAGTGGTTATTATCTTATTCCATGTTTATGATAAATGTTTATTTTGCATGCTATAATTGTATTGATCGGAAACATCAATATATGTGTGTTAAATAAACAAAAAGGGTTCCTAGTTATGCCTCTCTTATAGACTAGCTCGTTGATTAACAAGATGGTCAAGGTTTCCTGATCATGGACATTGGATGTTGTTAATAACGAGGTCACGACATTAGTGGAATGATGTGATGAACATTCATCCGAAGTATAGCATTACGATCAAGTCATTATGTTTATATTGCTATAACATCATACGAAGTAATCTTAGTCCTTAGACCATGAGATCATGTTAATTGCTAACACCAGAAGAGTATCTTGATAACACCAAACGTCACACTGTAATAGGGTGACTATAAAGGTGGGTTTAGTGCTACAAAGGTGTTATGTTGAGGCTCATGGATCAAGAGTGGAATTTTTCAATCCTGATGATGGATAGATATACTCTGGGCCCTCTCGGTGATATCACATTAAGATAGCTTGCAAGCAAGTGATGTGATCACTAGAATGTTATATCACGGGAACGAGAAAAGAGTGCATGTCGGCAACGAGATCAAACTAGGTATGGAGATACCGATGATCGAATATCGGACATGTAATATATCGCGAGACAAAGGGATACTAGCGTTAAAGGTTCTCACGATCATAGAAGTCATCATTGAATGTGTAGGAGTCAGTATGGATCTCCAGGTCCCGCTTCTGATTATTGATCTGAGAGGGGTCTCGATCATGTCTGCATTATTCGCGAACCATAGGGTGACACACTTAAGGGATACCGACACCATTTGGAGCAAATATGTTTCAGATAAAGATTTAAGAAAGCGCTGGAATTATTTCAATAGACACCGAAACTGTTTCGGGTGAAATTGCTGAAATTGGTGCTGCATGTAATATTGAAATGTTGGAGGGGTTTTATGTGAATGTTTGTTAATTAAAGTAATTAACAAAATTCTTAATAAAAGTAATAAAAGAGTTCTATTAAATGAGAGAGCATTAAATTTGGAGAAATTTAATGCATTTAAAGTGGAGACTTTAAAAGGGAATGTGAAGAGGCATTTTAATGTGGAGGGGTTCCCACCACATGAATGGAGGAGGTGAAGAGACACCTCCTCCATGCGCCGGCCATGAAGGAGGGGCACCCCGTCCTCCTATAAAAGGCCACCCTATCCTCACTTCTCACAAACACCTCCTTGTGAAGGATCTCTCTCCCCCTCTAGTATTATTCCCCCATGGTCTCGTAGCGAGATACATGTTCCCGGTGGCTTTATCTGGAAAGGAGTTGCTGCTTCCGCTGCTTTGCTGGAGCGAGGGACGGAGGTTGTCAGGGTACCGGACGTGTGTGCGATCACGGATGCACCGCTGCTTTGCGGTGCTGGACTTGGTGGTGCTGGAGCTGGATCTGATGGACGTGATGGAGCCGGACCTGCTGGACTTCATCACGATCTTGAGATCGGCAAGTGTACGACTACATCAACCACGAGTTCCTACTCCTGAACAAAACTTGTTGTCTACAAGGGTAAGTTCTCGTTGGATGTATGTCCACCCGTTGCTTTGTACCTAGTAGATAGATCTTGGCGTGTAGTTCATACCGTAGGAATTTTTTTGTTTTCTATGCTGCGTACCCAACAGTTCTATAATTGGGAAAGATAATATTGAAGAATTCTTTAATCATGTTAGTAAGCATGAAGATAGTGAAGATAGATCCCTTGCAGAACTTGCTCCAAACTATGAGATTGCTGTCGCTTCTTTAATTCACATGTTAGAAGCTAGGTTTGTTAACCTCAACCCCTTAATGCAAGTAATGTTTCTTAAGCTTAAAGAAATTGAGGACCCTGAAAAGAGGGATTTTATTCTAGAAATTTTGTTTAAGGAGTTCTATGATGTTGCCAAGGAAGCTAGGAAAGTCTTTGAACATTTCAATATGCTAGGATCATGTGTAGATGTTGTTGGTACACGAGAATAGATGAACAAAACCGAACCTAATGGGGAGGAACCTAAGATACCAACACCCTTTAAACTAGTGGCAATACATGATCCCGGTCCTTTCTTTTACATACAATCTATAAACTGTTTACTGTTTTTTGTTTACTTTCTGCAAACTATTACTTCTTTCCATTCGATACGTTTAATCCATTGTTTTCAGCAAAACACGGTGAGATTGACAACCTCATCGCAAGTTGGGGACAAAGTTATGTGGTTGTGTTGTGTAGGTCTCCACGTTGCTATTAGCACCAGTAGTGCGCCCTTCCAAGACTCAGCTAGCAACACCTTTGGGGTGTTTCCTTGCTCCTACTGGTTCGATTAAACCTTGGTTTCATAACTGAGGGAAACTTGCTACTGTGCTCATCATACCTTCCTCTTGGGGTTCCCAACGAGCTCTACATCAACACCGTACCAATATTTTTCTGGTGCCGTTGCCAAGCCATTAGGCACATTAAGAAATCTCAATTGTTTATAACATGTCATGCTACGACAATAATCACTAAGCATAAAGCCAAAACAATATCAAGCATGACATGATAAAGTCTAGGTCACAGTCAAAACAAGCTCCTTTTTACCACTTAAGCATGGACTTTCCTACTCTTTTCCAATCGAAATCAACTTTATTTGAAAACTAATGCACGAATGAGGGGGTCCAACCAATTTATTCAAGCAAACTAAGCAAACAAAAACTAAAAACTAAAACGATGACGCTCCAAGAACAACACAATTGTGCATGAAACAATAAAAATGAAGTGTTTGGAAGAAACCTGAAATTTTTATTGATGAAGAAGGGGATGCCTTGGGCATCCCCAAGCTTTGATGCTTCTAGTTCTTGAATATTTCTTGGGGTGACATGGGTGGCATCCCCAAGCTTGAGCTTTTGTCCATACTTCATCTTATCACATTGTTCTTCCCTACACTTTAAAATCTCCTTCATACAAAACTCCACACAATCTTCATTAGCAACATTAGTGTACTCAACAAAATAAGTCTTTAGGTTCAGTTTCAACATAAGTAAAACTTCTATAAAAATAGAAGATATTGTAGCAATTTCTTTTAAAAGTTCAAGTGATGAAAGAGAACTCAAAGAGAAAGAGATTAAGAGACAAATGCAAATAATTGTAGAAATTTGTCAAAATAGACCAGCAGGTAAAAACCGATTTTTTTCGAAGACCTTCTGTTGCTCAAATCGAAAAGTGTTAAAGTAACGAAAGTTGGATCACAACCTGGGGCAGAAGCACAAACAATTACAGCTCAATCCGACATAGAGAGATTTTTCACGAATTTTTACAGCGAAGCACAAAAATTTGTTTCGGGACAACAACTTTTCCAAGTCTTCCTTCTCTCTTATTAGAGGTTACTCTTGGCACAGAAACCACACAAAAATGATAAGGAGAGGTTATTACTGACGCAATAACTTCCAAGACTCAAATAAACAAAAATAAACTGAAAGCAAAAATATATTGGGTTTTCTCCCCAAAAGCTCTTTCTTTATAGCCATTAAGATGGGCATGATAATTTCAATGATGCTCACATAAGAAATATGAATTGAAGCAAAAGAGAGCATCAAGGAGCAAATATGATGCACATTTAATTCTAACCCACTTCCTATGCATAGGAATCTTGTAAGAAAATAAATCAAAGAAGCACATAGTAACAAGAATGGGTAGATAAAACAAGAGCAACTTTGAAACTTTCAATATAAAGAGAGGTGTTTTAGTAACATGAGAATTCCAGCAACCATATTTTCCTTTCTCATAATGATTTTCAGTAGCATCATGAACAAACTTAACAATATAAATATCACACTCATCCTCCTTTGGTAAGCATGGATGGCTATCAAATAAGGTATTAGTTAAAGAGTTACTCTTATTGGGAGGTAGACATGGGTAGCTGCTCCATTCTTCCTCCTCTTGATCATCACTCTCCTCCTATTTACCATCCAATGAGCTTCCAGTTTTAGCAATCTCTTCTTCTATAGGCTCCTGTAAGGCATTAGTCTCTTTCGTTGGTGGAGAGCATCTATTAAGATATTCAAGAATATAGCCATTTTCTTCCTTATAATTATCAAAGAAAAATTTAAGTATATCATAAACCTCATATTTATAAGGTGTATCATCAGTATTTCCAAGCAAATAAGCAAGTTCGAATGCACCCTTCCGAAATAAGTAACGAACTCATCCTCTGTGATAACACTTACCAGCTACAAAAGTATCAACAAAGCAAGGATGGGTACAGGGTGTACTCCGCAAGACTTATGGCTAGTGGGGTTATTTTGCATAAAGCCATCTTTATTTATAAAACAAGAGGGAGAAGAAGCTCGTCTACTCAGAATATTTTAAAAGGGGATAAGAGAGCAACATCTTTGAAGAATTGATCATCATCTTTTGATATCCACCAAAGTAATCCTCATCTCACAACTAGGATCACCCCCTCGTACCCGTGAGGAACCATCCTTAAGAACACATTGAAACTGCCAAGTTTTACGATTAGGTTAATGTTCTCTATGATCTTAGAATTTGGTCACCAAGCATTCATAATCGTGAACATGGCTTTTCAAAAAGATTTAACCCTATAGGGGTGTACAACTTTACCCACACGTACTAACTAACTCTTAATGCCAGAATCATTAACCCTCTTCCTTGGAGGGACGGCAGAGGGTGGTTAGACATGACCTTTACCTTGCTTTCGCCGAGACCATGAGTCATGCCCTAAGGATGGTTCCGCCGTAATGGGTCGAATCCCGATGCCGGTCCCTAGATATTTGAGGCGAGGTTGGTTTACCAGGGGCGCCATCTACCCCAAGCAACCCCGACCACACTTACCTACCTGTATGAATGCACCTTCTTCACCGCCTTCGAGAACAACCAGAATGCATATGTCGAATGGAACGCCCGAACTATGTGACTCATGGAATTTACTAGGCAAGTTAGTTGCTCGTGAGGTTTTCCAGGCCCTGTGTGGTTGTATGCTCGTCTCGGTTCCAAAGGAAAGAACTCAGGTCCTAGTAGTTACGAGCATGGGACTACAAAAACCACATTCCACTGTGGCCTCCCATACAAGCCTTAACATGTTTAACCTTTACCACTGATCTTACCTTATCAGTATACCTTGTTCTCCTATCATAGTAGATTCTCTGCATTTGGTACATCTTCTGGATGAACCAGCACTGGCAGCTAAGCATGGCTAAGCAACACACAGATAAAAGCTCTAGCGGTGCACACAAGCCAAATCTAGTTATGCTAGGAGCAATGGATCAGGTAATATAAGCTCAAAGGGAGTAATGCAATAGATAGGATACTCTATCTATCGATAAAAGATCACAGTAGAATCGTATGCATCATGGCAAGAATTGAAATGCTTTCGAAACCATAGGATTGTATAATGGTGGGGCTATGCTTGCCTTGTTTGTTGATACCCATATATAGATCTTCAGAAGCCTTGTACTTGACTTGATTACACTTGGTCAAGTGTTGTTGTCGATCTTCAATGGTGTTAACCTCGGTCTTCAATCTCGATCTCGATATCGTATTCTACCGGGAAGAAGCAAACACCAAAAGAAAGGGAAACAATCAACACATGGCATCGATGCAATGCTCAAGCAATGATGATGATATGACAAGGTTAGTAGTATTTAAATAGAACCCTAAGACATGCTTGGCAATTTAAACGAGATATTAGGGTCGCAAACCCTAATACAGGACAGACCCAGGAATCACCTACGGGGGTTCACTTTTTCCCTAATTAAACTTGTCTGGAAAGTTTT